>CM045765.1:1434575-2034575 GCA_025200525.1 Camellia lanceoleosa | reverse complement strand
AAACATAAATCTTTTATTTTTCAACAAATTACAAATATACCATAAAATTTATTTAAAATATGAATTGGTCATATAATAGTAGAAATTATAACTATCGTTTGTGATAAATTTTAATTTAATACAATACTTAAGGAAAAGAAAGAAAGAAAAAAAAACTATTCTCCTATGCAATAATAAATTATCAAAATTGTTTATTGAAAAATATTTCTCATATCATTAAAAAATTATTAATTGACTTAATAATTTATTTATTAACAAAATGGTTAACTAAAATCTTTTTTCATATCGTTAAAAATTAGTAATTTACTTAATGATTTACTTATTAATAAAATTGATTAATTGTTGTGAGAGTATGATTTATTTATTAATAAAATTAGTCATTTGTATATGTATGTATTTTCTTCTGCTTCTTTATTAGTTTAGTGACTTATCTTAGTATTTTTTTTAGATGAGAGAATTATCTTAGTATTTGTTTTATATTTATCTATGGAAAACAACTACACATTGTAATTTTTTTTTTTTATGAATTCGGAAAAAATATTTAAAACTCATAAATTCACCCAAAATGATATGATAATAAAATTAGAGTCGACATCATTGGTTGTATAACAAATCAAAAAATCATACATATCATAACACATAATTCTATCATATATCTAAATGTCTTCTTTTTTTTTCCTTTTTTATATTATATTAAAGTTTAATATTTTGATAATAATCATATGTGTTAGACTTTTCAAGGAATTACATGTCTTTTTTTTTAATTATATTATATTAAAGTTTAATATTTTGATAATAATCATATGTGTTGGACTTTTTAATTTTTTTTTATGCTTGTTTTTAATACATTAAAGTGTTATTATGAGAGATAATAATCATATGTGTTGGGACTTTTCAAGGAATTCATATGTGTTGGATTTCAAAGATTTTTTTTTTTATGCTTGTTCTTAATGCATTAAAGTATTATTATGAGGGTAAGACTTGGGGGTTGGGAGAAG
The DNA here is from genome assembly GCA_025200525.1 of Camellia lanceoleosa. Lineage (NCBI taxonomy): Eukaryota > Viridiplantae > Streptophyta > Magnoliopsida > Ericales > Theaceae > Camellia > Camellia lanceoleosa. The sequence continues at coordinate 2,033,577 of CM045765.1, read as the reverse complement.
TTAATAAATGCTAAGGTTTTTTTTTATAAAAAAAATCAAAAAATCAAGAAATTTAGATTGGGAGATTGGAGCTTTCACAAAGTTTAGGGTTAAAAACCCCCTTTTGCTTAATATATAACTAGTCTATCACTCGTGCTATGCACGAGATAATTATAAATATTTATATTTATTTTAAATTTTTACAATAGGTACGTGAAAAGTTAAGAAAAATATATATTGGAGAAATTATAAAAATTTGAAAGAATTTAATAAGTGTTTTTTTTTTTTTTCAAAAAACAAAACAAAAAAATTAAGAGGGAAAAAAATTAAGAACCATTTACACAATAATCACATGGGTCTCTTGGGGATGCAAAAAGTAATGGCGTGTAAATACTGGGGTTTGACTAAGGAGTTTGAAAGAATTTAATAAGTGTTTATTTATTTATTTTTTTAAAAACAAAACAAAAAAATTAAGAGGGAAAAAAATTAAGAGCCATTTACCTAATAATTACATGGGTCTCTTGGGGATGCAAAAAGTAATGGCGTGTAAATACCTGGGGTTTGACCGAGGAGGTAGCCCCAAAGGCAAATACCTTTTTTATTATCACACATATACACACCACATAGTCATATAGTCTCTCTCTCAATTATTACTTTATTCTAGTCAGTAATTTTTGAACCAATCACCAAGTCAATTTTTTTTTTAAAATCTTGAAATTAAGATTTCATTTATTGTGTTATTCTAGTCAGTCGTGCTTCCCCACCCTCTATCTCCTCAATTTGTCAATAGTGTAATTATTATAATATTTGAACCACTCACCAAGTCAATTTTTTTTTTAAAAAAAAAATAAAAAATCAGAAAATTAAGATTAGCATATTGGAGCTTCCACAAGCCTTGGGGTTAAAACCCCCTTTTCCTTAATATATAGTATAGATACTAGCCTATCATCCGTGCTAGGCACGTGATAATTATTGATATATATATATATATATATATATATTTGTTTTAGATTTTTTTAATATATAAATTATGTTTTTAAAGATTTTTTTTCTTATCACTAACCATAGAGTATGGGAGAAGTTGAAAAAGGTACTGCAATAACTATACACGAATTGTATCTATAATTATTTGCATAAGGGGATTTTAAATGCTGATTAGGAAATTTTGACCAAATCAATAATTGCAGGCATGTGGAAAGATATGTGGATTGAAAAAGTTAATAAATGATAATCAGGGGATTTTGACCAAATCAATAAATGCTGAGTTTTTTTTTTTTTTAAAATAAAAAATTTTAAAAATTCAGATTGGGATATTGAAACTTCTATAGGCATTGGGGGTTAAAAACTCCCTTTTGCTTAATATATAGTATAGATATAGATAGATAGATAGATAGATAGATAGATATATCTTTTTATTTTTATTTTTATTTTTGTGTGGTTTCTATTTGGATTTTTTTTTTCAATTTATTTAAGATGGAGTTGTGGGTATCTTTTTTTAAAAAAAATTCAATTTATCTGTGATTTCCATTTGTTTTTAATTATTATTATTATTTAGGTAAGTTATGATGTGAGTTAGATATATGATAGACATATGAGTTTTATTGATTTAAAGTTTATTTAGATAAACTTTAAAGATTTTTTTTTAGTTTTTTAGTTTTTTTTGTTATGTTATAGTATAATATATAAAATATAGGTAGATATCTACAACTTTAATAGAAAATATTATTTGATTTTTTGGAAAAGAGAAAATGAATACAAGTTTTAATATTTTTTTTTGAAAATTTGTGAGAGAGATTACTAGGGAGAGATTATGAAATATTTTTGTTATTAAATAAATAAATCAGTCAATAGTTTTTTTTAATCTATTTTGTAAATTAAAAATCAATAATTTTGAAAAATTAATTAATTTGTCCCATTAAGTAATTTAAAATTTTGATAGATATACATAAAAAAAAATACATAATTATATTATTAAATCACAATTCAAATTTAAGTGTTATATCTTTTTTAGATCTATAACTAAATTCTTATCTTTTTTTTTTTTTAAATTTTTGTGTGTAACCATAGTGTATGAGAGAAATTAAAAAGGGTGTTGCAATAATTATGAGAGAAGTCAAAAGGGATTGTGGGTTGGGAAAAGTCAATAAATGCTGAGGTTGGATTGGGAGAAGTCAATAAATGCTGAGTTTTTTTTTTTTTTAAAATCAAAAAATTAAAAAATCAGGATTAGAAGATTGGAGCTCCTATTTGATTTTTTTGGGAAGAGAAAATGAATGTAAGCTTTAATATTTTTTTTTTGAAAATTTGTGAGAGAGATTAGGAGAGAGAGATTATGAAATATTTTTGTTATTAAATAAATAAATCAGTCAATAGTTTTTTTAATCTATTTTGTAAATTAAAAATCAATAATTTTGAAAAATTGATTAATTTGTCCCATTAAGTGATTTAAAATTTTGATAGATATACATAAAAAAAAATACATAATTATATTGTTAAATCATAATTCAAATTTAGATGTTATATCTTTTTGAGATTTATAGCTAAATTCTTATCTTTTTTATTTTTTATTTTTGTGTGTAACCATAGTTTATAGGAGAAATTGAAAATGATGTTGCAATAATTATGAGAGAAGTCAAAAGAGATTGTGGGTTGGAAAAGGTCAATAAATGCTGAGGTTGGGTTAGGAGAAGTCAATAAATGTTGAGTTTTTTTTTTTTTTTAAATCCAAAAATTAGAAAATTAAGATTAGGAGATTGAAGTTCCCACAAGCCTTGGGGTTAAAAACCCCATTTTGCTTAATATATAGTATAGATAGATAGATAGATTGTGAATTGTGATTTTTAAATGTTTTTTTTTATTTATTTTAAATGTCTTCTTTTTTTCCGGTTTTATATTATGTTAAAGTTTAATATTTTGATAATAATCATATGTGTTAGATTTTTCAAGAAATTTTTTTTATGCTTGTTCTTAATGCATTGAAGTGTTATTATGAGGGATAATAATCATATGTGTTGGATTTGAAAGAATTTTTTTTATGCTTGTTTTTAATACATTAAAGTGTTATTATGAGGGTAAAACTTAGGAGTTGAGAAAAGTTAATAAATGCTAAGATTATATTTATTTTTTAAATAAAAAAAATCAAGAAATTTAGATTAAGAGATTGGAGCTCCTTGTGTTAAAAACTCTCTTTTACTTATATATAGTATAGATTAGATTTGTTCTTATTTTGTCATTCAAATAGTATATTATTTGAGAACTACTCTTTCTTGTTAGTGCTTGATGCTTATGTGCTTATAAGTTTAGTTTTTACTTTTCCACGAGTATTCTTGTGGATAATTTATAATGTAAAATTTTTTTTTCTGTATTGAAAAGTTTTATAATGCTTATGTAAAAGTTTGGTTTTTTATTTATTTATTTATAATACTTATGTGGTTATAAGTTTGGGGTTTTTTTTCTGTATTTGAAAATTATTTTATGTATTGAAGTTTTTTTGAAATAATTTAGTATTTTTAGTTTATTTATTATTTATTATTTGGGTTTATCTTGAGAGTAATTTGAGAAAAATAATAGGGTGTAATGAGAGTAAAATAAAATTTTAAATAATTAAATAAGGTGTACTTAGAAATTGAGAGTACTTAGTATTTTTTTGGTTGTAAATAGAATCTCTCAGTTTATTACACAATAAGAACATGGCCAGTCAACAAAGCCTTTCTTAAAGAGAAAAAAAAGAAAAAAAGAAAAGAAAAAATTCCATTCAATATTTCTTATATATTAATTAATATCTAGAAATATATTTCAAAAAACTTGTTCACGTCTTATAATTTATCATGTGAATCAATTTAGGAGTTGAAAACAAAAATGCATAAGAGACAAGCATTACTTTTCTTTTTTTCAGGACATGTTTTTTTATATGTATACGAGGAGGATTGGATTATGAGTGAAATAGATTTCACCCATAATATGTTTGGTTAAAAAAATTGTAAGGGGATTAACATTTCAATTAGAATAGTGGTCCACCACTATGGGTGGATTAGCAAAGATGGGTGAGAGATGGGATTGATGGTAAAGGACTATTTTGTTCCTTAGTTTCAATGATTCTACAATTATGTAATTTTACAAGTTTAATTCCAATTAATTAATATTATCACACTACTACACAAACAAACAAACATACTTTATCTTATATTTTTAATTTAATATTATTACATTATTAATTTCCTTACTTAATCTTATCAAATTTATAATTACTTCTAACCTAATTCACCAAATAAATGTAGCCTTATTGCATTGTAGAAGCAGTCCTAGGCGGCAACTAAGGTTGCTAGGCCCAAAAGCTGAAAGTGAAAGTGACCCTATAAAAAAAAAAATAAAAATGAGACAACCAAAGTTGCTAGGCCCAAAAGCTGATAGTGAAAGTGACCCTATGAAAAAAAAAAAAAAAAATGAGACAACAAAAGTTGCTAGGCCCAAAAGCTAAAAGTGAAAGTGACCCTATGAAAAAAGAATGAGACAACTAAGGTTGCTAGGCCCAAAAGCTGAAAGTGAAAGTGACCCTATGAAAAATAAATAAATAAATTATTACATATCAAACTAAATAATTAAAGTCCAACCAAACTAATAAGTAACCCAACAATTTTAACAATTTCAATAGAGGTGGAAAAATAAAAGGAGAGTTATGGGCCGGTCCTATGGACCAGTCTTATTACCCAACAGCTTCTATTAAAAAAAAATCAAATAGTATTTTTCATTTTTACCCCCAGATTCAACACTGTAAATTTATCACTGATTTAAACAAATTTATCACTGGTTTATTACTTATTTAGATAAAATTATCACTGATTTATTACTAGTATAAACAAATTTATCACTAATTTAAATAGATTTATCACTGAAATCTTCCCCAATATATATATATATATATAGAGAGAGAAAGAAAGAAAACCCAGCGGCAAAGAGCGGTGGAAGCAATGGTGAAAGTGAAAGAAGATGCCAATTGAGATCACCAGAAATGACGATAGTGGAAGTGGAGATGGTCTTTAAAAAGTCTTGATCTCATTAGAAACCATATATAGTAACAAATTGCAGCTGAATATAGTAAATCTGCATTGAAAATACCTAGATCTGAAGCCATCGACGAAGTTCGTCATCAAAGACAATAGATTGGTAATGGAGGATTATGGCAACAGAGGTGATATCGATGGCAATCAACGAAGGAGGATGACAGTGGTATGGGGTAAGCGATGATGGTAGTAAGAGAGGATGACAAAGACGGTGGTTGATGTGAGCACCATTGATGGCAACAAAGAAGGAATTAATGGTGTTGATAGGTGTAGTGAGGGTAATATAGACAGTTGAGGACTTAATGGTATATTTAAAATGTCAATAGGACTTGTGGGTAATTAATTTCATTTAATGGGACTAGCTAGTAGATATCCCAAAAATAAATATCACAAATAATATTAAACTCATAAAATAAATATCACAAATAATATTAAATTCATTTTTATAGAAGTTGAACCTATATACTCACATCACAAAATAGTGCTACATAATTGAAGTTGAAGGCCTTAATTGAAGAAATTAACAAAAATATATATTAAAAAAAACTTATTTGATGTACATAAAAGTTTTGAGAAATAAAAAAATTAGGATAAATTACAAATACACCATCTGAGTTTTGCTTAAAATACGAATTACCCCTTGTAATTTGAAAAATTACAAATACCTCCCTGTCAGAATTTTTAATTTAACAAAATTAATTGAAAAAGTAAAATTTCTAACGGTTCACTTATATAATAATAAAATTATCTGAATTATGAATTGAAATAAAATTTTAACATTATTAAAAACTGTTAATTAACCTGATGATTTATTAATAAAGCGACCTATTTGTTATAAAATTAAAAAGCTTAGAGGGCATAGTGTAATTTGTAGAACAACAGAGAGTAATTTGTAATTTGTAATTTTAGTAAATCTCAAGAAATGTGTTTGTAATTTACCCAAAAAATTAATATAAAAGAACATGTTTGGTGAATTGTTATTGAAAATGATGATTAGCAGTGGAGGGTGGAAAAATGTAACGATCGACAATAAGAGTAGCATGGGCTAGAAGATGATTGGATATCATCGGAGGGTCGTTGACTGTGGGTGGTAGAGAAGGGAGAGGAAAGGGAAACTTTGTTTTGAAAATAAGTAAAAATACTTTTTTTTTTTCAAAACATTTTAAAATTGTATAATCAACTATTTTTTTAAACAAAAATAAAATACAAACGTTATCAAACAAGGCCTTAAAAGTTCAATATCCAAGTCCTACTTGCAATACTCCATACATGATTCAGACTGTATCTCCCAATACTTGTTAGTTTGACCTTAGTTATTTCTAGTTGTATGTGTTGACTTATAATTTGATCGAACATAAAGGCTCTAGAGTTATGTTTAAATCTTCAATTTAAAAATAAAATAAAATAAAATTTGCAGAGCTAAAGAAAATGAAAAGAGAAAGTATCAAAATTTTAAGTTATTGTAAATTGTGATCATGTTGATCCGGTCTCCATTGGTTACCAGAGGGTGCTAATAATATGTTTCCCTTTATGTTAAGCAATCCCAAGTGATCTACTTTCTCAAGTTCATTGCACCCTCCCAAATAATTTTAGTGTGGTATAGCTTTTCACCTTTGTCTAGAAGGTGAATGAAAAAAAAAAAGAAAGAAATGCCACAACACCTAACTGAAAAAAATTTAAAGCAAAACAAAACAAAGACACAATAAACTTATAGTGGGAAATGATTAATGAAGACTTTTTTTTATTATAATGACAAATCATACAACATCTTATGTGACCTCAATGTCAATAACCACTTGGTCACAAACATTAGACTACCAACCTCATTATTGATGCTTTTTTGTACTTATATATATGTAAAAGCCTTTATATAAAAAACCCACATACACCCAAAACTAATTGAACATTTTTTAAACAAGGGAATCAAAAATCTTGGACATGACAAAGCATTAGCATTACATGATTGTGCATCCAGAGGGATTTTCTTCACTAAAATAATCACACCGACTAGTGTAACAAACCCTATTCCCACCACAACCACAACCACAAGGCCCACATCCATAATTATCACAGGGTGGCACTGGCCTTCCACGCCCATGATGACATGGCCCATCAGTACGGCCGTCATAGCATTGCCCACAACATATCCCAACCGGATACATCGGTGGGTAGCAAACTGGTACAAAAGCTGGTACAAAAGCAGGGGTACATGGTGGTGGCTTTTTGGGTTTCTCTGGTGCTGGTGGCTTTGGAGTTGGTCTTTGGTGCAGTCTTGTGCCGATCTGGCCGAGTCTTTGGTGCCGGGTGATCTTTAGTCTTTAGTCTTTGGTCTTTGGGCTTGGGCTTCTCCTCGAGGTTTGGGCTTTGGGGCTCTTTGATCTCAATGCACTTGATTGTCTTCCCACCCTTACAATACAATTTGTCATTTAACCTTCTCAGGACTGCAGCATACTACGACGATCGTCACCGTATTTTGCTTTTCATTATAAATCTGATCTCGTATTTCTAATTATCTCCAAATGTTCACACATAAAAAATCAAAATTAAACAATATTATGTATATATAAAATAAATTCATAGTAATGAAAATAATATTTTAAAAATAAAGTAATCCACGATGCAAGCATCTTATCCTTTTTAAATTCCGCTTTAGCAAAAATTCATTCACGAAGTTATTTTTTGTCATATAGAAAAGGAATTTTCTCCTGTTTGTGGACTGGATTGGATGATCTAATGTAGCCCATTAGGTCCACTATGTCTATGTTTAATGATTTATCCCGTTTATTTATAACGTCTTAGTATGTAAATTATTCTTAAAAAAATTAAATTGACTCGAGAACCGTAAATTCATGATTTTATTATTTCAGTAGCAAAAAAAAAAAACAAAAAATGAATAGTTTATTTTTTAAAACATATTTACTGTTTATTTTTTGAAAGATAAAAATGACAAAATTATATATGGAAAAATTCTAATATATACACTCTTGAAAAGGTATACTATATGTACTTCTAATTATGTTATTTTTTTCTTTAATTATGACTAATTCTCTTCTTTAATTATGACATTATTTTAGTTATAACTCATGAATTCTTTTATTATGTAATTTAGTTATGATAATTTTTTTTTTTAATTATGACTTAAAAAATATTAAATTATAACAGTTTATTCCCTAATTATAAGGTATATAGTAGACGCATTTTGATAGTGTTTCCTTTATATATGTTGCAACATTTATGAGATCAATTGAATATTTTTATGAACAAAATATATAATCGAAACATGACCCTAAAAAGCCCAATAGGTCAATTGAATTGTCTGCTCGAGAGAATCCAATACCCTATTTATATTATATATAATAAGGTCGTGGTTCTCTGTTCGATTATCCAGTTCACTGGAGAAATGGCAAATTCATATATATATATATATATAAAATGCTTGGGATTTTTTTTTTTTTTTTTTGTAGATCTCATAATCTTTTAGAATCTTAATTATTAATGTATGTGTGGACCTACTTATACGTGCAGGATTCACGATGAGATCTAAGAGGTTGTGGGATTCCAAAAAAGATCTCGATCATTGTTGTATATATATATAATCCGTATGTACATGAAATATGTATGTATTATATATAGGTGAAAATGTTTAAACTCACGAGGAAATTTGCAAAGAATTTTCTTGATCTTCTTGTAGCAGGTGGAGCACTGAAGGTCAACCTTCAACACCATTGTTGTGACCTGTTTACATGATGACAGAAGACTACAATTGTTAAGGAATCAAGAAAGTACAAGAACAACCCTGTTTGGGAGATGAGAAAATTTGCTGTTGAATTAGAGGGACAAAGAAAGAAGTAGAATTGGGTCCTGCCATGGAAGATTTGGCGGAGTAGATGATGAAGAAAATAAATCCAAATCCACAAGATATCAATGTTAAAGAAAAAAAATCTCAACCACAAAAACACAAAAAATGGATAAAAATTAAATGTGTTTTTTGAGATAGTGGAAGATGATCATAATTCACAAACCTTCTCAGACATAGTGGACAGACTCGGGATTATCAGATCTGAACTCAGTGATGAATGAATTGTTGTGATGTATTGACAACTATATTGAGAGAGACCGAAATAAAGAGAGAGAGGCAACGAAAGAGAAAGAGAAAGAGAAAGAGAAGGGTGGTTCAGAGAGAGAGTAAGTGGCCTTACTTATGTACGTTAATGGAATTAGGTTGAGAAGTCTAAACCATGAGATGGGTGACACATGGTGGGTCTGTTTAATTATACGCATTCAAGTATTTATTTGTTTTATTATTTTGAAAACGATTATAGCTTCTTCTTTTTTTTATATTTAATTTACATTGTGGAGTGAATTTTCCAGTTAGGTCTCATTCTAATAATTTGATCTTCTCAATTTTTAAGTCTATATATATATAACAATTATAAGTATGTTATTTTATTATATTTGTTTTTTAAAAATTAATAATTTATTTTTAAAATTATTCTTAATTATAATTATTAAATTTATCTAATTTTTTTCATAGACCATCTATTCATAGAGGCTACCTAAGTAAATTGAATTAGTAAAATGAGGCATGTGATGAGGTTGCAGGCCCACTAAATAGTTCAATCGATCTTTGTGGCAAAAAATTTTGCTCATTATAAAATATAAACGTTTTTACTTTTTTATTCTTTATGACATATTATGAAAAAAATATTATAAAATTATTTTAAGAGTAATTACATAATATATAATAAAATATTATAAATTAATTCAAAATAAAGAATTTTCATAAATATTTTTTATATTACTCATTTTATAATACCTAACATTATTATTATTATTATGGTATCTTGGGACAACTTTTCTTCTTTCAACTTTTACTTAAAGAAGAAAAAGAGTTTTGTACACAATGGATCCAATGGAGTGAGAACAGCGAAGAGGGTGTTGAAATTGATGAGGTCATTAAGGTTGTCTTTTTTTATACGCGGTATTTCGATTGAATCTTTATCTTATTAAAAATCATTGATGAGTTTATTTTGATGGTGCATCTCTTTTTTTAAATTGAATTATATTAAGTCGATAATCAATTATCTCGAGACCTGAATTCAAAAATACCGTAATCAAATCTCATAGCATCTTTTTTTTTTATTAAAAATAAAATAAAATCCAAGGCTGTCTTCATTATAGTAGTAGTGGTGGCCTCTGATTGCTGAATCTTTACTCTCTCTCTCTCTCTCTCTCTCTCTCTCTCTCTCTCATTTGCAATTTGTATTTGCATTTGCATGTGCTGACTTTGATTGACAGATTCATCTCAACTTCCCATTTTTGATCTAATTTTTTTTTAGCAAAATTATGATGTAGGGTACTTTGGCCTCGTGTGAGAAGTTGATTATTTTAATAAATTATTTTAATTTTTTAATTATTTTAATAAGTTAAAATTTTTATATTTGAGAATATAGTTAAAATTTTTATAAATAAATGTGATATTTATGAGAAAAAAGATAAAATAATTATAGATTTAATGTAATATTTTATCTTATTAACTATTTTAACCTACTTTATTTTTTTTTTTAAATTTTAGCAAAAAAAAAAAAAAAAATCAAAAAGTCTCTAACCAAACAGGACCTTAGTTGGATGGAGGTACAATAAATGGCTCATGCACCCTCCCCCCAACATGATCAGGCGACACGTGTCCCAAGATTGAAGGGTAACGATCCTTGAAAAAGTGCCCTGGTCAAGGTTTGGTTACCCCTTCATTGATTAATAAATTGTCCATCAAGCTTGATCTCACAAATGTGATCCCCCGAGTTAGAAAATCCTCCCAAGGTAGAAAATTTCATCCACCAGCCTACCAATAATGATAAGGGGAACTCCCTCTTCACGAATGAAGGAGATTGGGACTTGACTTTGTTAAATAATTTGCCTCCGTCTAGTTTTTCAAGTATTTTGACCATTCTCCTTCGAAGAGCATATTCTGTTCTTGATGTTCCTATTTGGAAAAGAAATTTGAATGGAGAGTTCTCTTCAGCTGATACTTACGACCTTATCAATGATCAACCTGGTCATGAGGTGGATTGGCATTGGATGTGGAAATTGAAAATTCCTCAAAAACTTAGGAGTTTCTTATGAATTGTGCTCCATGGGAAACTCCTCACTAATAACTTGCATTTGAAAAGGGGTTTAACTAATGTTTCTTCTTGTATTAGTTGTTTGGAGATGGAAGATATGAATCATATTTTCAGGGCTTGTTCGAAAGCTGTTGTTATTTGGTCCTCTCTTTTTGGAAAGGAGTGGTGTACAAAGATATCTGGAATAAACCTCTGCTGGAATGGATCAAATTTAACTTTAAAAAAAGGGGCCACTGCTTATGAACATATCTTCTAGAGTACCTTGTTTGCTATTTCTATTTGGAAGATTTGGGAAAACCGTAACACCAAATGGTTTGAAAACAGAGATATCACTACACAGGAGAACTTGAAATTTATATTTGATTTTTCTAGAGATATTCACTTGGCATTTGCTATTTCTATTATTTACCCTTAGTTGTCACCCCAACTAATTAGATGGTTTCCCCCTTTTGCAAGTACAATTAAGTTGAATATAGATGGATGCACAAGAGAAAGATCAAGATATGCTGGGTTTTGTGGGCTGTTCCGAGATGAAGCAGGAAGCTGGATAAGCAGGTATTATGGTTGTAGGACAATCTTCACTGTACGGGAAAGAAATATACATTCTCGTATAATCCTGTTGATCAAGTCTACGCTCCTCCGTGCGACGTCGCTTGGTCACCTGAAAACACAAACGTGAGCTGGCCGGCGGGTGTGTGCCGGAAACCTCTCCGATGCCTAAGTCAGGAAGCAAGACAAGTAGGCAAGAGCTCAATGTAGTCAGGGAACAAAAGTTGCATTACCTTTTCACAGGTGATATTGGTGAGCTTATATAGGTTTCGCGTGGTACAATCCTGGTAGGACTCTAACTCCACCATGGAGAGTCCTCCTAGGATTACTCCTTCTTGCGTAGAGTCCTCCTAGAATTCATACTCCTAGAAGATAATGCTTATCCTCCAACACCCTCCCTCACTGCTTAAACCAAGTGAGATGGTTCTTCCACGGCCGAACTACCATATGACCGGAATAATATTGCCGTATTGAATAGGCAGGTCTGGCCGAACTAACTCTTAGTTCGGCTCTTCCATTCCTTGCTCCTACTCCGGTTTCATATGCCCAAACCGGACTATCCATAGAAGTGTCCGATCGACTTAATATAAACGGCCCAGAGGATGTTACTCTTATACTCCGGTTTAGAAGACGTAACCAGACTAACCATAAACCGAACTACAAAATCCCATCTGACAACCGGACTGAACATAGTACTCCTCTAACCGGTGTATGCATTATCTTTCGCATTTGGGCTTATCTCGGCCCAATTACCAGCTCGGCCCAATTTATCAATATAAATTACCCTCTCAATTGCCCCTTAATTCCACCTGCAAAGCATGAGTGGGATTACCAGTCTACCAGCCGAGCTACAATCCTAACTTCTCCAGCCGAGCTAAAAACACATGTTGGCCTTTCCAGCCGAGCTAATACCCGTTCTAGCCGAGCTGTGCACGTCCGGTCAAAACGTCTCTTCAGTTTATAGAAACTGAATCGATTGTCCTTCCCTTGACACGTGGCATGCTCTGATTGGCTCTTCACAAATTGCCGCTACTGCTCTTCATACCTCGTGAATTTGAACAGCTTCCGCTTCTTTTCCTTCTAACAAAACAACAAACCCTTTTCTAGAATCATAGCTTACACTACTCATCTTCTTCGCTTTTCTTGCTCTTGAGCTTTTATCGTTTTCTTCACTTGTCGCTGCTTTGTGTTCCTCTTGTTGCTCGTGCTTCCATCCTCCAGTTTCCTCCTCTCTACCTAGTGAGTACCTCAAATCCGTTTTTCTTGCTTTGTTCAATCCGTTCGTAGAATGTGTTTTTGCAAAACACTTTTTTTCATTGTTTCTGAAAAACTTAGCCATAGTGCCTATAAATGCACATGATAACCTGTAGAGCACTGATTTTGATCCAAAATCACGTAGTAACCGAACTAGGATACTGTTTGCAATTATACACATTTATAGGAAAACTGGAACCGGATTGGCACTTGTGCACAGCACAGAAGTTTTAGTAGGTAACCAACTTTTACATTAGCCGAATAAACGCACCGAACTATAAAATCGTTGCCTTTGACCGATCTAGGCCTTCGGGGCCAAGCCAGTTTTCTGAGCTTCTAAACCGACTAAATCGCCGACGCTAGCTTAGCCGGAGTAATAAGAACCATATGTAGAGCCGAAATAACCTAGCACCTTGTGAACCGAGATAAAAACACTCATTTCAAAAGCCGAGGTAGATCTTGATAGTACCCCGCATAGCCGAAGTAGAACTATCTTTTCTTTGCTATTTTTTCTATAGCACGGTCAACGATCTGTGCTTAACACCCTGTTTTCCACTTTGCAGACTTAGGTTGCCAGCATTTCTCGGCCACCGAAGCCATCGAGCACATTTTTCCAACCGAGATAAATTATTTTAACTTATAAAATAAATTGAGAAGTACAGATTTCTAGTAGAAACCCCAGGTGGTCTAGCCGAATTTCGGAAAGACTACAATATTCCTGCCGACGTCAACCTTACCCTCGCCGAACTAGGTGTTAACCCATGGGGCAACCCAGGCTTTGTCCCTTTTACTATCCAGTCAATAATAGAAACCGGACTACGATTCCCAGTCCAGCCTTTAATCTGTGAGTTTCTAAGGCAAACCAGACTATGCCCAACCCAACTCTCAACCAACACATACCGTATAATAATGGGCATAGACGCCCTAAACCGCCAAACCGGTCTTAACCTAGGCTTAGCCGAAATACTCCATCAGTACTCATTAGGATCCAAGAATGAAGGCTGGTGTTATTACTTGAGAATACGCCGAGGCCGAGAAAAAATAATTAAGGACACACCGGACAAAGACCTAAATGATGATGACTTCTTCTGGGTGTTTGGAAATTTCGAAGACCATCAAGCCCAGATTCCTGGCCGAAGAATAAATTGGAATAAAGGAGAACCCGGTATACATACTCCGGTTACCTTTCTCACTTTTCTCTATCTCGGTTTTTTCACTTTTGAACTGAACTAACAGTTTGTTTGTTTTTTGCAGATTCAGCTCATCTTCACTCTCTTTACAACTACCCCAGCCTTCCAAGATTGCGTCAAGACTGGTCAAAGAAAGGAGTTGGGCTAAACTTCTGGACTTCGAGCCGACCTACCGCTACAGCGGTCGTCGGAAAGCGAAGGTGACCGACTTCCTCCTCGAAGAAGCTCCAGAACAGGACCCCACCTTGCCCGAAATAAACTTGGTGCCACTTACAGCCGAACAGGAAATGGCTAAGAAAAACAAATTGAAGGCAATGCTGACCGCAACAACGAGGGCCGAAGTACCACGTACCGGCCAAACGACCGAGGCCGTGGTGGCCTTCCCAACTCAACAGCCATCCTCATCCCGCCGAAACAAACGCGCCCGGACTAGCTAGACCGAGCCACGCCTTGTTGATGAGGATGAGTTCATCCCGCCACCAAGCCCCCCACCTAGCATTCAACCGAGCCCCCAACCGGAGCAATCAGACCGGGCTAACACCAACAAATGGGCTCCGCCCTTTGTTTTCCAAAACCGAGATATCCACGATAGTGACTCGGTCGTGGCTGAGAATGATCACTTGCTGGCCTTCAACCTAGCCAGGGGCGTTTGTCTTCCAAAAGACATGGAGCACCACAGCAAGCAACTCAATACCGAGCTTAAGGCCATCCGGTCATCCACTAAATCCATGATCTTGGTAAGTAGCACGGTCCTCTTTTGATCAGTCTAATTTTTTCCAACTCTTAGCTCGGCTAAAAAAGGAACTTACTATTCTTTTGCAGGCCATTCAGAAGAACACCATCGCTCACAGTAAGTCTTTGGAACTCCGAAACCACAAGGCAAGCCATGAAGGAAGTAAACCAAAATCGCCGAGCTAGCTCAATCTCAGCAGAGGTCGGCCGAGCCGAGGCCGAGGTAACACGTCGACGGACTAGTTGCCTCTACCGACAAAGTGATAAATCAAGTTATTACCGAAGTGAAAAATAAGTTTTGTGGGAGATGGCGCGAACTCAAGGCGCAAAAGACGCCAAATAACAGATTCAAAAAGAAGGCCGAGGACGCAGTTTAAAGAAGGTTTCAAGGAAGCCGAGGCTGGTTATTCACAAAGAATGCGGCGTTTAAAGACTTATTCTTCAAGTGTGGCCGGAGAAGTGCGGAGAAGCTCGCCAGGACTCAAACCGAGGTCTACAACGCCTCCCGAGTACTTCATTCACCATCGAAAAGACTATGCAGAGGATCTGCAAGTATAAGGGTCATCTGATGACAAAGAAGACGATGACGACGAGTTGACGGACACTCCGGCCGTCAATGATCGACCGAACGAGCAAACAGTTCGGTTGGAGTTGGTTGTTGAGGGTCTCACTGATGTGCAGTCAACTGGAACCGATGTGCTTGCTGTAGGACTCCGGCTCGGATCAGATCCCGACCAACACCGGACTCCGCACAGACGTTGTTGATGACTTTGATGCCGAATTTGAAGATCTCTTGCGTTGATTGTCTTTTTTCTTTTCTTTTGTCTCGAATCTGTAACCGGGCTACGGCCCCTCCACTTGTACTTGTTTTTTATTTTAATGAAAAAAAAAAGAAAAAATGTTCTTCAACACGTACTCCAGTTCTGTTCTTGTATGCGTGCACTTGTAATGAATGTTCAATACCTTCATTTGCCCAACTGTGATCTCGGCTAGCTATCTAACTCACTAGCCAACCACTCTTCAGCCGATATAACTTACTTCGGCTGAAGAGTAACAAGAGTTGGTTTCATCCAGTCAACCACTTTTCAGCCGATATAACTTACTTCGGCTAAAAAGTAACAAGAGTTGGTTTAATCCAGCCAACCACTCTTCAGCCGATATAACTTACTTCGGCTGGAGAGTAACAAGAGTTGGTTTCATCCAGCCAACCACTTTTCAGCCGATATAACTTACTTCGGCTGAAGAGTAACAAGAGTTGGTTTAATCCAACCAACCACTCTTCAGCCGATATAACTTACTTCGGCGGGAGAGTAACAAGAGTTGGTTTAATCCAACCAACCACTCTTCAGCCGATATAACTTACTTCGGCTAAAGAGTAACAAGAGTTGGTTTAATCCAGCCAACCACTCTTCAAATTAATATAACTTACTTCTACCAAGAGTAACAAGAGTTGGTTTAATCCAGCCAACCACTCTTCAGCCGATATAACTTACTTCGACTGAAGAGTAACAAGAGTTGGTCTAATCCAGCCAATCACTCTTTAGCCATAAACTTACTTCAGCTGAAGAGTACAAAAAGTTGGTTTAATCCAGCCAACCACTCTTCAGCCATACACTTACTTCGGCTGAAGAGTACAAAGAGTTGGTTTAATCCAGCCAACCACTCTCCAGCCATACCCTTACTTCGGCTGAAGAGTAACAAGTGTTGGTTTAATCCAGCCAACCGCTAAGTTGGTTTTTCCTGCCAATTTAGAATATAGTGTTTGGTTATTCCGACCAAACGTCCTGCAGCCTGGATCCTTATCCTGGGCTTAGGAGGGGTGTTGGTTTAATCCAGCCAACCTCTAAGTTGGTTTTTCCGGCCAACTTAGAATATAGTGTTTGGTTATTCCGACTGAACATCCTGCAGCCTGGATCCTTATCCTGGGCTTAGGAGGGGTCATAGTTGGTTTGATCCGGCCAACTATGTTTACAATGCTACTAACTTACAAAAGTTACTTTCTACTAAAAACAAACATGCTAAAAAAGAATTGATTTGTTTTATTGAAGAAGTAGAAAATTACACATACTTAAAGAGAGAAAAGAAAAACTAGAAATAAAATAACTTGAGATTTGCAGTGTTCCATGGCCTAGGAATTGCTTTGCCGTCCTCATCTTCCAAGTGGTATGTCCCTTTGCCTGCTAATCCGACCACTTTGTAAGGACCTTCCCAGTTAGGCCCTAACTTGCCATCTCCTAGGACCAATGTGTTGCCCATAACTTTCATGGCACCCAATCGCCGATCTTGAATTGCCTTGGATGCACCGTCTTGTTATACTTCCTAGATAGTTCTTGTTGGTAGGAGGCGATGTGAACCAATGCTCTGTCTCTTCTTTCTTCTGCAAGGTCAAGTTCCAATGCTATAGCTTCGCCATTTAAGTCTGGATCAAAATTTTCGCTCCGTATTGTGGGGAGTCCGACTTCTAATAGGATGACTGCTTCCATGCCATAGGCTAAGGAGAATGGAGTTTCTCCTGTTGACTGCCGTGGTGTGGTGCGATAAGCCCATAAAACATGAGGGAGCTCTTCTGCCCACTTGCCTTTGGCTTTCTCCAACCTTTTCTTCAATCCGTCCAAAACTACCTTGTTTGACGCCTCGGCTTGACCGTTTGCTTGGAGATACGCTGGTGTAGAATTGTAGAATTCTATCTTGTATTCTTCACAAAAGCCTCTGAAAATTCTGCCGTCAAACTAAGTGCCGTTGTCTGAAATCAGTGCTTTTGGTATGCCAAAGCGAGTAATGATGTTCTGCCAAACAAACTTCTTCACATCTTTTTCCTTGATTGACGCCAAGGCTTCAGCTTCCACCCACTTTGTGAAGTAGTCTGTTGCCGCAAGAAAGAACTTCCTGTTGCCTGGTGCTGTTGGAAGTGGACCTACTATGTCTAAGCCCCACATTGCGAAAGGCCATGGACTAGTTAAAGGTAGGAGTTCTCTGGCAGGTTGGTGTATTTGGTGCGCAAACTTCTGACACTTTTCGCATTTTTTGACATACTTCTCTGAATCTGCTTGTATGTATGGCCACCAGTACCCTTGTGAAATAGCTCGGTATGCCAATGATCTTCCTCCTTGATGGCTGCCACATACCTCCTCATGTATTTCGAACAGGAACGCTTCCACCTTGCTGGGGTGGACACACTTTAAGTAAGGTCCTGAGAACGACTTCTTGTATAATGCCAAGGATGGAGAGAGCCAAAATCGTTTCGACTTTGCTCTTATTCTGTTGGCTTCTTTCTTCTCTTCTGGGAGGATGCCGTCCTTTAGGAATTGTATGATGGGATCCATCCAAGAAGGACCTAACTCTGCACAGCATACCTCTTCAGCTTCTGGGTCTTCAATGCTTGGTCTAGGCAGATAGTCGATTAATAGTGGGTGAGGGATGGAGGTGTCGGCCATTGAGGCGAAGCCTGCGAGTTCGTCTACTCTGCTGTTTTCCTCTCTGCCGATCTGTTCTATCCTCACTACTTCGAACTTATTTATCTCTGTTCTGACCAAATCTTGGTACTTGGCCATCCTATCATCCTTTGCCTCATAGTCGCCAGATATTTGGTTTACCACCAGCTGCGAGTCGCTGTAGACCATGAGTTCGGTGGCCTTCATGTAGAATGCCGACTTGAGCCCTGCTAGAAGCGCTTCATACTCTGCTTCATTATTTGATGCTAGGAAGCCCAGGTTGATTGCATGTTCCACTACTAGGCCGTCTGGAGAGATGAGGACTATGCCAAGTCCTGCTCCATGCCTGTTGGATGCCCCATCCACGAAGAGCTTCCACATCTCTCCGACGAACAACTTCCAGTAGGTGGAGGGATCGGATGATGCCTTGGGATCTTTCACATTGCTGGTGGCTTCTTCAGAGTCGATGCTTGCAGTCTGCCCCTTGTCCTCAGTTTGGACCAAGTCTTTGTTTGTCGGTGAGTCCTGACTTGGTGTAGCATGTTTCACTTCTTCCTCCCTTTCTTTGCTCTGGTCCGCCATAGGACTGGAAAGTAACCGTAATTAGGGGTTGCGTTATTCAGCGTCAACTTCCATTCCTAGTTCAATTTACCAGTCGATTGGCAGATGTGATGACTTCCATGGGTGAACTCTGCGACAAAATCTGCTAGTGCTTGAGCCTTTATTGCGGTTCTGGGTTGGAACTTGATGTCGTACTGTCCCAATTCAACCGCCCACTTCAGAATTCGCCCAGAAAAGTTCGCCCTTTCAAATAAAGCCTTTAATGGGAAGGCCGTGAGAACAATTATAGTGTGGGCGTGAAAGTAATGCGACAATTTTCTTGAGGCCATCATTAAGGCCAATGCTAGTTTCTCCAGTGGCAAGTACCTTGTTTCGGCGCCCAGTAACGTCTTGCTGACATAATAGATGGGCAAGTGTTGGATTCCTTCTGCGCGGATCAACACTGCACTAATTGCATGCTGCGATACTGCCAAGTAGAGGAAGAGTTCTTCTCCTGGTACTGGGGTGACAAATAGTGGTGGAGAAGACATGTATTCTTTCAGACTCTTCAGAGCTCGGTTGCATTCTTCATCCCATTCGAACTTAGCTTTTAATGACTGAAAGAATGGACGCAATCTATCTGAAGACCGGCTGATGAATCGGTTAAGTGCTGCTGCCATACCGGTGAGATGCTGCACCTCTTTCACTGAGTTAGGCCTCTCTAACTCCTGAATTGCTTTGATTTGGGAGGGGTCTGTCTCAATACCCCGGTTGGGCACTAGGAAACCTAGAAACTTGCCAGACCCTACACCGAATGCGCACTTAGAAGCGTTAAGGCGCAGCTTGTGTTTCTTCAGGATCTGGAACATCTCATCTAGGTCCTTTAGATGGTCATCCGCATCCTTGCTTTTGACCACCATGTCGTCGATGTAAGCCTCCATTGTTCTGCCTAACAACGGCTCAAACATCTTGGTGACCATTCTCTGAAACGTCGCCCCTGCATTCTTCAGGCCAAAGGGCATGACCTTGTAGCAATATAGTCCTCTTGGAGTGGTGAAGGATGTTACTTCCTGATCCGGTTCGTGCATGGCTATCTGATGGTAGCCCCTGTATGTGTCCAGAAAGCTAAGCCGTTTGTGTCCTGCCGTCAGGTCCACCAGTTGGTCTATCCGTGGCAAGGGGAAGCTATCTTTTGGGCACGCCTTATTGACCGTTTTATAGTCGACGCAGACACGCCACTTGCCATTCTTCTTTGGCAGTACGACGGTGTTGGAGATCCATCTTGGGTAGTGCACCTCTTCAAAGAAGTTTCCTACCTCTTCTGCCACTATTTCGGCGTGATGGAATGCCGATCTGCGAGCGCGCTGAATGACTGGCCTAGCAGAAGGGTGGACATTGAGTTGGTGGCAAATGAAATTGGGATCGATGCCTGGCATGTCGTATGGGGTCCAGGCGAACACTTCGATGTTGGAGGTCAGGAATTCCAGGACTTCTAATCTCTCAGTGCTGGACAACGACGAGCCAAGTAAGAAGAACTTATCCGGGTTCCTCTCATCTATCCTGACTTCCACCAAGTCCTCCACTGCTTTCTGACTAGCCGCTTTGCCAATATCCGCAAATAGTTCATTACTTTCTGGTTCCTCTACCGAATGAACATATCCTTTGGCAATGCCGTTCTGATTCAAAGCAATCGCTTTGACATGATTTGATCCCCATAAACTTCTTCTATTACTCCTGTCGTTGGGAAACCTCATCACTTGGTGGTAGGAGGACGCTCTTGGCGCATGGCATGCGACCATGTTACGCCCAAGATAAGGTTGTAGGTGGAGGGACCTTCAAAGACCCGAACTCCACTTGCTTCGTCACGCTCCCGCCTTTGGAAGGATGATTTTGCCGAGCCACTCCCAAGATAGAATTGAATCCAATCAAAGGGGATACGGCAAGGGCTAAGTCCTTGTCTTGGAGCTTCAGTTGCTTGAAGGTTTCATAATACATGATTTCACATGAACTACCTTGGTCAATCAGAATCCGCTTGACGTCAAAATCCTTGACTCGGAGAGTGACGACCAGGGCATCATTGTGGGGGCAGTAAATCCTTGCCAAGTCTTTATCCGAAAAAGACATGACATTTGTGGCCTCTGTCTTTCCCTTCTTAACAACCGGTTGGGCACTTAGCACCTCCCTTAAGTGCTCAGCCTTTTTAATTGAACCTCTGAGCTCGCATACACGCTCAGGTTCAAAGACTCCATGTATTACGTTAATAATGCCTTGAGGTGGGGCATCGACTGGCATTCCATTGGGCATATTCTGGTCCTGAGGAGCTGGTTGTGCCCCTCCTTCTATGTATTTGTCCAGGTGGCCTGCCGCCACCAACTCTTCCAGATGCTGCCTCAATGGCGTGTAATTCTCAGTGCGATGCCCCTTTTCTTTGTGGAAGGTGCACCTGGATCTGTCATCGTAATCCTTCTGCGCCTCGCCAAGCTTGGCTGGCCAGTTGACGAAGGGCTTGTCTCGTATCTCACTAAGTATACGGTAGATCGGTTTCTTAAACACCGTGGTAATGGCGGTGCGGACTCTCAACCATCTCTTGTCCTGGTCTTCGTCATTGTCCCTCCTGCCTCGTCCGTTTCGGTTTTGGCGATCTACCGTATTGACCTTTGCTGAGGTCTTCTTCTCTGGTGTCGTGGTCACGCCAGTTTTTGCTTTGGCACGTGCGCCATCCTCATCTACCCTGATGTGCTGATGCACTCTCTCCATCAGGGCCTCCATGGTGAGGGGCGGTGTCATGGTGATAGAGTCCCTCAGTCTGTTCCCGACTGGAAGGCCTCTTTTGTATTGTGCAATGGCGAGATTAGTTGGGCAGTCCCCAATCTAGTTGAATGTCTCCCCGTAGCGACTGTTATATGACCTCAGGGTCTCCTTGTCGCCCATGTCGATGGAGAGTAACTGGTCGATCTCTACCGGGGTTTTTGTGTTTGTTCTGAACCGAGTTACAAACGCCTCTGCCAATTGCGCCCAGGAGGCTATGCTGCCCTCTGGAAGTTTTTCAAACCAAGTCAAGCCTAGGTCGCCGAGGCTTGAAGGGAATAGGATGCACATCAAGGCCTCGTTCCGCCGGTATACAGCCATAACCTGGCGAAAGTGGCTCAAGTGCGTGTAGGGGTCCGTCTTCCCCTCATACGTTGTGAATTTAGGCTGTAGGAAGCCTGACGGAAGGGGCGCGTTCTCTATTGCTGGGACAAATGGTGAGGTCTGCAGCCTCGCCAATGCCTTGTCCGTTGGTTCGTATGCCGGGCGCGGCATTGGCATTCCAACCTCGACACTTCCATGCGTCCGAGGAGCCAACCGCTGCAAGGCAGGAACCCTGTGTGGATCGCGCGCTCTGGCATCCTCCTTCCATCGTGCCTTATCTTCTAGCATGGATCGTAGGTCGGACGATCTGGGTAATTTCGTCTGTCTAGACTTCGTCTGATGCGTATGTGAGGGCCAATAGGTGCTTCCCTCAGTGTACGACCTCTCAGACCTGGAGTGACGAGTCCTGGAAGATCTGGATAGCGTGTCGCCTGTTCTTAGGCTTCTGTTCTCTGGTTGAGAGGGTGTAGAATTCCTACTACGACCCTCGGAGTGGCGAGGGGGCGTTTTGTTGTTGCGCCCCTCTCCTGTCGCCACGGCTTTTCCTTTCATCTGGCGTTTTAGAGACTCCATGTCTGCCGCCATCTTACGGATCAATTCGTCTTGTTCTCTGACGCGATCTTCCAAAATTTGAGGATCAATCCTGCGCCTTTGTCTTTCTGGGCTTTGCGAACGAGAGGGATGAGGGCTATTATTTCGCCTTCGACCCCTCGCATCCCTCCTGGAGTTGTGTCTTTGTGGCTCCAGATCCGCTATGGGAGCGACCAAGGGTAGGCCTTCTCGCCTTGCACCCCCATCTGGAGTTTGTCCGTCAATGACGGACTGAGGTAACTCTTCATTATTCGCCATTGATGTTCGAGAGAAAGCTTGATCAAGAGGTTGTTCTTGTCTGTTTTCCCACAGACGGCGCCAATTGTACGGGAAAGAAATATACCTTCTCGTATAATCCTGTTGATCAAGTCTACGCTCCTCCGTGCGACGTCGCTTGGTCACCTGAAAACACAAACGTGAGCTGGCCGGCGAGTGTGTGCCGGAAACCTCTCCGATGCCTAAGTCAGGAAGCAAGACAAGTAGGCAAGAGCTCAATGTAGTCAGGGAACAAAAGTTGCATTACCTTTTCACAGGTGATATTGGTGAGCTTATATAGGTTTCGCGTGGCACAATCCTGGTAGGACTCTAACTCCTCCATGGAGAGTCCTCCTAGGATTACTCCTCCTTGCGTAGAGTCCTCCTAGAATTCATACTCCTAGAAGATAATGCTTATCCTCCAACACCCTCCTTCACTACTTAAACCAAGTGAGATGGTTCTTCCACGGCCGAACTACCATATGACCGGAATAATATTGCCGTATTGAATAGGCAGGTCTGGCTGAACTAACTCTTAGTTCGGCTCTCCCATTCCTTGCTCCTACTCCGGTTTCATATGTCCGAACCGGACTATCCATAGAAGTGTCCGATCGACTTAATATAAACGGCCCAGAGGATGTTACTCTTATACTTCGGTTCAGAAGACGTAACCAGACTAACCATAAACCGAACTACAAAATCCCATCTGACAACCGGACTGAACATAGTACTCCTCTGACCGGTGTATGCATTATCTTTCGCATTTGGGCTTATCTCGGCCCAATTACCAGCTCGGCCCAATTTATCAATATAAATTACCCTCTCATTCACTACATTTAATGAAATAAATTTTGTTTGTGTACTAAACAACAAACGGAATACAAAAGAAATATAGGAAAATAGAGAGATTGTTTGATTACAAAAATCAAACCAATAAATAAAAATAAATTTTTACTTTGTTACAAAAACTAAATCAAAATTTGATTTAAATAAATAATAAATCAGAAAATAAATTAACAACTTACCTGATTAATTTCTTGAATAATATTCTGATCAAGTTTAGTGTTAGACACTGTGTCTTTAAGACATATTCGTCCTCTCCACGATACTTTCAGAATGTGGACGTCTATCTCATAAGATAAAATGATCAACAACGAATAAATGCAGCACTACAATTTATGCACACAATGAACACACTTAGTGTATATACTCTTTCTCATAGAAAATTAATATAGTTAATGCAGCAAAATATGTACAGAGAAAAAGCAGAGTATTGGACAAAAATTAGAGTGAAAATCAAATGAGGGACTTGTCTTATTTATAGATGTAGTGGCACATTTTTATTTTGAATTGAACAGGTAGCATACCTGTTTGAACAGGTACTGAACCTGTTGGATTTGAATTTGGACTGTATGGGTTCAAATTTAAATTCGGACAGATAAAAACTGTATTTGAATAGTTTTGAATCTGTACAGAATTTCGGATCTGTTTGTACAGACACCATAAAGAGGTGCAAAACTTGAATTTGAATTTTCCAACTGAAATTTAAATTCAAATGGTCATAATTTATTTTCCAAAGATAAAAAATAAATTCAAATGTTTTTTGCTCAAAAAATTTAGTATTGGGCCGAACAAGCCCAACCCAACTACGCACTTGCGCCCAAGCCCGCTAGGATGACGGCGCGCGTGTGGTAATTTTTTGGTCCAATGGGTCTAGCCCATTTTGCCCATAACCTCTCTTTCTACAAAACTTGGGTGCCCCTTGGGGCCTACCCCGAGTTCTAATCCCATACCTTATAAACCCACTCAAAGTTTTCCACCAAATCAATGTGGGACAAGCCATTATTCAAACCTTAAGGAATTTTTCACCAAAAACTCTATTTCCATGGAGCTTACTTTGGCTTTAAGTTCCCATTCATCCGATAATTATTTTGAGCAACAAAATATACCACGTGAATCACAACATGGCATAGAACGCATTACCACTTAGACCTGCCAACTTTGGCGCCTGGGTCCCACCTAAAAAATAGATCAAAGTTAAGAAAAAATCATTTTTTTCTAGATTTTTTCAAAACCCATTTCTAACAATGGCAAATTAGAAAATTGCTCAAATTTAAAAGTAGAGCTTTGGGTGGTGTACAAGGGGCTGACCATTCTTCTCCAGAGGGGTATGACTAAGGTGATTGTGGAGACAGATGCTACACAAGTCGTTAAGTTGTTGGAAGATGGCTCGAGTGGAGACTGTCCTTTTCGAGGCTTGATAGAAGACACAATGATCATCTTGAGAGGATGTAAATGCACAATCCAACATGTCTTGTGCGAGGGGAATTCCTGAGAGGATGTGAATGCACAATCCAACATGTCATGTGCAAGGGGAATTCTTGTGCTAATGCTATGGCGAAGCTTGGTGCAGAGCAACCTGTGGAGCTCCTAGTGGTGAGCGATCCCCTAGCAGAAGTGCGCAAACTCTTGGTGGTTGATATGTTAGGTTTATCTAGGGAGAGGATGTAGCCCCTTTTGTTTGTTGTGTTTTTTTCCGTGGTAACCAAAAAAAAAAACCATCTTATGCTCTCTCTTTAACAAATTGAACCCAATTTGCCTCTAATTAAAAAAACTTCAACTTTAAAGGTCTAGATTCCATGATGTGTATTCATTTTGGACTCATTTTGATGATTTAAATTAAATAGTACAATTTGTAATATTTTTTTAAAAGTTTATATATGTAAAATATCAAATTAATTTGATATTAATAATCTCATAATATATTTTATATTTTATATTATCTCATACTTCTTATTTATTTTTGTGATCTCATAAAGTAGCTATAAGTATTTGATTAATCAAATTTTTTGTATGACTAATCTACTTAATAGAATTTACAAGTCAAATAGTTCACATCACTAAAATGGCCTTGAGATGGACCTATATACATGAAATTGGGTCTTAGATTGTAGAGTAGTTGGATTCTTACAAATTGATCAAAGAAATAGAAAATAGACCGAGAAACTATTTTCCTTTAAAATGAATAGTTCTCTAAATTTGAAGGAGGAAGAAGAAAAAGAAGAAGAAGAAGAAGAAAACTGTTTTACTTGTTTTGAAAATAAATTTTTATTTTTTCTTCACTTTCTCACCTCTCGGACCACTCCCATACTCTGATCATCCCTCCGACGACTTATCAAACATGTTTTATTTGTTGTTATTATATACTTTTAGCGATTTGAACATCATATATGGGTTCAATTCTTGCTGGAATCTCCCGATCTTAATTGTTACATGTGATTTGGAAGTGATTACAAGTATTTGGTATTTACTTTGTAAGAGTAGGTCCAATGTGAATCTCTTGGAAGATTTTTCTCATCACAAAACAATAAAAATAAAAATAAAAATGTTTTGAAGCAAGTGTGTCAAATGCCACCTTATTTTCATGTGTCAAATATATTACTACAAAATATTTGTAATTAATAATTATCTTTGTGAAAACAAAATGCTTTAAGGTGGCAGGACTTAATCAAGTTACATCATTAAATTCGTAATTTTCGTATGTTATGTTTTTTTTAATAGCATTACTCTTTTAATGGAAATACCAGCTACTAAACCATGTGGATGCTACCTTTAGTAATAAAATCCAATCTAAAAAAAGTTGGTAGAGACGTGAACATCTTTGATTTCTTTCACATTCAACAAAATTGACCTCAACACCTTCACATTCAATTCTATTGCATCATACTATCACTCAAAAAGTCTTCATGCAGTCCAGCTTTCCTGTTGCACAAAATCAAAGAATGGTATGAAAACCCTAATTTATCACAAATTTCACCACTAGTAATATTTCTTCCATCCCATTTTATTTGTCCATTATTCCATTTTTAGTTGTCCTAAACAAAATACATGTTTACTTTGAAAATTCAAAATTTTACATTTAAAAGATTTCAAAATTGTTCCTTGTAAGTAATTATAAATATGTTTAAAAATGATAGTAGAAATGCATTTTTTGAATTAATGCTTTAAAATTTAAATTCAAGTACTTACATGTCTCCCTAAAATGTTAGACTTTTTAAAAAGAACTATAAAGATGGGACAGAGGAAGTATAATTTTAGTATTGAGTTTGTTTAAGTATTATAATATAGGGGGTGTTTAGGAAGAAAAATTTGTCTTTTTGGGCTAAACAACAAAACAAGTTAGAATAGTCAATAAGATAAAATATCACATCAAATTCATAATAATTTCACTTTTTTCTCACAAATATCATATCAAACTGTAAAAAAATCTAACCATCTTCCTAAACACAACTATTTTAGCCTACTAAAATAGAGATTTTTGGTGAACCCCCCTTTTTGGGCTTTTTTTTTTGGGGGGTAAAGGATAGGTTAACTAATTTAACTTCAAAAAGCCCCTAAGAAAGAGACATGTAGCTCAGCAAGCAGTGGCAGAGCCAAAAAAATTAGGCTAGAGAGGGCACTTATTAATTATAATTTTTTATTTAAAAAAAATTCATGAGCAACATTAAGATAATAATCATTTTATGAAAGTCACAAACCACACTAAGTAGTATGTCAACTACTTAAAAATAATGAGTTCATTATATCCAATCTATAATATTTTTTACTATACTATTGATTTAAACTATTACATAAATAATACCACATAGTGTTCCCAAAGTATCAGGTAATTATTTGTTGTGAACAATATAATAAATCATTAGCCAAATAACATGTTAAGAAAAAAAAAAAAAAAAAAAGAGAATACATTTTATTAAAAAAAAATGCAAAATTGAGGGGGGGACACATGACCCCCCCTCAGCCTATGCTGCCTCCGCCCCTGTCAGCAAGGACACACCATAATTTTTCCTTTTTTGGACAATATTGCCCGTTTATATATATATATATCATATATTTGAAAATCTGATCGATATATACACTGATTTCATATATTTGAAAATCTAATCAGTGAAGACGATCCGAAATCAATGAAGACTATCTCGAAATTTGAAGATTTTGCCACCGACGATCTCGTCGCCTGTCAACAATAGACGATTCGCCGCCGATGATCTCACCAAATTTGCTTCAATTACGTGTTCTTCGACAATCTCAAAATCTATATCAACTAGAGCTTATATTTCAAATCTGTACAAATTTGTATCAAATTTTGAGAGTTTCATTAAGATTGAGAGTGTTGATCAAATATTAGAGGTTTTGCTTCGATCAAGTGTTTAATTATTGTTCGAGTTTGCTCAGGTATGTTGATTTGTTTTTTTTTTTTTTTATTGTACATGATCTAATTTTGTTTGATAGAATGAGAGTAAAATTTTATTCCAGTAATATGTGCTCTATTTTTGTTTTATAGAAAGAGAGTAAAATTTTACTCTGGTACTATGTATTCTGTTTTTGTTTAGGAGTAAGATGGTCGCTGGCCAACGATCAAGATGAGCAATACCAATCGATGATAGAGATGGTGGAGGCGATGAACAACTATCGACGGTAGAGTTGGTGGAGAGAGAGAGAGAGAGAGCTGTAAAAGAAATAGCGTTTCTCTGACTTGTGATGGTTGATTTGGAAGTAACGACGGGTAGAAAATGATGAAATAGTTCAATAATTTCAAAACATTTGACAATGGCAATTGAAAATCTCTCATTATGCTTCAATTTTTGCTTCAATTGACAGTTTTTGAAAGAGGGTTTTCGAATCAAGAATTTTTGTACTTCGATAGTTTTCAAACGAAGAAAAAGAACGAGAGAGACAAATAGCTCAACTGCTTACTATTACCCATATATATGCAAGGGTATTCATGCCTTTTCATCTTATTTTTTAATTTTGAGAGGTTTTGACAGCATTAATTTATTCCATGTCATTTACACACAAAAAAACCCAATAGGAGGGGTTTCTCACTTAAAAACCTACTAAAATAACCAAAAACTAAAATAGACTATTAAAATAACATTGTCTACTTACTTTATTCTTAAAATAAGCCTTTTTTTGAATGATGTGAAATTTTCATTGGAAATGTGAGAAAGGGACGTCATTTGACCTGTGGCTCGACTTAGGCCCATCAGGGTTTTACGCAATCCAAGCTTATACCCAAGGTAAGCTAGCCCAAATGAGGGAAAATTCTATTTTCGCACACCTAATTAACTAATGGCACATCTTTTCTCAATATACATACCTAATAATTTAATTATCAATTAATTTTCTCAATCCACACATTTAAAGTTACAATTACACCCTTCACTCATAACTATTATACACACACTACTAATCCTGTTTCCACACACTTTTGATTGACCCTACTTCCACATTGACCCACCTACGCCCCTGAAGACTTTGGTATGAAGTGAAAACCTCCATTGAAGACTTGTATAGAACCTCCATTGAAGGCCATTGTAAATCCTCCAAAATAGTGTTGAAGGTAAAAAAAATCTTTTCATTTTCTTATTACATTTATCATTTTGTTAATGCATTTATCATTTTCAGATCTATGTGCACTCCATTGACATAAAACTGTCAATTTCGGTCTTGTGAGTGACAGTTTCAAAGATGGAGACTCACTTTTGATTGTAATCGATATCTCTTCTGTTGAAAAGAAACTGGAATGCCATTGATTTGTTTTTGGGTTTGAAAAGGTCGATGTTTGTGTAATGAAAACCCAATTTCCAATTTCCACAGAGAGAGAGAGAGAGAGAGAGAGAGAGAGAGAGAGAGAGAGAGAGGAGAAGAAGGTTGTGTAATGGTTGTGTTAAAGGGAGAGAGGTATACAATTCTACTTTCGCGTCAACCCGTCAACGGCTATGTCGTGGACGGAAGGAAGGTTTTATTTAAAAGATGTGTATAGAGAATTTTTGTATATAATATTATGGATATTATTGGATGTCTATTTTGGTTATTTTAATTTAGAATATAATTGTCATTAAATTAAAAATTCATTAACTGTGTCCCCTGAGTTAATTAGGTGTGTAAAAATAAAATTTCTCCCAAATGTGATTTGGATTCGGCTTGAGACTAGGCCTAAGGTTTGAAGCCCATCCCGCTTACTAGCCCGTGAGAGTCATCCACTCACAATCCCGTCTAGGCCAAGCCCATTAAGCATCGATTAAAAAAAAAAATCGTTGGTCTTAGCGGTGTATTTTGATTTAGGCACCATTTTTGCAAGTAGATCAACTTTAATAAGATTTATATCTTGAGAATCTAACTAAAAATCACATTATTACTTTTGGACGCACCTCAATAACAAAATGAAAGAGCCTGCGAATGAGATTTTTCATTCCACCTTTTCATTCTTGCCATCCAAACATGACCCAAGATTATCACACCGGCAGGTTGAACAAGCTCAGCAGCATCACACCAACCTAACCTAAACCGACTTTTTTATATTTGTAGTTTATTTCTTGTGGACCCTGCATGCCCATCTTTGAACACTAACGTCTCTCTCTCTCTCTCTCTCTCTCGACTCTTTGAGTGAGAAGGAAGATGTTATCTGAATGTTCATGAGGAAAGGACGAACCATCATCAATTAGTTACAACTAACTCATTCACGTTCGAGTGTTATTTGACTTTAATAAAACCTCTCTCTCCAACCTAATTGCTTTTTAAATTGTGAAGTTTTGATGATTTGCACTATTTTTTAGTTGTATTAAAGTTGTATTTAGGTCATAAATTCAAGTACAAATTTGTAAAGATAAAAGGACAGTGGAATTTTTTTTTATAAAAGTTGTGCTTATATTTTTGTTACTTTTCTCGTCCAAATTCTTTTTTGTTCACAAATTTTCTACTCAAATCTAAAATTCGAATACAACCTAAGTACTTCAATTCGTGTAGTTGTTGTTTCGAAGTCAGACTCTCTCACCAATAGATAGCCATAAAACTTCACACCCTCCAAACTTGAATAATGATTATAATTCAGAAATTGAAAAGAAAAAAAAAATACTATATATAGATACCAAGACAACAATAATGAGTATTAAAGTAGGAATGAACTAATGAGCTGGAAAACAGTAGGAAGTGTCTGTTTGTTAGTTCTGGTATTGGAGCTTTTGACAAGAAAACAGAGTGGAAACAGAGGATTTCCTTGTAATTTGGTAGAAGTTAGTTACATTCTGATGGTTGTTGAAGAAATGACATAACCAAAAACAAAAAAACGTGTTGGTCCAGAGGAAAAGACCATCTGAGTGAGAATTGTATTGTTGAAGTTATTGAATTTTAATCAAACTTATTCTCATTTCTTTCCTCTTTTTGGGAGAATTGCTTGAAGGGTCTTCTTCTTAAAGCATCTCCAACTCCACCCCTCTATATTTTCATATTTGAAGATTTTTTTACCTCCAATCCATCATCTAAAATCACCTCCATTTGGGAGGAAGGAGGGAGTATAATTTCAATTGGCTCGCTTTTAACCTAAAATCATCTAAAATCAATTGGCTCCAACCCCACCCCTCTTTGGTGTTTGTATTATTCTAGTCTCTATAATTTTAATTGGCTCGATTTTAACCTTGAATTTATAATTTTGCCTCAATTTGATCCAATTGATTACAACTCTTAGTATTTTGTTTATGAAAAATATGTACATAAGTGTCATGTATTATATTTTTAAGGATAAAATTATAAACTTACCCAACTCAGTAAGTTAACCTCAACCAATTTAGTGATAATTTTTTTTTAAAAAAAAACTAATGGTGTTATCAATTGGTCCAAATTGACGCAAAATCTAAAATTAACACTCAAAATCAAGTTAATTGAAAATATAGAGACTACAATGACACAAGAAGTAAAATATAGAGACAATGGTATTAGAGGTGAGCAGCAGATATTCCGATCCGCCCAAACCGATCGAACCAAACTGTTCCACTGCATTTTGAATAGATGCGTGATAACGAGCAGACGGTTGCGGATTGATTTTTTTCAATCCATTTGAATGGGGGATTTGAGATTCCTTTGACCGCAAGCGAACCGCCAAACCGCGAGCACTTCTAGTAATTTGTAAGATTTTATGTTTTCAATTTATTTAGATATTTTGTTTGTGTTTTTAATTGAAAAAAGAGTTTAGATATTCTATTGTATTTTCAATTTGGAAATCTTTTTATCAAATGGCAACTGATAATATTTAGTATTTTTGTGTGGAAAATATAAGGCTTAATTTTTTTTATCTTTTAAAAAAAAATCAAATTAAATGGTTTTTGAATATAAAAAAAAGAGATTGATTGAGAGCTCGAATTCGGATGCCCCCGAATGCCCCGAAACCACGAAACGACGTCGTTTTGTGGTTTTAATTTTAATTTTTTTTTTTCCCGATCAGAACGAAGACGAAGCAGAACAAAAAAGAGAAGAGAAGAAGAAGAAGAAGAAAGAAGAAGAAGAAAAGAAGGTAGAGGGGAGGCGACGATGGCCGGGCGGAGGCAACCGGACGAGCTGCGCCAATTCGTCGGCTGCGACGATCCGCCGAGCTGTGACGATCGGAGGATCGGCCAGAATGCACAGGCCTCTCTGTGTGTGTGTCTTCTCTCCCTCTCTTTCCCTCTCTCCTTTCCTCTCTCTTTCTCCCTCTCTCTCTTTCTCCTTCTGCAGACTCGAATTTGAGCTTTACAGAGTCAAAAATAGGGGGAAAAAAAGGAAAAAAAAAATAGGCTAATGCCCAAAACGACGTCGTTTTGGGCATTAGGGGCAGGGGAATTCGAGGCACAAATCTTTATTGTAAAAAAAAAAGGTAATGAAATAATTTTGAGAATGCATGGTTTTCTTATACGTATTTATTATTGGTATTTGACAATTCATTTGATAATCTTTTGGTTATGTTGAGTTGAATTGTCATTCAAAAAAAATATATATTGATAAGTTGTTGTATTATATTCAAAATTTATAAAATTTAAACCACCAAACCAATTCACATCCATCCACTAATCCGCTAAATCTGCATTTGTCTCCGCATCCGTTAATCCGGCAGACGGATGCGGATTAATTTTTTCCAATCCGCTAATTCGACGGACGAATGGTGGATTAGAAATTTTTCGATAACAACCGAACTGCGAACACTCCTAATTGATATAATTTTTCCAAAAATAAAAGAAAATTTTCATAACACTATTCATATTTTTAAAAACCAACTTTGTACTCGAGATTATTTCCTTTCAAATTTATATACGAAACATATCTTTTTTGTTTTTTTATAATATGTTATAAAATACATATAATTTTTAATATATACATTAAAATTTGATATTGTTAAAATCATACTTTTAAAATGAGTCTAATATTAAATATATTTTAAAAAAATTAAGAATTTATTAATAAATAAAAAATTACACAATTTATTAACTCCAAATTTATCACCACCATTTATGCTTCAGTCTTTGTTGGGTTTTGTTTTTTTATAGAAGCATAGGTAAAGAAAATTGATGGTGGAAAAATGAATTGGGTAATTTTGAAAAAAAACATTTAGAGAAGAAAAAGTTTGTGCTTGGAGTTTTAATGAATAGAAAAAAAAACTCTATATTTACTTTTTAAATAAAAAAAATATGTATTTTTATTCTCTTAATTAGAGTATTGGGTTGGAGATGCCCTTAGTAGGATCGTAAATTGTAACATATTGTAGAAAAATATCAACAAAAAAAAAAAAGTGAAAATCTCAATATATGTTATACATTCCAAAATACTTTAAGAATTTTTATATAATTTTTTATACATTTCGATAATAATTTTTTGAATGATCATTGACATTTTTATTTCTATTTTTATAAAAGAAAGAAGAGAGAAAAAACATTTTAAAGTGATAACTATAGAGATAAAGTTGACTCATATACTACTTTTCTTTGTTTTTGTTTTTTGTATGTACGACTTTAATAATTAAGACATAACCCCGCAAGTGTTAAATACTTGGCCACCCATTATGCGATTGAATGATGTCAAAATTTGTTGGGGTTTCATTTCAATCCTTGTAACCAAATAGACATGGACAAGGATGATCAAGCACTAATGGAGAATTCAAATAAACTAAAATTAAATGTTCTTGTCATAATTTATTGCAAAATTTAAACAAAATCTCCTCTTTTATTATTAATATTATGATTGATGAGATTCAAATCTTGATCACAATTTCACAGAAATTCTCATATTATCACCAAACCTAAAACAAATATTAAAAAAAAATATTAAACTTTCAAAACTGAAGAAGAAAAAAATAAAGGGCTAATTCTCAAATGAGAATAAAATTATATTTAAAACTAGAGACAACGACGAGACTATGTTTATCTCATTGTCATTCTTAATTATGAACATTGCCCTTATATCTTACCTGCTTAGACAAGGACCTTAACTCTCTCCTACTTAGTGTAACCTCACCCCGACAATACAGCCACAGTGATTTTGTTTGATATTAATGTAAATAGGATTGCAGAGTTAAAAAAGAGAGAGAAGTGGGTCGATATCTACAAAACAGAGAGTATAGGAGAATTTTTTTTTCCTCCTAGAACTCATTTTATATTTTCAAACAATAAAGAAAATTTGAAAAGAAAAAAAATAGGCCTTTTTCTAAATAGTACACATCATCTTGTCTGGGTTAATCCAACCCAAACCCTATACAACCAATAGCGACCGACGGATGACTAGACATTTTTAGTAGGAAAGCCCAAAGATTCTATTGGGTTTAGATGGGCCTTTCTCTGCCGTACAATGCAAATGTTTCTAATGAGATTGAGCCTCACTACAAGAGGGGTGGCCTCTGCTTAGTTATGGGGATTCTATTTACACCTAAAAATTATGGAGAATTTATTGATAAGTTTTATATACAAAATTTAAAATTTATCTAATTTCAAAATAAAATATTTGCACTAATTAGTTTTATATATTTTTAATTATTATCAAAAAATTCTATTTAAATTTTTTTTTAAAGACGCTCTTACATCTCATCACCTCCAAATTTTCGTTAGACGGTCATCGGAGACTCACCGAAATATTCAACATCATCGGAAAGTCACCAAAATATCATCAAAATTCATTGGAGTATCACCGAAATGTTCTGAACGTCACTGGAAGTCATCGAAATGTCTAGAATATTCACTAGATGTCAAAAATACTGTCGGAGACTTAGTGGAATGTCTACAAGATTGCTAAAAAAAGAAGAAGAATAAACTGAGAAATTAAAGTAAAAAAAACATAGCAAAATGTGCTAAATATTGATAAACTGAAAAAAAAAAAAAAAAACAGCAACAATAAAACTTTTATGTTATTTTTAATTTTTGTAGGGTTTAAGAAAATAATTTCTAATATTGATCAAATTGAAAAGCAAGCTTTCAAACTGTAAAATGTTACAGTTTTAAAGTATGATTCTGTTAAGTATTTATCCTTATTAATCAAACTAAAAAACATGTTATGAAACTGCAAAATTTTACAGTTCTAAAAAAAGTTATGAAATTGTAAAATTTTATAATTCTAAAGAATTATTCAATTAAGCACCAAAAAAACTGAAATTGTAAAATTTTATAGTTTTCACCGCCTGTGATTAAAACTTAAAAATAACTTATTCAGAATTTGAAAATTTTCTTCATTATAACAAGAAAATAGAAATGTATAGTACAAAAAAGTATTAAAACTGAGAGATCGAAGGAAAGAGACAGATATAGAGAGATGCTTGTATTTCGACAACTATTTTTTGGTTTAGATCTAACGGATGTAGATCTGAGTAGATCCATATTAGATTTAAGTAAATCTACTCATCTTCCTCACCAAAAAAATCATCTATTTCACCGTCTGTGAGCACGAAGTAAAGAGTTGGCGCTCGATAGTTGCTGTGAACCCTAATCAATGGTGGTCTCCGGTTATCGGTGACTCTAGATTAGACAGAGAAAAGAAGAAGAAAAAAAAAAAAAAAAAGATGTGGTTGTGGTCGTCACGGTCGTGGTCGTCGCCCGATATCAGAGAAAGAGAGATACAAAGAAGAAGCAAAGTATAAAGAAAGAGGAGAAGATAAATGGGTATAGGACTTTTAGGTCTATCTAAAAGGTTTTAGAATTAAACAGAATACACACTTTTAAAAAGGACTTGTGGGTAATTTGCCCAAAAATTATTATGTACTTCAATTAAAATTTTAAAATTTTAATTCTTATTATATCTTAATGTAAATTTATTAATAAGGACAACACATATTAAATTCTAAAATAAAAAAATTATTTTTTTCTCATAGTACACCCTGATTACATATAAGTATTCTTCATCTTCGTCCTAAGTTTTCTCTTTTTTTCTTCTTCCTCATTGCAAAACTCCAAATCATTCCACCAAAACTCACCATTATCATTAACATCATTGTTTCTTATCCTTGCAATTAGAAGAAAGTTTAAACAAAATCAAACAATGAATGAGAATAATAATGAAAATCGTTTTTGAAACAACCCATGAAAGAGGGAGTAAGTATTCACATAAATATTAAGGTACAATTTTTCATTTTACGTTTTTTTTTTTTTAACGTAAAAATAAATGTTCAACATGTTTAATGTCATTATTGTTCGAACTTTCAGATCCGAACAAAATCAACATGTTTGGATCTTAAAGTCCATACCAAACAATATTGTTTGGCATTATAAATCTAAACATGGTGACTTTCTTCTGAAAGGTAATTTAGGAAAAATCATATTGTGTACTGCGAGTAATATCAAATCTTAAATAATTGAACAAAATGTACTAAAAATTTAAAAGTACTTAATGATTTTTTTTTTTTTTTTGGTATAAATATAATTCTCCCTTGTATATGTGTTAGTTTGAAAGCTTTCACTCTTTAATAAGTCCAAGGCTATCCAATCAACGGCTTGGGCTCTCACTCTAACGAGTTGGGCCTTGTTGCCTAATTAATGCGATTGCTAAGGGCTTCCTTCTACCTAGCCCTTGTCTAAATATATTTATTTAATATAATATATAATATATATAATATAATATAATATTATCAAATATAATAAGACTTAAAAGACTAAAATAGTACACTTAAAAACTCCCCACTAATACATTTTTACCCCTAATACATCATATTATCTGTATTTTTTATTAGTACCACAATTTTTAAGATTAAAAATTAACCTACTATATATCATATTATCTGTGATTTTTATTAGTACCACAATTTCTAAGATTAAAAATTAACCTGCTCCCATCCTGTCTGTTAATATGATTTGAGACAGGGATAGGGCACAACAAACCTATTCCGGTATTTTATTTAGTTATTTATGTGTGTTGCTTCTATTTGGTTCTCCCTCTATGTTCATGCATGACACCACTGTGGATAATCACCAAAATTTATTAACTAATTTCAATCATAATTTTTCTTTGAACAAAATTACTATTTTCTTCATTCTTCGTTGTTGTTTCATTATGTCACAAAATTATTGTAGCATGAGTTGTCATCTCCTCAACATTTTTTTTTTTTTTTTTATAGATTCTATTAGTCGTATTTTCATTTTTCATAATTTCAGGAGATAAAAAATAATAATTTGAAAACATTCATTGTTTTATTATATATTGTTGTTTTATTTTTTTGTGCAAAAATAATTATTGAAAATTCAAAAACTTTTTTGCATTTCTTAAAAAAAAAAAAAAAAAAACTCCAAAATGTTTTTGAAAACAGATCACCAAACAATTTTTACGTGTGTTTTGAACACAAAAAACAAAAAAACAAAACCAAAAACAAAAACATAATATGAGAAACTACCAAACATACCCTTAATGGGACCATATGAATTGAATTTAGAAACATTAGGAACTAAACAAATGAAATTGATAGTTTAGGAATGATATATAAAAAATGATAATAGTTTATGAAATAAAAATAAAATTAACATTTCTAAAAATATTTTTTATTCAAATAAACTGAACGTCTTGGGGGAAAAAAAAAAAAAAAAAGCTAAAGAATACTTGATGGCAAGTAAGTTGATGTTTGTTTGGGTCAGCTGGGTGAGCCTCACATTTCCAAATGGGTAGATGATGGGTAAGTTATTACACAGTCCAGTTTATTTGTGGCTCCATCCTATATATGCCTAAGCCAAAAGGCACACTCAAAAGTTAATTACCATCCCATCTTTTCTTTTTATATCACCTTTATCCAGACCACTATTGAAATCATATGCACTTCTTTTGTGAAGTGTTTTAGCTTTTTATCATGTGAGTACCAGATTTCAGAATCAACTTTGTATCCATTGCATTGTTTATATGCTCTTTCATTTGTCTTCATTCCTTGTCAATAAGAATGATAATTTAGAGCCACAAATAAGATTATACATCTATGCTATTCTTTAAAAAAAATTATTTCAAAATTAGAAATACATCTTTCGCCGCTTCTATTTTATTGTGATCAGAAAGAATTACAAGCTATA
Organism: Camellia lanceoleosa; assembly: GCA_025200525.1. Classification (NCBI taxonomy): domain Eukaryota; kingdom Viridiplantae; phylum Streptophyta; class Magnoliopsida; order Ericales; family Theaceae; genus Camellia; species Camellia lanceoleosa. Next base: position 1,995,410 of record CM045765.1, on the reverse strand, counting down.
TAAATATATGATTTGAGTTGCATGCCACGAGTATAAAATTATCAAAATACTACTATTATTCCAAAATGCAAAGATATGTAGTCACCCCAAGTACATAAACAAATAGAGTGCTGCAATTTACCCCCCACCTTTTTCTTCTTTGCACCACCAACTCATTCATACTTGTAATTACAATTTTGTCTTTACAAAAAATTACATTTTTAACCCCATCCCCATCAGATCGACCCAACACCTCCTTTACAACGGGAAATGATGAGGGATGCAGTGAAGAGGGATGCAACGGGAAATGAAGCGGAGGTTAATGTTGGAGTAAGTGTAGAATTTGAAATAAGGTAGGGGTCCAAACCAAAAAGAATTTCAAAATTTTGAGGTGAATATGCAAAGTAATTTGGTAGGGGCAAATAGTTGCAAATAATTAAGATTTTAGATTATAAGTATGTCTTTATTTCAAAAGTCATAATTAAGTAATTAGTGTTTAGTATTTATCAAGATCAATAGTTACACATTGTTCAAAGTTTCGAAAATCATTTTTTGTTATAATTAAAAAAAAGGATTTGCACAAAACAACCCATGTGTGAAAAACGATTTGCACGTCGAGAATTTTATGCCTCCGAAGCCGACCATATGTTCAATGAGAAAATTTACACTTTTAAATTTATAAATTTATTTATAATCTATATAATAAGATAGTTGGCCCAATATCATTGAGTGCATAATAAATTAAAAATTGACATATATCATACTATATTACTATGAGTATAGTTGTAAAAACATTTTGGGAATCTGAAACATTTTCTATGTTGAGTTCAAAAAAAAAAAAAAAAACGATTTCGATGTTGAATTATGATTCACCTTATATTTGGGGGCCCAAAGCAACCACCAATAATGGCTGATTATATTCATAAGAGTATTACTATTTATGTTAAAAAATTAGACTAACTCTCTAAATTCAGTGATGTGTCAAGAAGATAATTAATTGATATCAATCAATTATCTTCTTGATACATCACTAGGTTTAAAAAGCAGGTCCAAGAACTTGACTTGTTCGAATTATAGGAATTTAGTCTGCTGCGCGTAAGTTGGCCCAAGATCCTTCCCTATCACCAAAAAAAAAAAAAAAACCATGCATAAATAAAATAAAAATTAATTAATTAATTAATTAAATGGATAATTATAAAATAAAATAGTTTGGCTTTTATAGCAAAACAAATCTTAATTTTTTAATTTGAATTCTAATAGGGTAAAGCACCATTAAATCCGAAATCAAGATATCTTTGAATCATTTAGTCCTACCTTTTATTTTGTAGACTGAGAGATCCCATTTCAATGTTAAAGTCATTGTGGCCCTCAATTTCAGTGTGTGAGTTATCAATTGTAAGGGTATTTGTAGGGTTTTCATGATGTGGAATTTACGAAAATGGGCAAAGCCGTATTATAGTGTTTTTTGATTTCCCTTTTGCGCGATGTTAACGGAAAATTCAAAATGGAAAGTTTTTGATTTCGATTCCAATGTTGCTTCGATGATCCTATTTCCGATTTTGTTAATGTGATGTTGTCTTGGGTAATGTTGATATTAATTTCCCACTTGTCATTCCGAAAAATAACATTCGTTTTCCCCAAACCCTAGAAAGCCAATAAACCCCTTTTTCTATTGTACATTTTGGTGGTCATTTCGGATCGTTGAGCAAGATGTTATGTACTACCATTGACGGTGAAAACGACAGTGTTTCCGGCTTCACAAACAGTGTTTATTGTTTGCTCGAATGACAATAGGTATGTATTCAGTGATGTTAGGTTGGTCTATGTTTTTTTTATTAATGTTCGAATGTGTGATTTGTGCTTGATTGCACAACCTATTTCCTTGCGATTGTGGTATTGAGTAATGTTAGGTAGTCGATTAAATGGTGGTGTGTAATGGTAGTGTGGGAATCTCATGTATGGAGGGTATGTGGTGTGGTGGACATTATCATAATCGTAATGGTAATGTAGGAATGTAATGTAACTTTATGTATTATTGTGAGTAATCCATTGAGGATTATCTGCAGTTAGGGTAGTTGAGTCGTGGTGTTTGTGATGTGTGAGTTAGTTGAGTTGATTTTGAGGTTTTTGTTCAAAATGTGGTTTAGGGTCCCCTGTGTAGAGTCCTTAGCGTGTGTTTGTAGTTAAGTTAGGTGTTCTGGTATTGATGGTGTTGTCTCTTTTACTAATATATGTGTGATGTTAGTGAGTACAAAGGTTCGTAAATATAAAAGTTATCTCATGTCGTTCTGTGTTCATTATGCTTGACTAGGTTCTATCGGTTGTGGTTCCATGTGGTTTATGAACCCCTGTTTTTGAACTACGTCTAATACATGTTTGTTATTAATGTTAATGACAATGATAGTAGAACATGTTTGAATATACATTGTTATATATGTTCACATCTTATTTAAGTGTTAAGTTACCTCGGCAATCAAGGAATTGTGGAGGTGAGTTTCGATGTGGTTGTCGATGTGTGATGGTGCGTACAATGCTTCGTAGGTCTATTTTCTGATTTAGTCGGTGTTTTGATTTGAATTGTGGGTTGGTCGATGTGCTAGGTGCTGTGATTTTTTTTTTTTTTTTTTGGTTATTGCTAAGTCTATGTATGGAATCTTATTTTCTAAAATAATGTAGTAATGTGGTAATGATTATGGTAATGTGAAGGAAAATGATAATAAAGCATGTTTGAATCTACATTGTGCCTGTTTGGCACAGCTTATAATCAGCTTATTCCAGCTTTCAGCTTAATTTAAGCTATTTTGATGTGTTTGGTTTAGCTTATAGCTTATAGCTTATAGCTTTTTAGAAGTCAGAAATTAGCTTATTCTTTGAGTGGGGCAGGAGATGCTTTAAGAATAAGCTGGAAATCAGCTTAAGCTGAAAGTTATAAGCTATAAGCTGTTTCGGCATAAGCTATAAGCTGTTTCCCACAACGCTACCAAACAGCACTAATGTTATATATGTTCGCTTCCTACTTACGGATTAAAATACGTAGCTATTTTGAATTTTTTGTGGGAGACAGACTTGATGTGGTTGTAGTTGTCTAAATGGGAGTACAATGTGTAGTGTTAAGTTGTTAGTTGGTTGCGTTGGCATGGTGTGTTTTGGTTGGGCAAATAATTGATGACATTGTTCTTATTTTGTGCGAGGTGTAGTTGTGTGTTTGTTATGACTGTTAATAATCATTGTAGTAGGGCATATTTGAATGTATTTTGTTGTACATGTTCGGCTACTATATAATTGTAATGTTACGTTGTAGGGCGGGTGTATTTTGGGGACAAAGGTTTGTCATCGTTTGACTGTGAGCACAATGGTTTGTGTCACTGTGTCAGTGTTATTGCGTTGGCAGTTTATTTTCAATGGGCAATTAGTTAATGATATTCATATATGGACGTCACGTTGTCATCATTTGAGTTATGGATGCATTTGTGTTGAATTATATTGTTTGAGGTTGGTGGTTGTGTTGAATTGCAAATTTTTTGTTTATGTTTTTGTTTATTAATGTGATATTATTGATTGTGTTTTAGGTAATGCATGCATGAGTAGCTCAAAATGTAATTCAGGCGAGAGAACACTGCGGTCACAATTGTCTGTTCAGACGACAGCAACAGCATCATGAACTTCGTACCTGCACAAGGGGAAAAAAAACAATTACATTTACAAATTTGTATTCATATAAGTGTATGTAGGTGGTCTATCTGGAAGAATTGACACAATGTTCATATCAATGGTATGCTTGCAACATCACGATAACACAACATTGAATTTACATAAAATTAACACAACAACCAACCAATACATCAACATATCAACATAACAATTCCACAACCCAAGTTTGCAAAGTCTCACAAAACGTTCTGGTATGTTAAATCTGTGAACAATATCATGACTACGTGGTTCAATAAAAAATATAAACATCATTACTATATACCGTGACAATATCCACACCTACGGCATTGTTTTACACGTTCAGCCCACACAGAAAATGAAATAACGTTCCCCCAAAAAAAGGGAAAATAGACACTATTAACATCAAAAAGCAATGGTCCAACGTACATACCAACCCAACATCGAAAAACTTACAACAAAACAACATCAAAAATAAAGAAAGCAAACCAACCTGACATATGTCGCACAACACGTGAAACACAAAACACCAGAAATCAGCAGCGCCACCACTTAACCCATACACAACCCTTCAACAAAAACACCAAATCCACATTAGTAAATGAAACATTGATGAGAAGAAATCAAAAACTCCCCAAATCAATTCATGCAATCCCCTCTCAACAAAAATAGTAATGTTAGCCTATACCTTAAAATCAAAATGAAATTACAAACAAGGGTAAACAAATACCACCAAAATCAAAAATAACTAACATACTAAAAATAAAAATAACTAAATGGTTTAATAAAAAACACTTGTGACTAAATAGAGTAACATTTCTTCATATGGGATTTATGAGTAATTTTTCCAAATAATTTGATTTGTTTCAGTCTAAACTATTAGGCTATTTCTATTAAGTAAAACCAAGTAATTATTAAACTAAAATACATATACTATTTTCATTCATTTTAATAACTAAAATATTTTTTTGTTAATTTTTTAATCAAAATAGGCCGATAGTATCAATCGTAATAGATAAACAATTTAAATTAAAAATAAATAAAAATTTTAAATTGATAAAATTAAAATTTATTTTGTTATATGAGTGAAACCATAATTTTATTTTTTATTATTTTCACTAAATTAAAATATATATCAGTACTAGGAGTGTTTGCGGTTCGATTGCAGTTAGTAAACTTTCAATCCGTCATCCGTCCGCCGGATTGGCGGATTGAAAAAAATAAATCTGCATTCGTCCGCCGGATTGACGGATGCAGATTGAGTAAATTGGTAAATTGACGGATGGATGTGAATCGGTTTGGCGGTTTAAACTTTTACTAATTTTGAATATAATACAACAATTTGTCAACATTTTTTTGGATAACAATTCAACTCAACATAATTAAAAAATTATCAAGTAAATTGTCAAATACCAATAATAAATACATATAAGAAAATCATGCATTATTAAAACTATTTTCATTATTTTTTTTATTAAAAATTATTTAATTTGATTTTTTTTTAAATGATAAAATTAAGCCTTATATTTTTCACACAAAAATACAAATATCAACACTTTTTATTTGATAAAAGGATTTCTAAATTGAAAACACAATAGAATATCTAAAGTCTTTTTCAATTGAAAATACAAACAAAATATTTAAACAAACTGAAAACACAAAGTCTTACAAATTGCTAGGGGTGTTCATGGTTTAGCGGTTTGGTTGCGGCCCAAGTAACTTTAAATCCACCATTTGTCCAAAATTATGCGGATTAAAAAAATTAATCTGCAACTATTCGTTCATCATTACGCATCTGTCTAAAATACGATAGATCAATTTGATTCGATTAATTTAAAGGAATCAAAATATCTACTTCCCAACCCTAATCAGTACTGTGACTTTGTGAGAGTAACATACTGGATATTCGAATTATCAACTTGTTTACGTGAAGACATGAAGCTGACCTATCAACTTTTTTTTTTTTTTTTTTTTGTTTCAACTTTGTTTTTTGCCCTTTCCACTTTCATATCATTGGAGACTAAGGCCTCGTTTGGGAACAGGCTAATTTAGTAATTTTTTGGCTAATTGGCTAAAAAGGTTGGTAAGAAAAACCTGTATGTTTGGGCCAACTTTTTGGCTAATTACGAAACGACGTGCAAAAAGTAGAGAGAAAAGGGAATCTTTGACTTTTTGGTATGGGTTGTTGGCTTTTTGGCTAAAAAGGTAACTTTTTGACTAATTGGCTATTTTAGCCTCTTGCCAAACGAGGCCTAAAAGCCTTATCGTCACAGGTGTCACGCTGTGATCGGTGAATCTCATGGGTCCACAAAATTCCCTTTTCTTCTTTTCAAGATCCTGATAGGCAAGTAATGAATCGTCCATACAAATTTTTTTTTTTTCAAAAATAGAATGTTAATATATTAATAAAATAATATTACAATTTAAAGAGGCCGTCGCTAATTAAGACTACAAATGAGTCGAGCTGTTTGCGAGTTGGCTCAGCTTGACTCATTAAGGACTCGGTTCAACTCGCTTAATAAATGGGTCAAGTTTGAATTTGAATATTAATCTCATTTAATAAACGAGCCGACTTTGAATTCGAATAAGCTCGGTTCATGTATTTTTATTTAAATAATATAAATATAAATATAAAATAAAAAACCTTATCAAGTTGAACTCGAGTTTTATTAATATTAACGAGCTTAATTGAACTCGAACCCAATTAGTTATCGAATCGAGCCTGGACTTGTTTGCAACCCTACCACTGATCCATTAACTCAAATCGTAGACCACTACAAGAATTTTCATTTTTGGCGACTAAATTTTTAATTGCCAAAAGTCATATTTTAGTCGCCAATACTCTTTAGCGACTAAATTTTTTGGTCACGAAATTAGTAGCCAAAGAGTAGTCGGGAAATATAATTGCCGACTAAATATTTAGTCACCAATAGGTTTGAAAATTAAATAAATAAATACATTTTTGCCCATTAATTTTTTTGTCGCCAAAAGCTAATTATTTAGTGGTCAAAAACTTTTTAGCTACTAAATTTTTCAGTCGCCAAAAGCAAATACTAGTGTTTTGGCTACTAAAATTTTAATCGCCAAATACTATTTCTTTTCGCTACTAAAAATTTAGTCGCCTAAACTTCAACATTTTTGGCTACTAAAAATTTAGTCGCCTAAACTACGACATTTTTGGCTACTAAATTTTTAGTCGCCAAAAGTCATATTTATTCTTCAACTTTTGTTTTTAGCTACAAAATATGTTAGTTGCCAAATGTTTGATTTTCTTTTGGCTACAAAACTTGTAGTAGCCAAAGGTTTGATTTTCTTTTGGCTACAAAGCATTTAGTAGCCAAATGGTTGTTTTTCTTTTGCCTACAAAAAATTTAGTAGCCAAATGTTTGATTTTCTTTTGGCTACAAAACATTTAGTAGCCAAATGATTGTTTTTCTTTTGCCTACAAAAAATTTAGTAGCCAAATGTTTAATTTTCTTTTGGCTACAAAACTTTTAGTAGCCAATTTTTTTTTCCCTTTTTATTAGCTACAAAACGTTTAGTCGGCAAAAACATGATATTATGTTTTATTGTTAATATTATAATGTGTCTATAACCTGTCTGTATTCCATTCAACCTATAATACGTATGTAAATAAAATGATACATAAATTATCAATCATTTCACAATCTGCATTCGTATACAAAAAATAAATTACTTTAACTGTCCAAGTACATATAAACGAATTATTGTCCAAACTAAAATAGTAATTCCATACAACATATACAATCATACAAAAAGTAAAGCCCTCTATACACAAAAATTACATTTACTATACCATGTCAAATGACCATTTGGTGGCACAAATTACCATCGTAATCTGTACCATGGCAAAAGGTGATGTATGTACCAAGCCAAAAATACATCTATGCACCACGATAAAAAATCAATTTAGTGGACGACGTCAAAAGGTGATCTATCTACCATGCCAATAATTATCTGTTCGCTGCCAATAGTTTTTTGTATCAAGAATAGTTAACTGCACAAAAGCTGGAGACGACAAAAATATTATATTACTTCAATACAAAAGTACAATTTCTTCTCCATACACAAAAATATCTCTGCAAGTCCACGCAGCGAAGTCATCTACAAAAAACCAAAAAATACATTAGAATTAGACCCAAAAATGCCCAACTTCATGAATGAATTTGGGAACAAGTGACAAATAAAAATAAGTGAGAAGCAACCTTCCACGATGAATCAATTATCAGCCATTGTACAGTCTTTCTAAAGTCTTTTATTATAAGGAACATTGTTAAATGTAGAACAATCATTACTAAATCTTTCATTAATAACATACAGCTAATGTAACAATCTTCTATTTGTATATAACATGTATCCAAATTCTGTGGCTAAACCAATATCAAAGCCCAATGTGAATAAAAAATATTCTTTTTACCAACTATCTCATTATTTGTTTGCAAAAAGCATTTGCATCATTAGATTGGATATAAAACCATCGGTGCTTATTAATGTATGTCAATGCCATTTCAGAGAGGATATTAGAACATGTGATAAAAATAATAACACAAGTGTGTACGTTCACAAAATTAGCAAGTTTAAAACATTCCGTTAGTTGTCACAAGTCCTATTTGTAATGGGAAAGCTGCCCGTGAGAGTCAAACGGAGGTTCGGGGGATGTTTTGAAGTTTCGCCCCCGAAACGCCCTTCACATCCAAATGTACCAACATAATTCGAACTACGCACTTCAGTCAGGTAAATTCGAACACTTTTAATACCCCTAATACATAATTCTTAAATGCTATATACAAACTCAGGTTTGATGACTTATGATGAATATTTTTTCAATATTAACACTACCAAAAAACCCAAGTCCACAATCATCAACATATTTCAATCCACATACTTTGAGCAAAACCCAACATTCAAAGCCCTCAATACAAACATCTAATTGCAAAGAATTCATTTTCAGAAAATGGCACACTTCATTTCCATAAAGTTAAAATCAAACCCAAATGAAATTGAGATTAGAAATTACCAAATTCGGTGAAGAAAAGTAGTAGTAATACAAGATTCCACCAGAAATCGTAGTAATTGCTCCCAAGGGAACTCGAAAACTGTGGAAACTCGATTTGGGTTAGTCACGAAATGCATGACTGAATGCGATCGGTGCAGCTTTGGCCAGTCTTTTGAAGAACATCGCCATTTTCACCGGAGAGAGAGAAAGAAAGAGAGAGAGAGAGAGAGAGAGAGAGAGAGAGCAATGAAATGATGGTTTTGAGAGAGAGGTCCTGCACTTCTAGCCTCCAAGGTAGAGTGATCCAGTGGTTTCGCATTTCATGGAAGAGTCAAAGAAGGAATCTGACGAGATCGAGACCACCGTAAGGTGCGTGACTGGTCTGTATGTGAGAGAGCTGTGTATGTGTGAGAGAGAGAACAAAGACCTTGTGTTTGTGTGAAAGAGGGGCGCGGGCGCCAATATTCAGTTCCCTCTAAAACAAAAAAATTGTTTCTACCTTTACCGACTAAACTTATATTTGGTCACCAAAGAAGAATCAATACCGACTAAACTTTTTGTAGCCAAAAGTGTGATGTAGCGAAAAGACCATTAGCGACTAAATCTCAATTAGTCGCCGATTACTTTTATAAAATCTCTCCAAATATTTTAGTTTTGGTGACTAAACTTTTTTTTGTCGCTGAAAGTACGTTTTTGGCGACTAAAAGTTTGGTCACCAAAGAGAAAAATTATTTTTTTATTTTTCATTCGGCTACTAAATATTTTAGTAGCGAAAAGTCAATATTCGGCGACTAAACTTTTTTTTTGTCGCTGAAAGGACATTTTTGGCGACCAAAGTTTAGTCATCAAAGAGAAAAAAATCAATTTTTTATTTTCGGTTACTAAATATTTTAGTAGCCAAAAGTCGATAATTGGCTACTAAACTAATTTTTAGTCGCCAAAACCTATACTTTTGGCTACTAAATTTTTTTAGTCGCCAAAAAATTTTACTTTTGGCTACTAATGTTGTTTTAGTCGCCAAAACCTATACTTTCAGCGACTAAAATTTTTTTTTGTCGCCAATTTGATTGCCGTAGGTGCATTTTCTTGTAGTGGACCTTTCACTCGTCGTCCCTACTTGGAATCCCAAATGAATTTAAAAAAATCAGTGGACTCCATTTAAAGAAACTTCCATGCCCAGCTAAGGGTTAAGATTTTCTCTACTACAAATTTAGTTCAAGATCTCTATTTCAATATATGAGATTGTAATATATATTTCAAAATTAATAATTTAAATAAGTTATAAAGAATTTCCAATGTTGTTTATAAGTTTTAATCTCTCTTATAACTTTTTTAAAGTTTAAAATATTAATTTATTAACGTGACTCTTTTAAAATTATTAATCATGCAATAGAGATTTTCATTTTCAACTTGTAACTAAGAGGATGGGAATCTCCAACGAAAGTGGTACCAGCTTTATACTAGTATGACATTCTTTCAATTTTTTTGAAAAACCATCTTAATTAATTTGATCAGTTGGGAAAACGTTTTACATACTTTCAACGAAAAAAAAAAATGTTCACTAGATTTTATTGGGAAACATAATAGAATTCTTACAAATTCATTTGCAAGAGATTTGTAGTACAAAAAATTAAAAATATCATTCTAAACACGTTTAAAATGTCTTATTAACATCGTATAAAAATAATCAAAATTATAAATTAAAGATAAAGAGATTAAAAGCAACTAGCTCATATATGTCAAAATGATATATGTTATTTCATTCTTCTGTTTTTAATTTTGAACCATACTAGAATCTAAAGTGTATCAAAATGTATACTCGAAATTCAAAATCAAAAATTTTAAAAATTTGAGGCTAAAGTGTAACTAATCACATACTTTTAAGAAATCATTAGTGTAAGTAATGTGAATCAAAATTAGCGAGGGCAAGAATGTCATTTCAAACTAGAGCCTTAGATAGAGCCATTGTACAATGTATCATCACATGGGTTATAGTATAGGGATGACTAGTCTCAAATAGAGATTATCACATGTATGGTCATACAATACGTCATGGATATGCAACTATATACATATATTAAGAACAACTATTTAAAATTTAAATGACTTGTTTGTCCTATTGTTTTTTTAGTACCACGTACAGAGGGCAAATTATGAGATGCTGACTCAGCTCAAGGACATTTGTCTACCTTTTTATTAAATCATTCCACCTCAGATTTGCAGTATCACCCTCCTGCTTAAATGTTCTTCTCCCCCCTCATAGAGAGAGAGAGAGAGAGGCCTGAGGTATACTTAGAGAAGTTTGGAAGATATGGGTGAAGTAAGTGTCGTTCTCACTATCTCTTGAGCTCTTTTACTTAATTTATTTATTTAATATGAGTGGAAAGTTCCTGCTCTTCATCAATGCTCTTTGCTTTGCATATTGAACTAGGTTAGAGTTCATAATTTTAAATAACAGTATTATGATACATGTTGATATGGTCATATAATCAGTTGATATTAGACTGTATCAGTTTATAAAATTAATAAAAATCAGTATCAAAAGTCTAAAATTTTATATGTTTGATTTTAGGAAATTTTTTTCATGAAGTTTGTGTCTTTCTCAAAAGATAGTAAGAAAAATGATCATTTTTGGTTTGCATAAGATTTTTATTTATTTATTTATTAGTTTCTTGTTGTGACGTGTCAAAGGAGAAGAAAGAGGAGGAGAAGAAGAATGAAGGAGAAAAAAAGGAAGAAGAGAAGAAAGAAGAAAAGAAAGAGGAAGAGCCCCTAGAGATTGTGCTCAAGGTGGATATGCATTGTGAGGCCTGTGCTCGCAAAGTTGCAAGATCCTTGAGAGGATTTCAAGGTCCTTTTCTTTCCTATTGTTAACTCTTGCCTATCTTTAATTTTCAACCTCTATAAATTTTAGAAAAATTCGAAGTAAATACAATTTGATCACAGAACTTGACATAGTCTTCTCAAATGATGTAAAACTCATTAAAATATGTGAGTCCCACGTGATGTAAAAAAAAAAAATATAATTCTATGATAATATATATCGAATTCTGTGCATTTTTAAAAATCCTTGTTTGGTTTGTGTTTTTCAAAAATTTTTAAGAAAAATTCTCTACAAATAAGTTTTTAAAAGTAATCAAACCAAACAAATTTTTAAATTTTTTTTTTCCAAAACTTGTTTGGTTTATAAGTTTTCCAAATAAATCTCTCTTTCATACACATCAAATCAATCACTTTTCTAAAACTCTCTCTCAAAATAATTTTTTAAAACATCTTTTGAAAAAAACCAAATCAAATAACTTTTCGTATTTTTTATCTCTAAAACTCATCTCCCAAACTCAAACCAAACATACCCAATAGATTTTAAATTCACCTACTTTGAGAGAGAGAGAGAGATGAGAGAAGCGTTCACTAACCATGGTTAGAAAATAGTGCAAAGTTGATTTTCGAACTAAAGCCTAGCCTACATTTGGTTTAGTTCTTAAAACATGATTTGGATCAAAAACTAAAAAAATTTGTGTGGTTAACAAAATTTTAAAATATAAGTTATATAACTCAAAACTCAATTTCTCTCTCCTCTCTTCTTCTCTTTTTTATTATTATAAATTTATCAATTATTTTTTCTCTCTTCTTTTTCCTCTCTCATTCTCTCACATTCTACACATCAATCAATCAATCAAATTTTTTCTTACACATCTATTTAACTAAAATAAAAAAAAAATTAAAAAAATTATAAATAATTCTAAAACTATTTTCAAAACTTATAACTAAACAAATTTTCAACTTTCAACAACTTATCTTTTTAAATACAATTCAAAACTCATTTCAAAAACTAAAGTCCTACTTTTTACATCATTGAGTTAATGCGGAACCTATCACATGAGTCCGAAACACCACATGATTGTGTTTTTCCATTTTGTGATTTATTTTTAAATCATTTAAGAATTTAGCCCTTGTTATTGTTTGAGTACAAGATAATTCCTCAAGGAGGTAGTAGGAAAGAAAAGTTTCTTTATAATAGTTTATTGGGCTTGTTTGGTAGAATTGTGAAAAAGTGATTATAGCTTATATCTAAACAATTTATAGCTTATAACTATGAACATAAGCTGATTTCGGACTTATAAATTAAGCATCTCTTGCCCCACTCAAAGAATAAGCTGATTTCTAACTTCCAAAAAGCTATAAGTTATAAGTTATAAGCTAAACCAAACACATCAAAATAACTTAAATTAAACTGAAAGCTGAAATAAACAGCTTTTAAGCTGCACCAAACAGGACTATTATCAAGTGACAACAATATTTAATCATGAAAATTGATTAGCGTTTAGGGTACTCTTAAAGTTACCATAAGATGCTCTCAACAAATAATTTGCTACAAACTCATCTCTCAGCTGAGGTGAATCATGATATTTCAAAAAATTACTGTACAATATTTGTAAATATATATATTTTATTTTTTGATAACTCGGTAAATGAACTTTATTTTGGGGTGGGAGGCAGGTGTGGAGGAAGTAACGGCAGATTGCAAGGCGAGTAAGGTGGTGGTGAAAGGGAAGACAGCAGACCCAATAAAGGTGTTGGAAAGGATTCAAAAGAAAAGTGGGCGAAAAGTTGAGCTCATTTCTCCTTTACCCAAGCCCCCTGAGGATAATAAAGATGAAACCAAGGAACAACCCAAAGAAGACAAGAAAGAGGAGGTAATAAACTCTATCTACTCTTTTCATCAGTGGCTATTGTATTTATCAATCAACATTATTTTATATAATTTTTAGTTTTTTAGTACCGCTATATGTGGTTTGTTTTTACTATTTTTGTGTTATTGGTATTAGATGGCAACATATTATTCCTTTTTTATTATTATTTTTGAAAAAATAAACTAATAGTGATAAAATTAGTGATTTTAAACTGTGACATAAATACATAATTTTTGTGTTGTGTTGAGTTCTATTGTTTTTTTAATATGGCTGTTATATGTAAATTTAAATTCAATATGGTGGTTATATGTAAATTTTAAAAATGCTACTATTATTTTCCATTCGATTTACTAATGTAATTGCAAAATTCTCGGTGCAGTAAATTTGTTCACTCATCACTTGTGGGTTAAAAATGCTGTTTCTTTTAAAATTTTACTTCCAAACAAAAAAGACTGATTTAAATTGGGTAGGGCCTGTAATAAAGTGAAAAATTATGGGATGGTGTGTTTGAGAGAGAAGGGAGAGGAGGGGTGGGGAAGGGGGGTACCCACAATCTTCAGCTTCTGGGGCTACAAAGTTTGCAACTCGTGATTGTTGTTTCCTTGCTGGCATGAAAGCAACATTACAATTGCCAATGACGTGGTCATTGTGCACGTTTTCCAAGCAAATTAAGATGACTTATCATTTTCATGAAACATTTTATAATATTTTTTTTCATGATTCTTAATATTATTCATTATGATTATTTTCATGATTTTTAATACAGTCCCGTTAGATAGTTTGAAAGTCATGGTTCAATGTGCAAAAAAAATGTCATTTTCGCACCTTTTTTTTTTTTTTTTTTTCCCTCTTCTTCCTCTATTCTAAATCCAAACTCAAATCAAAATCTTTTTTTTTTTTTCCTTTTTCCTTCACCCTCGCTTCTTCCTCTTCTTCTCTCTCTCTCTCTCTCTCTCTCTCTTTTTCCTTCCTCTTCTGACTGGCCAACAGTCTAGAAGAATAAAGAAGATAAAGGAAAAGAAAAGAAAAGAAAAAAAAATAGAAAGAACAGAAAGAGAGAAATTTCAAAAAAAATAAAAATGAAAAGAAAAGAACAAAGAGTAGAGAAAAGAGAAGAAGAACAGAAAGAGAGAGAAGTAGAGTAGAGAGAGGAGAACAAAAAAAAAAAAGAACAGAGAGTCAACAAAGGAGAAAAGAACAGAGAGTAGAGAGAGGAGAACATATCTATGTATGGATACACAGATCTGTGTATACACACAGAGGAGGGTAATTCAAAATCAAATCAAAACCAAATTCATAAAATCAAAACCAAACCCAAAATCAAAATCAAAACCAAACATTTGGCAAATTTCTTTGTCCCCTCTCTAAAACTAGTAACAAAGAGACAAAAGAAAGAGAGAAAGGGAAGAAAGAGAGCGCCTACCGTTGGAAAGTCACAGTTCAAAAGAAAGAAGAAAAACGAAGGCAGAGGAGGAGAGATAGAGAAGAAAGAAAAAAAAGTGAAAGAGAGAGAGAGTCGGGCCATTCGAGCCAATTTTTTCGAGCTACGAAACTTTATTATTCTTAGTATTATTTATCATGATTAATAACTCATCTTCCTCTTATGTGAATACATAAACTTATTACACAACTCAATACAAAATGTTTTTTTAGAAAGCAAAATGATTGATCTATCAAATTTGAACTCGTCTTGAATTGTCAATTACATAAATTGGGTGTCTAGCCTAATGATCGGTTGAACGATCCCCCGAATAACCAGTGTCCCTTTTATTAATCGCGATTGTCATACTTGTTAACCGTGACTATCACCCTTATCTACTAGTGCGTTAACCGGCATTCTATCGAATGACTGGCCGAACAACCGACATGCATAAATTCGGATAATTTGGGCAAATCCAAATTCAGTGAATATAACAATGCTCTTTTAAGTTCTACAAAATAATTTAATAAAATTTTATTCATTTATATGTATCTTATAGGAAAAATCTCATCGTAGAAAAGTGTGTATCAAAAATTTCACGATTTTTTTTTTTTTGTAGAAAATTAAGTTTCATTAAATTTGAAAAGGTACACTGGGAAACTATATGTCATGAAGATTCTTCGATGGTAATATTTTTGGTTTTCAAATGTGGATATATTTCATTTGGGAGATTTTGACTATGAAACTACTTTCACTGTATTTCATGAAGATTCTTCGGTGGTACTATTTTGTGTCTTCAAATGTGGATATATTTTATTTGGGAGATTTGGCGTGAGATTGTCTACATCATTATTGTCTTATTAAATGTGTTATTTTTAAAATGTGACAGTAGATGTAGGATATAATATGGCAATTATGATTTTCTAATTTGAAATATCATATATACGTATACATATTACATTTCTAAATGTGAGTATTCTTCATCTAAAAAATTTTAATGTGAGATGAGACATTTTAAATTACAAAAATATCTATGAAACTAAGTGAGTCATAAATTGAGAATATAGAATTTACTAGTCAATGCCCTTATTTTGTATTTCTGTGTATATTTAATTTTTAGCATCGTAATAAAACTGATGTACATATAGAGGCCCCCACCTTATTACCTTGCCTGCATTAATGGGGTCTAAGGCCTCACGGGTCTGAAAGCAATGTGATATCTGCAGCTCTGCTGATTAATTACTTATTACACCCACTAAAATGGAAGCAAGTTACTTCCATGTGCCACCACTCTACATTATTTGTGCTTTTCACAATCTACCCTAGTATGTAAATTACTGGGCCTCGTGATCTTAATTCCCAGTTGTGTCTATATGTTGGTGCAAATCTGGTGAAAATGCGTATTATAATCAACTATACTTTTCGATTTGTTACCAGTTTGACCCGGTTTAGTACATTTGGATCCTTAAATATATTGAGTTATTTCAGGATCTAGAATTAAAAAATCTTGTGAGCTTTGAAAGAAAGTTGGTGATTGAGATTGCTCATTGTAATATCTATATTCATAGTGAAACTCGGTCATTGTTCTTTGTCCATGTACTAGACTTATTACTGAACCAAATAATCATTATGTATTATGTGTTTGTTCTATTTTAGTTTTAGTTTTTTTTTTTTTTTAATTGCATTTTCCAAACAAGAACTGGTGAAGTTCTCATTGTAAGAGAACTTTGTAAGAGCTTTGTGAGAGAGTTGGTGATCGAGAAAGATTGCTCATTGTAATATCTATATTTATAGTGAAACTTGGTCATTGTTCTTCATCCATGTACTAGACTTATAACTGAACCAAATAAATCATTATGTATTACGTGTTTGTTCTATTTTAGTTTTTTTAAAATTTTTTTATTATTGCATTTTCCATAACAAGAACTGGTGAAGTTCTCATTTTGCAGCCTTTGGTGTTGTGAATAAAATCGAAACTTTTGAGTGGAGGATTTACTTTGTATTGTTGTGTGTATTTTTTGACAGCCTCCAGCAGTAGTAACAGTGGTGTTGAAAGTTGGAATGCACTGTGAAGCATGTGCTCAAGTTTTGCAGAAGAGAATCCGAAAGATCCCTGGTAATACATTCTAAGGAAAATTGCAATATTTGCATTTTTATGACGGTGCAAATTTTGTGTGTGCATAGTGTAAGTCTTTCCTGTTTGGTCCAAGTCCTTCCTGTTTGTGAAGTTGCACCCAAAAATATTTCATTTATAGTGCAATTAATTTTCCATTGTCCCATTTGCAATTCCCCCACATTCTACACTCTTGCTTTCTATTTTCTTCTTTTCCTTCTTCAACTCTCCCTTTTTTTTTCTTTTTTTGGTAGAACAGATTCTAAAAATAAAGGACAATTTACATGAATAGTCTCTACGTCTTACCCATTGTGTTATTTTAGTCCTTAGGTTTTAATTAGCTCAATTTTTATTGTTAATTTTAAATTTTATATCAATTTGATCCAATCAATAACTCAACCCAGTTACCCATCAACCAAGGCCATCTCGGATTAGGCCCCCTCCACTGGTTGGACCGGGTTGCCTCTCGCTGCCTCATTAGTGTTGGGTTTGAAAAAATTGATATGGGCCATGAGGTTGGTTATTTCAACTTAGATTTTGAGTTCATGATAAATAAATAGGGTTAGTGATCCAGTTGGCTAACCTGGACCCGATAAACGGAAAGGTTGGCTATTTAGAATTCTAGCTCTCAATACATATGAAACCATTGTTTCACTTTTTACCATGTGTATATAGTATATTTAGTAAAATATTTGATAATTTATAATTCAACTAGTACATAGTTATAGGGGGACTACCTCATGTTCTAGAGTATCAAATGAATGTAACGGAAATTGTTACTTTTATTTTTTATGACGAGAAACTCTTTATCCCATTTTTGGTGAGACTTGGAATAAACTCTGGATATTTGCAAACAATTGCTAACTTCACATATCAATGAAGTTGGGACTCGAACCTAAAACCTCGTGGTTATTTACATGTGGGCATACCATTTGAACTAATTTTATGATAAGACAATACTGACTCACTTTTGTTAGGTAGTTGGGAGACAATGATAACTCACTTGACGTGTTTGCCATTTCTCATTTGTAAGAGTACCACTTAGATAATGTTACATAATAGTTAGGACTAATTTCCCATGCTTTTCCGTGAAAATTCCAGTGAGTCTTATCATTTTATCCTGTTATTTTCCTTGAAAATGCTTTTCTTAAAATGAAGTTCCTTGTAAGCAAGAAACTCCTAAAAAGTGTAAAGGTTGGCTTCCATATACATCATCAACAATTCAAACCACTCAAGTAAAAACTAGAATTAGTTTTTCAGTACAATTTAAAGATATATTGGAATGTTTCGCAGGTGTAGAGTCAGCAACAGCAGACCTAGCAAATGATCAAGTAATTGTGAAAGGCATAGTTGATCCCACAAAGCTTGTCAATGATGTTTATAAGAAAACTAGAAAGCAAGCTTCAATTGTGAAGGATGAAGAGAAAAAGGAAGAAGAAAAGAAAGAAGATGAGAAAAAGGAAGGTGGAGAAGGTGAAAAGAAAGAAGGCGAAGAGGGGAAGGGAGGAGAAGAAGATAAAAAGACCGACATCAAGAAAAGCGAATATTGGCCCCCAAGCTATGCTATGGAGTATGCTTACACCCCTCAAATCTTTAGTGATGAGAATCCAAATGCTTGCTCCGTTATGTAATCGGTCATTATTGTATCTCCTGACTAGCCACTTCATCTCGCTACCTTTTGCAATTTTTCTTGTAGTGACACATGGTAATAAAATAGCTCGTAGGCAGGAATTTAAGGGTTTATGTGCTACATTTTGTTTTCTGAAGATAACTTAATCATGTTTCATGACATGTGTGAAGTTTGTAAATACCCAAAATCTGGGTAACAAGCCCGCTAATTTTATGTTTTGGCTATTGTTAATTAGCATATAGAATTGTGATTACTTGAGAGTTCTAAACCATTTATGATTGCTTCATATTTGAAGTATATGCCACATAAGCAGAGGTGTTATCTTATGCCATGTTTTCTTTCTCCCAGAATTAGATTTGGCATTTACAACACTTCTCGGGTTTGGCTTTTCCATGTATGCTCTTATTTTTGTGCGTCTGTTCCATTAATTTCATATATATCTTGGTAATCAAGAGTATAGCAATCTATCAATGCAGCCATGTGCATTGGGTTGTCTTTTTTTGTGAGTGCAAATAACAAGCCATGTAGTCTAAGATACCTACTTTTGTGGTGGAAGTGACAAAAAGAGAATTGATAGTAGTATATGCATAATATTTATTCAAAACATTCTCAAACTTTTTTTTTAAAATTTTGCATTAACGAGAGCCTTGTATATTGAGTTGTCCTTCTCTCTATGAGGTGCAGATAACATTTCTTGAGTTCATCTTGAGACCTCGTCTTTTAGTTTGAGAGCAGCTAATTAGAGAGGCTTGAACCATTCTAAGATGCACATCATTCAAATGCATCACGTAATGCGTATTTTTTTGTTTTTTAAACACAGAAAATAAGTAATATTTGATTGAAATCGATAGATTTGTGAAAGAGATGGACAAAGCAGCCAAAATATGCAAAAGATGGTGGTCCTGAGGACTTAAGTCCTGGGTGTGAATCCTCCGAATTATTTACTTGGATTGGATATGTATGCTGTGTTTGTTTTTTCATGAGATTAAATATCTGAAAAAGACTATTTTTAGTGAATCCAACGTTTGGTTAGACAGACTGGATAGGATAAATGAACAAAAGACTATTTTACCCTTTTTCAATTGTTTACTAAGTAATAGCAATATTAAACATATCTTTAATATTTTAATTATTTTTAGCTAGATTAAATAAAATTTTATTTTATTTTATTTTTTACACAATTAAATAAATTTATTTTTTTTAAAATAAATAATAAAATAAATAAAATATCAATAAAAATATATATTATTTTTTTAATTAAAATTTTAAATAAATTTGTTTTTAAAAATAATAATAATCAAACAATGAAATTAAATAAAACATCTATTAAATTTAAATAATGAAATTAAATAAAATATAAACAAAATTTTAAAATAAAACATCAATAAAATACTTATAAAAAATTATTTTAAAAAATTAAATAAATAAAACATCAATAAAAAAGTTAAATAAAATTATTTTATTTTTAAATTGAGACATTTAAATTTTATTGAATTTTATTAAATATAATATATAATTAAATAGTAGAGGGTCAAAATGGTCATTTTGACTACCTAATCCCAGCAGTGGGGGAGCTTCTATTAATACACACTAAACCCCCTTTATACACACACTTAATGAAGGGAGTGTGTAAAAAGTGTAGTGAGGAGGGATGTGTAGAAAGTATATATTGTGTGTGTAAATAGAAGCTCCCCAGCAGTGGATAGTCCTCCAAAAACTATCCCATACCCCCCCTAGGACACAATAGTCCCCCATATGGGGGATAAGGAGTCCGGCGAACTAAAAAAAAATCAAACGGCGGATAAGTAGCACTATTTGAATTACAATCCAAATAGTAGATAGTCCCCCCTAATCCGGTGAATCAAACAGGCCCAATATGTAAGATATACATGGACTCATTTCAAATATGCCTGCAATTCCACTCATAGAACCATTCACACAGACATTGGCACAAAGTACTCTAAAAAAAAGATTTAGAATGTGTGGCACATATACTACATAGTTGAAGAAGCAAAATTTCCACACAAATCCATTTTCACGCTATCTGTTTGCTGTCAGATTAAGAAACAATCATAAAAAGACAAGGCACTCATGAAAGATGCCATTGGTCCCTGAGCTTATCACTGATTTGTGAAGACTGACCAAATTCAAACTTTAGCCTCCGCTCTACAATAACTGCTAACTTCAAATTCATAATATTTGAAGGATTGAAATTCCCACAGTTTCATCCACACACTGACACTCAGCACAAGTAGTACCAGTAAAATGCTCTTATGTACTTTACATTGAGACCCTTAATTTTGAATACTTCCATTCTTAGTATAAAAAATTTTGGGGTGCAGCGGAGGAATAAGAAGCACTGATGCCCAAAGAGACAACACAGCAAGCAATAATACTAGGGGTTGAGAAAATTCATTTAGAAAATAAACTAGAAAAAACATCGTGTGGTTGAGATTCATTTCAAGTGTGAGTTCTGCTATACAAAAATTAAATCTGGACTACACATTACTTTTCTGGAGAGCAAATATTGTCAACTTGGGGTGGTAAAAGATCCTAAAAAAACTAGATTTGCAGCCTTTAGAATGGACGAAGCGACTAGATCAAGGGACCACAGAGGCAATATATGTTAAAAAGTGAAAAGGAGGTAACAATATATGTTTGTATTCATAAAGTAGTCTCCTGATGCTATAATTCTAAAATCTCAATCAACTTCACCCAAATTTGTTTCATCTCATTGGACTAGCTTTCTGAAAAGGGCCCTTTAATATTCCCAATTCCTTTCCTCAAAATTGATATGTTCTCTTGGTAATTTAATTTTGTATCATATATAATTCATAACACCCTATTTGGCTTTTGAAACTTGATTAATACTATAACACCGTTGTGGATCCAATTGATATTAAGGATTGTACCATACCATCATGTATTGATGTAAACTCTAAAATTTTCAAACTTGATTAATCAAGACATTTTTATCTTGCACAGTCGCATTGAACTCATTTTCTTCTTTCTGTATAGTGTAACTAGTGTCAACCGTAGACATAGATGATCTTGACAAATCATGTGAATCTGTGTGTTTTGTTTTCCTGTTTGTGATTGATTTTTCTTGCTATTGTTTGTGCCTGTAGTTGATAGTGCAATGCGCTCCACTGCTACAAGTCCTCGGAGACTTTGATATTTTCACTTCTTAAGATCAATCTTATATTAAAGCTATGTTTGAAAATTTTGATAATTTGACCGGTTTAACAATTCAAAAGATAAAGAAATATCGCTAATGTCTTCATGTTAGGAGAATGTCCTTTTTAAAAGCTGCATTATAGCAACGGAAAAATAGAACCTGAAAAGTCTACGATGTAATCCAGTGCTGTCCTGTTTGCATATATAATTGAGGATGCATATAAGGGTCTGTTTGGACAAATAATTGAAGTACTCCCAAGCATAAAGTTGCTGAAACATCACTGTGTAAGTTCCCAAAGTATCTCTCCTGTTTGCTTTCTATCAATTGAATGGATTAGTATTAGAGAGGGCGACCCCAAGCTCACCTTTTGTCTGGTTAGGTTGTGGTAGACTCAAGGCCTATCCAAAACCGTGAGTCTTAATTCAATGATTATTTTTTTTTAAAAAGTGAATGCAACACCAACTCGTTCACACTGTGAATTCCTAATAATCGAATGCCCTTGGTTTTGTTTGATAACTCTTTATTTATAAACCAATTCTAATAAATGTATATTACATGCCACCATAATTCAGAAACCTGAGAAAATTTTGTAATTTTACTTTTTTGGTTTTGCCCATTAGGTGATTCAAGTTTTGCTTAAAAAATTAAGGATGAATTATACCTACACCATTTGAGGTTTGTTTAAAATATAAATTACTTTCTGTAGTTTGAAAAATTACAAATACTCACTTATCAAAATTTTTTATTTAACAGAATTAACTGCAAAAATAAAATTGCTAACTGCTCTCATATACAATGATAAAACTACTTGAATTATTAATTGAAATAAATTTATGATATCATTAATAACGATTAATTAACTTAAGAATTTATTACTAAAATGGACTATTTATTATGAAATTAGAAACTTTAAGAGGTGAGATGTAATTTCTAAAATCACAGGGGACAAATCGTATTTTAAGTAAACTTATATAGTGTATTTGTACTTTATTCAAAAATTAAAGAAAACGGTATACAAACTCACTATTTAGACCCATATTTTAAAACAAATGATGTATAAGTGAAATGATGGGTTAATAGTTATAAAAGATATGAAATAGAAGTAGCACATAAGAGTGATTGGTTGATTAATCATTGAGCTTAAATAGCACTACTAAAACATTAATGAGTTTCAAAATAGCCAATGAATCTCGAACATGCTTAGGCCATGTTTGTTTTGTAACTTGAGTGGCTGGATTGGACTACCATGGCTGTAGGTCCCACCTACGGCATGTTTGGTAGTGAAATGGGAGGGCAGATTGATAGTCCAAGGGGCTTTCTAATCCCTCTTAGTAGGGGCGATTAACTTGACTAGGTTTTTGGTGTAATTAGAAAAATAGTGAAGGGATTGAATCTATTTTATATAAAAAAAAAAAATTTACTAAGTGCACCTATTTGTTTTAATATTTATATTACTTTTTTTTAATATAAAAATTATTTATTTATTTATTTATTTATTTTATATAAAAATAATTTAACAATCTCATCACTAACCATCTTCCATACTATCATCAAAACAAATACACTTTACTTAATCCATTTACTAACAATTCTCATATTAACAATCTCTTCATTAACTATCATCTCACTAACAATCTCATTTAACCTAATTGACCAAACAAACGCGACCTTAAAACCAATCGAATACAAATCAAAATCGAATAACTTATATATATATATATATATATGTAGCATGCATATATATTTATTAAGTCAAATAGCAAGTTGTTCAACTTATCAAGTTTTTTAAATATTTTTAAATTTTAATTTATTTATATAACGAATGGAACCCAAGGAGCATGATTACCAATGCAACTACAATATTAATATGTAATATTAAACTTATAAGGGTAGCTCAATTGGTTGAGGGTAAGGATCAGAGATGTTTCTCTCTAGGTCTCAGGTTTGAATCTTATCTCCAACTGATTACTGGCAAGCTATTGCGTTTTGTCTAGTTGATTGGCTTAGGACTCCAAAATAGTCGAGGTGCGATATATTCGAACGAATGTTAATTCGGACACTCAATTATCAAAAAATATATATATATATATATGTATAATATTAATATATTATCATTTTCATCACATTTACTATCCCATCACTACTATTATTATCACCACTAGCTCTTCTTCTTACCACCACCTCCACTACTACTATATTATACCACCACTATTAATGCTACCTCTTTGACTACCACCTCCATCCATCCCACCATTTTCACCACTTCATCCACACCACTCCCACTACCACGCCACCTCCACCACTCTCACTACCTCCATCTCCATCTATTACCTATTATCACTGTTATTATTACCACCACCACGCCTCTTCCCTCTCGCCACTATTATCACTGTTAATACCATCGATGCATAAATTCAAGATTATAATCAATTGTGCCAAAAAAAAATATATATATATATATTTTAAATTAGTAGTGTGAGAAGTGAATATAGTCTACTCCCCCAGTAGGCAACGATCGGTTTCAAGCATTCCATCTGTCCTACATGTGGGTCCTCTTCTATTTCCATTCCTGTTTTTTTCCACATAAAAGTCCAAATGTGACCTCAGTTTCTGAAAAAGATTGTTGCCTTGCCTCCAATTCCCCGCTGCTTTAAGCTCTTGTACTTTCGTAACTATCTTGGCATCAGCAGCCTCACCGTACAACTTCAACAAGCTCGCATTTTACCATGGCTGAAGTTATTGATTGGTCCTGACATTTTATGATTGATAAAGCCGGTGGAATTTATAAATTTATATTAAGTGATTAAAAAATATAACAAAAAATATAATAATTTGTAATTAGTGTGAGATATGATCACGTGACACTTAGGATCAACTAATAATTTTTCTTCCCATGGACCCTGATTTGTCATGCCATCTTGCATCATCACTAACTAGTGATAAACCGTGCTATGCACTGCATGTAAAAAAATTAATAATATATTTTTATATAAAATAATATAAATAGTTAAATTTTTGTATGCAAATTATAAAAACAAATAAGATTGAAATTTACAATTTAAATTTCACAATTTTATCACAATTTATTTATTATTTTTTAATTTGTCACATATTTAATCATGTAACTTTCAACCCTCTTACTAAAATTGCAAACTTAGTTGAGCTCAACCCAAGCAACTTGAGTCGAGCTTAAAATTTTTTAAAGATTGAACAACATAGTTTTTAATTGAGTACCTATGCAAAAATTTAAAAATTCAAATTAAATTTGAGTGGACTTGGGTAGAAACACAAAATAACTTGAGAAACCAAAACAAAATTATATATATAAATATATAATTTATTTGCTAATTCATTTTTTAAATAATAAATAAAATTAATTAAAAATTTAATATTAATGAACAAAAGAAAAAGCAATATACTTAAGATTTTCAATAGAATTTTTTTTGAAAATATTTAAAAAATACATCTTTTAGAAATGGATCATCGAATAAAGGGTTGTTTGAGAAATGCCATATTAGCTCACTTTTTTATTTTTATTTTTATCATTTTTTAGTCACATTACATCTCTATTTTTCTATACATCTTTTCATAAAAAGTAAAAAAATATACTTAATTATCTTTTTTAGATCACATCACATTTTTACTTTTCTGTACATATTTTCGTAAAAAGTAAAAAAATATACTTAATTATCATATTTAAATCATTTAAATATGATTTTTTAGAAATTATTTTTAATTTAAAAATTACAATAAAATATTAAATACAATAAAAACAAATTTCTTACAAAATAAAAGTGTTTGAATTAAAAAAAGGTAATAAAAAAATTTAATATGATATTTTCATTTAATCTGAAAATAATTTTAGATGAACAATAAATTATCACTTATAATTCTCTTTTTTTTTAAATAAAAAAAAGTTTAACGAACTATCACTTTTAATAAAATAAAATAAAAAATATCGTTTCTTTCTAATTTATTTTAGCAAAATTTTTGAGCCAAAGATATCTTTATTTTTTTTTTAATTTTTTTTAATTGATAATTGAGATTAAAAAAAATTAACAAAATTCACCATATTTGGCAAGTACTAAAAAAGTTATGTTTTGTTCTTTTGTCAAAAAAACATTATATTAAAAAATATTATTATTCAAGTCCTTATAGTTTAGAATGATATAATTTTTTTTATATAACAAAAAAAGAAAAATAAATTAATAGCGATTAATAATTTGAACACATTTATATTATGACACATGTGAATATTAATCTCATTTTAATGGTAGTAATATAATTTGAAGAAAAATTTAAATTTGAAATTTTATTTTATAATTTAATAAAGGATGCAAAATTTAAGGAATGAATATTGATCTCATTCCAATTATAGTAACATAATTTAAGTAAGAATCCAAATTCAAAATTTTATTTTAAGAATATAAAATTAATTTATAGACTAATCATATTGTAACACGTATGTACAAAAAAATTAAACAAAATAAAAAAAAAATGAGAAAAAAAAAATTACAACTTTCAACCTTAATGAAATGACAATATTTTACAATTATAATTGTATATAGATATATAGATAAATCATAGAATAGATCATTATTTAAAACTTATATATTGTGGGATAAATCATTATAATTTTAAATTTAAATTAATGAAATACTTTCCATATTTTGTGCCCCTCAAATTATGAGAAAAAATAATTACAACTTTCAACCTTAATAAAATGATAATATTCTACAATTATAATAGTATATAGATATATAGATAAATCATAAAATATATCATTATTTAAAACTTAATGAATAATCATTAATCTTAATATAAGTATTAAAAAACATATAGAAATATATGAGAGAGAGAGAGAGAGAGAGAGAGAGAGAGAGAGAGAGAGAGAGAGAGAGAGAGAGAGAGAGAGAGAGAGAGAGAGAGAGTTATAATTTTAAATACTTTGGCATTATTTTTATTTAAATGTTTTTTATAGAGCTTCTTGCAAGTTGAAAATAATAATTAAATTGTAAAACATAGAAGTATCATATTTTCGCTATAATTAATTTTTAAAAAATTTATTTAAATTATTTGTACCTTATAAACTAGGGATTACACTAACCTCTCTGAGATTTAAAGTAAATATAATAAATTCTATAAATTTGACATAATTATATTAGACTCCCTTAAAATTTTAAATCACATAACCATTAGTCTCATTTTCATAAAATAAAAAAAATAAAAAATCATTAGTCATGAATTTAAAAAATGATATAATTTTATTTATATTAAAATTTATATTTCACTTTACTTATCTTTATATCTTCATGTTATTTGCATTAGTTTTAGTATTTTTTAGCCATACTAAAAATGTAAGTGTAATTACATTAAAATTGTCAGACTTATTATATTTTTTTTCAAATTTCAAAGAATGTAATAGTAAATTGAGCAATGTTAATGTGTTATAACTCTTGCTAAAAATATACATGTCCAAATATGGTTAGATGTACAAATATGATTAAATTTTAATAAAATTATTAATATATGTAGAATTATTCCTATAATTTACCCTATAAATTATAAATAGAATAGAAACCGCACAAAAACTCTATTACATCTTTTTAGATAAATTATAAATATATCTTTAAGATTTTTTTAAAATACGGAATATTGAATTATTAGTTAAAATATATTTATAATATCATTAAAAATTGTTAATTGATTTCATAATTTATTAATAAAAGAATTACTTACTCTGTCTCAAAATATTAGTCACTTTTAGGGGATTTAACTTTTTTGATATTGCAATTATTATATTTTAAAAATATTAATTTTTCAAAACTACTTCTTAGTAGTTTAATTATTACATTTCAAAAATATTAATGTTAATGAATTTAAAAGAACGATAAAATAGAAAATTCATATTATTTTAATCCTTAATTTTTAAAAAAGAATTAATATTTTTGAATAATAAAAAATAAAATAAAAGACTAATATTTTGAAACGAAATAAGTAATTTGTTATGCGATTAGATTATTGAAGTAAGATGTAATTTTTAAAATTACAAAAATTAATTTGTATTATAAACGAACTTCGAGGGTGTATATGTAATTTACTTTTATTTTTTTAAAAGAAAACAAATTATAATTAATTTGATAAATACCAACCAAATATGGCATATATGCCAAGTGGGTCCCATTAAAGATGTCCCATTATTGACCCCATATTCGCAAGAAGACACACATCTTCGCAAGAAGACACAAGAAAGCACGTGCTATTAGTCCCATGTGGCACCTCCACTTCCCAATATAACGGCAACGTTTCACGGACTTGACCGAACTTCAAAAGAAAAGTAACGGCAAATGGAACGGTTAACTTTTTCAAGGTCGTTTTATCATACGTGGAAGTCCCAAAGTGGGTCCAGCTTTGAAAACCCACATGTGTTGCCAGCTGGTATTTTGTCAGACGAATGCAAAAGTGTGTCAGACGCTTAACAGCACGTGAGACTCACACGCAACACTTTAAGATGAACTTTCTTATGGAAATCACAACCAACATTTATTAAGCTGATTATTTGACCAAATTACCCCTTTTTTTTTATAAGATAAACATTAATTAATGCATTGCTCGTGCCTAAAAAGTCAGTTTTTAATTAATTACTAATTTTTACAAATTTGACCCATAATATATATTACCAAAAAAAAAAAAAAAAACTAGCACTAGCACTAGCACAAATGAAAGATTAAAAAAAAATAGAATAAATTAAAAATACATTCCCTGAGATTTACTTAAAATACAGATTGATTCCTGTGATTTCAAAAATTATAAATATTCCCTTGTTAGAATTTTTTATTTAACAGAATTAACTAAAAAAATAAAATTTATAATTGCTCTCTAATACAATAATTAAATTATTAATTAAAACATATTTCTAATATCATTAAAAACTTTTAATTGACTTCATGATTTATTAATAAAATAGATAATTTGTTACGAAATTAGAAACCTTAAAAGGTGGAATGTAATTTCTAAAATTACAAAAAATAATTTATATTTTAATTAAACCTCAAAAGTGTATTTATAATTTATCCAAAAAATAAATTGACTAAATTCTTTCCAATTGATTATAGCATTTAAGTTACTTTTTTTAAGGAGGATTTGTAGGTCCAACAATGGTGGGCGTATTGTCAATTAGTTAGTTTATTATTACAGTGACAAATAATGTAGAAACTTTGGGCCGCGTTTAGTTTGTGTTTTAAAACATATTTTTAGAAGAAAAGTTTTAAAAATATATTTGGTTATAAATTTTTTTCAAAAAAATTCTAAAGTACTTATCTCTCTATTACATATCAATCAATTATTTTTTCTCTCTTCTCTCTCATTCTTAATTATTTTTTCTCTCACATATATTTATTCAACCACAACAAAATATCAAATCGTCCCAAACTCTTAAACTCCAAAACTATTTTCAAAATATACATACAAACAAACACAAAAAATTTCTTAACTCCTCAAATTTTTTTTTAAAAATTTATCTCAAAATACAAATCAAAAACACCCTTTTATTTCTAAATGCTAAAAAATAAAAGAAAATGTTTGAAGTTCTTAAAAAAATTATTAATTTGACCTACAATGATATATATGATAGGTGTTAATTTTTTATTGAGTAATGATTCATCTCCCCTTTTCTCCCCCACCCCTTTTGACCCCCCCTCTCTCTCATTGGTTACATTTTCTTTTTCTTTTTCTTTTTCTTTTTTTTCTTGTTCCTCCAATCACCACCCGTCACGTGACAAAGGGGAGTGAGGGGGTGACCCCCCAAAAGGGGGTCTCAAGCATTATTCATATTTATTTGTCACGTACTCAATCATTTATAATTATACTCTCTTATCACATCACTGAAAAAGATACCTGCCAATAATTAGTTCTTAATAAGATTGGTAAAGCTAATGCAATCCAAAGCTATGTCATAATCATCGACATTTCTCATTATAGAAAACATGCTGGTTAGAATGAGGGAATGCAAGAAAGCTTATTTGTCTTTTATGCTCAAGTAGGCACGAAATTAAAAGAAGATTATAAGGATCATGACTCCTTTATTTATATGAATATTATTATTGTCATAGAATTTTAAATATATATATATATATATATCATTTTATCTATAAAATGGCTCTTTAGTATAAAAATATATGTCATTTTTCTTCCATCTTAAATTCTTTTTTTGTTTTACATTCAAAAAATATTCATTCATCTTATTAGTATATGGTAAAAAAAATTATTTTAATGTAAAAGATTCTATTTTTCTCTCATGCAAAAAGGAATCTGTGGGGAGGGGGCCACATATTTTGTTACTGCAGATGAAACTGAAATGAATTATCCAATTATCAACTTAACTTTTTTAAAATATAAACAGTTTTCTTATGAAATTTGTTAGACATTGTTGATCCTAATAAATACTGTTCAATGTGAGGTTTGGGAAACCTTCCCAAGGATGTGGGTTTGGGGGCACCTCTTGTATTGTGAGAGTTATAATTGTTTTTTTTTATTATAGTAAAAATCGTAATAGTCGTGAATATAATCCTATTTTGAGGTGAACAATGTAAATCTTGGTATTTCTTGTGTATGTGATTTCTTCGATATGTTTATCTTTCTTATTTGTTATTTTGTATCTCACCAATCCTTATTAAAAAGAATTGATTTCCTAACAAATTTCAATATCAATTTTAAAATAATTGTTTATTTCTTGTAATAAAAATGAAAAGTTGAGAAATCATTTTGTTAACTAATTGCGATGAAAACATACTTAAAAGGGAATTTATGCATAATAATCTAAAGAGCAACTTTTATAAATAATTTTAAAAATTTGTTTTATAAATTAATGTGACGGTGATTGTTGCTATGATTTAATTTTAATTAGTCCCATTTTAAATAGCTAGATTTATATAACATTGTTTTTCTTTCTTCTTCGTTTTTTTTTTTTTTTTGTTGTTGTAAATTGATGGTATTAAACTGTTTTATTATTTATTTTGGTCTATTTTCTTAAATATAAATATAATAAAATTGTACAATTATAAATATAAAATTAATTTTATTTGAATGAATGATCTACATACACATTCTTACAAAAATAAACGAGTTAAATGTTTAAAATATAACTCGTAAAGAGTTTTACGAGCCTCACTTCCTGTCCATACAACAAATTTGAAAGAATCTTATTCCTTTATTTTATAAACAATAAATTAAGATCTAACTCTTATTATGTCATTTAAATTTTTTCAATTGACTTTTAAAAACCAAACAATTAGGTTTTATTTGACAATTCAATATTTTAGTCTAAAAATTAAAAAGTTATTAAAAAACTTAAAAAGCCAACAATCTATACTAAAAAATCAAATATTTTATTTTATTTTTACTTTTTACATATATTTTTGTAAAAAATCAAAAAGTCATTTTAAATATATTAATTTTTTTACCTCATATTTTAGCTAAAAAATTAAAAACTTACTAAAATAATTTATTCCCAAACAAGGTCTTAATCTCATATCATATTACGATGATGTTTTAAGTAATGTATTTTTTTTAGGGTAAATTACTTATACCTCCCTTGAGATTTAGCTAAATTACAAATTTCCTTTGAGGTTTCAGAAATTACATCACGTCTCCCGAGGTTTATATTCGTATAACAATTTAACCCTTACCGTTAACTAAACGTTAGGAATGGTTAGCTGACTCACCAAAATATAAATTGATGGACGATATTACCCCTGCTGAAATCCCTTTGATAAATCAACAAATTTACAAAAGAATTATGTTAGATGGAAAAAAAAATTAAGTTTTTAGAACCATATTTGATTTGTTATTTAGAAAAAAATTTCAGAATTAAAAAAAAAAAAATTTAATAACAATAAATATGAAAAAAATATATTTAATTTGTAAAAATTATTTCTAACCACTCAAAAGATAAAATTATATAAAAATAATAATTATTTTTTATTTTTATTTCTTAACAAAATTAATTTTTAATTTTTTTTAAAAAATTAAAAATAAATTTCTAATAATCAAACCAAGCATATTCTAAGAATTTTTTAACAAGTTATTTCTTGTGTTTTTAATTTATTTAATTATTTGTTAATTTTATGATATTTTCGCTATCTAACATTACAACATGTAAGAGTTTTAGAGATCAATTTTTTTGATCTCTGAAAGTGAAAATTTTGTTACAAAAGACATTTAGGAACTAATTTCTATTGTCGTAAGGATAATCGCTAAAAGGTCGCCCTGAAAAGTAAAAAATAAGACTTTTAACGAGAAAATTTTGAAAATGTCAATTACAAATAGACTTTTAGAGTCAAAATAGTTTATTTTTTAAGACAAAAAATTTGATACCAAAAGATAATAATTAATTACTAATGTTCAGTTTTCGTTGTTAAAAATATAATACCGACACTTTTCGCAACAAAAATATTTGATCCCCTAAAAATAATTTTGTCTTTAAATTTTAGTTTTTAAAACCTTAATTTTTTGTAATGTAATAAGTATTTTTCTATTTTAATTTTATATTTCATAACTTATTTAAAAATGATAATTTAGCTAAACCTCAAGAGAAATCTATAATTTAGCTAAATCTTAAAAAAATCTGTAATTTAACTAAATTTCAAGAGAGTATAAGTAATTTATCCTTATTTGTCAAAAAGGTATTTTAGTTAACTTATGATATCCATTAACGATTGCTATGGATAGAGCCTAATTTTTGAAACTTAGGGGAAATCTATATAATTTTATTAAACCTTCAAGGAGGTGTAGGCAATTTGCATTTTTTTATTATACTTTTTGAAACATTTTTTTTTAAACTTGGGCATTATTGTAATCTTTCAGTCAATATTTAAGTCAAACTCGTGAACACAGCAGTCATCATCACTGTCTCTACAAAAAAGGAAAATATTGGAAGAAAAAAAAATTTAAAAAATCACAAAGGGCAATATGGTCATTTCACAACCCTCCATCCCCGTATAAGTATTATACACAAACAATTCAACCACGTTCTGTGTTGTATACATCTACTACACTCTCTCTCTCTCTCTTCAGACTCAGAGCAGAGCTCTCTGCAAATGGCGTCCCAGAAGCCCAACGGCGATCCTGCGGCGGAGGAGAGGTGTCCGGTGGAGGAGGTGGCGCTGGTGGTGCCGGAAACAGACGACCCATCACTCCCGGTGCTGACTTTTCGAGCATGGTTTCTGGGTCTGAGCTCTTGCGTAATTCTGATATTCCTCAACACTTTCTTCATGTACAGGACACAACCCTTGTCGATCTCCGGCATTCTCATGCAAATCGCAGTCTTGCCTTTTGGGAAATTCATGGCGGCGACTCTTCCGACGAGGAAGTTCGGGTTAATGGGTCGTACCTTCAGCTTGAATCCTGGACCGTTCAATATGAAGGAGCATGTGGTCATCACTGTCATGGCTAATTGTGCGGTCTCTACTGGTGGGGGTGATGCGTACCCGATTGGAGCCATTACTGTCATGAAGGCTTACTATAAGCAGAGCTTGAATTTCTTGTGTGCCCTCATTATTGTCTTGACTACACAGGTATTTTTCTTTTCTTTTTCTTTTTTCTTTTCCACCTGAGTTGTGTTTTGAATTCTTTGATTTTCATTCATTGATATGGATTGCCCCCCCCCCCCCCCCCCCCCCCCCCCCTTTTTTAATTACTGATGAATAAACAATTATTACTATTATAGTTTCTCAAATTTTATTTTTAAAAAAAAGGATTTTTTTTTTAATTTAAATTTTAATAATCAGGTGACAAAGGTGTGTGATGAAGAAAATGATAATCCTTTTTCTTAAAGTTTGGTACTTTTAGTTTGTTTGCCTTTCTTTTCTTTTTCTTTTTCTTTTTTTGTAACTTTTATTTCAAGATTTATCTAAAAAATGAGGTTTATGGTATAGATTTAAAGTTGAAGAGATGTCAGCAATGATTATGGTCATAGATGTGGTTTTCTTGATTTTTTTTTTTTTTTGGGTATTATATTTTTCTTTTTCTTGATGGAGAGTTTTCAAATGAAGTTTTTTTCTTTTTTTCCCTTCAAGGGGAGTAGATTGCTATCTATTGCCCTGTTGCCATATTTTCAATTGGGTATGATTTGGTATGTGTGTGTATATATATATATATAGTGGGTATGTCACAAAACTGACTACGAAACCAAGCACAAAATAATTTTGGTTTATGTTTTCTGCGGTTGATTCTGTGTCATGTCAGTAGAGTTATTATTAATTTGATTCATTTTTTATATATGCAGGTATTGGGATATGGATGGGCTGGGATATTGAGGAGGTACCTGGTTGATCCTGTTGAAATGTGGTGGCCTTCAAACCTTGCTCAAGTTTCTCTTTTTAGGTCTGTCTGTCTTCATTTTTGCATATTTATTATATATTGTCTAATGTTTTCTGTGTTATTCATGAGGATTATAATCACACTGAAATCCATTTTAAAATTTTCAAATATGTGAAATAAAGACATATGAATTACATATTTGATTGCTTATGTAGCCAACCAAAGGTATTTGATTGCTTGTTTAGGTTCTTTTGACTGTTCTTGTTTATTTTGAAAATAAGCAAAAAGGTGTATGAAGTATTCCCTTCTTTCCATTTTGTATCCAACTTTCTTATTTTTGGAAGTCCAATTTTTTGTGGCTTTAGACTCTTCCTTATTATCCTTATTTAAATTTATATTTAAATACAATTTAGATTTCCAATTCGAATAACAAGATCTTTATTTTGACGACCTTGCTTTTAAGCCACCCTTCAAATAAAACAAAGATCATTTTTTTAATTTATGATTCAGAAATACTATCTTTAAAGTTTGTGCAAAGTCAACTAAACACATAAAATGGGACAGACGGAGTAAGTACATGTTTCTCACTGCAGATTATGTATAAAAATTATATGTGAAAATGGAATTTTCTATGGATAGTGATTGATGTTTTCCGTCCGTTTTTTGAAACTGAATTTGGTTTCTTTTAGTTTTGTAATTTACTTTTTGCTTTCTCTACCATTTCCGTTGCTTCTTGTTTTTCGAAACTTGAAGAGTAAAACAAATATTGTCCGACACAATAGCATAAATGTTTAGTGTGTAGTTGCTTTTGAAAACATATACATTTTGTTAAGGTGCGTTGATATTAATCTTTATCGAGAACAGTCAGTGTGTATCTTTCAAGACACAACAGCATGACACTTATAAAAGGAAGGTAAATAAAGACTGGAATGAAATGCTTTCTTCTTATGTTAGTGATTTTAATGGACAATATTCATGTTGCTATATATTCCAAAGGAGCACATGCTATGCAAAAAAATCAACCTATGATATATATTCTAGTATATATCTTATTATCTTTGCTTTTTTTCTTTCTTTGTTTTTTGTTTTTGTTAGCTGAATTTTGATCCCGGTAATATCTTTGTTGTGACAGAGCACTCCATGAAAAGGAACAGAAAAGAAAAGGCATGACCCGAATGCAATTTTTTCTTGTTTTCTTCACTGCGAGCTTTGCCTATTACACATTTCCGGGCTATCTATTCCCCATTTTGACATTCTTCTCATGGGTATGTTGGGCATGGCCTCGTAGTATCACAGCTCAGCAGATCGGCTCTGGTTACCATGGAATTGGGATTGGTGCCTTCACCCTTGATTGGGCTGGGATTTCTGCTTATCATGGCAGCCCATTGGTGACACCCTGGTTTTCCATTCTCAATGTCGGGATCGGCTTTGTCATGTTCATTTACATTATTATCCCTCTGTGTTATTGGAAGTTCAACACTTTTGATGCCCAGAAATTCCCCATCTTTTCTAGTGACTTATTCACTTCTACTGGCCACAAATATGATACCACCAAGATCTTGACTCCACAATATGATCTCAACATTCCGGCTTACAATAGTTACGGGAAGCTCTATCTTAGCCCTCTATTTGCCCTTTCAATTGGATCGATTCGCAAGATTTTCAGCAACACTCACTCACGTGGCCCTGTTTCATGGCAGGTATGCTTCTTTTGTTGGTTTGAGATAAACAAACACAGGTGATCACATTTTCACATTGAAATGGTTTATTAATGATTAATTCCCACATGAGAGAGATGGGTTGTTCAGAAAGTGATCAACCCTAACGGTTGTCAATGGAAGAGGCACAACACTTCATTTGGTTGGACCTACTCTAAAGGTTGTGATTACCCACAAAAATATGTTTGGTTTTGTGAATTTTTCAATTTTAAGGAGCAAGTAGTCTTTTTTTTTTGGGGGGGGGGGGGGGGCCGTAGAGAAAACTTTGGATATTTGCAATCACTCGCAAAGAACCAACTAAAATGGCTAATTAATGTTGTATTTTTCACAACTTCAATATCGAATTTTTCAAGTAAAACGGTTCTTGACCAATCTCAAACTGACAAGATTATAATTTGTTTTTGATTGTCTAGTGATATCTGGGAACAAAGTAAGTCAGCAGTTAAGAATGCCAAATTGGACGTCCATGCAAAACTAATGAAACACTACAAACAAGTACCTCAATGGTGGTTTCTTGTCTTATTAATTGGAAGCATTGCCCTATCCCTGTTAATGTCCTTTGTGTGGAAAAAAGATGTGCAGCTGCGATGGTGGGGAATGCTCTTTGCCTTTGGCCTGGCTTTTATTGTTACCCTTCCCATTGGAGTCATTCAAGCAACAACAAATCAGGTAATAAACTGCACTCCCAGATTTCTCTCGTCTCTTTACTTTATGAATTGTATACTGAAGTCTTCTAGCTAACATGCCGTGACTACTATGCAGCAACCAGGATATGATATCATTGCACAGTTCATAATTGGGTATGTCCTGCCTGGGAAACCCATTGCAAACTTGATTTTCAAGATGTATGGGCGAATCAGCACCCTTCATGCTCTGTCTTTCCTGTCTGATCTTAAACTTGGACACTACATGAAAATCCCACCACGGAGCATGTACATGGCTCAGGTCTGCACTGCTGATAAACTTCTGCAACTAGTCCATTTGATTTTTGCTTTTATGTTCCGTTTGTTTTGGTGGTAAATATTTTCTTACAGAAAACGTTGTCTACAAAAAACATTTTTTAGAAAATATTTTTCAATAACTGTGGTTGTGGTTGCAATATTGGTGGTGGCGGTGATGGTTGCAAAGTGGGGGTTGGTAGTAATGCTGGCAGTGGTAGTGGGGTGGAGGTGGTGGAATGGTGGTTGCGGAGGTGTTGCCAGTGTGGTGGTGGTTGGTGGAGGCGGAGGTGGTGGTGATCTTATGGTAGCATTGGTAAGAGATTGGTGCAGAAAACCTTTTCCACGTTTTAAAAGTGAAAAACGTTTTCCGTCAAAATAAGTCCGTTTTCCATTAATTTTCGTATTCTAACATACCAAATTCTAAAAACTACAGAAAACGTTTTTTCCCAAACAAATGGAATGAGTACGCTAAATAAACCCCTGGTAACATCACAATCTGACATTTTATTTTTATATTTGGGTTTTTATTTTATTTTTTTTCTTTTTCTCTATATTTTCCAGCTGGTGGCAACACTGGTTGCTGGTACAGTCAACCTTGCCGTGTCATGGTGGATGCTGGGGAGCATTCAGAACCTTTGTGATGTTGAAGCACTCCATCCTGAAAGCCCATGGACATGCCCAAAGTTCCGAGTCACCTTCGATTCCTCAGTTATATGGGGACTAATTGGACCAAAGCGACTGTTTGGACCCGGAGGGTTGTACAGGAACTTGGTATGGTTATTCCTCATCGGAGCTTTCTTGCCTGTACCTGTTTGGATTCTCACTAAAATTTTCCCAGAAAAGAAATGGATTCCCTTGATTAACATTCCGGTTATATCATATGGGTTTGCTGGAATGCCACCAGCGACTCCCACCAACATTGCTAGCTGGCTTATCACCGGCACAATCTTCAACTATTTCGTGTTCAAATACCGGAAGCAATGGTGGCAAAAATACAACTATGTTCTCTCAGCAGCGTTGGACGCTGGCACGGCTTTCATGGGTGTTCTTCTGTTCTTTGCTCTGCAGAACGAAGGCATAAATTTTAAGTGGTGGGGGTCGGACCTGGATCATTGTCCTCTGGCCAAGTGCCCCACTGCACCGGGTATCAAAGTTGAAGGGTGCCCGGTTTTTAATTGATGGGTTTTTGAAGATCCAAAGTATAGTCAGAAATGGCTCTCTCTGCATAGAGCAGGTTTAAGGGGTTATTTTTTTTAGTTAAGAGAAAATGTTAAAGATGGTAATTGTTTGAATGCTATGCCTCTGTGTGTATACTAAATGTTTCCTTACTCATTGTTGGATGTAGGAAATGGTTTTTTACCCATCATATAAGCCTTGGTCCTAGTCCCAGAATTTTCTTGTGCTTATACAACATATACGAGTATTTGTCAACATTTCCTCTGTTTTTATTTTGGTTTTGTATATTTGCAGCAAATCATAATCTGCCTCTACTCTCCACATCATTTTCTTGGCAAAAATGGTATGTACTCAAAATTTGTATTTTGAAAATTACTTTTAAAATGAAGTGTATAGGATAAATTTAAAATTTGTGCCTTGTGAGCCACTCACAATGAATGTGATTCTTTTTTTGTTTTGGGTTAATCCATAGAAAATCAATTACAAGTATGAGAAGTACTACATTAAACTAGACAATTAAACTAACATTTTTTTTTTTTTTTTTTGGGTCATACAATATAGGATGTTAGGGGAATAGTAAGTTATTTTACAACAAACAGTTTATTTATCGACTTGAACCTGAATCTTTGATTTTCTCAGAGTCTCAAGAGATAGTTTATGTGGATCATTGGGTCAATTGCCCAATCCAAAGTCTAACAATAATTAGTAAGCTAACCATCACCAAGCTCGCTTAAATTTAGAAAGAAATAAATAATTACATACAACTCTTTTATATAAGATAAATAAATATCACAAAGGATATCAAATTTCTCTTTATAGAAGTTGAATCCGCAGTTTTACACCGCAAAGTGGTGTTATACAATCATTATGCCAAATACCCTTGTTACAATAAATGTGATTCATTGATGTAGTTTTCTAAATACTTTTTTGATAATTTTTTTGAGTATGTAGTACTAGTGTATAGTGTTAAAGTTTCTCCGTCATAAATCGCATCCCCAATGAATGCAATTCATAGTTTTTTAGATATTTTTTGATTAATTTTTCTCCATATATAACATTGTTGTTTTCTTGGTTTCAGTTTTGCTTTTTTACTCATTTATTGTGAAATAGAAGTTCGGATTGTTAGACAAATTTACTCATTTATTGTAAAATAAAAAGTTAGGATTGTTAGACAAATTAAATTAATCAAGAACAACTCGTGTTCAATTCATTAAAAATTCGTTCATGTCATTGACTATAAATAAGCTAAGTTTGAAGAATTCACTACTTGATTTAATGTTTATATACATTATAAAAAATCAAACTACTCAAACTACTCAAGTTCAATTAAAACTTGTTAAGATTAAAGGTAAACGAGTCAAATTCAAACATATTCTGGAGATTGTTGTTAAACTTTCAAACCAAACTTGAATGCTAACTGATTTCACAAGATACTAGTTTGCATCAAGACTACAATTCAAAATATTTTAGAAATAGGTGATCATAGTTCAAAAAGAAATTTGAAATAACTGAGAAATGTTTTAAAATGGATAAAAAGGGTCTCGTGTTTCTCATT
Source organism: Camellia lanceoleosa (assembly GCA_025200525.1). NCBI lineage: Eukaryota > Viridiplantae > Streptophyta > Magnoliopsida > Ericales > Theaceae > Camellia > Camellia lanceoleosa. The sequence continues at coordinate 1,956,002 of CM045765.1, read as the reverse complement.
TTGGAACCATTTATGGACCAAATAAAAGGTTCTTTGGTCAACCTATTTCAGGAGTGATCCAGAAAATTACTGCTATAAGAAATGGTGAGACAGCCTATAATCAACAATTATGTTCCTCCAAGCTTGTGTATGTGCCTGAACCATTATCTAAAATGAGAAATACAAAAACTCCACAACCAGAATACATGTTCACCAAACAGAGCAGTCATAGAATTCACCATATTTCTTCCACATTAGTATACATATAACTAAATATATATATACGTTCTTTCCCAGCTTTCCCTTTCCCAATTGCAAGAGAATTACAAGTCAGCAATATGAACACAAGGGTTTCTTCCATTCAAACAAGTACAGTGGAAGAACAACAGAACAGTGCAGAGAAAGCACGTGTAAATAACGGGTCAGCGCAAATGTGATCAAGAATTTGCATTTTGTCACATAAAATTATCAGGTTTACTTTAATGACTCTTTTCTAGAGTTCTCGCAATCCATCAGCATAGCATTTACCTTTAATAATTATATCAATTACATAACAACAGCAAAACAAAAACAAAAAAAAACTACCGTCCAGGCAGATTTAATGCCTTTTTTTTTTCTTTTTCTTTTTTTAATTATTACCTCTGAATGGACTTGTAGAGTACCACTGTCACATATTTAGCTATAAACCTATGGGTTGAACCAAGTGCCACCACAGATGGGCTACTCCTTCCTTTTTGCATGTAAAGATGGTTAAGCACCACATGTTGAGGTCTTGAAAGAGGAGGTGGAACCTCCACGTAGGAGGACGGGACGTTGAGCAAAGTCATTTGTAGATGTGGAGGAACCAACGGTGGCTCCTTTGCAAAATCCTCAGAACCAAGTTGGAAGTTGTTGTAGCTCGAGTCTGGGGATTGAGGAGGTTCAAAACCAGAGATGCTTTCAACATCTTCTGGAACGTAATCCTGCAAAATACACCAGCAAATATCGTTATTTTCAATTTAGAAATCTTTGTATCAAGTGGTCATTGTTTAGGTCATCAAACATATATGCATTTGTGCCTGTAAATACACACAAGATTATATAAGAACGTGGGGCTAGGTCAGCCTTGCGAATTAGCAAAATAGTAGCGATCAATAAGATGAAAGTTTTTGGCCAAAAGAAACTTAGGCTTGTAGTAGAGAACAAAATCACTTTTCTGGATGGACTATTCACACTTCAAACTAAACTCACCAAACATGCATTTTCTACATGTATGCCTACTTTTTTGGATGGTATGCCAGAGCTTTCCATCTACATGTACGGCCACCAATTGATGACCTTTTCTTCTGCCAATATTGTTCTCCCTCTTAGAAGGGTAGACACTAGTTAATGTGATGCTATGTGAATATCTGAATTCTGAATTGACTGGGGCCAAATGTTGGATAACCTAAGATTTGTATTCATCCTAATATTGAAGGTAGCATGGCCATAAGCATCAGTGTCAAACACCAAATAAGGTTCCTAGGTTCAAAGACCAATTTGGGCCCTCAAGTTTACAAGTCCTGCAGTGGATAGCCTGGACTGCCAGAAGTGGGCCCAGTTAAGTCAGGCATTTGCAATCAAAAATGGCTTAATGTCCTTATTTAAGACAAGTTGCACATGTTACCAAAATCAGGTACCTGTGATAATATGTCAGCCACCTATTTTCTTACTTAGGACAGTCCCAAGTAACTCAAGACCAATACTTTACACGGATTTGGCTGGTAAAACTATTACTAAACCTCTAAATTGTGGTTAAAATAGGGGTGACTTGTGTGGTTTACACTATAAGAATTTAAGGTACTTCTAATCTAATGTAGATTTTTACCCCCCCAAATTAATCATGTAACAACACATTTCTATGAGCATTATGAACTATTTTTTATATTTGTCATGTCAAAACTTTGCTCAGCGCAGATTCTGGTTCATTATATTTGAATTTTTTTATTATTATTTTTGAAGGAAATATATTAGAAACAACTTTTAGCATCTCTTTGGACTGCTAAATTTACCATTTTAGAACTACATTGTACCATGTTTCGTAACATGTCTTCTAAAATGTAATTTGCTAGGGTATAAAGGTTTTCTGGGACGTTGAAAATCACAATCCGCCTACAACAAATCAAGCTCAATTTTTCGAATAGAACCCTCGGCAACTAAAGTAAAGGTGGTTTCCTGACTGTGACTGCAGAATTCGTAGCTAACACCAAAGCTAGATGCCAACATGATAGTATAACTTGTTAACATATGTCATCCTATATGTCGTCAGCATCTAAGAGAATTAAGAAATATGCACCTGAACATATGACAACCGAAACTCAGAGACAGTACAGATTTGGACAATAAAATATGCACCTATGAGGTAATCCATCATAGAACATGGTGCCTCACTTCGGTCATAAGCTACCTCAGCCATTTGTGCCCTACATAACCTCTTAGGTCATGAGATGCCAGCAGGCCAGCACTACTCAATTATTACATTCTTCAGCCTTAACAGAAGCACAGAGGAGGAGGTAGTTCAGTTCTGTTTATTTTTGTGCTCTCTACAAAGATGTGTGTTGAACTTCATTATATACCCTTCTTTTATGGCTATAATGTTACTTACCCAAAAGAGGGAACAAAAAAAAAAAAAAAAAAAAAGCACAGAGGTTGAGAAAGATTTGGAGTTTAAGAGAAGTTAGCTCTTTCAGAGAGGATTAATCTAGAACACCATATTTAACTTTCCAGTTATCTTCGTACATTGAAGTTTAGATTTCGGAATTTTGAAGTCATATCCCAAAATGCTCTGAAATTTACATATATTTTAACACCATAAATAGCTTATCCATGCAGTCTTCATTATGTTATCCATCCCTTTTCCATTTTTCAATTTTTTTCCCACAAAAATTACCTTGAAATAACAAAATAGGAACAAAATCCACTAATGAGAAGCTAGAAGCACCACCAGTGTGAGCAAGATGAGGGAAGTTGTCTAGAATTGTTTGGAGATACGATGAAGAGGACAACAATTGCATAGAAAGCAAGAACAACTTCATTCAAGAGAAATTCACTAAATGACCATGAGAAAGCTGGTGAGATGACATAATTTGATACTAGAGAAACAATTTATCAAACATATGGGCCAAGGTGGAGCTCTTTCGCAATAAAGATTTTCCTGTGCAGACCCAAGAAGGTCACCTATAACATTTTGGTGAATTTAGGCCTCATTTGGCAACCATCTATTTTAGTCTAAAAGTCAAAAATTCACTAGAAAGGCCAAAAAGAAAACAACTATACAAAAAATTCAAAGATTCCCTTTTCTTTCTGCTTTTTGCACGTTTTTTCTACAAGAGATGGAGATTACCTGCAAATCCAATATGTTGTAAGCATTGCCGGTTTCATCCTGGGCCCATGGCATGTCAGGGGCATACCTCCATTGTCCATCAACAATAAACTTGTACTGAAAAACACCCGATGGAAGCACTTTCATAATGGTGAAATCCTTCCCTGATCTCTGCAAAGGCATTCTGACCGACAGGGTAAACAAGAGTACATCAGATTAACCTCAAGATTACTGGCCAATTCTTAACCATTGAACCAATGGTCACCCCTACTATTATAGTTCACAATGCAAAAATTAAAATTAGAAATGAAAGAAAAACCAATTTTCACCTTGTCTTCCAATCATCCCACGAGCCCTCAACAGCAACTTCCTTCCCATCATAGCTCCATGTAATCATTGTGGGAATCCCTTGCTCACTGCAAGTGTCTTCAAACCTTGTTGTATTTTGCATCAATGAATAGCTCGGGGCATGCATCTCGTCGGGTCTTTGCAGTGGAAGCACTGGGACCTGGAAAGCCATGAAAAACCAATAGATGAAAATAGTAACTTCTTTGTGTGAAAAAACAGACAGAATGTCAGACAGCAGGTATAAGGAAGCACTGAGCATAGTAAAAAATCAATAGCAGGATAGATACAAACATGATGCTCAACTTGCACTTACATGCGGGTTAGCTTAAGTTCATTACAGCGGCACAAACTCAGCAAAGAAGTTTTTCGTAAGCAAGTTGCAAAAAAATATACATTCCAGCATTTGGTTGTCACATGCACACTCCAGTATTTGGTCCAATGGAATGAGGTTGGAATGGAATGTTTGGTTCGGTAAAAAGGAAAGGAATTTAGATTGAAATTGGAATCACCATTCACCAATTTAGAAGAATGGTCATTCCATTGGAAGGCCAAGAAAGTCATTCCATACCTATCTAAAATCATTTCAGTGAAGCAAACACTTCCTAAGGGTAGTATATCTCAATGAATTGATCATAGATAAACTTCAATCATCAATTTTATGATCAAAAGAACAAGCTATAAAGTTAATGAATAGGCCCATCAAAAATGTCTTAAGCAACTGTCTTTTTTTTTTTCTTTTTTTTTTTCTCAATTTTTTAACTCAGTAAACAAGAAATTAGAATTTTTAAGGCCTATGAAAACCCCAAAAGTTCTTTTGAGACATTCATCAAATAGGTAGTGGGAGTATAACATACCCAATTGCAGAAAAGAAAAAGAAAAAAATTAATCCCCAACCAAAAGGGTTTCATAATATCAAGCCCATCATCAAAGTTGCATAATTTTTTCCACAGATCCAGTAACTACCTATTGACACATTAACAAACCCACATTCCAGAAACACTTTATATAAATTCAAAAGTAGAGATTTTTACAGAGACAAATACAAGATATGTAGTGAAAAGGGATGAAATTTGAAGAAGGAACTGGCCTGCGGAGTGAACATCAATGGAGAGTGAGCAGCACCAGGGATAGGAGGCATCAATTCACCATCACCATAAGGACGGTAGCTAACTTGCGCACCACCGTGAGCAGCCATGCTATCCTGCGCATCATCACCACCACCCCCCTGCTCCAACCCAGATGCACCATCTTCTCTGCCATTGACATTACCCATGAGTTGTACTTCACAGTTTTGACACCCCAACCCACCAATTCCAGAAGAAACCACTATGAATCTGTGTCTAAAGATTCCTCAAGATATATATATATATATATATATTAGTAATTATGAGTTATTGAGAATGAAATTATAATTGGAGAAGCAAAGAGAATCATGAAAAAGAAGGGTGTGATGTGATGAGAAATAATAAAAACTTGGATTAAAGAAGAATCAAGAAAAGAAAAGAATGATAATTTGCTATGATGTTTTATTGGTAACAAAAAAACAAGAAGAAGAAAAAAAACAGTGGAGTGGTGTTCCGATGAGTAAGGGAGATGCTAAGAAAGTGGTCCAATGAGAAGTGGGTTTAATGGAGGGTGTGAAGGTCACGTCATCATTTGACAAAGTCTTTTTTTCTTTAAACTTAAAGGGTGTGGGCTTTGGGCCCCATTTATTATTTTTTTTAAAAAGAAGCTTCTTATTAACATTTTTTTTAATCTAAAAACATAATAATAATAAGAGAAATATTAAAGATCATAAAAATTTTATCATGAAAATGATCATGAAAAATTTGTGATTTTTAAATTACCTTAAATAGTGTGTGGTGTTTTATTATAAATGTAATTCAAAGGTCACAAATCTTTCATGATCATTTTTACGAAAGACTTTTCATAATATCTAACATTGCTATAATAATAATATTTTAAAGTACCATCACGATATTTGTAAGCTCAAATTTCAAGGTAACAGATTGTGGCCTGATTTGATCTAACTCATGAATAGAGATCTATCATTAAGACACTAGCGAAACTCATCACTCACCCCAACAAGATCAATGTTAAAACTACTAAAAAAATTTTATATTCTGCCCTCAGGAGTGGAACTTGGCTTCTTATTAATATTTAAGTAAATCTAATTGCAATTAATAATTCATTGTTGCAATAGGTAGTTGTTGTGATTAGCAATGTATATTTAGTGGTCATTATTTATTTATTTTTGTAATAATGTCTCTATGGGTAGGGATTTCTTCGTTGTATGAAAATTTTCTACTTCTTATATGAATTTTATTTTTATTCTCGTGTGAAAATTTATATCCTCCTTGTGTGAAGGCTCCCTATATCTCTTTTGAGATCTATTTTATAACTTAATATATTTTATTGAATGATTTATTATTAAATGTGTAATGTATAGTCTCATACTTTTTCATGAATAAAAAGTGCAAATCAAAATTTTATAAATTGAGACATATAGTGGATAACGTATAGAAAATATTTCTGGATTTTATTATGTATTTTTTTATTCATAATAAACTATTAATATTTTTGTTAAGTCATTAACATTCATATATTGTCATTTCTTTAAATTTGTATAATTTTTTTACTCTATATTTAGATATTCAATTTTCCATATATTACATATACTTATGAATAATCAAACAACAAATATATATTTTTCATGATAGAAATCTATCAATTTCCTATCATTTTCCTCACCTAACCACAAAATAAACATAAATTTACATTTTTTTTTTCCAGTTCATCTTCTTTTGTTATATTTTTTCCATTTTTTTTTTTTCTCTACACAAATTTAAGATTTAAATGAAGTGTAATAGTAACCTCTTTTGATCTGGTCCAGCATACCATGGGCGGGCATGGATTGCCACTTTGCAGGCTAGCTCAACCTGGTGCTGACTCATGTTTTTAAATGAGTAATTTATGAACTCGAAATATTCAAAAAATTCCACGGTGCACCCCCACCTAATTATTAAAATGTGTAAAGAAGATAAAAAAGAGATAAATATAGCTCACTATCTGACATGAAATAGCAAAGTGTTTTCTGAATATTTTTTGAGTATTTTTTTTTTTTTTTACTATACAAATTTATTCCTTTCAAATTAATTGTATGGTAACTTGTATCTTTAACTCAATGGTAACATAAGAATTATTGTGAGGCAAACGTTAACATTTTTTTTCCACATCGGCCAGATTGTTTGGATCGTCAAGGTTACCGACTTATGGGGATATATTTTCTAAGTACCAACACATGGCAAGGTGACATCGACGTGTCAGCCGGGTGCCACGTGTCGTGGTAGTTATGCCGAGGTTATCTCGGCAAGGCCGAGGTTACCTCCGAAGATATCGGAATCTGAGATAAACAGATAAAGGACAAGAGTCCTAGGATGAAGAAAGACTTCAGGATGGATAAGGATAACATTATCAGGGAGACTATCCTTATCTCTTGAGGAGTCCAAAGTAAGTACAGAATTGGAGTCCATTAGAGTTAGGCTTCTATTGGGACTGGGATTGTATTGGCTATAAAAGAGAGGCACTCCCATGGGTCTAAGGTATGTTTTGATATATTCAAGCTAGTGAGTTGAATATTTGATTATCTTTGAGAGATATACTGACTTGATCGTCGGAGGGCCCCCGGGTGGAAGAACCACCGCTGGAGCCTTCTCTTTCTGTGCAGGACAGCAGGGTGCCATCTATTCTGCCTGTGTTCTACAGCTGAATTACTAAGGTGGGCAGTGTGATCGGAAAATCACTCACACAATTTGGCGCCGTCTGTGGGAACGAAAGACGAATAGATGGCCAGTAACGCACAAAAAGAAAAGGTTGGGGACGACACTCCCGCTAGGAGCGGCAGGCCTATCGACCTTGACATTGAAGGAGACAACCACAACGAAGAAGCCCGTGACTAGGGACACGAAGGAAAAGACATCGGCCAGGAGGGCGACACTTCAAAAAAGACAGACCAAAACAGGTACTATAACGAAGATAACCTCTAGGTATGGAGGGATAGGTGCCTACGGAGGGATGAGGAAGTAAAAGATTTAGCAGACAAGTTGGCAGACCTACAGTCGGTCATCAACTTCATGATGCAAAACAATGTCATGCAGCTGCCGTACCCACTGCAGGACACGCCGATCCCAGCAATTAATACCTAGAAGGGAGGAAGGAAAATAATTCCCGAAGCACCTCAACACACCAGGAGCGGAAGGCACTCTCACCCGCCTTCTAGGGAAGTCGGACGAAAGGAGCCGAGACAAAAGAAGTCCCAAAGGACGTATCACACACAGAACCCAGAGCCCAAAGAACATCGGCATGTCCAAGGGCAGGCGCTCTGCTTTGACACAACCCATGGAGAAAGATCAAAACGAGCCCATCACGAGGCCGAAAGTAGTGTGTCGAAAAGACTGAAGTCCAAAGATAGCCGAGCTCCGGGGAGGAGTAAAGAAGACTTGAGAAATTAACTCAAGAGGAAGGAACAGAACGCTGAAGCCGAGGTTACCTCACCCGACAAGCCAAGGACACCGTTCTCGGTAGAGCTAGACAAATTTGAAGCACCAAAGAGATTCAGTATGCCGAGGTTTCAAATATACGATGGTAAGTCAGACCCTAACTTCCACGTTGGATTATTCTTAAACTCAATGGCATTATACAGTGGAAACGAACAATTGCTCTGCAAAGTGTTCCCCTCGTCCTTTAGGGAGATTGCATCAGATTGATTTCGCAAACTGCCAAAGGGAAGCGTAAAGACATGGGAAGGCCTGGCCGAGATGTTTGTGGCCAGGTTCGTGACAAACAAACTGCAGCCATTAAGGGTGAACGCATTAATGGCTCTGAAGATCAGCAAGGATGAAGGCCTTAGGGCCTATGCAAAAAGATACTACGAGGTATTCAATCGAATACCCGAATGCAACCAAAAAGTGGCGGTCATGTCTTTCAAAAACGGCCTAAAAGATGATTGTTCGCTGCGGAAATCTTTGGCAAAGACACTGCCAAAAAGCATAGAAGAGCTCATTGCAAGAATCGAGAAGTATGCCACAGCCAAGGAGGATACATCGGAGAATAAGGAGGTACAACAGGAAAAAGGGAATGGCTTGCCAAAGCGAGGCTGAAGTAACAACGGATTTGGCAAATCGGAGACAGAATTGAGGAGTAAGCAGGTAGTGACGACTGTGTTCCGAATCCCGGTCCACAAAGTCCTGAATCAAATCTGAAACCAACCCTATTTCAGAGCACCGGCAAAGGCCCCAAGAGAATACATGGGAAGGAACGTTGGTAGGCGTTGTGCTTACCACAATGAAGAGGGATACCCAACTCAGGGCTGCAGGGCCCTAAGAGCACACTTAGAGGACTTAGTATGGCAAGTCCATCTGAGAGACCTTGTTGATGAAGCCAGGACAAGGAAGGAACATGCAAGATTGCCCCAAGCACCAGCAGCCCCCCCTCCCCCAGCATAGCAAGCACAGGCTGGGGGACCACGGGTGGTTAACGTGATCCACTCAAGGGTCAACGAGAACGAAGTCAACGGAGAGACCCAGAGGGTAAGGCATTTACAACATGTCTACCAAGTCGGGGAAAAAAGACATTGGCTAGAGAAATGCCAAAGACCGATGATAGCTTTTACTGAAGCCGACCTAGAGATGGTCTAACACCTGCATAATGATGCCTTGGTAGTATCCCTCCAGGTTAGGGAGTGCCAAGTAAAGCGCATCTTGATTGATCAAGGCAGCTCTTGCGACATCATGTACGTTAGATGTTACAAGGAGCTGGGCCTTCACCCAGATGACATGGAAGGATCCAATGGCCCGATGGTCGGCTTCAATGGAACGCCGACATGGCCACTAGGTGCAACAAGCCTGGAGGTACAAACCGGCACAAAGAAAACCAAGACGAAACTCATTGTGATTGACACACCCTCACTATACAACATCATCTTGGGAAGGCCATGGTTACATGCAATGGGGGAAGTTCCTTCAACGTTGCATCAACTATTGTGGTTTCTAACAGAACATGGGATTGAAGAAGTCAGAGGAAATCAACTGCAGGCAAAAAATTGCTCCATGGTGGCAATGAAAACAACCTGCAACATACAAGAACCAGGGAAGACAGAGATTGAAGATGAGGACATGGAAGTCCTAGATGATGTGGGCAAAGAGCCGGCCGAGAAGAGTGAGGAAACACTAAAGAAAATCCTCATCCAGGAGGGCGATGAAGAGCGTTTCTTTCTTCTCGGCTCAGACTTAGCCGAAGAAGAAAAAAGAGAACTGGAAGCTTTTTTGAGAACAAACATAGAGGTGTTTGCCTGGACACCTTATGAAATACCTGGCATTGACCCCGAGGTCACATGTCACAGACTAAACGTCGACAGATCGGCCAAACCTGTAATACAACGAGCTAGAAGACTGACGTTGATGCACGTCGAAGCAATGAAAGAAGAAGTAGACAGATTACTGGAAGCCAGGGCCATTAGAGAAGTCAATTATCCGACATGGCTATCGAACCCTGTGGTGGTAAAGAAGAAAAACGGTAAATGAAGGGTCTGCGTAGATTTTACAAGCCTGAATAAAGCCTGTCCCAAAGACAGCTTTCCTTTGCCCAAGATTGACTAATTAGTAGACGCCACATTTGGACATGGAAGGATGAGCTTCCTGGACGCTTATAGGGGGTACCACCAGATAGCCATGTACCCTCCAGATGAGGAGAAAACAGCGTTCATCACCCCCAAAAGGCCTGTACTGTTACAGAGTAATGCCCTTTGGGCTGAAAAACGTAGGAGCAACTTACCAAAGACTGGTAACCCAGATGTTCAAACACCTGATCGGCCAAACAGTAGAAGTCTACATCGATGACATGGTCGTAAAGACCAAGGAGCCTAAGGATCATCTTTCTGACCTAAAGGAGGTCTTTGAAATCCTCAAAACATATCAGCTCCGACTTAATGCATCAAAGTACGCGTTTGGAGTTGGATCTGGTAAGTTCTTGGGGTACCTGGTGACAAGAATGGGCATTGAGGCCAGCCCAGATCAGATCAAGGCCATCCTAGATTTACAGAGCCCGACATCGGCTAAACAGGTGCAGATGCTTACCGAAAGGGCCGCAGCCCTAAACAGGTTCATAAGCCGAAGCTCAGACAAATGCAAACCTTTCTTCAACCTAGTAAAGAAAGCCACAGACTTCCTACGGACTGAGGAATGTGAGGCCGCTTTGGCCGACCTAAAGAAATATCTGACCACGGCTTCAGTCCTCTCAACACCTGAACCTGGAGAAGAGCTGTTTTTGTACTTAGCTGTGTCAGAACACGCAGTAAGTGCAGTGCTAATCCGAGAAGAAAAAGGAGAACAGAAGGCTGTTTATTATGTAAGTAAAACCTTGGCCGACGCAGAAACAAGGTATCTACCACTAGAGAAATTAATGCTGGCCTTAGTAATGGCCTCAAAGAAGTTAAACCATTACTTTCAGGCGCACAAGATTGTGGTGCTAACAGAGCACCCACTGAAGTCCTTATTGCAGCAAGGAGACTTAATAGGAAGAATAGCAAGATGGACAATTGCCTTAGGCCAGTATGACCTGGAGTTCAGGCCCAGAACAGCAATTAAGGGCCAAGTTTTGGCTGACTTCGTGGCAGAACTCACGCCTGAATCCATCGAACATCGGGCTCCGTTGAGCCAAGATGAACGTTGTCCCAGCAGGCAAGGAGAATCCCAGCCTAAGGCAAAAGAACAAATGGATGAAAAACTCAGACCCTGCAGCATCTACATCGGCGACTCCTTCAGATTGTTTGTCGATGGAAGTTCAAACCGACAAGGAGCAGGGGCAGGAGTGCTACTGATATCTCCAGATGGAGAAATAATAGAATAGTCTATCTGTTTGGGGTTTAAGGCCTCAAACAATGAAAGCGAATCTGGCGTTAATTGCGGGGCTAAAAGCGGCAAAGCAAGCGAATGAGGTAATAGTTTTTTGTGATTCACAGCTTATTGTTAACTAATCAACAGGAGAATTCGCAGCCAGAGACGAAAGGATGTCGGCATATGTAAAAGAGGTCATCAGATTGGCAGCCTTATTTCAAAACTACCAACTACTCCAAGTAAGCCGAGATGATAATAGCCACGCTGACGCGTTGGCCAACCTGGCAAGTTCAATGCAGACCAGAAAAACAAGGACAATTATGATTGACTATATGTCGGGCCCGAGCATAGAACCACAGAACACAGAGCAGGAAGCAATGTGTGTGGACATGGGGCCAAGCTGGATGGATTCAATTATTGCATTCCTGAAAGAAGGAAAGTTGCCAGAAGACCGCAAGGAGGCACACAAAGTCAGATTGAAGTCGGCAAGATTCAGTCTGACTGCGGACGGACATCTCTACAGAAGGTTCTTCACTGGACCCCTTTTAAGGTGCGTACACCCTTTGCAGGTTGAAGATTTTTTTATATGAAATTCATGAAAGAGTTTGTGGAAGCCACGCTGGGGGCAGATCACTAGCTCACAAGGCCATTACCCAGGGATATTGATGGCCCTATATGCAAAAAGATGCAGAAGCATACGTAAAGAAGTGCGAACAACGCCAAAGGTTTACACCTTTGATACATCAGCCAGCTACTGACCTGAACCCAATATCCAGCCCTTGGCCGTTTGCCCAGTGGGGCATGGATCTTATTGGACAACTTCTCCAGGCAACTGGACAGAGAAAATACTTGCTGGTAGCAACAGATTACTTTACAAAGTGGATAGAGGCAGAACCTCTTGCCAAAATCCGAGATATAGACGTCAATAACTTCATATGGAAAAACATCAGCACCAGATTTGGCATTCCAAGAGTCATGGTTGCCGACAAAGGAACGCAGTTTGATAGCAAACTCATCAAGAACTTTTGTGCGAAATTCAAAATCAAGAATTACTTTTCAACACCAAGTTTTCCCCAAAGTAATGGGCAAGCAGAAGCATCCAACAAAGTAATTTTGGATGGAATAAAGAAGATGCTGCAGGCAGCAAAAGGAAAGTGGGTAGACGAATTGCCCAACGTACTTTGGACATATCGGACTACGCCGAGAAGATCAACAGGGAAATCCCCCTTTGCCATGGCTTATGGCATAGAAGCAGTCATTCCATTGGAAGTCGGCATCCCAGGGATCCGAACCTAGGGAGTTGAGAATGGGACTAATGACATACTCTTAGCCCGAGATTTGGATCTTTTGGAATAACGAAGAAAGAAAGCTGCAATTTAGCTCGCAGCATACCAGCAACAACTTGCCAGAGCTTACAACAAGAAGGTCAATCCAAGGGATTTTCAAATTGGCGACCTAGTCCTGAGAAAAGTCGTCGGCAATAAGAAAGATCCCAGAGAGGGCAAGCTTGGCCCAAACTGGGAAGGACCCTACAGAATCACTTCGGTATTAGGCAATAGAGCCTATCAACTTGAAGATAATGAGGGCAAAACATTACCTAGACCATGGAACACTTGTAATCTGAAAATTTTCTATCATTAAATGTTCCTTGTTATTTTTATGACATCAATAAAATCATAGCAGAATTCCTTTACACTGATAAAAGATGCACCATATTATTTTAAATAATGAAAACCTAAGTGGAACTTAGGTTCACATTGGGGGCAAAGGAAATAAGAATATGCTTAACACTTGTTGAAATTTGTAGTAATTTACAAGTTGAAGTTAAGCCGAGATTATTTCTTATCTTCACTTGTTGAAATTTGTAGCAATTTACAAGTTGAAGTTAAGCTGATTCCTTATCTTCACTTATTGAAATTTGTAGCAATTTACAAGTTGAAGTTAAGCTGATTCCTTATTTTCACTTGTTGAAATTTGTAGCAATTTACAAGTTGAAGTTAAGCCGAGATTATTCCTTATCTTCACTTGTTGAAATTTGTAGCAATTTACAAGTTGAAGTTAAACTGATTCCTTATCTTCACTTGTTGAAATTTGTAGCAATTTACAAGTCGAAGTTAAGTCGACATTACTGTTTCCCTTCGCTTGTTGAAATTTATAGCAATTTACAAGTCGAAGCAAAACCGAGGTTATTACTTAAACACTTATAGCAATCTACAGGTTGGTTAGATCAAAGAAAATGCTTAACACTTGTTGAAATTTGCAGCAATTTACAGGTTGAAGTAAAAACTAAGTATATTGTTTAAACACTTGTTGAAATTTGTAACAATTTACAAGTAGATCATTGTTTAGCACTTGTTATAACTTGAGAAAAGTTTGCAAAGTTAACATTAAAGAGTATATGTTTTACACTTGTTGAAATTCATGAAAAGTTTGCAGGTTAGTATATTATTGAAGTAAAACTTATAGTTATTATACCCGAGGTATGTAACCCCGAGAAGATTGCACAACAGAGGCAAAGTATGGAATCATACAGACGTAATGCAGAGAAAATAAAGATTGAAGCATTCAGACAATACAGTTGTAGTCTTTCATAAAAGATGAAACAATCCAAGAGTAACTATTCAGAAGAGGGCACATCAGCCATACAAAGAAACTTATATTGTCCAAAAAACAAAAAAGTACTAAAAACATGAAAGTTATGATTCTTCAGCTTCAGGAGCAATTTGGGTTTGATCCTCGACAGGTTCTTGGTGAACTACCTCGGCTGATTCTTGAAGAGCTACTTCGGAAGCCTTCTTTGCCATGATCTCGGCATCAATTTCGGCAAGTGTTTGATCAAGACTTTTATCGGTTGGAGGAACGTCAGATGATGCTTGCTCAGGAGTAGCCTCCTTGACAACCTCCTCATCCTCCTCATGAGTCAAGTCCAGGACTTGATTATCCTGAAGAGGAGACTTGGTCTCATTGGCACCTTTAGGCTTCCTTACTAAAGCCTCATCATCATCCTTATCCTCATCCTCAGATTCGGATTCAGATTCATCTTCAGCTTGACTTGGAGGTGGAGGTGGAGGGAATGGAAGAGGAATAGCGTCGGCATTGCGGAAAGGTGAGTCTGCAGGAAGGTCAAGTTTCTTTATCAGGGACATCTGCCACGTCCCAAATCTGCCCCTATGGGTTTAGCATCAGGCGATGTCAAGAATCCGAGATTACCGAAGGCCCGCTAATCGTAGTATAATGTCTGATGGCATACGGAAGCCAATCTGATAAATAAACAATGTCAATGAGTGTGACGGTCTATATGCAAAAAGACCTTTATAGACATTGATGCTGAGCATTATGCATCATATATACAATCATTGATCTGAGGACTTAATCCCTATTAAACAGTACAGTAAATGGTACCATACAGTGCTATCAGTCTATACAGTTATACAAAACAGGTACAGAGACAGATGGGGGAAATAAAACACCCCTAAGCCCCTAAGCCATAGCTTGATAGGCTCGAAACCTCGTAGTGAGGCACAGTGGCTGGCTTGACAAAACTGGAGTTTACCCTGACGCTGCTAGTAACGGTCCGGTGCTTGAACACCTACATATATATATATATGAGCAATGAGCTAAAGCCCAGTGAATAACATAATGCATAAAGGGGTTAAGAAAGAATGTCCTTTCAGTATTTTAAACAGTCGTTTGCCTCGGTAAATCAGTTATACAGTTGGTGGCTTATACTTCATGTCATGTCAGTCATTTAGAAATTATAGTAATCGTATGTGGCACATCCAATAGCAAAACAAGATGCGGTAGTAGCGAAGACCGATCTGAGTAGTAATGTGATAATAGTACAATAACGGTAACTTGATAAGATGTGATAAGATGGCGGTAAGATAAGAATAAAGAATGCAGTTCTTATGGACTCAAGAGGTGTCTCGCATAGATTCTAGAGGTGGCTCACACTGTAGCACTTAGGTCTGTGCAGCACTTTGCTCCAGATTTCACAGATTGGCTTAAAGCCCAGTATGGACTCAAGAGGTGTCTCACACAGATTCTAGAGGTGGCTCACACTATAGCACTTAGGTGCTGCAAAGACTTTGCTCGAAGATATCTGTGACGGTAGCAAGATGCGATGTGATGGGTCTTAAAGACCGAATCGATTGATGGCCATCAATCGATGCGATGAGTGGTTCCAACGAGGAACCGAGAGATTCTATGTGATAAAGATGCTTGATGAGGTGCTAAGGATGCCACGGTACAGTTTAGAAATAAAGGGCATACATTCATTCAGTAAATAATACCAGTTCAGTAAACAGATTAGTTCAGCATTCAAAAGATAATCATTTGAATATATCTTTACATAATTGTTACTCACAGAGTTCTGGGCTACAGTAGGCTAGAGCGTCTCCTCGGGATGCCAACCCTATACAGTTAACAGATTGAACACACACTAAGTTTCACAGTTGGGAAAGATAATAACTTAATCCCTAAATTTGCCTTGGTGTGTTCTACATCTATATCCTCTTTAAGATGCCTTAAATATGCCTTAGGAATGCCTAGGATGGAAAGAGGATGCAAGGATGTATTCAGAAACATTTTAATTTTCAAAAAGCGAGTTCCCGCGCGAGTTTCCCCTTTCGGCGGACATGACAATAGTTCTGCTTTCGCCAACTTACTTTCGGCGGACCAAAAAGTACTGGATAGGTGAAATCTCCGCTCGACGCCTACTCGAGTGTGTCACCCAGTCCTCCACTCGAGCGCAACTTCATCCGCTCGAGCGGACTGATGTACAGTGCAAGATGCTGGAAGCTCGATTTTCCCGCTCGAGCGGCACTTCCCCCGCTCGAGCGGACAACCAAAATCTAGAATTCCCAGATTTGAACTCCAAGATCAAAATCAAGTTTCATAGCATCAAAATCGATCCTCTTGGGCTGAATTTCTGGAAAACTCTTGTAAACTCATAATATTACATGATTCCAAGCTCAATTTATAAAAATCAAAGTCCAAGGGTGGTTCAATTAAACTCATTTTCAAAACAATTTTCATAAACATGAAGAACATGCAATATCCATGAATTCAATCAATTCAAAGCCTCAAATGTTAGCTCCACTGAGCTCTTTTCTTCAAGAACAAAATGAAATCATGGTCTTTATCATGAATATGAACATGCATGCAAGATTTCCATGAAATCAAACCTCATAATGCAAGGATAAACACATGCATGCATGAATTCTAACTCAACTCAACATATGAAGCTATTACATGTCTTTGATGAGTCAATTCTTCTTAAAACATGGTGAAATCATGGGCTTAAACATAAATATGAGCATGCATGTAACATTTGCCATGAAAACAACTTTAAATTCCTCAATACAAGCATGCATGCAAGAGATGAGCTTCAATTCAACATTATAAGCCATATCTTGGCTCTAATCTTTAATAATCCTCTAAACCATGCAAGGAGTGATTCAATTCACAAACAAGAAGGTAATTACTCTACCTTAGATCCTCAATCACAAGACTAGAAGCTCACTTTAGCAATCTACACTTCAATTCTTCAAGTTCTCTAAGCCAATTCACCATAAAATCAAGCTATCTCCTCCTCTCTCTCTCTCTCTCTAGTTCAGTTATGCTCTCAAAATGAGCTGAGGAAATGTTTGAATGAAGTGTAATAAGGCTCAAAAATGTTATAATAAAGGGTCCACTAACAATGGCATTAATGTAAATAAGCCTATCTCTCTAATTAGCTTATTTTGATCCAATGCAATCATACTAAATCAATTTTCAAATAAATGTGCCATAAAATCACATTAATTATGATGAACACAGAACATCAATCAATTTCAGATTTGGCCGCCGATAAGGCCTTCAATTAGCGGTTTAAAGCATAAGACGAGAACAGATAATTTGGCAGTCAAACAAATAAATTATGCATTTAAGCGATTCTGACCAATCAATCGGATCTCGGATCTCGGTCGATCGATTCGATATCTCAATCAATTCAATTATCGATCATAATCAGTCTCAATTTAACAGTAATCAGTAGGAAATCAGTAAACAGTGACGAGGTGTAGACACCTCATTTTTGACCGACCTTAAGACTCAGACATCGTCGATTGAGTGCTCAGTGATGTTGCGTATTGTGCTCGTTCAGAAGTCTCAGAGTTGCGGCCGTGAGCCCTACCTCCGGACTTCCGAACCCTCTTCTGTGCCTTACCTTGGTTTGCGAACCAGACGCGGTTTTCTCTGTTTCTTTTCCTGAGGAGAGGGAGAGGTCCCGTAGACCATCTCTCAGTGGCCGTGGGCTACATTTTGTGGCTGTAGGCCATTTTGCCCATTTCGGAGCCCGGTTCCCGGTTTTCGGAGCCGTTAGGCCGTGTGCCTCGGTTCGGGACCACCTAACTATCTCCGATTGCTCCGGTTTTTGGCATGCATCTTATTTACTCCCTTTTGAGGGACACTGAGGTTTGAGAGACCCACTTCATGGTTGAATGCCACTTTCGGTGCTTAACAGTCAGTTTTCGGGGCCTCGGACTACGCATTTTGGCCCCCGAACATTCATTTTGCATCGGTTTTCGTTCATTTTTGGCAGGTACTTCTGTTTCATCACCAGGAAGGCCACAGAAGGGTGGGAGGCCAGTAATTTTTTTAGCAACCAGTTATATTCCTCCGGCGCCCTCTGACGCCCGTTTTTCTCACTTTCAAGCCAATATTGACCACCCTAGGGTCACTTTCTTCAATCTTAACCCCCATATTTGTGTTGTACACACATGAGAGGACACCAAAAGTTGGTGGCTGGCCAATAATTCCACCTGACCCTTTTGAACCCCTCCTGAAAATGGCCTATTCTCTCTCCTGTTTTACAGTCGCCAATTTTGAACCACAGGGTTGTGTTGAGGGCACCTGGGAGGACACCAATTTGTGGTGGCCGGCCAGAAAATCTTTTTGACCATTTTGACCCTTGGTCGGCCGGCCATGGGGGGTGGCCGACCGGCCACCTGCAGCTCCAATAGTTGGCCGGCCAGCTTCCTCAGGGTGAGTACATTACAACTGTGCATTGTTTTTCCCTCCAAAACCTGTATCCGGAGGAAACTTTTTTGGAGGGAAACTTGATGCACTTTTCCTCCCCTTTTTTCCCTCCTTTTCTCCCTCTCATTGGCCTTTATAACCAGCAGCCCAAACCTGGTTTTAGGGTTACAAAAAATTGCTTTGAGCTCTTGCATGCATATCTCCCTCCATCTCTCTCATTTCTTTCAAAAATTCCCAAGTTCTACCCCTTTTTCATATCACCACCTAGCACCACCACCACCACTCCATTTCTAGCAGCTTGGAGCTCTTCTCAGAGGCTTGGAGGCACCATTTCTCAGTTCAAAAGGCAGCCAAGGAGTAGTCTTCAAGGGTAAGTTCATTTTCTCTCTTTTTTTGGCCTTATTTTGTACCATTGCTTAGCCCTATTTGCTTGCTGTTTTGAGCTCTGAACAAAACTGAAAAGGTCATTTTTTTGAGCTCATTTTCTTGTTTCATTAAGGGCTCAACACTGTTTGAGCCCCCCATGTTGCACTTGCTTCAATACCCCCTTGAATGCCATTTTCTTGCATGATATTTTTAGCCTATGTTTGGTCTGTTTTGGAGCATGTCATAAACTGTAGATAGGCTTATTTTGAGCCCTTATTCAACATTGAAGAAGGGCTCAACAATTTTTGGGACCTCCATGTATCACTTGCCATTGTACCCCTCTTTGGTCCCTATTTTTGCATGTTTTGTTAGCTCATCTTGCTTCTATTTTTCGGCCATGATCAGAGCTGAAAGTGGCCATATTTTGACCTCCTTGTCATGTTTCATTAAGGGTCTTTGGCTGTTTGATGAATATTTTGTATACTTTGAGTTATAGCCTTCTTGTGGCCTTAATCTTGCATTGCATTTTGAGCATGTTTGTATACTGATTTGGGGATTTTCATCTACTGAAAAACATCATATTTTTGGTCCCTATTCAGTGTTGTAGAAGGGTCTTTTTATGTTTGGGCTTTGCATCCATCACTTGCTTCATTGCCTTCCTTGCGAAACCATTTTTGTATGCTATTTTAGCCCTACTTGTGCTTGCTGTTTGGCCATGCTTTAAACTAAAAAAATTCTTATTTTGGGGCTTCCTTGCTTCTTATTTTACACTTCATGTACAAATTATGCATGCTTTGTATAGCTGTAAGCCATTTCATGTACCTAGTTTTGCATTTCGGGAGAGATTCCATGCATCGGGCGTCATTTCGCCTTGTTTCGGGGATTTTTTCCCCCTCATTTTGCTACTGATTTTTGCATGTTTGCATATCATATTCCATGTCTTTGCCATGTCTCATTAGAGTGGCATTTCAGTGCCTGAGGGTCGGTCCTCGGTTTGCGTGCACGCATGCACGCATCTCGAGTTGTCTCATTTTCATCTAATGGCCTCTTATGTGAGTGTGGCTGAGACTCTCTCATGTTGGTATAAGCCCATATTGCATTGCGTATGCCATTTCATCCATAGCATTGTGTATGCTCGGTTGTGTATCACCTCGTGTAGCGTGTATGCCATTTCATAACATTGTGTATGTTAGGATTGTATCTTAGTTGCATTTCACGCATATCATGCATATTGCATCGTGTTCGGGATAGGAGTTAGCCCGGGCACGGGAAACGAGGTGCGTTCCGTACTCCGAGTGACGGAACGTGTCTCAATTCCCAAGTCACCGACACTCCGGATTATCCATAATGGAGTTAGGTTTTGTTGTAGTGTTCATATGCATTCATTCTATATCAAGTTGTGCAATTCGGCTCCTCGGCCATCATGCATTGAGATGCGTGATTGATGGCACGAGGATCGAGACATGCATACATTTGTGAAATACATTGCTATGCCTCTTTCCTGCTCTCTGTTGCAACAAAATCAAGAATCAGCAGTCTTCCGAGGCTTGGCGCGCTTTTCAAGAATCATTGCAAAACAGAGGCTAATTGGGGCATTCTAGTGGATTTTCGCGCAAAGCAGCCCAAACATGCATCATTCCATCATCCGAAGCAGAATCAAGGCAGTCCCTGGCTTGCATGCCAGTTTTATTATTTTCTTAGTTAATTTGTAAATTAATTAGGAATTCGTACATTATTTGGACTGTATTATTTGGACTGTACTATTTTTTCATTCGGGACTGTATATTTATTTGGACCCTCTGCACGAGGGCATAATTGTAATAAGTGTGGGTGAGTGTGATGTATGTCTTCCAACCCCACATCTTTCTTCCCTTTTATTTACCTGCTTATGATGGTTAGATTAGGGCATATTTCAATTAGCATACAGTATGACAGCATGTTTGCATCATTCATCTGTTTTGCACGCACCGAGCTCGGCGCATCATACAAACTGCATTTGTATTTCAATTCTAAGTTGAATACATGATAGCTGTAGCATTCCATTTGCCATGTTTAGGATAGCTGAGCCTGCTATAGTTGTATGTTTGCATGTGTTGCATTAGGCAATCCTGTATATTTAGGATCATGCATGATTTCTAATGAGTTTCTGTTTTGGCTTGGAGTACTCAGTGAGTTTTATGCTTTAACATCCTTGTATGTGTGTGAGTGACTGCCATGAATAGCATGCTTACCATGAGGCTATGTGTTTATGTGATATAACTGCCTTGAATGCCTGTGGGTGGAGGTTGGGTTACTTGGAGTGGGACAATTCATCAAATGTTTGTTTTAACCCCACTAGATAGTGGCAAAACCATCTTTTCTAAGCCCATCCGAGGGTGGCAAATCCACGTCTTAGCCTACCTGCGGGTAGCACCATCAAACCATTTTCAAACAAACAAGCATGAAGTGTTTTGTTCCAATTCAGGCGACTCAGTCTATACTTGTATGCTGTGCGCATCACATAGTAACCTAGGCTAATAACCGGAATAAGAACGCACAATGTTTTCAAAATCAGATATCATGGTTAGTAGAGGCCGGTCTTTGATCGACGGGAATGCTCACGAAGTGACCTTCCCCAATCGTACCCAAGTTCCCGAGCCGAAGCAACTTTGGTGATGACGGACACGTGGCCTTTGGCACCGAGTCAGGGTTTCCTAAATTTCCTATTAAAAAAACATTTAGGTGGCGACTCTGTATCTGGCAAAGCAGTCCATGTTTGGCACTTCTTTCAAAAAATCTGTTTTCAAAACAATTTGCCGGATTTGAACTCTTTGGTTCAAGATTAAGAACCGTGACATTTGAGTCCTTCGAATCAGAGTAGACCATAAGCGAACGAGCGGGAGGAGTCGCACCTCCGGGATGCGTTCGGGGGCGTCTACGAGGGTTATTACGATCTCCTCCTTATAAAGAGTTTGGTCCTCCAAACTCGAAATAACATATGACAACAGAGATGATACCCAACATAAAGGTAACTTTCACTCTATAACAGGAGCATAATCGTATTCATAAACAGGTTCATGGCCCAATCTCAATCTTAGCAATGCACAGAAACAGAATAAAAAAAAATCACGTATAAGGATTGGGGTTCATATTAAAACAGAATCTTATGCACATTCAATTTTCAGTCAAGGACAATTTCGGATACATGTTCATTTCCATATTCTTGTCCAGAGCATACATAGATGCCACAATTCTTACTTAAGCATACGCGGTGCATTCATTAGCACTACTAAAGTAGATACAAAAGCAGTCTGATCAAGTAATCTGATCTGATAAGGCAGTATAGTAGTATTCACACTACTTATATCAAATACTTATCGGGGTTATAGATTTATGCTGGTCTCCTTTTCATAGGTAATTTCCCCCGTTAAGTTACAGAATTCCGATTCATTCTCTTTCGAGTTGTTCACCCGGTCTTAGTTCAATTTGGTTCTCAATTCGGTGATCCATCACAGTCAGTCTAGTTCCTTCGGGAGTTATCGAGAATATAAGGCGAATTGTACATTACTCCCATAGCAGTAGGCAGAGTTCTGAAGTAAGTATTCATTTACTATTCGTCAGTTCCAGTTCTCACAGATTCAGTCATAGCACATGTCAATACGAGAGCAGTCATACAGATTACATATACTTCCAGACAGTCAGAGTTTATGATCAAAACCAGTCTGTTGTCAACAAATCCCATCAGTTCTGAAGTACAGTAATCACCAAAACAGTCATTTCCTAGTCAAACAAGTTCATGGTCATAACAGTAATACCGGGTAAGTCATCACAGGTTACATACCCAGTTTTCCCACATTGTAAGCAATTCAGATACTAGCTCTCAACAAGAGTTTTCTTAGGTCAATTCGATGAAAGTTCGACCAGGTCATGTCGGATGCAAGTTCTACCCAATCATAACGAGTAGAAGTTCGAGCACAAGCATCAAACAGAAATTCTATCAGTTACACAAAGGGTCTCATCAACTCACCGTTCTATCAAATTAGATCGGATAACAGTTCCATCCCTCTCATTTCCATATGAGGTACACGAGTTCATACTACGGTCATTCCGGTACATAGTCAGTAGTTTCACAATTAGTCTGAGTTCATCAGTTGTCAAACTTACATCAGAGTCCGGTACCATTACAATTCATATCAAAGCAGTACAGGTCATATACGTGTTCCTCCCAATAAGTTTACAGGCAGTGCACAGGCATGCAATTATTCACATTGAGAGGTAAGCATCACAGTCAATATAGCAATTTCCAAATAAATCCTTCATATAAGCATATGGTACACAGTAATACATCA
This sequence comes from Camellia lanceoleosa, assembly GCA_025200525.1. NCBI lineage: Eukaryota > Viridiplantae > Streptophyta > Magnoliopsida > Ericales > Theaceae > Camellia > Camellia lanceoleosa. Next base: position 1,932,729 of record CM045765.1, on the reverse strand, counting down.
CCAAAGGTTCTCGGTGACATATAATAGTGAGTTGTCATATGAGGGTTCCAAATCAGTCATATAGTCACTAAAGCATAGGCTCGCAAGCCTAATCAAACAGTCACATTAATTCTTCCACAATCACGATTCACAGTCAAGAGTTTATCATTCGGGTCTTTATTTAGTCATGCAGTTCTAGGGTCATAGTCCCAACGGTTAAATTATCAACAAATAACTTGCCAACCATTTTGAGTAAAGGTATCGTCATGTATGTGCATGTTCAGAGTCTACTAATATTTCCAATACGGATTCACAAGTTCGATGTACAATACAAAATAGTTTCTCCAGATACGATAGTTAAGGTAACCAGTCATACGTCTACTCAGTTTAATAACATCCTTAAGCAAAGGTATGCATATATGTACATAAGTCTAGACAGTTTTCATAGTATAGGTAATCGTTAACCTGAGGTTCTACAGTGTTGTACATATAGTTCACATCAACAGTAGATTTCAAGAGATTTATTATTCACAGTCCATTCCTCTCAGTCTTAACAGTATTACAAGTGTGGGAACATATATACAGGTGTGAGTTCAAAATCAGTTTTCATGTAGGCATTCGTTCACAAATTCATAAGCAGAAGTTCATCTTTACAAACCAATACGGGTTCTTAGTTTCAGCAGTCTCACACACAAACAGTTCGCGTGTATAATTCGAGTTCAAGGGTCCGTTCATTCAATAATGTCCGTTAATACGTAACAATTCAGTACAAATCATAGTTGTACAAATTTCTCGAATTACAGTCAATCATAAGGTATTCCCATGTTCAACAGTTCTAGTACAGTTCAAAAGGTCATACCTAACAGTTCACATTCAGTCGTTGCAATACGATATAAGGACCTAACTTAGCAAGTTCTCGCTGTTCGCAAGTCCCAACAGTTCTCATAGTGTATGGTTCATAATTCCAGTAATTCAATTGGTTCAGTCAATACGTTTTCAGTCTATACCAAATTACGGAACATACGATTCTCACACAAACGTTCGTATAAGCAATCTTATCTATTTAAGGTAACACCTGCATTAGTCATTTCAGTGTTCCGAGCATTCTCTGGAACTAGGGTCTAGATTTAGACTCATTATCGTTCGGTCGAGTTTGTGGGCAAGATTTAGACAAGCGTCCTTCCTGTCCATGTCTAAATAAGTTTCGGATAGGCGACGGCAACGCCCCAGTGGTATTTCCCACATATAGTACAGATAGGTATATCATTGTTCACATTACTTCTTCGACCTTAGATGGTCAAAGCTATTGCCCGAGATTTCCATTCACGGAGGTCATTGATTTACCGGTCATTTTCACTTTCCATTACTTCTGTTTCATTCCTTCTGATTCAGTTGACGATGTTGATTTGGATATTTCAATGTTGCTACGTTGTCTCAGGCATTACACTCTATCCAGGACATCTACATATTTTGCTGGGTTTTAGCATGCCAATTCAGTCAAACACATCTAGGTCACACCCACCTTTAGTTCTTTTCTAGTCTTTTACAGTCAGTATCTATCATATGGGGTGCCTATCGAACTAGCTAGGTAAATTTTACCTCATGTTCGACCACAGTCTTATCACCTTACTCAAGTTGTTCAAACTCAGGTACTTTCCTATTTTCGGATGCATTGGGGAAAGCATTTTTCAAAGAAAACTTCACACATTTTCTCAGTTTCTAAACCCAAGTCTCAGTTTTTCGTGGTTCAGTACCTCCTAGAAATTCCGGTGGTTTCAGTTTATTTGGGTTTCTGTATCAGTGTCATTAGTTCACATTCAGTTGATTCAAACACGGTCACATGACCTTTTACTTTCACACGTTCATTTTCTTATAGATTTCCACAGTCAGTAGTAACATTAACATTACATGCTATTCCATTTAACTTCTTTAAGTATGCATATAGGTTGCGTTCATTTCACCATAGATAGTACGGTAATCATAAGCATAGACAGTTGCATACTTAAACACATTAACACATTAGCACATTTATTCAAATCATGGCCACACACACTTCTCATGTTCATGCAATGCCCTAATTACATTTCTAGGACATCCTATAGCTCACTTGGACACGTGTGTACGGTATAACTCGTGGTAAAGTATCGCTCTGATACCACTCTGTCACATTCCAAACCCGCCCCTATGGGTTTAGCACTGTATCGGCGATAATTGAGATTACCAAGGCTGTAAGCTAATCTGATGTACTGAATACTGAGTAGGGCATGGCGGAAATATCTGATAAATAAACAATGTCCAATGAGCTGTGACGGTCTATATGCAAAAAGACCTTTATAGACATTTAGTACAGAACAGTATGCATCATATATACAATCATTCAAGATCTGAGGACTTAATCCTATTAAACAATCTGATAAATGGTACCATACTGATTACTATCGATCTATCTGATTATACAAAAGCAGATGACGAAAATAAAACACCCCTAAGCCCCTAAGCCATAGCTTGATAGGCTCGGAACCTTGTAGTGAGGCACAGTGGCTGGCTTGACAAAACTGGAGTTTACCCTGACACTGCTAGCAACGGTCCGGTGCTTGAACACCTACATACATATATGAGCAGTGAGCTAAAGCCCAGTGAATAACATAATATATAAAGGGGTTAAGAAAGAATGTCCTTTCAGTATTTTAAACAGTCATTTGCCTCGGTAAATCAGTTATACAGTCGGTGGCTTATACTTCATGTCATGTCAGTCATTTAGAAATCATAGTAATCGTATGTGGCACATCCGATAGCAAAAGCAATCTGATGGTAGTAGCGATTGCAAGATCAAGAGTAGTAACGGTAATAGTACAATAACAAAGACGATACTTGATAAGAATAAAGAATGCTTGATAATGATAATGATAAAGCAGTTCTTATGGAATCAAGAGGTGTCTCGCACAGATTCTAGAGGTGGCTCACACTGTAGCACTTAGGTCTGTGCAGCACTTTGCTCCAGATTTCACAGATTGGCTTAAAGCCCAGTATGGACTCAAGAGGTGTCTTGCATAGATTCTAGAGGTGGCTCACAATGTAGCACTTAGGTCTCGCAAGACTTTGCTCGAAGATATCTGTGATACGGTAGACAAAGATGCAAGAGATCTTAAAAGACCAAAAGTCAGTTGATGGCCATCAATCGGTAAACAGTAGTGGTTCCAATGAGGAACGGCAGATTTCTATGTGATAACGATGTAAATGAGGTGCTAAGGATGCCACGGTACAGTTCAGAAATAAAGGACATACATTCATTTAGTAAATAATACCGATTCGATGCTTGATTCGATGTGATTAGTTCAGCATTCAAAAGATAATCATTTGAACATATCTTTACATAATTGTTACTCACAGAGTTCTGGGCTACAGTAGGCTAGAGCGTCTCCTCGGGATGCCAACCCTATACAGTTAACAGATTGAACACACACTAAGTTTCACAGTTGGGAAAGATAATAACTTAATCCCTAAATTTGCCTTGGTGTGTTCTATATCTATATCCTCTTTAAGATGCCTTAAATATGCCTTAGGAATGCCTAGGATGGAAAGAGGATGCAAGGATGTATTCAGAAACATTTTCAGAATTTTTGATAAAGCAGTTACCGCCTTGAGTTTCCCTTTCGGCGGACATGACAACAGTTCCCACTCGAGCGCCAACTTACCCGCTCGAGCGGACCAAAAAGTACTGGATAGGTGAAATCTCCGCTCGACGCCCGCTCGAGTGTGTCACCCAGTCCTCCGCTCGAGCGCAACTTCATCCGCCGGCGGTGATGTCTGATGCAAGATCTTTGGGAGCTCGATTTTCTGCCGGCGGCACTTCCCGCGAAGTTCGGCGGACAACCAAAATCTGGAATTCCTAGGTTTGAACTCCAAGATCAAAATTAAGTTTCATAGCATCAAAATCGATCCTCTTGGGCTGAATTTCTGGAAAACTCTTGTAAACTCATAATATTACATGATTCCAAGCTCAATTTATAAAAATCAAAGTCCAAGGGTGGTTCAATTAAACTCATTTTCAAAACAATTTTCATAAACATGAAGAACATGCAATATCCATGAATTCAATCAATTCAAAGCCTCAAATGTTAGCTCCATTGAGCTCTTTTCTTCAAGAACAAAATGAAATCATGGTCTTTATCATGAATATGAACATGCATGCAAGATTTCCATGAAATCAAACCTCATAATGCAAGGATAAACACATGCATGCATGAATTCTAACTCAACTCAACATATGAAGCTATTACATGTCTTTGATGAGTCAATTCTTCTTAAAACATGGTGAAATCATGGGCTTAAACATAAATATGAGCATGCATGTAACATTTTCCATGAAAACAACTTTAAATTCCTCAATACAAGCATGCATGCAAGAGATGAGCTTCAATTCAACATTATAAGCCATATCTTGGCTCTAATCTTTAATAATCCTCTAAACCATGCAAGGAGTGATTCAATTCACAAACAAGAAGGTAATTACTCTACCTTAGATCCTCAATCACAAGACTAGAAGCTCAATTTAACAATCTACACTTCAATTCTTCAAGTTCTCTAAGCCAATTCACCATAAAATCAAGCTATCTCCTCTCTCTCTAGTTCGGTTATGCTCTCAAAATGAGCTGAGGAAATGTTTGAATGAAGTGTAATAAGGCTCAAAAATGTTATAATAAAGGGTCCACTAACAATGGCATTAATGTAAATAAGCATATCCCTCTAATTAGCTTATTTTGATCCAATGTAATCATACTAAATCAATTTTCAGATAAATGTGCCATAAAATCACATTAATTATGATGAACACAGAACATCAATCAATTTCAAATTTGGCCGCCGATAAGGCTTTCAATTAGCGGTTTAAAGCATAAGACGAGAACAGATAATTTGGCAGTCAAACAGATAGATTATGCATTTAAACAGTTACAGCCAATCAATCAGTCTCGGATCTCAGTCAGTCAGTTCAGTATCTCAATCAATTCAATTATCGATCATAATCAGTCTCGGTTAATGATGTCGGTAGGAAATCGAACAAAGCGATGGCGAGGGTTGTTACAACATCCAACCAAGGGAGAAACCCCTTGTTGCATGCCTGCTTAACTTGCAGTTTGTAGTCTTCAGTAACATCGGCTACGCCCTGGGCATAAGCCTTCTCATCAGCCTCTTTGATTTCGGCTTCTTTCGTGGCCAAGGCCTCCTGAAGCTCCTTCTCGGCCTGGGCCGCTTTTTCCTCGGCTTCTTTCTTTTGGGATTCAGCAACTGTCTTGATGGCCTCAGAAGATTCGGCCTTTTCTTCGGCTAAGGTTTGGGCTTTGGTGGCAGCCTCAGCCTGGTCTTCCAGTTTTTTCATTTTTGAATGAAGAGTTTTGTTCTCCTTTTTAAGGGCAGAAACCTCCCTCCTCATATCGGCCAACTTCTCCCTAGTCTCAAAAGCTTGCATAGAGAGAGAGTGGGCATGTTGAATGGCCTGAAAGAACACAAGGCAAAATTGTTACGAAATTTTACAAGGTGAAAGAAAAGACAAGTTTCCACGTAAAGGCACTTACTTGGATAGAGCGTTGAAGCATAAAGGCGTAGTTCTCATACTCACTCATCTTGGCATTACGCTCAAGATCGCCTGGGAAGAGTAGAGTAGTACTGAGTGCTACGCCGACATTGATGTCATCGACGCTGTCGCTGGCAAGAACATGCTTATCTTCCAAAGTAATTTCAGGCGTCCAGGGGAGTTTTGGTATTTTGGACCCCGAGGTCATCGCAGACGATGACCTCGGCTTCTTTGATTGTGTGGACTCTGATGGGTGTGTTTTGAGACCTTTTGTGGGAACGCAGCGATCTTCCGCTCGGCCAATTGTGAAATTGGCAGGGTATCATCAGTCTCAACTATGGTGGCTTTGGCCTTTGGCTGAGCCTTTTTGGTTCTTTTCGGCTTTGGTGGGGGCATGCTTTGTGTTGGCTGAGCGTCAACATCAGTGGAGAGGTCGGCCAGAAGATCCTGGGCAACAAGTCTTGCACGACCCATTTCAGATGTAAGTACAAGTTTTCGCCGACGTTTTCATTCTTGTACTGGGATCAAGTATATGGCTGATTGGTTGGGTCAGATGTTGATCTTTGATCTGTTCAAGATGTAGAAGAGGTTTGAGTTGTGACAGTAGGAGGAGAAAGGCTTTTCTTCTTTCTTTTGGGGACATCGGGCAAAATCGATTTATATGTTGGAATAAAGTTGAGAAGAAGAGACGCTTTTCTTTTGTGAACTGGCAAGTCCAGGAGTTTTTTCAGATCCTTGCGGGGAACGTAGGATTGGCGAAAGTTTTTCGGTGGCTTACGAACATCTGCAAGAAGGAAACAGACATTAGAAATAGATAAAATATTAAAGACTTGAAAAAAACAACTAAGTATTGATACTGGGCTCTTACCCTTGCCCTCTTTAACTGTTCGAGGAAGAGGGTAAAGATGGGCATCCTCGCTTGGGGTAAACTCCCAATTTCCAGAGGTAATGAGGTAGTCATCTCCAGCCCCCTTGTTGGAGTCTGGGAGGTCGGCTACGATTTTGAATTCGGTGGACCTCGGCTTGAGGTAATAGACAAAACCTTTTTCTTTCAAGTTAAGGGCACACATGGTATAACAATATTGGATGTCGGGAAGGGTGATCCTAACGTTCTCCTACCTAGCTAAGGCTATGATACCATTAATCACTCGATATGAGTTTATGGTAAGTTGCATAGGATTCAACCTATAGTAGTGGAGAACTTCACGAAAAAAGGGATCAAGTGGAAGCCTGAGTCCACATTCAGAGAAAGCAACAATGGGAAAGGGCATTGTATCATCTGTGGGCATGATAGAGTCGTCATCCCCAGCTAGCCTCAGATGGACGTCGGCAGGAATGGCGAACTCCTCCCTAAAGTATTCAAGTTTGGTTGGAGTATTTACCCGATGTCTCCACATCCCCATGATATCGGCGTAAAGGTATTCTACTTCGGAAGAAGGATGTTCTCTAAGGGTTTTTTGGAACCTCGGCAAAAATCTAGGTAAATACTGGTTAGGCTTGTTTCAGTTTTTTCTAAGAATTGGAAGGTTCTATAGACAAATCCCAAACCTAAATCTATGAAGACAGAGATTGAGAGCACAGATCTAGAAAAAATAACACAGAAAACAAGAAACAAAAGACAAAGCTTCAGAATCAAGAACATAGGTAGGGCTCTCAAAGGCATAAAAAACAAGAAATACAAGCTCAAGAACAATGAGAAGAAAGTGGTGAAACAGTGCAAGTGTTCAACGACATGAGCGAAATCATGGAATAGACGCATTCAGATGAATAGTTCAGTAAATCAAAGGTTTGAATAAAGCAGTAATGGCAGCAAGTAAGCAAAAGAGCATAGATGAATTGAGAATGAAAGGAACAGAGGCTTACCAGGAAAAGTGGAGCCGGTATGAAGGTCGCCGAGGTCGGTGCGATTCTGCATTCTGACGGACGGTGAAAGCTTCGCTAGAATGAAAGAATGGAGACAGTTGCAGAGCTTGGAGCTTGAGCAATGGCGGATTTGAGAAAGAGTTGAGAGAGAGAGAGAGAAAGAGAGAGCAAGTAAATCGAATGCAAAAGTAAAACAACAAAGATAGAAAGGAAAGTTTTTGTCAAAAACTTGAAACGGCGGAAAAAAAGGGCATTTAATGTGCCTAGAACAACGCACACGTCAGACGGCGCAAACAGATGAAAGACGGCTTACAAGCGCGTCACAGGCACGAGCCAATGAAGATGAAACGCGTAAGCAGAACGGTTGAGAAGTGATGCATGACAGCTCATGCGCGTGGGAGAATTCATTTGAATTCTTATTCTTGAAAGAAGACATGTCGGCCTGAAAAACATGATCTCGGCTGAGGGGTTCATAGCCGACGTAATGGAAGGAAGGAACGATATAGGTTCCATCATCTCAGAATGTTGAGGTAATAGAATCTAGGGGGCAGTTGTGGGGATATATTTTTTGAGTACCAACACGTGGCAAAGTGACGCCGACGTGTCAGCCGAGGTGCCACGTGTCGTGGTAGTTATGTCGAGGTTATCTCGGCAAGGCCGAGGTTACCTCCAAAGACATCGAAATCCGAGATAAACAGATAAAGGACAAGAGTCCTAGGATGAAGAAAGACTTCAGGATGGATAAGGATAACATTATTAGGGAGACTATCCTTATCTCTTGAGGAGTCCAAAGTAAGTACAGAATTGGAGTCCATTAGAGTTAGGCTTCTATTGGGACTGGGATTGTATTGGCTATAAAAGAGAGGCAGCCCCATGAGTCTAAGGTATGTTTTGATATACTCAAGCTAGTGAGTTGAATACTTGATTATCTTTGAGAGATATACTGACTTGATCATCGGAGTGCCCCCGGGTAGAAGAACCATCGCCGGAGCCTTCTCTTTCTGTGCAGGACAGCAGGGTGCCATCTATTCTGCCTGTGTTCTACAGCTGAATTACTAAGGTGGGTAGTGTGATCGGAAAATCACTCACACACGGCCCATGCACAACCACAAAGATATGGTCATTCAGACAGCAGTGATTCACTTCTCTAAAATTAAAATTTTAATTGAGCTTTAGTGATATGAAAAATCAAAAAAAATAAAATAAAATACAAGGCCGAAACATTACATCAAATAGGGACCATACACACAGTGGCAGAGTCAGAAAATTAATTTAGAGGGGGCACTTACTACTTATAATAATTTTTACAAAAATATTTCACGTAAATTTTTTACGATTGATTTTAGGAAACATCAAGAAAAAAAATATTATTTGTAACTAGTGTATCATGGACAATACAAAAAAAAATATAGATATAAGCCTTAAAATAAATTATATAATGATAAATTATTTTTTTATACAAAATTTGATTAAAAATTCAATATAATGGTAATACCACGTCATCACTGGTATATAACATCACCCACTAATGGTAAATAAACGCATAAATAGTGAACCTCACATGTCAAATGTAACTAACAATCTAATAAATTTTATATCTTTATAGTGAGATTACTTATACCTGCATATCACTAATAATGACATCGTCGTTACAGTAAAAAATTTTCATAGCTAATATGGTTTATTTATAATAGTCTCTTCATTTTCAATCAAAACAACCATTATTGTTTTCATAATTTTTAAAATGTCATTGACATTTCACTATAATAATATTTTTGTAATTTTTTATTTAATTTTTTTTTATATTTACAAAAAAAAAAAAAAAAAAATTTCCAAAATCCAGGGGGACACGTGACCCCCTAGTCACATGCTCCCTCCGCCCCTGCACACACGTATTAAAGCTATTAGAACTCATTTTCTAATGCTTTCAAACATTTTCGGTCCGACAATGCTACGTAGCTCAAATTTTGTGGCTCAAAAGTGGCTCAAATGGTCAAAACGACGTCGTTTTGAGTACAGAACAATATAAAAATGGCCAAAACGACGTCATTTTGGCCATTTGAGCCACTTTTGAGCCACAAAATTTGAGCTACGAGACATTTTCCTTTTCGGTCATTCAGAACTGTTATATGGGCATGGGCCTTTTTGTTTTTAATGTGTGTTTTTTTAGTGGATTTGTTTTTTCATATTATAGTTAGCTTTTATTTTTTCTTTTGTTTTTTAGATGTAATTATTTTACATACATATAAAACAAAAAAATATATGTGAAGAAATTTAAAAAAAAAAAAAAATGACATGACAAATTATGAAGGTAATTTTTGTATTGGTCTTTATGTTATTTTGGTTTCTATAATTTTAATTGGTTCAATTTTTACTTTAAATTTATGCCTTTGTTTCAATTTGATCCAATTAATTACAATTCTTAATATTTTTTTATGAAAAATATGCATATAAGTGGTGTTTGTGATATTTTTAAGGGTCAAATTATAAACTTACTCAACTCAGTGAGTTAATCTCAATCAATTCAACGATAATTTTTCATTAAAAACACTAATAACGTTATCAATTGAACCAAATTGACACAAAATCTAAAATTAATGGTCAAAATTGAGTCGATTAAAAGTATAGGGACCAAAATAACACAAAGGACAATACAAGAACTATTAGTGTAATTTGTCAAAAAAGAAAAAAAAAAAGAAAAAGGTATATCTTTATTGAAATTTTTCAAATTTTTATTAGTTGCATGTGCATCTAAAAAGTTTTTTAAAAAAATACAAAAATATGATTTTAAAAATCAAACCAGGCCAAATAAGGTGTATCATTTCAAGAGATGAGCAGAAAACTATGGATAAATTCCCTGATTGAATTCTTAAATTCTTGTTACCCATTGTTTGCCATTTTAACAGTCTTGGATTCAATGAAGACTCACTTGGCACACCACACACACCCACACACACATATATATATATATATATATATTGATACGCATACGGAATTACAATGTTGTTGAACTACTTACACCGGTACTCATCACTCAGAAACTTACACCCGAAAAAAACAAAACAAAACATTATGATTTATTGATTTACATGGCTTTCTCTTTGTCTTTACATGTTTTTTACAGGACTAATAGAGAAGGCCGGTCATACCCATAAGCTCAAATGCTGTGACTGAAAGCGCCATCGATCCATTGAGCCACGGCCATTTCTCAATCTCCTCTCAATAGGCTTTTAGGGGGAAAAAATCAGTTTATTTTGTTGGTGTGAAGAAGATTTTGGAGTCAAATGTAAATTTTCAGCTGCGTAAGTGCGGATGCCATTCCCAACTGATGACAATTTCAATCCTGTTTGTTTCCCGGTAAAATTTGGGTGGCAGAGTGAGTTCTTTGGTAGTTGTAGAACTTTCACCAGACATCTTTTGTCCAAGTTTGGAATTGCATGGAGGTGGGAAGGAAGATCTATGAGGAAGTCTCCAAATTCATCTGTTTTGCTTTCTACCCAATTTGATTTGGTTGTTTTCTCACTTGTGTAGCATGAGACAGCCACCAATGCACCTGCAGGGATTACAAACTTTATCAGGATTAACATGAAAAGAAATGGAAAACTCTTTTCTTTTCTTTTTTTCTTTAGAAGAACGTGGCACACATTCAAAACTCACTGAACTTCAAATTCAATTGCCCAAACTAAAGAGAATCTCAGCCCTAATCGTAACTCATAGCTAGATAGAGTAGCCACTGATTCAGTTAGTTGATTGGCCCCATGAATCATCGAACACGATAATTTAGAAATATTATTCATTATGGTGAGCGATATATTGCCTAAATAGTATTTGAGATTAAATTTGTCTCAATCTTATGTATATAATGTCGGCACCTCACATAATATATGAGCTCAAATGTTAAAAAGGACCCAGGGATGATCCTCAAAGAATCAAAACTCTATGAGTTACACTTTAAGTAGTGCTACATAATATATTTATCAACTACGCCCCAAAATTAGGTTTGTGGTCCAAGACACTACGTGATTATATTACTGACTAATTACAAATCACCATATCTTATTTTATTTCCTAATCACCTAACACAATCACAATACACCTTAGATATTACATGACCATGCCTCCGACAACCAATTAACTTCTCCAAAACTAGATGTTGTTAGAACAATATCACCTTCTCCTACAAGAGACATGTCAAACCTGAGAGGAATTGCTAGACAGGAAAATACCTTTGGTGATTTGATTCAACAACTACAATCGAGTAGATACTCTGCGTGGTTGATGGCCTAGGCTCTCCTTCCAAAAAAGGAAAAAAAAGAAAAAAAGAAAACTCATTCAACAAAATACCAGTCTTCTTAAATTTGTATTTGGTCATTATGTTCAAACTCATGAACCCACCACGAGTCTCATTTTTATGATTTTAAATTATTCATTTTATAAGATCATTTGTGTATATTATTTATAGAAGGTTAGGTCATACCATCAATCATAACATTCATTATATTGTGTTGCCTACAAAAGAATAAAGGGAGAATTTCAAGACAGTGAAACAGAAAAAAAAAAAATTACAAAAAAATATGAGATACAAGTGTTTTTGTGATGGGATGCAAGTGAAAGGTTGTGGGGGTGCAAGTGTGACTTGTAACTCTCCATGTTTATGTAAATTATTTTTTTCTCCCATTGAATTGTAATTCCTCCAAAAATAAATGACTAATATGTTTTTAAAAATAAGTCATCCATACTTTTAGAGACAAATGTGATAAAATAAAAATATTATAATTATCAAATCGATTTAATTTTTTACATAAATGATATATACAAAAAAATCTTACAAAATAAATAGTTTAAATTATCAAAATAAGCCTCCCACAACTCTAAACATGACATGAACTTAGAGAAGACTCACCGTTCTCTTTGCTTTTTCCCTTAAGTTTTAAAAAAACTTTGTTTTGGCTTGTAGTATTGAGAAAAACCTCAAAGATGGAGACATTATTAAAACAACATTTTACTTTCCCATAAATGTTTGCTGCTACAAGTTAACGCATTAAACCCAATATCCTATATTTCCCTTGAATAGATCTTAGTATCTTCCTATGGTGCTTCTAAACCAACTTTGGCCATGCTCTATTTGAGCAAACTATGATAAATATAAGAAAAATGATTATAAAATAAATATTTATTTGTGAGTTGTGATCAAAGAGTGGGGTGACCGAGGGAGAAGAGAATGCAAAATCCCCGAGATTTATTTTGAAAACAAACGAGATTAATACTTCTTTTTCAGATCACCAACTTACTCGACCTTCCAAGGAATAGTGGGACGACGGAGGAAGAAGAGAATGAAAACTTATTTTGAAAGCAAAAATAATTCCCAAACTTCTTTTTGTTTGTAAATTCATTACTGAAATAAGAAAACATTTGTTTTATACATAAATTTCATTCTATACGAGTTTTATGTATAAAAATTCTGTTTACAAACCTGACACGGGGCGTGGATCCGTTCGAGCTTTTTCATCGAAACAAGCCTCACAAAGAACTGTGCCAGAGACGAGGACGGTGGAGAGCTTCTCCTCTCCATATCCGGCTATTCTCACCAACTCATCTCTGCCGGATAGTTCAACCAAAGGGTTCTCAACTCCGGCCACCGCTGCCGGAGCTCCGATGAAGAAGAAGAAGAAGAAGAGTATGGAAGACATGATGATCACAAAATTGTTGTTGCAGCCGAGAAAACGGGTCATGATCTTTTGTGTTGCTATAAACTTTGAGTTAACGCAAGATGGAATGGTGAGACAATGAAAAGCTACCATAATAAAACATCTTTGGTTTATTAATTTATTTATAAAGAAAGTGCATTGTTCGTGTGCCCCTTTCAAATATTTCAAGATTACTAGTATGCCCCTCAGCCTTCACTTACATTTTGCCCCACATCCAAATTCAAAGCAATATTAAACTCAAAAGAAATTAATAATAATAATGATAACACTTTCTTTTTTTTTCAAGTTTTCTTTAATACTTTTTATTAGTTAGGGGTTTGAGTAGGAAATTAAAACAAATTAAACTATTTGAGTTTGTTTTGTATTCGACTCGTTAAAAACTCATTTGAGATTAACTCGTTATATAAATTAGTCATATTTAAATACATTTTAAAATTCATTAAGTTTTTAATCCAAACTTGAACGATTTACTACTCAAGTTGACTTGGTTATATGCACTATAAAAAATCAAACATTCCATGATCATCTCGATTAAGTAGGTTTGAGGTTGACTTTTTAGTGACTTTTTATTTTATTTTTTTAGTTAAAAAAAAGATATTGTGTTTAGAAAGTGGCCAAAAAAAAACAAAACAAAAACAAAAAGTGAAAAAATTTAATGTGACATTTGACTTTTTTAAACTAATGTGTTACCTTATTTTTTTTACGAAAGAAAATATCATAAATGTGAGCGTGCTAGCAAGGATTGAGAAATCTTTACAGACTAAATTCAAATATATTATCAAGCAATTATGTTGACGGTTCTTTTGCCTCAATGAAGAGGATTTCAAAATTGTCAAGTGTAAAAAAAAAAAAAATTAAAAGAAGAAGGAAGGAGACGGAGAAAGATGATTGAGTGAACAATTGGGGTGATTGAGTGAATAATCTAAGTAACAAATAATTACCTCTACTTCTATGCTTTGAAAAAAAAAGTGCATAAAATAAAGTATATGAAATATAAATGACAAAAAGAATAGAAATCAATTATCTTTGATTTGAGTTTTATGTTCTTTACAATGTAGTCATGACTGACTATTTATAGTCAAACATTTGTAAGAAAAAAACTACCTAATAAGTATAATATCTTTCCATCTCCCACACTTCGCACTCCATGATTTTCCACTTCATCTTTATTTTTTCATAACTTTCTTTAACATTCAATTCATGCTCCATATTCAATTGGTTGTTGGCCGAGTGGTGATTGGCGCTCGGCTTGGTAGGGAGGACTACGGTTCGATCCCCCGCAACGCCAATTGGGAGGGGTGTTGAACCTAACCAGCCAGAACTCAGCCCCGATCCGGATTAGTCGGCCCGATGGGTCGGATACCGGGTGGCAGGACCAAAAAAAAAAAATTCATGCTCCATATTCTCCATTTTGTCTTCCATTATCTTTTCACATGTGTTTAATGATTCATAACTTCTCATAACTACCAAATGAGTAGGAAAATGCTACATGTCCTTCAATTATAAAAATAATAACTAATAATAAAATTATTTATTTACGATGCCAACATAATGACAAACAACTTGGTGGCTAGTTAATTTTTTTTTTATAGCAAAAAATGAATTTTTTTTCTTTTAGTGATATGTCAAACGCCTATCACGACTCGCTTTAGATCGGATCAAAGATAAATAAATTAAATTTAAATAATTCATTACTCAACTCAACTTGACAATTTTAAGTAATGCTATTTATCCACTTTTATCCTTTCGCACTTTGCTTAACCTTGTCAGAGGCTAAAAGCAAAAAAAAAGTTGGAGAGATTTAAAGGGGTGTGTTAATAACTCAATGGCATATTCTTAATTAAAGTCTATATATATGCACAATAGGCTCTGCAATGTAAAAATAAAGATAAAAAATAATTAAGATGATGATTAGGGCATTTGGGTCATTTGACAAAATTAGTTGACATGTCATCCAAACACGACAAGGGAATTCCCAAGTTACGGAAAAAATTAAGGGGTATATTGGTCAAAAAACAATGATTGTTGGGAGGTAGAAGGGAAGTTAAACTGTGGTAGGTTGGTTGCCTACTCACAATCCTCTTTAGTCTTTACGTATTCTTTTAATCTCTCCTTTGTTTTTGAATTTTTGTATTAATTCTTTTTAATCTCAAAATCTCACATTTATGAAGCCCATAGAAACCACTAACGGAGTGACACGTCTTCTTCTAAAATGCACCCCCCTGGCGGAGAAGCATAGGTTTTTCACTCTATTTTCAAGCCTTCCCCAACTATCCCCATCTACATAACATAATATATATTTTATAACAATATGGTATGTGATCATCATCTACATCTCTTGCTTCATAAATGTCTTTGTACAAAACTTCACGACAATGTGTATCAAAGTTGCTTGAGCTTCTTTAAGACAAAAAGGGCAAATTTAATGTAACTACAGTTCTAGCACTTATGATGGCAAACATGTGTTTGGGAATTTTTTACAATTAAAATCTAATTTGTTTGGATATTAAGGGGTCTCTTTGTATCTTTACTAAATATTGTTTGGAAATAGACTTTTTCAACGACTTTTTAATTTTTCAATTAAAATATGAGATAAAAAAATTAATATATTTGTGATAACTTTCAATTTTTTTATGAAAAGATTTGCGAAATGTAGAATGAATAAAGATGAATATTTAACTTTGAGATATTTATAGGCTTTTTAGTGATTTTTTAAGTTTTAAGCTAAAATGCCAACTCTCCAAATGAAGCCATGTCTAGATATATTGAAAGAGTGTTCATGTATTTTTATCAAAAGTTAAGAGTGTTTGTGATTTTCCTTCTTTTGTTTTTCTCTAAAATAATAAACAAGAAGATCACATTATTTCAAAAGGAAAACAAAAATATATAATTGAATGATATTATATATATATATATATATAAATAAATCAAATAGATTGCATCCCTTATACAAAATAACTTTAAAAGAAGGAAAGCAAGCAACATAGATGAAAGGCCGCAATCAGCACTAATGCCCAGTAGTTTATGCGGTGTAATATCTCCATACCCCTAATGGCCTTGTATCACCGATTCAATATATTGATATGATACTTTTCGATCAACCTAAATTATAATCACGAATGCTGTGTTTGGTTAAAGGATTTGAGGAGGGATTTGAAAAGGGAAATGAAAAAGGTAGGTGAAATGAGAATAAAATATGCCTAAATTTCATATAGTTTCACATATCTTTTCCATTTCTCTTTCCAAATTCCTCCCCAAATCCTCCAACCAAACACAGCAGAAATGAGCAAAGCTAGTAGCACAATCCATCTAGTCGACTGAATAAAAACATAATCGGCCTCATTCAACTCTTTTTGCACAGATTCATTAATTAGAAATACAATATGCACATGTCAACTCTTTTTACGTAACTTCATTATTTAGAGATATCACATGCGTCGCGGTAGTACTTGGAGAGTACGAACAATTTTACATGTGTTACACTTACTAACCTAATTGAGAAGTGAATTCATCATCTGAAATCTAACCCAAAAAGCAAGTCTAATTAATACCAAGTGTATATCACTTTAAACCAAAATTTTGAATTCACTTGCCCGATACCATCACTAAAAACCCTTCGGGGTATCCATTATTTGATTTGAATTTTTTTGCAAGCTGAAACTTCTCCTAACTTCGCAATAATCAATTTAGTTGAGTTAATTTTGTTTCATAAAATATAAATAAAAACTGCACTTAAACACTTCGATAAGCTAAAAAAAGAATTTATTTATTTTTCCATCCCTCAAATGGAGGGGGCATTATTGCATACACATAATCAAACAATATGTGATTGAAATTGTAGAACAATAGTGCCTATGGTACAACTTCATGGGCTGAGAAACAGTTATTGGTTGTTCAAACACTGCCTATTCAAGTACAAGTAGCTATTTTTATCAGAAGAAATAGCTGTAGTGGGCACCGGAGAGAACCCAGAGTACTTCCCGTCTCTCTTCGCTAAGCATATGTCGACGATATGCTTCAGAAGATCGTGTTTCTGAACAAAAGGTTGAGCTGCATATTCCTTGAATGGCATCCACTGCAAGCAGTAGGAAACAACAATGTGAGGACTGTTTCACAAGTTATTGCAGGTCTAGTTTTCTTTTTTTAAAACCAAAACTGAGAAAATTTTAGGTGTATAGGTTGTTTTCTCTTGTTACAGACTCACAATATGATAATGAAACTATTGGGCATAAGAAATTTTATTTCCATAATAAAATAATTCAAAGACGAGCTTCTGGTTCAGAAAAAGTTCAATTTCGCTAAAAATCTCCCTGATGGGACTACCCAACTTATGCAACTCATCATCATTATTCAAAAGGGTTCTGTCTTTTTCCTATAAAAAAAGTTCTTAACACAGTATGAGTCTTAAAAGGGCAATAGCATTCCTTAAAACAGATCAGCTAAAACCACTTTGGAAGTGATAATGCAATCATACAAATCAAGAAGGGAAAGAAATGGGTAAACTGGTTTGGCAGTTGGATAACAGTGTGATTCACATCACATTCACACGCTGCTATATTCATAAAATCAAAAACACTTTACTAAACACTATGTTGACAAATATTCACCTCTGCTGCCTCTATTTCTGACTCCTGCTTCTGTATGTCAAAGGACAGGGGTTGCAGTAGGCAGACAAAGAATAAATCTGACTTCTCAAAGAATGCTTTGTGGCTTTGTCTGTAAATCAAGTGAATGAAGAGTGAAAACAAAGTAAATAATTAAACAAACTCATGTAGCAACAAGAACCACACAAGTAAGTCTGAAAAATATGGATGAGAAATGCATACAGCTCTTCAATACGCTAAAAGTGACGAAATGTCAGGACCAATTGTATGGTAAATATATGATGTAAGGAAAGCAAATTGTTTTCTTACCCCTAATGTAGGTTTAAGTGATTATTGCATCTAAAACACAATTACTAATTTTTAAAGCAGAAGACAAGGACTTTGCAATAACACAACAGAAATAAACGGAAATATTCAATTTTTTCACACCTGAAAGCTAGTATTTCCACAAACTTTGCATCAATCTGCAGCAGCAAAAGTCACCAAACACATTATTGGATGCATATATACTTAAATGTGTGAGTGTGATCAACAATACTTAAATGAACAAAAATAAAACTCTTGTTACTTACTCCCGTCTCTTCTTTTACTTCTCTAACTGCGGCATCACAAATATCTTCACCCTGTAGATTAAAAAAAAATTCAATAAATGCACAAATTGCACACAGCACACATTTTATCCAGATGAACATACCTCATCAACAACTCCTGTAGGAAACTTCCACACTCCTGTTCCACGTAACATTCCACTCTTTTCTTGGACCACCAGCACCTAACAAAAGGTGAAAGTTGCAAGGAAAATTGGTCAATCCATTATCACATGGTCCTCAAGAACGTAAGCACAAGCAGTTAGAAATTGTTTAGAAAATGTGCATTGCGTGGAAAGAGGACGGGGGGGTTCTCTCCTTCTACCTATAGAATAGAAAGAAACAGTATTATAAGCCAAAACTACTAATAGGAAAGGATACTAATCAATGGAGGACACAACGCAAATCCAGAGTGGAGAGACAGAATCCAGTATCAAGATAATGAAGATAATAGATGGAGTAATGCTATACAAACAAAAAATTCATACATAATGATATGGTTCATTGTGAACCTTTCACTTCAAAACAAAACACCATTGAAGATGAATTTGTTTAGAATAATGGCATTGCCACATCATTCTTGTGAAGTTTTTTGTATGAATATAATTTTCCTAATAGATGAGTACAATCTTGCTGTATTGAACTTGGTCAAATAATCAAGTAAAAAACATAGTAAAATAGTGTATAGATAACGCCTTGTTTTCGTGATTCATATGTGACAATCTAAAGTTTTGGCACATTTCAAGGCTGAATTCTTGCATAATTGGGTGGCACAAGCCAAAGACTACTGGAAAGGGATAAGTCCATCATAAATCTTTTACCGAAGGCAATTTTACACGAGATTCAATAATTAGGATCAAGATGGCTAAAGCCAGTACTTAGTGGAGGAACTAGGAAGTAAACAAGAAGCACACACAGGAAGTAAGGTTCTTGAAAACAAATGGAGCAGAGAAGCAAGAAGCAAGAAGCAAGAAGCAACCAAATGCATATGAGCAGCATTTTAGGGAGGGAACTCAGGAATTTCATTAGTAATTTGCACAATCCAGAAACTAGGAAGAATCTAAAATAAAGAAAGCCCACAAAGAACATTATCAATTAACGAAGAACACAGGCTCATTCCCAATCTCCACAAGAGTAGTCAACTAGTAATAAAAATGTCAGCCATTAATGGTCCATTTGATGCAATTCCAGATATGCAAATTTTCCACAGAACATATTTTGAAAAAAAAAAAGAAAAAAAAAAAGAGAAGAAAAGAAGAAGATCAAATTATACAAACAATGAAGAAAGAATTGTTCAACTTCAAAGCTGCTTCATTGATAGCTGTTTTCCCTTGAACCACGAGAGACAGAGAGACACAGAGAGAGAGAGGATAAACTGGGTCTGGGGGGAAAAATCACATTCTGTGTGTGCTTAGAATAGGAGCAAGATCCGGTTTAACATATTAAAGATTTAAATTTAAGAATTTACAGCTAAGTTCATTCCAATAGATGAGTTATTATCAAAATTTATCATGAATATATCCATAGCTTTGTCACAACCTTTGACTAGTGAATATAAACAAAGATCTATTGACCCAAACTTAAAAACATACCTCTTTCTTTTCATTCATAACAAATGCACCAATACCCACACGGTGAGTGGCATTTACAGGAAGACTACTAGCAGTTTCAGGAATCCAGTAAACAAGCATCAAGTATTTTGGCTCAGCATGGTGGAAATAAAATCCCTCCTGCAAGCAAATATGAAACAATATTCAAACACTACAATAGATTATCAGTTAACCATTGAGGATCACACACATAACTGATAACATAATCAACATTAATTAATATTCTCACCCAAGATGGGCTTCTAACTTCTCAAGACTAACCACAAGAAGAAAGCAGATAGGCAAAAAACACACTCACCTTAACTGCAGGTTCAATGAGGTTTACAAGCTCAATAGGCAATTTAATCCAAACACCCTTCTTACCCTGTAAATCAACTTCATATTTCAATTAGAATGAACATATATCATCAAAAGGTACAATTCAATGCAATAGGGAGACCTAATATGCCCAGGAGAGCTTGCATGTGGAAATCCAGTGTCAATTGCTTGTGTGAGCAATAAAATAAATTTGTTTCGCATCTCAAAATAACAAAATTCATAGAAACACTTCAAAAACTGGGTGCCTATGTAAAAAGACTATATATTACTCTCCTTTGTGCACATGCTTGTAGTTGTTGACATGGGCTCCGCGCCATTTGGAGACAAATAAGGTAATTTAGGCACAAAAGGAAAAGGTTTGACATGGCCCACAAACTTTTCTACACACACACACACACAAAAAAAAAAAAAAAAAACAAACAAACTTTTTTTTGAAATTCTCAAAAACATCAGTTTTTTTAGATTCTTAAAAAAAAAATGCCAAAACACAAAATGCATCTCTAAGAGCATCTTCAACCTTTCACCAATTTTTTCATCTAATTTGATTCCAAATCAGAGTAAAAAAGCTTAATTTGATATAAACTACTCTAATCCTCTCATCAAATTTGTATCAAAATCTTTTTAAAAATTCATCTCTTATCCCAAATTCCCCGTTTCATCAAATTCGAGGAAACACAAATCATCTCCAATATTTCATCTTTTAAATTTTTTATCAAATTCAAACTTGATGAACAATTTGATGAGTTCTCAAGTTGATTAAAAAAAAAATAAAATGACTTTCCATTTATTTGATGAACATTTGATCAAAAAATTGGAGATGACTTTTTAGCACTTTTTATCAAATTAAGAAAAGGTAAAGGATTGGAGATGCTCTAAGGTCTCCAGCCGTGGGAACCTTATGTAAAGCACACATTGCATAATCAAAATCCATAGAAAAAATTTAATAAAACAAATCTAAGAACTTTTCCATCTTCACACACAAAGAGTTGAACTACCAAGATTCAACTAGAGCTCATATTCAATTCAACAAAAGGAAAGACATTACTTTCACTCACATAATCGAAAGGAACAGCCATTAAAACAGAGAAATGGGAGTTCAATTCAAACAAAAATGTAAAACCTACCTGTTGCCTCCAATGCGAAACCGAAGCTCTGAGCAAAGAAACGAACACAGCAGAGTCAACGGGCTCTGTAGTCATCTCCACGATAACACCTCCGTAGTGATCATTCGTAGCAGTGAGTAGTTTGCTGATCTGCAACACTTCATTTTGCGACGACATTGACCTCAAATTCAAGAATGCACTCCGAAATCGGACCTTGAATCTCCTTATATCTAAAAAATCACAAAACAAGTAGTACTGAAGTTAATAAATAAACCCTAAATTAACCCCCCCCCCCCCCCCCCCCCCCCAAAAAAAAAAAAAAAAAGACAGTGAATTGTGATTGAAAGACCTATGGAAGGAGATTTTGATCGAACAGTGAGGAAGAGACGATTCGAGAGATGACAGTGACAGATATTTCTTCCTGTGGAACAGAGCAAGGAAGGTCTCGAAAGAGATCTGATCATTTTGTTCTTCAAATGAGTTATATATATATATATAGATATATATTTGAATAAGTATTATGCAAGCAAGAAATTCAAGCCTTGTAACGTATTTTACCAGTAAAACAACGTTGAATGGAAGTTTTTTTTTGTTTTTTGAACGAACGTTAAAAGGAAGTTGGGGATTGAGAAACTTACGGTTTGATTCTTCGAAAACGAATTGAATAGAATTGAAAGTTGAAAGTTGAAACTTGAAACTGGGATTCACAGGGGTGGTTGTTTTGGAAGCGGGTTTTTATGTAGAATTTTTTAATTGTAGAATATTATTGGAGAAATTTTTTTTTTGTGTTTGGAAAGATAGTTGGATTTTTTTGTGATTAAATATGATATTTGTTAGAAGAAAAGTGAAATGATTTTAGAGTTAGATGTGATATTTTGTTTGGACGTGTTTTTTTTAATTTTGTAAAAAATTTGTCTTTTTGCGAAAAAAAAAAAAAAAAAAAAAAAAGCCTCAAACTTCTAAAAACACCAAGCGAAGATGGAAACTAAATTGAGCCGGTGGTATAATACGCACCCGACCAAATTATATATATTTATTTTTTTAAAAAACACTTTTCAGAAAATTTTAGATTGCGTTTGGTAGAGTTTTGTAAATATAATTTGAGAGTATGAGTTGTATTTTGAATTTGTGAGTCGTAGAATTATGATTTGAGTGTAAAAAATTTGTTTGGTTATGATTTTTGTATAGAATTTTGAATTGAGTGTAGAATTGAGTTTTGAAAGTTTAATTTGACATGTGAAGTAATAAAATTTGTTTGTTTATGAGTTTTGAAAAGAGTTTTCAAAACTTAATTCAAATTGTTATAACTCATAACAAAACACATTACTTTCACACTATTAAAAATTCTGATTAACACTCATAACCAAACACTTTTTAAAATTTAATTAAAAAAATTTATTATTAACAAAAAATAACATTAATCAATTTTTTAATTGAAAATACTACAAAGGAATAATTTTTTTTCAAAATAAAAATTCAAATAATTTAAATATTCAAAAAATTTAAATAATTTAAAATATTAATATTTTAAATTTAAAAACAACTCTACACTCAAATCGTAACCAAACACATAAAATAAAACTCAATTAAGAAATTATTTTTAAAACTCATAACTAAATGCATAACTTGAAACTCCATACTACTTTTACAACTCTACACTCAAATCATAACCAAATATATAATTAAAATATTTAAAAATATTTTTATAAAATAGAGTTTGAATTTATTTTTATAAAATATTTTAAAATTTAAAAAATTAAAATCGTAATATTTTGAAATTCAAATATTTAAAAATATTCAAAAAATTAAAAAAATCGTAACATATTTAAATATTAATTGAGTTTTGAATTATGTGTTTGGTTATGAGTTTGAAAAGTAATGATTATGTTTTGAATTGAGTTTTGAGAAATGGTTGTACAATTATGATTTAAAAGCTCAAAATAAATAACACACTCAAATCAATGGGTGGAACTATAATTTCAACTGCTTACCAAACGGAGCCTTACATTCGTATTTTTCATTTTTTTTTGTTTTTATTGATTTTTTTTAATGTTTTAAGAAATTTTTTTTTATTTTTTAGACACACCTAACATAAATATACCTAAAAAGTAAAAAAATTGTAAAAAAATCTTTTAAAAATTCAATAAATACCAAAAATATAAAAAAAAATACAAGAATTCAATACATTTTTTGTATTTTTATGTATTTGTTAATTTTTTAAAATAATTTTTCACAAATTTTTTACTTTTTAGATATATCTAAATAAGGTGCATCTAAAAAAGTAAAAAAAAAAATTTAAAATTTTAAAAGTATTCATTAAAAACACAAAAATTAAAAAATTTAACTTTTAAAAAACTTAATTCGGAAAACTTAAACCAAACAAACTGTCGAAATTCTTCAATCAAAATAACTGAGAAAAAAAATAATGATTGTTATTTTGGAGACAGGCCCACCTATAAGGTTTGAAATAACAAAATGCCCCAAATGTGGACGACTGATATATAACGGCGTTCACAGACCAGTTTATTTTTTTAATTTAAAAATTAAAAATTATTAAAAAAGTTAAAAAAAATCAATAAATTATAAAAAAAATTAAAAATTCTTTTTTTTTTCTTCTACTTTTTGTACATCTTTTAATAAAAAATTAAAAAACTATTCTAAAAATATTACTTCATATTTTAGTTCAAAAATCAAAAGGTTACTAAGCACTCGTTTCGCATAGCAAATTTTGGGATTAGAAGTAGGGGTACAACTCGGGCATGTTCAGTTGGATTGAGGGGTTGTCCAAACTCAGCTCAAGTTGTGCTGAAACCTATCCAGGCCCGTCCAAGCCCGAATTGTAACCCGATATTGCTTGCACAAGCTCGACACAAGTTAAATCCGAATTGCTCGAGTTGCCTGAATTGAAAAAGAATTTCAGTTTTTTTTTTTTCCAGCTACATTATTAAATTATTAAAATTTGACTCTATCTACATTTTTTATTTATTTATAGAAAATCATTAATATCATCAAATTAAATAATTTATATAATGTAATAGAGATGTCGCTATCGTAATCTTTACAATTTTTAAGTGAAAATAAAAAAAAAAATTTTAAAAAAGATTTTATATTATTTGTATATATAATATATATTTAACATGATTTAATAATATAAATTACTTTAATATCAAGTAATGATTACTAATTTATATGTATATTTAATATTTTTTATATATCTCTATATGTATAATTCATATTTCGTGTTATTCGGATTGTTTGACGTCTTTGCTCAAGCCCGCTCAAATTTAATTCGAATTTTTGAATTTGTGCCCAAGTCTATATCGAATTTAAAAATATCTTATCCAAGCACTAAAAAAAATTTGGGCTGAGTTAGGGTTGCTAAGGTTGAGCCCGCCCAAATTGCACCCCTAGCTAGAAGGTTATTTTAATCACCAAAAAATAAAATATACTAAAAAGTTAATAAGACAAAAAATCACATTCAAATTATAATCATTTTATTTTTCTCTCACTAAAACAGTCAAAGAAAAAAAAAAAAGTTAAAAGGATCAAAATGAATCTGGATCCTCTATCACCCTTATCTGCGGCGCTTCCTTGTAGCGCCCCAAAACGACTTCGTTTTGGGGCAACTTTTGATTAAAAAAAAAAAAACTCAGAAAGGGAGAAGTGGTGGTGGCGGTTGTGTTTTTGAGTTTGATGCTCTGGCTATTGTTGGAGATGGAGATGGAGATGAAGTTGAATCTGGATCTCTTCCCACAACATGGGTTTGTTGGTGTAGATTCAATTGTTGATGAAGATGAAGATGGTGATCTAGGGTTTGTTGTGTAGATTCAATTGTTGATGAAGATGAGATGGAGATTGAGTTTGATAAAGATGGTGATCTCTTCCCAGCTCCATTTTAATTCTCCTCCTTAAAATACACTAAAACCCTTTGATCCCTTCAACTTTCTCTTTCCTCTATTTTTATCTCTTCTTAGATCATCATCATCATCATAACCTTAAAGAGTCTCTCTTTTTTGAACCCAAAGCTAATCTTAAGAACAAACAACAATCAATCAAATAATCAAATGGGTAATCTAGGATTTTTAATTTGTGCTCTCTTTCTTCTTTTGATTTGGACTTGTGGATGCTAATGCTACACCCATAAACACAGAATCAAGAGGAAACAGAGAGATGAAGACCAAAAAAAAAAAAAACGAAGGAAATTGAGAGAAAGAAAGCTAAGAACAGAGTCTCTTTTTGCTTCAAACATCCTATGTTCATGGGTTTGAAATTATTCTGTGTTCATGGGTTTGAAATTTTGGGTTTCATATAAAATGGTTTTAATATGTTTTCGTGCTGTGTTTGATTGAAATTTCCTCCTATGTTCATCGCCCTTACCTATCCAAAATTTCAATCAAAAATTTCAAACCCAATCAAACCCATTTTTCTCCTATATTCATCGCCCTCACCTATCCAAAATTTCAAACCTAAGAACTAAAATCAAGCCCAAGAACACAGAATAATTTCATCATCATCATCATCATCATCATCACCAAGAACTAAAATCAAGCCCAAGAACACAGAACTAAAATAAAGCCCAATTGGTTTTGAACTCGAGAAGTGATCGGACTTCATCGGAGGAAGAAGAAGAAACATGAATGGGAGAAGAGGAAGAGAAGGTGGGTAAAGGCAGCGATGGCGAAGAGGAATGGAAGGTGGGTAACGGCAGCGATGACGGGAAGGTGGTGGTGCCGTCTCAAACCCAGCCCACCTCCTTTCTGAGTTCTGTCTTCTTTTTTTTTTTCATGAAAAGTTGTCCCAAAACGACGTCGTTTTGGGGCGCTATAGGGAAGCGCCGCAGATAAGGGTGACGGAGGATCCGGATTCGGATCAAAATACCCTCCACCACGTCCGTTTTTTCTCACACGTGATTTTTGTTTATAATTCTCCGACTCTCTCACTCATCAGCTCTCTCTCAAAACCTCTCTCTCTCTCTCTCTCTCTCTTCATTCCTTCTTTGGTGTCACCTTCCGCCTCTCTGACACCGTCACCTCCGCCAACCGTACATTCTCTTCCAACGGTGTTACCTCTAAAGACTTCCACATCAACCCCCTTCCCTTTCTTCAGATCTATCATTGTCCTACCAGTGACTAGAGTTGGTCGGCAAAGCCCTAGAAATAGAGTTTCGCACCACCACGAAGGCTCGTCGGTGGGTTAGGGTCAACGGTTCACCACCGTCCTCCACTCTACTGTCGGCAAGTCTCGAAGCCTCTCGAGTGAGCTTCTTGAAGATGTCGTTGATGAAGCAGTTCATAATCTCCATAGCATTGCTCGAGATATAGATGAACCTGCTTCAAAACCTTGAAGATGTAGATCTTATAAGCACCGCAATGTTCATCCATGTCGTACTGTTCCCTCTCATGCATTGGTATAACTATAATTATCGGGCAGATCGGGTGATGTCAGATCAAGATCTGAAACTAGGGTCTCGATACCACAAAGAGAGAGAGAGAGAGAGAGAGAGAGAGAGAGAGAGAATGAAAGTACTTGCGGTGGAGGAGTTGGAGTCGGAGGTCCACCGCATCTCAGCCAAAGCCACCAGCCATTCATCTCCTCCTCATCGCAACCTTGTTTAGATCTGAGTTTGATAACAACCCCTCTGATCTTAAGTGGAGATCCTTTGATCTCTAGATCCACTTTTTTTTCAAGATCCATAAATCCATATCTAGAACTCATCAAGGGTTTGAGAAGATGGGATGTAGTGGCAATGGTGGTTATTGTTGTCGATTTTAACAGATAATTACTTTCAATTTTTTTTTTGGCAGAACAAGTGTAGATTTATTTAAAAAATATATTTAACATAGATAGGGAATTAATTGTAATTTCATTGTGTAATGTGTTGCTTCATTGATCATCTGCCAGATTTTCAACAGATAAAAAATTGACTAGGGTTAAGTTATACCGATGATCTATCCATTCAAAAAATTGAATAGATAAAAATAGATTTTAACATATAAGAAAAATTAGCACAAGAATTTCAACATATAAGAAAAAATATCACAATAATTTCAACAGATAGGGAAAATTAAAGAGAGAAACCCATAGAATTTGAACAAATAGATAAAGAAAAATACATAATTTGAACAGATGGGGAAAAAAATAAACATATAAGGAAAAAAATGCAACATATAGATATAAATTTGATCAGATAATAAAAAAAATTGAACAGATAGATATAAATTTAAACAGGTAGTCAAAAAAAAGTTAACAGATAAATTAAGAAATAAAATTGAAAATAAAATATTTTTCACAACAAATAAAATAACTTCTTCCCAAATTATTTCACAAAAGATAGATTTCTCACTAATAAAAAATAGCCACTGAACGTAATATCTTATACTCTCCTTAACTTCAACTTTTTAATAATTTTCTCATTGTGAAATCTTTAGAAACAAATTGGAATCTAACTATAAAAGAGAGTTTGATTATGGTTTAATTTCACGATTTTTAAATTAAAGAAAGTACCTTGTGTGAATAGAAATGAATGAGATTAGAGTTTTTAAAAGTCAATGAAAAAGAAAATATAAACTTTGCAAAATAGTCATACATATTAAAAGTAATTTAAAAAATAGGAAACAACTTGATTCAAATATTTTGAACCTTAATCTGTTAATTGAATCATAAATAACAGTTCTTAATTGTTAAGGGTTTGTTTGGTAACGTTTATATTTTCAGTTTATATTTACAAAAATTTTATAAACTGGTTTTTATTTATTTTTTGTTTATTTTTAGAAAAACATAAACTACAAACGCGCTTGATAATTGACAAAATGTTTAAAAAAATTTAAAAATATAAAAAATAGTGAGAAATGGCAAGTGGTGGCAAGTGGCGGCGGAAGACGGTGGTGGAAAGTGGTGATGGTGG
Organism: Camellia lanceoleosa; assembly: GCA_025200525.1. Taxonomy (NCBI): domain Eukaryota; kingdom Viridiplantae; phylum Streptophyta; class Magnoliopsida; order Ericales; family Theaceae; genus Camellia; species Camellia lanceoleosa. Next base: position 1,904,481 of record CM045765.1, on the reverse strand, counting down.
GTGGTGGGTAGCGGGTGGTGGCGAGTGGGTGATAGTGGTGGGTGGGTGGGTGACGGTGGTGGTAGTGGTGGTGGTGGTGGTGGTAGCAGGTGGTGGCAGGTGGATAGTGGATAGGGGGTGGTGGTGGGTGGTGGTGGCGGGTAGTGGTGGGTGGGTGGGTGTGGTTCTTGGTGGTGGGTGGTAGCAGTGGGTGGTGGTGGTGGCAGTGGTGGTGGCGGGTGGTGGGTGGTGGTGGCAAATGGGTGGCGGATGATGGGTGGTGGTGGTGGGTGGTGGTGGTGGGTGGCAAATGGTGATGGTGGATGGGTGGGTGTGATGGCGGGTGGTGGGTGGTAGTGAGTGGGTGGTGGTGGTGGCGGGTGGTGGGTAGTGGTGGCGGTGGGTGGCGGGTGAGTAGGTGTGGTGGCGGCAGTGGGTGGTGGTGGTGGGTAGTGGGTGGTGGTAGCAGGTGGGTGGCGGGTGATGGTGGTGGTGATGGTGTGTGACAGGTGGCTGGTGGTGGTGGGTGGCTAGTGATGGCGAGTGGTGGATGGTGATGGTAGGTGGGTGGTGAGTGGTGGTAGCTGAGTGGTGGTGATGGGTGGTGGGTGGCGGCGGCGGAAGACGGTGGTAAAAAATGGTGGCGGGTGGTGGCTAGTGTCGGGTGGTAAAAAAAAAAAAACTCAAAACTCAAAACGAAAACACATTTTTTGAGTTTACATTTTTTTAGCCAAATTTATAAACTGAGACCACTGATTTATAAATGAAAAATTTACCAAATAAGTTTTTATTTGAATTTTTTAAATTTTTATAAATATAAACAGAAAACTGAAAACGTAAGTGTTACCAAACGGTACCTAATTGTATGATTTGAATCAGCCTAAATTACTAGTGGCACCAATCCAACATGATATAGGGTTGGTTCTATCACTACAGGAAAAATGGTCTATAGCAACGTTTTTTTTGTGGCGTTTAGGGAAACGCCACTATAAATTAACGAAACACAACATTTTCGAAAAACGTTGTGTCTGATCTCAGTGAAACGGCACTGTATTGGGTCAATGTATTAACCGTCAAAACCTCCGTCTCTTTGTACTCAGTCTCTCTTTCTCAGTCTCTACCACAACTCAGTTTCCCTCTCTTCCAAAACCCTCGATTTGAAGCTCTCACTCTCTCTCGTTCAATTTCAAACACACACTCTCTCGCTCGCTTGCTCAATTTCTCATTTTCAACCCTCGATTTGCTCAATTGCAAATCCAAAACCCTCGATGGTTTGTGCTTCATCGATCTCTATCGCTCGCAATCGAACTCTCTAGCTATTCTTTATCGATCTTTGTCGCTCAAGGGCTTTGCTCTAGTTGTTTTTTTATCGAACTCGAACTTGATCTATTATTCATCAAATCGATTTGCTCTGTTCTTCATCAAATCGATCTGTTCTTCATTAAATCGCAGATCCAAAATCCAAAATCGATCTGTTCTAGCTGATCTCTCTTGCTCTTATATCAGGTACATTTTTTATTCTCTACTTTCTCATTGTCAAATCTGCTGATCTGTTCTATTTTCTCTGTAATTTTTTTCGTTCTTTAGTTTAAAAAATTTGGATTTTATTTACTTAAAATGTTTGTAATTGCCGAAGTCTTAGTGGATTCTATTTACTTAAAATGTTTGTTTGTTTGTAATTTTAATTTGGATGTAGGAGACAATAGGTCACTTGATCAAATTCCTATTGCTTGCAAAGATGCAGTAGCAATTTTGTTTATGTTTGATCTTACTAGCCGGTGTACTCTAAATAGGTATGTTAATTATTTCATCATTAAATCAATACTCCTTTTAATAGTGATACATACATAGTTTTAAGTTTAAAGAACCACTAATTTGATATAATTTTGTGTTTTTTAGATTATTACAGTGTTATTGGATGGTACAATCAAGCAAGAAAGTGAAATCAAGTACTAAATCTATCTTCTAAATTTACATTAATTGGAATGTGTGGTTTAGATTATTCTATGCATTTTTCTGTAATATTTCTTCTCCTATAGCAGTAGTGAATGGATAAATATAATGACAACGAACAACATTATGAAAGTGGGTAGAACTTCATTTTGTTGATGGGGTCTTTACTAGTGAAGTGCCAAACATTTAAGATTATTAATGATCCAATCATATATTCCTCAAAAGAAAATAAAAAATAAAAAAAATACAATAGAAAAAGTACTTGTTTAATGCAATTGTGGAGGAGAAAAAGATTTATGTCAATAATTTGATCATTAATAAGTGTGTTATGGATGATATCGACAGTAATCTCTATTTTTGTATTGAAAAGAATGAAGTTGCAGAATTTCATTATTTGGATACTATTCATTCTTAAAAGAGTATGAACATATTTTCATATAAAATTTTTAATTTTTTTGCTTTAATTTTTGTTTGCAGATGGCAATTCCTATACTAATCGGGACCAAATTCGATGATTTTGTTCAACTTCTGCCGGATTTGCAGTGGACAATTGTGACCCAGGTACAAATTCCTCAACATTTTTGTGTATAATTTGTTCAAGTGATTAATTGACAAAGAAATCATCTTTTGAAATAATGAAGTTGATTAACTAGTTTTGTTCCCAAATATTAAGGAAAGCTTTAATATGCAAATTAAACAAGACCCATATTTTTCATATAAAGTACAACTTATTCATCATCCAGTCTGAAGGTGGAGTATCCAAAATCTTGGTTCATAGCTGCCCACCCCAAGTGCTAAGCAGTATGTCATCCAGTCTGAAATGGATACAAAATGTGCTAAGTAGGATGTCCTATCCTTCATTTCAATACTTTGGTTGCTTAGCTTTTTTACTCTTATTATGTGGTATCACCTTTAAAATTGCAAGGTTTGATGATGATCTTTATCCAATGTTGTTCTATGGTTTATTTTTCGGTTTAAAATTGCAAGGTTTTATACGCTGCAGTGCGAGAAAGATCTCGCACAGTTGAGAATCCTGTTCCTAGTCAGTGGAGTTCCCAATATTAGCAGGAACATAAATCAGCACGACTTTGTAATTTTGGTTATACATGACCAGGAAAACTCATTCAGTGATCAGTGTCAAATTAAAGAAATTGCATGCTCTTCCCTGGTGGGACAATAGGTCCTATGTTTGATCAAAGTTCATTTGCTCTTGAACTGGAAATCAATATATATGAGTGTATGGGTTTTAAAGTGAAGTTGTTTGATATTAGTTCTTTCAATTAGTAATTCAGATGTGGTGGCTTTAGTTTTTTTTGTGTGTGTGTGTGTGTGTATCATTTATATGACTATACTATTGAATTCATTAGGTAATTTGATATGAGAAGTCTGCAATCTTTAAAATGAGATTGGTGTTATCTGTAAAGACTATTAATTTGATATGTGAGTTGCTGCGAAATAAATATGAAATGCTGTTATGCAGGCAATTTGCTCAATATTCACGGGTTCGGAAACTTAAATATATAGCTGAACTGGAAAGAAATGTGCAAGCTTTACAGGAATGCATTAGTTAGAAACTACTAAAAAAAATTGATACATTTTTTTTGGGGAAAGTTGCTATAGTTTATCATAATTTTGAGGTATTAACACCTTAAATTTTAAGTTTCTTAATAAACTAGTTTGTTTCTTAAGAGTGAAATCCGACTTTAGCTCCCAAACTGGGAACCCGATTCGAGTCCCGTCTTCTCCCACAAGTCTGTCGTCCCTAGGCAGTCATGTGTGACAAGGTTCGTGCTACTCCGACGCCGTTTGGTGATTTTGAGGTATTAACACCTCAAATTCTAAGTTTCTTAATAAACTAGTTTGTTTCTTAAGAGTGAAATCTGGCTTTAACTTCATAACCGGGAACTCAATTCGAGTCCCGTCTTCTCCCACAAGTCTCTCGTGCCTAGGTGGTCGCGTGTGCCAAGTTTCGTGATACTCTGACGCTGTTTGGTGATTTTGGGGCGTTAACACCTCGAATTCTAAGTTTCTTAAGAAATTAGTTTGCCTAAAGTGAAATCCAGCTCTAACTCCCAAACCAGGAACCCAATTTGAGTCCTGTTTTCTCCCACAAGTCTCTCGTGCCTAGGTGGTTGTGTGTGCCAAGCTTCGTGCTACTCCGACGCCGTTTGGTGATTTTGGGGCATTAACACTTCAAATTCTAAGTTTCTTAAGAAACTAGTTTGTTTCTTAATAGTAAAATCCGACTCTAACTCCTAAACCAGGAACTTGATTTGAGTCTCGTCTTCTCCCACAAGTCTCCCGTGCCTAGGCGGTCATGTGTGCTAAGTTTCGTGCTACTCCGACACTGTTTGGTGATTTTGGGACGTTAACACCTCAAAATCTAAGTTTCTTAAGAAACTAGTTTGTCTAGAGTGAAATCCGGCTCTAACTCCCAAACCGGGAACCCTATTCGAGTCTAATATATTTAAACAAAAGCTACCAAGCAAAACAAAATCTACAACAACCATCAAATTATAGAGAAAAAATTAGCTCAAACTTATTCTTGTAATTCGTATTAACAAAATAGTTGTTGATATTTAAAAAAAAAGAATGTGCACTTGACACCAAACTTTGTTATTTATTCATATTTAATATATACATTACAACTATGCACCAAAAAAATAGACTTACAACATAATATTTTATATGAATTTATGTAAACACTTCCATAGGTACTCTCAACCTCAGACTCTTCTATGTACCCCCATTCCCACTTCGAGCAACTAAGATTTCGATATAACATCACCTATTCCAGGAATCCAACCCTATTATGGAAGCTTGAGATTTATTAGAACTTAAGATATAACATGCATATTACAAAAAATGATTGATTTTGATGAGTTTCAATCAGTTTAACATGTTTTTTACTTCAAAAAGGAAATTCACACAGCAATAGAAATAAATTGATGAAACACGAAGAAATGAACAGCACTCACATGGAACTGAGACCGCCCAAACCATCCAGCAAATGTGCGACGATTAAGAAGCCTGTTTGAAAAATGATCCAAATTTAGTTTAACGACAACAGCAAGAATCTAAGCAACGAATAGCAAGAAACTATGTGATAGTTAATAATTAAAATAAAATAAAATAACCTATCAACATGACCGAAAATACTCAAAACACAAAATATGTAAATAGTGACTTATATGTCATTAATTCTTTTATTTTTTAATCGCCAAGAAATCTGACACTACAAGCAAATAATAAACTCAACAATCATAAGAATCAAAACAACACTCTTAAAAGAGTCATACTCAATATTTCAATATAATAATGTTATTGAACCACTTGCCTTGGAAATGCTCCCCTAAACTACTCTAATCAGGTGATCACCCAAATGATCCAATGATTACATGATGTGTGCTTATATATATGTGCTTGTTGGATAATATAAAGAAGAAAATAAGATGGGGAACTTATTGATAAGTCCCATGCAACAAGTTCAAGATCCAGCTAATCCCAAAACAAAATATTTGCACCAATTAGTCCACACATATTTTTAATTGTTACCAAAAAATCCTTTTTTTTTTTTTTAATTTACAGACACTGTTCACATCTTACTATCGTCGGACTTCCGTCAAACGGTCGCCGGAGACTCGTCGGAATGTTGAACATCGCCGGAAAGTCGTCGGAATGTTTAAAACATGTTATGAAACTGTAAAATTTTACAGTTCTAAAGCATGTTATAAAACTGCAAAATTTTACAATTTTAAACCATGATTCATTCCAGCACCAAAAAAAAAAATTCAAACTGCAAAATTTTACAGTTTTCACCGCCTGTAACTAAAACTCGAAAATTACTTGTTCAGAATTCGAAAATTTTCTCATTACAAATCTGTGTGATAGCTGTACAAATCTAAGTCATTATAGATCTGTTTCAATGATATTATAGATCTATTTTATCATCAACAACAACAACCATAGATCAACAACTATCCCAAAAAAAAATCTGTAAATAGAGAGAGAAAGAGAGAGAAATTGACAAAACCATATTCATGGCAGATTCTTACAATAGCTACAGCAAGCTTCGTAGATCTGCTGTGGGTACTTCACAGCCTACCTCATCTAACTTCGGTTGATTTCTTCTATCGAGTCATCCAATAGGTTCGAAGATCGAATTTAAATCGACCTTGCGATGATGGTGTCGATGATGAAGAAGAAGAAACAGAGCATCGAATTTTGGGATGCGAAATTGATTTGAAGAACGCATTGTTGATGAAAAACGCATTGTTGATGATGATCAAAAATCTGCAGAAAATTTCCAGATCTGAAGATTTTTTTTTGTTGATGTTGATGAACCCATTGTTGATGATGAACACGTAACAAAAGAGGCAAAAATCAGAGAGATAAAGGAAAGGACTTTTTGATGCACTCAAAAAAATTTGGGATTAAATGGTCACCACATGTTTCACATGGGACCTCCCAGTAATTTCCCCAAATAAGATATAGATATACCTTTTGATGGTGCACAAGCAACATTAAGGCAAGGAGCTAGTCTAAGAAATCTATCTTTATTAAAGCAAATTTGTTTTGAGTTGGTATTAGCTTATAAGACGTCAGATAAAGTTTGAAATGGCAAGGAAAAATAGAAAGCAAACAATTTCTTATATAATATACCAATCTACAAAAAGTATGCTTGCCAAAATCTATTCTAAGGGCTGCAGTTCAGAAATTGATATATGACAAAAAGGATTTCACTATGCCCCTTTCAGATTAAGTGACTAACAATTGAACTATGCTGCTCACAACTTACTGGAACTCTGTGAATGTAGCAATAACATGTGGAGACAACTAAGCGACCCCTTAACAAGAGAAAATTAAAAAGATCATGGAAATAGATTTCATTACAAATAGAATTCATAGCTTTTATAGGTTCTTCAACTTGAATTTGACTAGTAAAATAAGTGAAAAATGACAAAATAGAATTCAATTTCAACTTCAAATCCTTTATTTTGTCTAAGCAAAATGCATTAAAAATATGGCAAGATAGCAACAACAATTTTTTAACCCAATCATAGAATTAACACACAAAACAGCTAGCTTATTCTTACCAAAATCAATTTCAATCATTCCTCCAAAATTAAACAAAAGTAGTAGGGCAAAAGAGTTGATATATATAAATAGATATAGATGTAGAAAATGAAATCAGTGTTGAGATTAGAAGTGTGGGCACTCTCACCTTCTAATCTATCAGGCCTCCATCACACAGGCCTCTGTTACACAAATCTGAATTGAAACTAGCATTTATTTATATTAATATATATATATATATATAATGGCAATTCCATAGAAGAGAGAAGATATATAGAATAAAACCTCTTCAACTACCTTCTATCTAAGGCGTTCTAATCCCAATTTTCGATCCTTATCTGCACAACCAAATCAACATTGAACCTATGTTAAGCAGATTATTAGAGATGGCTAATTGAAACCCTAGGAGAAGATTCAAGATTACAAGCCCTAGGAGAAGAATCGATGAGAATGAGGAGAATACGAAACTGAGATTATAGACGGCGGTGCTCACCTAAGTAGACGATGGTGCTCACTCTCGCTGGTGAAGACGGTGGTGGCAGTGGAGCTTCGAAATCGAGAGAGACAGAACTTTGAAATTGAGAGAAAACTTCGAAATCAAAATTGAAATTGCTCTGAAATGAATCTCTCGCCCTCTCTCTGAGATGAATCGAAATCGCTGAAATAAAGCGAAGTGTACAAAGAGTGAAGAACATAGAGAGCAACGCCAATGTTGATTGAGCATATGATGAGAGTGGTTCATTTGTACAAACACCATTTTCCTCTCCCATTATACCCCCACTCACCCCCACCTCTCGCCATCTTCATTGGCGTTGTAGAGGGATTAGAGAAGATCGAAGGTAAGGTTAGGGTTTTGGAACCGACGACGAGAGTGGAGAAGACGAAGTAGACGACCGGTGAATATCGGTGAAGAGAATAGGAGAAGAGAGAAAGGGCAGTGAGGGAGAAGATACGGCGGCAGCAGTGGTGGTCACCGGTGGCGGCACTAGAGTCGACGACGTAGGCGGAAGAGATAAAGAGAGAAGAGAGTGAGAGAAAGTGAGAGGGAGTGTTAGGTTAGGGATTGGGGAGATCGTGAGAAACAAAAGAGGGGGAATGAATGGGGGAATTGAGATAGAAATTGCGGGAAAACGAAAAGTTCATTTTTTTTGTTAAAATAATAATTTTTTTTTTGTAGTTAATGAATTTATTTTTTTTATTTTTCATTTTTTTTTGTTAATGAATTTTTTTTTTTTTTCATTAAAAATTTATTTGTTTCATTTTTATTTTAATGAAAAAAAAATTATTATTTTTTATTTGGTAGAAGTAAGTGTAATATTTTAATAAAAAATATTTTCTATTAAAATAAAGCTAATTTTTTGTGGTCAATGAATTTTTTTTTTTTTTGCGGCCTACTTTTTTTGGTTACTATAAATCAGGAACTAATTTTTTGTGGTAGAGAAGAGGGCATGGCAGTAGTGGTGAAGGTGGTGGATAAAAGGTGATGGTGGTGGTGGTGGTGATGGTGACGGCGAAGGAGATTAGTGGTGAAGTTGTGGTAGTGACAGAAGAGATGGAGTGCCGGTGGTGGAGGAGAGGTAATGGTAGTAGTAGTGGTGGTGGTAGTAAAGTGGTGGCGATGGTGGTAGTAATGGTAGTTGTAGAGGTGGAGTGGCAACAGTGGTAGCAGTGGTGGTAGTGGAATGACATTTGTAGTAGTGGTGAAGGTAGTAGAGGAGATGGGTGGTGAGAGAGATAGATAAATGAGAGACAAATAGAAAAGAGAGATAGAGAGATAGAGAGAGAGAGAGAGAGAGACAAAGTAGTCGCTAAAAGTGCATTTTCTTGAAGTGGATTGATAAATCAAGAGGGAGCTCGGTAAATAGAGAAGAGGAGAGAGAGAAAGTGAGCAATGCGAACACAATAAGGGTGAGAGACAGATAGACAAACAAACAGATAGGTAGGCAGAGAGAGAAAGAGAGAAAGAAGAGTGATGAATGAGAAAGAGAAAGAGAGAGAGAGAGAGAAACAAAAAAAAGAGAGAAACAAAAGATGAGCGAGAGATAGACAGAGAGAGAGAGAGAGAGAAAGAGAGCGAAAAGAGATAAACGAGAGAGAGAGAGAGAGAGATGAACGAAAGAGCAAGAGAGATAAAGAGAAGAGAGATGAGAGAGAGAGAGAGCGAGAAGAGAGATGATAGAGATAGAGAGAAGACACATAGGCAAGTGATACAGAGAGAAAAAGAGAAACAGACAGGCAGAAAGCGAAGAGTAATGAGTGAGAGAGAGAGAAAGAGAAAGAGAAAAAAGACAGAGACAGAGACACAGAGAGAAAGAGAGAGACAAACAGACAGAGAAGAGTGATGAGTGAGAAAGAGAAAGAGAAGAGAGACAAAGATAGAGACAGAGAGACAGGAATATGAAAAAATGAGTGAAAAGAGAAATGTTATATCAAAAAAGTAAGATGATGTCGTTTTTAATTTTTTTTTTTTGGTAACATAAAAATACCGTTGCATTTATTTAAACCATTTTATGACTATATATATATGAAGCCGTCTCAAAGCCACAATATTTTTTTATTTATTTTTTTACTTTTTTTTTTTTTGGCAACGATACCTATTACAGTCACAAAAAACTCAAATTTTTTTTTTTTGCGACTACAGTTGGTACTGTCGCAAAAACACTATTTTTTTTACGACAGCAATCTCTGCCGTCACAAATACTCTATTTTTTGTGACAACAAGTTGTGTCGTCGCAAAAAATTCCATTTTTTAAGCCCACTTTTCCTGCAGTGATGCTACCAGTTAGATAAAAGGGGCTTTTGCCGCTTAGTAAAATATCACTTTTTCTTTTAATTGAAGTGAGGTGTGTCAAATCTCAATACGAAATTCCTTTTCTTGAAATACCCATGTGCTTATTTCAAGCCTCTCTTGATAACATGGTGAGAGAGACCTAAAATATGAGAACACGGGCATTTCCTAGCAGAGCAACCAAACAATGCCAACCTGAATAAAGTAGTGTTGACTGGCATGGTGAGCCATACAACTACAGAATCACTCTTTTGTCACATTGGGGAGTAATTTTGAAACATCCAGCATTGTAAAAGAATGTGTAGAACTGGGTTTTGCTTTCGGCAACACTTCCTACTTTAATATGGTTGTCGTGCCGGGATTTTGAACTTCAATTTGTTTATAAGAAAACGAGTCTAAAAACAACGTATCAATACATCATTATGTTAGGGAAAAACGATGAATCCCCACAAGTAAATCAATCAATGGGAATAAAAACTAATGCGGAAAAATTAAATCAAAGGCAACGCAAATTATTTTTACGTGGTTCCCTCAATGTGAGGTACGTCCACAGGATCGAAATCCGATTCCACTATCAACCAAATAAGTTCCAAACGATTACAAATGAGATACTAATGGTCTCACAAAACCACCCTTAGGTGAATTCCAAATAATCACAAATAAACAAGAGGAAAGACCTCACTAAATAGATGAACCAAAATCTTCAGAACCAGAGTTGAAGAAGACCCAAAATAACGAACCAAACACCAACCGAAGAAGCCCCAAAAACCCGAGCTTCAAAAAACGAAATTGACCCAATATTCCAATCTTCGGCACTATTCCCAAGAAAAATGTAAGCCGCCGCTGCACTTTTTCATGTGTATATGTCATGGAACAAAAATAATATATATATATATATATTATTAAATCTTGGGTTTTGTAATCAAACCCTAATTGTATCCAGATTGAATTGGGCCTCCACAAATATAATATATAAAAATATTATATCTAAACCAAGCCAAATTAAAACTTTTTTTCCAAAACCAATTGGGTCCTACACTCCAATAAGGAGGTATACCCAACAATTCTCCCCCTACCGACTTAGGTAGAGATATCAACCATACCCACCAAAGTTTGACACTTTAAATGTTTGTCCCTCGACAAAGTCTTAGTCAGCATATCTGAAATATTATCATCTGTGTGAACCTTTTCGAGTTGCAACAATTTCGAATCTAACACATCACGAATCCAATGGTATCTCACATCAATGTGTTTCGATCTCGAATGAAAGGTAGAATTTTTACTCAAGTGAATAGCACTTTGACTATCACAATAAAGCACATACCTTTCTTGCTTCAAACCCAACTCTTGCAAAAATTTCTTCAACCATAACTCTTCTTTGCAAGCTTCTGTAATGGCAATAAATTAAACCCGGTAGTTGAGAGAGCAACACATTTTTGTAATTTAGATTGCCATGCCACAGCCTCCAAAAGTCATCAAATACCCAAGTAGATTTCCTAGAATCAACATCACACCAGCCATGTCGAGAATCTGTGAACCCATCAAGCATCGACACCATCTCCAAAACACAAACACACCTTGAAGTCCTTCAAGATACCGAGAATCCATTTCTTGCTGCCCAATGTTCTTTACGGGATTAGAGAAAACGACTCACCACACCAACTGCGTGAACAATATCCGGCCTTGTACAAACCATGGCGTACATCAAAGAACCAACTGCTGAAGCATAAGGAACTTTCAACATCTCTTATTTGTCTTTCTCACTTGTAGGACACTGATTCGAACTAAGTTTGAAGTGACCTGCAAGTGGACAACTAACCGGCTTTGCTTTATTCATGTTGAACCTCTCAAGAACTTTCTCAATGTAGTTTTCTTGAGACAACCAAATCAGTCCCTCTTTGCGATCACGAACAATTTTCATACCAAGTATTTGCTTTGCCGGTCCCAAATCTTTCATAGCAAAAGATTTACTCAACTCCAATTTCAACCTGTTAATCATTGTAGAATCTTGACCCACAATTAACATGCCATCAACATAAAGCAAAAGAATAATAAATTTGCCATCCGGGAAATTTTTCACAAATACACAATGGTTCGAAGTGGTTTTAGAAAAGCCATTATTCATCATGAAAGAGTCAAATTTTTTGTACCATTGCCGCGGAGCTTGCTTGAGGCCATACAAACTTTTCTTCAATTTGCAAACAAATTTCTCTTTCCCTTTCTCCACAAAACCTTCCGGTTGCTCCATGTAAATTTCTTCTTCAAGATCACCATGAAGAAATGCGGTCTTCACATCAAGTTGCTCAACTTCAAGGTTCATACTTGCAGCCATGCCAAGTACAACCCGAATAGAAGACATCTTTACAACCGGTGAGAAAATCTCATCAAAGTCAATACCTTTCTTTTGCCCAAAGCCTTTCACTACAAGACGTGCTTTGTACCCCAGATTCTTCCTATCATTCTTCAATTTGAAAACCCACTTATTTTTTAGAATTTTCCTCCCTTTAGGCAACTTCACTAAATCATAAGTCTGGTTTTCAAGTAAGGAATTCATCTCCTCGTCCATGGCCTTTTTCCAATCACCTTTCTTTGCATGCTCAATTGCTTCTTGGTAGCTCTCAGGCTCCCCTTGATCAGAAATCAACACAAATTCATTGGGAGGATACTTTCTTGAAGGTTGTCGGTCCCTTGTAGATTTCCTCAACTCAAGTTGTGGTGACGGTACTTGAGTTGAGTGCTTTTCCTCAATTTCTGGCTCCACTTCATTGGGATTAGCATCATCCTCCACGTCTTCAATAGGTGGCTGCATATCTCCCCCATTTTCATCATCAACTGGAGATGAAGGAGATGGATCCATGTCAATGAGATCACTAGTTTTTGGCTCCGGTTGATCACCTTTGCCAAAGTCTTCAATTGTTTGGTCTTCAAGAAACACAACATCACGGCTTCGAATGACTTTTTTGTCGACCGGATCCCATAATCTATACCCGAATTCATCATGCCTATAGCCAAGCAAAATACATTGTCTTGACTTACTATCAAGCTTGGACCTCTCATCCTTTGGAATGTGAACAAAAGCTCGGCAACCAAACACTCTCAAGTGCTCATAAGACACATCTTTGCCAGTCCAAACTCTTTCAGGAACATCACCATTCAAAGGATAGCAAGGAGACAAATTGATCAGGTCAACCGCTGTACTCATTGCCTCACCCCAAAAGGATCTTGGCAATTTAGCTTGTGAAAGCAAACACCTTGTTCTTTCCATAATGGTGTGGTTCATCCTCTCGGCAACGCCATTTTGTTGAGGAATCTTCTTAACTGTCTTTTGGTGCCGAATACCTTGGCTGCGACAATACTCATCAAATGGCCCAATGTATTCACCACCATTGTCTGTTCGGATGCACTTCAATTTCTGCCCTGTTTCTCTTTCAACCATGGCCTGAAAATGCTTAAATACTTCTAGAACTTGATCTTTAGTTTTTAGTAGAAAAGCCCAAACTTTCCTTGAATAATCATCAATGAAAGTAACAAAATAAAGTGCACCACCATGTGTTCTAACTTTTAAAGGACCACAAACATTCGAATGAATCAACTCCAAAACATTTTCTTTTCTAGAAGCAACATTTTTATGAAAAGAAACTCTATGTTGTTTACCCGCCAAACAATGAACACAAGTTTTAAGATGTGTACCTTTCAAACCGGGTAGAAGCTCTTTCTTAAACAATACTTGCAACCCCTTTTCACTCACGTGGCCAAGCCGCTTGTGCCACAATTCGGTAGAAGTATCATCTTCAAGTGCATTGACAACACCTTTACAAATTTTTCCTTGCATCGAATAAAGTGTATGAGTCTTCTTGCACTTAGCCACCACCAAAGAACCCTTTGTGAGCTTCCATATTCCATCACCAAATTTGTTGTTGAAGCCTTCATCATCTAGCTTCCCAGTAGAGATTAAATTAAGGCGAATGTCGGGAACATGCCTCACATCTTTAAGCAACAATTTGCAACTCATATTTGTTTCTAAGCAAACATCACCCATACCAATAATCTTGGACAAACCTTCATTACTCATTCGAACAGAACCATAATCTCCGGCAGTGTAGGTAGTGAAGAAATCAACTCGAGAAGTCACATGAAAAGAAGCACCAGAATCAATCACCCAATGACTCTCTTGGCCCACAAAATTGATACAATCATCTTCACAAACGACCATGATATCATCGGTAGTAATCATTGTGTCTTCTTGCTTCTTATCCACACTTTTGTCACGCCTTTTCTCTTTATTCTTGAGCTTTCGGCATTCTCGCTTCATGTGCCCTTTCTCATGGCAATAATAACACTCAACGTCTTTCTTTGAAAAAGAACTATCTCTTGACTTGTTACGGCTTTGATCACGACCATAAGGAGTCTTACTCCTCCCCCTTGTTTTGCTTCGGTCTCTCACAATAAATGCTTCTGAATGAGAGGAACCAGCTGATTTTCTTCTAGTTTCTTTATTCAACAAGCTACTAGTGACTTGGCCCATTGTGACAACTCCATCGGGTGCCGAATTACTAACTATCACAACTAAAGTCTCTCAACTTTCAGGCAAGGAACTAAGCAACATCAAAGCCTGCAACTCATCATCAAAAACAATTTTCATAGAAGCAAGTTGGTTAACAATACTCTTTATTTCATTCAGATGTTCCGGAATAGGGCTGCCCTCTTTATATTTTAAATTAACCAACTTACGAAACAGAAAGGCTTTATTTGTGGTTGATTTTCTATCATAAAGACTCTCTAATTTTTTTCATAAATCATGTGCTGAAGTTTCAGTAGCAACATGATGAAACACACTATCATCAATCCATTGACGGATAACACCAACGGCTTTCTGATTAAGCCTCTTCCACTCATCATCTTTCATATCAGCAGGTTTGCCACTATCACCCTCAATGGGTCCATACAAGTCTTTACAAAACAATAGGTCTTCCATTTTAGTTTTCTAAGTTACCCAATTGCTTCCATTGAAGTTAGACATACGACCCACATTCCCCTTCATTAATTTACACAAATAAATAAACCCCAATAAACCGAAAGCTCTGATACCAGTTGTTAGGGAAAAACGATGAATCCCCAAAAGTAAATCAATCAATGGGAATAAAAACTAATGCAGAAAAATTAAATCAAAGGCAACACAAATTATTTTTACGTGGTTCCCTCAATGTGAGGTACGTCCACAGGATCGAAATCCGATTCCACTATCA
Organism: Camellia lanceoleosa; assembly: GCA_025200525.1. Taxonomy (NCBI): domain Eukaryota; kingdom Viridiplantae; phylum Streptophyta; class Magnoliopsida; order Ericales; family Theaceae; genus Camellia; species Camellia lanceoleosa. The sequence goes on along the minus strand of CM045765.1, from coordinate 1,889,439 downwards.
ACCAAATAAGTTCCAAACGATTACAAACGAGACACTAATGGTCTCACAAAACTACCCTTAGGTGAATTCCAAATAATCACAAATAAACAAGAGGAAAGACCTCACCAAATAGATGAATCAAAATCTTCAAAACCAGAGTTGAAAAAGACCCAAAATAACGAACCAAACACCAACCGAAGAAGCCCCAAAAACCCGAGCTTCAAAAAACGAAATTGACCCAATATTCCAATCTTCGGCACTGTTCCCAAGAAAAATGTAAGCCGCCGCTGCACTTTTTCATGTGTATATGTCATGGAACAAAAATAATATATATATATTATTAAATTTTGGGTTTTGTAATTAAACTCTAATTGTATCCAGATTGAATTGGGCCTCCACAAATATAATATATAAAAATATTATATCTAAACCAAGCCAAATTAAATTTTTTTTTCCAAAACTAATTAAGTCCCACACTCCAATAAGAAGGTATACCCAACACATTACATGTTGGTGATGGTGAGAGACCAACTAAAATAAAACAAAAAACAAAAAGCAAAAACAAAGAAACACCATCAATACATCTGCATATCCACATCTTCAGCCCAATACAGTGCTCTGCCTCTAAAATGGCTGGACTTTTATACTGGCAACTATATTTCCTCACAAAGATTTTTATTTTATTTTAGAAGGGTTTAGGGTTCATGACATTGCTAATTTTTTTGCCTTCACAAACTAACCAAAAAAGTAAACTGATCCACTTTCTTAAATTTTTTTTTTTTCTCACTCTTTCTTTGCTTTCTTTTTTGAATGCGTGAATGTAATCTACTTATTGTTATATGGATTTTTGCTTGGGAATTTCATGTGCTAATCTATTGTTTGGCCATGTAACTTTACCAGAAATTGAAGGGGGAAAAAAATGGAACATCATTTTGTATGAGAAATATTTATAAAATTTATGTTTGTATAGTATAGCATTACTCATTGTCGAAAGTATGAGAAACAGGCTAATTGGAGATTGGGTTTTGTTCACCTTGTTTGTTGCGGATTATACTAGAATAGAATTGATTGCTGTAGAGGATAGAAAGCATGAGGTTGTGTTGTGTTGGTATTCATTCACATTTCCTAATGGTTTTCTTTTGCCCCCATAAATGTCTACTCAAATCCAAAATCTCAACACGGTAAATATAATTTAAGATGCTACTTTGTGAATGTTGAATCCGGTGCAAAATCTTTTTAATTGCAGTTTATCAAATCTTGCTTTCATCAATTTGGGACTACATATTTTCATGGGGAAATTAATTAAGCGCTACTTGATAATGGAATAGAAGAAATGAATTTGAAAATCGGCATAAAAACACAAAATTCACCCCAATAATTATTGAGTGGTTTCGGATTATTAATTGAGTGCGTTCATGTAGTGTTTCCAAATCAACAAGAACAATAGCAATAGTTTCGGATCCATCTTGGTGCGTTGAGAGGGAGACAAGGTTGACCAAATCTATCTTTCTTCTACACAACCCTCATTAATTGGGAGTACTGCATGCGCCTACCACCGCTGGTAGTCAAGGGTGGAGCTAGGAGTTTGATGCCAAAGAGGTAGGACGGAGTGGGGTTTTAACAAGTCGGATTGGATATAGAATAGATATAGTATGTATGCTTCTATATACATGATTTCTGGGGGAAGTAAAAAATTAAAATTCAAGAGAAGACAAGAATAATATTTAAAAAAAGAAGAAGGAAGAAAGAAAGAAAAGTTTTCATTAACACATAACCCACAAAGAAATTAATCAAAATTTCAGTGTATAGAAGTGAGAAAAAGCTTGGATACTGAGAGTAAGAAAGTTTGAGGAGACTAATTTCGGGTTGAGAGGGCACAACTCAACTTTGTATAGAGTGTATTTGTTGGTTGTTGAGTCTTTTGCCAAACACTGCTCTCTTTCTTTTTTTTGGATGTATTCTGCAGAGTACTCTACTCTTTGTACCCCTGTTTCACATCAATTTGTTTTTGTTCCTTCGCCGGTCAGAGAAAACCTTACAGCCAATCAGAAATCAATCCATAAACACTTAAATGTGTGTGTGTGTATCTATATATGTATGTATGTACATGAAGGTTTTTAGAACTTTTGGAGGGTGGTGGAACAGGGCCAGTCCTGGTCCCCATGGCTCCGCCTCAGCCTCTGGTGGCAGTAATTTTTCCGTACAACCCCCTAATGATCTTTCTGTTAAGATAGATGCACTACTTCATATGCATCAACAGTGGAATGAGCTCACACACACACACACTGGTAGCATCAAATGAATATAAAACCCAAAGTAATCATCACGTGAAAATAATAAGAAACAACCAAGCAGCACATAAGTAGACAGAGAGAGACATTCAACACATTCCCAAAAAAAAAAAAAAAAAAAAGGAAATCCTTGTGTGTATATTTTTTGATAGATATAATAATCTCCAAATACAAACTACTCCATAGTCAGGCCTTTCCCCAACTAAAGAAAAAAGAAAAGAAATCCAAAACTATATAGCATAGATGGATTAGTGTTTAAGTGAGTGAGTGAGCGAGTGAGTGTGTGTGTGTGTGAGTGATGTAAACATGTTATTATATGTACGTATGTACTAGTAGTGTATTTGGAGAGTGAAAGTAGCAACGAGATCATTCGTTGGAGGCATGAGAAATAACGATGAAGACCACAGCCAGAAGCACCGCGAAGAGGATGAGAGAGGTTGCCGACGGTGGCCCCAACGGACCCATTCCCAAGGGGAGAAAGATGAGCAAAACAACCACCACTAGGATGAGAGTCAGTCCTTCAACTCCCAAGCCATCAAACTCCTCACGGCCCCGAGTCATTTTCAAAGAAACCAAGACGAGCTTTCTCAAAAGTATGCTTGTGCTTCCCACAAATGATGGCCCAGTAGTCCACTTATATATATATATATATATACTGTTGATGAGGACATACTGTTTCTGTTTCCCGGTTGTCTTCCGGTTGCAATTGCAGTGCGCACATGACCATCACACATTTCGCTCAATTCATTTTGCCAATTTTCCTCTTTCTCTTTTTTTTTTTTTTTTTTTTTTTTCTTTTTTGCTTTTCATAGGAAGCTAATTTATTTTCTTCTATTGGAGATCACGATTTGCTTATTTTTGCCTTCTGCATAAAGATTTCTGTCAATAATTTTTCCATCTCTTCTTCTTCTTTTTTTGGTGATTTTGACAGGAAACTGAATTTTTCCTTATAGGAAGCTCAATTTTCCCAGGACACATCAAGTTTTTTAGTGTCTTCCGTTGCCTAATATACATAGGCCTAGGCTTTCATTATCATCCTCCATCCTAGTTTAATTTCAGACATGATACTTACATGCTTCCTTCAATATTTCTATAATTAAAAAATAAAGAATATTTATTTGCCAACACCTTCATCATCAATTAGGGTTGGAGTTATACCCCAGAAGAACTGTCCAAATCCGACTTCCAACCCAAACTTATTAACTTATATGATCATAGAGAGATGAAGAGGAGAGAAAAATGATAAGTAAGGAATATACAGTGTTATTTTGTTTGGTTGAATTTTTAGAATTTATTAATGAAAAAAATTTTGAAAAAATTATTTGGTGAAAAAAGCATAAAATAGTTTTACAAGAAATTCATTACTACCTTTTCTTTTTCATTTTTCATTTTTCATTTTTTTAACAGAAGTAAATTTTGGAAATTAAAATTTTTTTTTTTTTTGGTTTTTATTTTTTGTCAAATTATTTTTCAATTTTTCAAAATTATTTCGGTAAACAAATTCTAAAAACTTAACCAAACAAAGATATGTCTGTTTTATATTACTTATTATAGTCTATAATATATACAAAGTGTGTGTGAATATAATTTAAAAATTCAAATTATTTTAATAGAATATAACGATTAATAATTTATATATATATATATATTAAATGTATACACAAAATTTGGGTCTCAAATTACACCAGATGCCTATTGTCTCAAATAGCAGCCCTCATTATACATTTAAAAAATAAAAAAATAAAAAAAAATAAGAAGAAGAAGAAGAAAAGGAAATTGTGCTCCCAGGAACCCAATCCCATAAACCCCTCATTCTGTGTTGTTTCCGTACTTACTCAGTCGTCATGATCGGTGGAAGGAGAGGGACAGAGAGAGTAGGGCAGTGAAAGGGTAAGAGGAGCTGATATGGGGAGGGGTTTATCCTCTATGGTCAAGTACATGTATACGTGAGAATGGATGGTCATGATTAGATAAATGCTTGATAAAAATGGTGGCATGACTTGATGTGGTTAAGTTGAAGGTTAGGTTTTCAAAAAAACAAGTAAAAAGGTGACGTGCCCTGTTTAGATAAGGAACAATGCTATAGACCACTAAATTGTTATTACTAATCTCATCACTAGTGAGGTGGCAATTGAAAAAAAAAAATAAAAAAAAAAAAACAAGGCACAAAACACATGTGGCAGTAGGTGAGACCCACTACCACATTATTAGAGCCACCACTAATTAGTGGTCTAAAGCATTTTTGTTAGATAAGTTAACGAAAATAAACGAAGGTTTAAAATTGTATCTAATTTAGGAGTTTAGGGTGTGCTTGTTTGGACGGACTGGATAAGGGGGAATTATAATTCATCGGATTATTAGTCTTGAGATACATTGTTCTCGGACTATTTGGTTTGACTGGATTTGTATCCTATGTTTGTTTAGTCATGTGATTAGATGTCTAGATTGCATTATTTTTAATAAATTCAATGTTTGTTTGGGATATTATGGAAAATGATAAATATTCAAATGACTCTTTTATTATTTTCAATTATTTACTAAGTAATAACAATATTAAACATAGCTTTATTATTTAAATTATTTTTAGCTAGATTAAATAAAAATTTATTTTATTTTATTTTTTGCACAATTAAATAAATTTATTTTTAAAAAATTAAATAAATTAAATACAAACAAAAATATATGTTATTTTTTAATTAAAATTTTAAATAATAATAATTAAATAATGAAATAAAATAAAACATCTATTAAAATTTAAATAATGAAATTAAATAAAATATAAACAAAATTTTAAAATAAAACATTAATAAAATATCTATAAAAAATATTTTTAAAAATTAAATAAATAAAAAAAAATAAAAATTAAATAAAATTATTTTATTTTTAAATTGAGACATTTAAATTTTTTTAAATTTTACTAAATATAATACATAATTAAATACTAGAGGACAAAAATATAATTTCATTGTCTAATCCCATGGAATGAGTTATCCTATGGTTTCTATCCCACCCCTTCATGGGATAGGATAGTCTGGAGCAAAACTTTTGAAACGAACAATGGACTAGTAGTCCGTGAGACAAATAGTCCAATCTCATATCATAATCCTTCAAAACAAACACACACTTAATGGTTAAATGGAAAAATTAAAAATTCAAGATTTGATTTGTGAAAATGGTCAAATCTTGAGATTTATTTTATTTTTTTATTTTTGTAGTTTTTTCAAGTTTTTTTTTTTTTTTTTTAGGAAAATGACTCAGAGCTCGAAACTTTCGAGCTCGAAATGGCACGAAAGAGAAGGGAGGGAGAGAAGAGAAGGGAGGGAGGCCGTCACCGTCAGTAGCTTCGTCTCCCAATGCCGTCGTCGCCGAGACCCAAATCATCAGAAGACCATACGCCTGTCGCCTCCGCCTCATTGGTCGTCTGCCACTTGGCCCGGTCGTCTGCACAAATCGGTCTGCCCTTGTTGCTCACCACTCAGCCACAGAGACGCCTGGTAGAGCTTCACTCTCTGATTCATAGGACTCTTCTTTTGTGTTTGTTATGCGGTTCTAAATCTGAACCAAAGAGTCCACCTCGCAAATCGTTTTAAGGAAATGATTTTGAAAGTAGTGCCAAACATGGATCGCTTTGCGGACATGAAGTCGCCACCTAAATATTTTAAAATGGGAAATTTAGGAAACGACTCGGTGCGAAGGCCACACGTCCGTCATCACCAAAGTTACTCGGCTCGGAGCTTGGGTACGATCGGGAAGGTCACTATGAGCACCCCTTTCGCCTGGTCCGAAAACCGCCTCTACTAACCGTGATATCCTTTTTGAAAACATTACATGCCCTTATTCCGATTATTAACCTAGAATTACTATGTTATGACAAAGAAACAAGTATAGACTAGATCGCCTAGTTTGAAACAAACATTGCATATCCGCTTTTGTCTCGAAAAACGTGTTAGATTTGCTACTGCAAGTAGGCTAAAATGCGGATTTCAATGAGTACTCCCAACTCAAGCAATCCAACCTCCACCCACAGCATTCATGCAATTATGCCACATAAGCACTTAGCCGCATGTTAATCCCATCGTCATGGCAACATTCACACGCATGCGGTATGCTAAAGCATAAAAGCTCACCTCAGTACTCGTGCCAAAACAAGAAACTAGTTAGCAAAACATGCATGACCTAGTTCATGTTAAGTGGCTAATGCAACACAGCATAAATGCAATCTAGAGTAGGCTCGGCTAACCCTAAATATGTCATGTGAAATGCTATCACGAGCACGTATTCAATTTGGAATTGAAAATTGCAATGCGATTTGTATGATGTACCGAGCCCTGCATGTAAACAAATGCATGAAATGCACACATGCGTTGCATAAGGTATGCTAAAATAAGTATGCCCTAATCTACCATAAGCAGGTAAATAAAAGGGAGAAAGAAATGGGGGTTGGAAGACATACACCCACTCACACACACTTATTACAATTTCGCCCTCACTCGGAGGGACCGAATAAATATACAAAACCAAATAAATAATTAACTACACTAGCTAATTAAATACTACAAATTAACTAGATTAATTAAATAAATTAATAAATCTAATTAAGCATTAAATGCCTCGGGATGAGGGCTAATTGCGCGGCACTTCGCGCTCGGAATCGCACTGCCGTGCACGGGTTGCCTCTGTTTCCTCTGCTCTTCAGCTCAAAAAAATTCCCAAAACTTCAGGAGTGCCTCCCAGAACACTGAGAAGCATCATCGGCTCAGACAGAGGGCCACCGGCTGAGGAGAATTGCCATCGGCACTGAATTTCATTATCGGCTGCTCAGGGGCAGCCGGTCGGCACTAAAAAGTGCCGGTCGGCACAAAGTGTTCTGCAAAACCTGCAACTCACAAGAGGAGAGGGAACAAAAGGCAAGGCAATGCAATTCAAGGTATATATGCACCAAACACATCCCAAATCGTGCTATGGACTTAAAAGGGCATGTGCCTCGATTCCCGGGCCACCAATCGCGCATTTCCATGCGTGATGGCCCTAAGGACCAAGAATGCAACTTTGATTTCAAATGCATGCAATGCAAACAAAGGTGCCAAACCTCTATCAAACTCACTTCAAGAGGCTTGGCATGCATAATGCCAATGCAACCCTAAGCATGTCATCTAGCATGCAATATGGCAATGCAATGCAAGAATATTGTTGTGTAAACATACAAGCATGCAAAGCAAAGTAGGAATGGACTTACACATGAATTGGACAGCTCTAAAAGGCCCAAGAACAGTGGCCAAGATGCCTAAAGATGGGGTCTAAACACACACGCACACATGCACATATTAAGACACCAACACTTGAGCATAATAAACAACATTCAAGTACACTTGAAATGAGTTAAACATGGACTACTAGCATGCAACTTAGGCTCCGAAATTCATACAAAACACATGGCCAAAACATGCAACAAAGCAAGCCAAACAAAGCATGCAACTAGCCTATGCTTGAGGCGAGCTCAAGAGAGCATTGAACCACATCTATGCAAAGCAAACAAGGCATGCATTGAACAACCTAAATCAGGTTTCTAGCATGTTAAAACAAGGCCAAATGTCCACTTAGATGGCATCTAAGAAGCTTAAGCATGAAGGCATGCAACAAGACCAAAACATGGAGTACTTAACACACACCTTTAAAGCATTAAAGAGGCATGCAAGGCAATCAATCAAACATGTATGAGGGACTGAAATAGCATGGAAGATGGTCCCAACCATCAAAAACAAAGCTAGAATAGCATACCACATATTCATGCTTTTGAGGCCTACAAGCCAAATACAAAGGGGCTACAAAATACATGCTAAGATTGGCCAAAATAGCTATGGACAGAGCTAAAGCATGACAAAATAAGCCTACAAGCTTCACAAATGCAAGCCTAAAACATGCTAGAAATATAGGCTAACAAGCTAGTCATGTTAAGGCAATATTAAGGCATTACAAAGTAACTATGCAAATCATGCAAAGAGTACTAAAACCCACTTGAAAGCATGCTATAATATGACAATATAAGCATGATAAACAACCAAAACATGCTCAATACACAACTAAACATGGAGCTCTCTTAAGGAGCCAACCTTGTCCTTTTCAAGGACATCAAGGAGAGGGGGTGGCCCTCTCCTTCTTGAGACTTCAAGGCATACTCTTCACCACTGAAATCCCTCAAGATTTCAGTGGTGAAGAGATCCCAAGACCAAAATCTCGGATCTCTCCAAAATGGTACAAAAAGTGCCCTTTTCAAGGCCTAAAGGTGGTCAAAGTTCCTCAAACCACAAAACACTCTTAATACACAATAAAGAGAGTCAAAAATCAGAACTTTTATGTGCCAAACACTAAGCTCAAAAACTGTTTTAAACTAGGTAAAAACAAGTTGCAAAAATGGGGAATAAAGTGTAAGTTTCTTACCCTTGTTGACTACCTTCACAAAGGTTGTTGTGCTTGGTCCCTTGAGCTCCAATCCAGACAAGAATCACCAAAACTAACCTTTAGAACCTCTGAACCAAGAGAAGGTGGGACACTAGGTGCTAGTGTGCAAAAGTAAGGCACAAAACACCTAGTTAAACAAGAGAATGAGAGAGATATAGAAGTTATATCTATTCTAACCCTAAAACCAGAGCTTGGCTCTCTAACAATGGCTAACACTGAAATTTTCTAACCCTCAAGCCAAGAGGAGAGCTTCCCTCTTATAGGCCAAAAGCTTACAAGCTTGGCCACTAAGCCCATCCCTCCATACACGTGTATGGAGGAAACAAGTTGCAAACAAATGTGAGAAAATATCTCACCAAGCAAGTGCACATGGTCGGCAGGCAAAATGGTCATTTCGCCCAAAACAAAGGCCGACCGGCACAAAATAGCCGACCGCACAATATAGTGCCGGTGACAACTACTGACCAGCAGGTAGCCTCTAGCCCCAGGTGGTGTGTGGGGATGCCTCGAAGGCATTCCCCGCCTCAAAGGCAAATCACGTGTTTGGTGCAAAACCAAACACAAGCGGTCGAGTTCGGAGGTCACGAGGCACGGACGCGAGCCGAGAACTCGAACTCCAAACGAACACACATGGATGATCACCGAGTGTCCAAGCGGTGACATCCAAGTCTTGAGGACGGTCAAAATGGGGTGTCTCTGATTGCCCTCTTTGTGAACTTCGAAAGTCATAACAATGACGGAGTGAATGTCAAAGCCGAGACGACCCATTTTTGACAAGGCCGAAGACTTGGACAAACATGCAAAGCGCAAATGGTTGAACTCGTAAGCTGCCCACGTATCCCTCAAGGAATCAAACCAGCGTAGTTCATGCAAGAGGCACACATGCCAACGATAAGATATCTTGAAGTAAGCGGGGGCAAAATGCAACCGAAAATGCAAGAAGCCAGGCATAACTTATGATCATGCAAAGAAAGCGGTGATGAGGCACCCATGCGGCAGTGATAAGCTAACATGCCACAGACTACACTACAATGTAGAAAGGGTGTAAGAGAGTTATGCAATTCTCATAACGCCGCACTCGGAGAGATACAATCCCTGTGCGACTCGTCCGGTTTCACCAGCGGTAAATGAGCCGTACATACAATATCGTGCCTGGAAAGAAAACAAACTTAACAGTACAATATGATTAACAACATGCATGTCATATGCAATGTGAATCTTGAATGGTATGCAATATATACAAAACTATGTATAGATAATGCAAATGAAAATGTAGTGCAATTAAAACTAAATGCGAACTACATGCAGGCAATTGAATCATGATTCAATCATGGCGTTCAAAACCTCACAAATGTCAAATAGATTGATGGAGGTAACAAGTCCGTCTCCCATAGATCGATGTCTGATCTATGAGTACTTCGCACGGACACAAGAACAAGTATTGGGTGGATTGACATGAGTGGGGTGACGACCCGCTGATGAAAGAACAATGATCCTAATGCCGGATGCAACAATTACACTACAATGTAATGGAAATGGATAAATGATACAATGGATATGGCACGCGGGCCAAACCAAATCTTGCCTAGGAAAGGCATGTACACATACAACCCATGTCTAACACAGCAACGGTGCCGCTACCCTCTAGGCTCGGACACAAAAGCTCGACAACTGTGCTTCGACACGAAAAATATGGGCACATACCAGACCAAGCTCAACTTGGAAAGGCGCAAGCCATAGATGGAAGGTGATGCAATGGATGCATGCAATGGAATAGATACAATGGATATGGCACGCGGGCCAAACCAAATCTTGCCTAGGAAAGGCATGTACACATACAACCCATGTCTAACACAGCAACGGTGCCGCTACCCTCTAGGCTCGGACACAAAGCTCGACAACCTGGCCGACACGAACAACATGGGCACATACCAGACCAAGCTCGACTTGGAAAGGCGCAAGCCATAGATGGAAGGTGATGCAATGGATGCATGCAGCTACAATGCAATGGGTATTTACAGAAAATGCATGACATATGCACTATACTACAATGATGCATGACATATGCATTTTTTGTTTTTTGTAATGCAATGCATGACATATGCAATATTTACAATGATGCATGACAATGCATGTTGATGCAATGACTATGATTGCGATTTTCCCTATCTTACCAACCGGCGATACACTAGGTTGGTTGGTTCAAGATCGACTGAGGCGTGACACGCCTCAACCTATGGGGCTACCATACGATTTCAAGCCGAGGTACATCTCCCGGGTATTTAAACTAGACTTTAGTCTCGAAATTCAACCTTTATGCGTTCTAGGCATAAGCCGTTCGAACTCTAGTTTTCACCGCCCCATTGATCTTCTAGGAACTCACATGAGCATAGGCAGTGGCTTTACCAGACACCGAAAAGTCGTTCGGCACGACAAAACCGAGGAATTGCACCTTCAGAGGATTTAAGGTCTCCTAGACCGGGACGCGAACGTATGCATGACAATGTATGTTTTTTTTTAAATGCTTGCCAACGCGGCTTTGAATGCATGATAATGCAAATGAGCGGTTTAAGGTCTCGCCGACCTGGGGGCAACCGATGAGGTGCGCTAAACAATGCGATGGAATACATGCCAAATGCAATGAGGTGCACAACACAACGCTATGGAATGCATGCCAAATGCAATGAGGTGCTCTTGTAATGCAGGAGGTCTTACACCTCCCGAGGACTTAAGGTCTCCTAGACCGGCGTGTTTAAGGTCTCGCCAGATCGGGGCAATCTGTTACACAAGATTCAAGGGCATGCGATGCAATGGGGCAATTGAGACGCGCGTGTCTCAAAAGATGTAAAATGTAGTGCAATGAGGTACACTTGCCTCAAAGTATGTAAAATGAAATGCAAATGAGGGTGCGCTTAAACGGCGATTTAAATGCGTGCCAAATGCAATGAGGCGACTTAACACACCGAAGGTCTTGCACCTCCCGAGGATTTAAGGTCTCCTAGACCGGCGTGTTTAAGGTCTCGCGGACCAAGGCAACAGTATAATGTGACACACGATCACACGGATGCGAAAACAATGTGAGTGAAGAAGAAACGAAACAAGAGGCACGATACCTCATTGGATGGAAAATGAAGTGCAAAACGAGGCCTACATGCCTCGAGATGCAATGAAATGCGAACGGGCACACGTACCTCATTTGATGGAAAATGAAGTGCAAAACGAGGCGTACGTGCCTCGAGATGCAATGAAATGCGAAATGAGGCACACGTACCTCATTTGATGGAAAATGAAATGCAAAATGAAGCGGTATGACACGCATGCCACATGTCAATGCAAAACGGTGCAAGTCGCGAGAGACGTGCGAGATGGCGCGATACGATGCGCCGGACAACATGATGGATGCACGTGACACACGAGGCAACTTTTGGATCTTCGGAGAAGACAAAAGGATACAAAAGGAAACAATCTTCGCTTGAAATTGAACACCAACAGTAGTAGAGACAGTCCGAAGTCAAAACGGAGGCCGGTTGAGCATCGGGGACGCATTTTCTCGTATTTTCTTGAGACTTGAAGACCCAAAGCTGATCATCTAGCCCAAACAAGGCCCAAGGAACACCACCGGGTGGAATAGCCCACCGGGCAACCGGCTGATAAAAAACTTCATCGGCACAAAAAGGTGCCGACCGGCACAAAAATGTGCCGACCGGCAAAAAGTTGCTGATCGGGGGCAGTTCTGCCATTTCATCTTGGGCTTTATAAAATAGGGCTTGAAGCCCTATTTCTTCACTTTTCTTCCGCCGAGATCTCTCACTCTCTCTCTAGAGTCTCTTTCTCTCCTCCTTTGCTCATTTCTTTGAGTTTTCGCGCCATTTTCGTCGTCGGATTCGCGATCTCCTTCGCTTTGGACATTTTCAACCGAACAAATCTTTGTTTCGATTTCCTTTGCTATTTTCACCTTTTCGACTCGTTCCTTGGTTTCCTCTATATTTCAGATATTCCCATCTTCCGACCTTCCCGCCATTTCCCCCTCCTGGGTTGACTTTGCGGTTGACTTTTCGCATTCCGCCCGTTTTCATCTTTCGCTCATTTTTCACCACCACTACACATGGCGGACGATGTTCCACATGTCGACTCCGGATCTTGAGATGGATCCCGGTCGAGCTCTTGCCATCGAGCGAAGCGCCTTCGATCCGGCGACCTATCGCCCGACTATACACGCTACCACCGACGGACTTCGCCACTTCCGCGGCTTTGAGAGGGCTTTGGACCGGAGGTTCATTGCTTGAGCCGCCTCCCACTTGTCTTTGGCGCCTTCGAGGTAACACTCTTGTCTTTTATCTTCGCAATGTAGGATTTTTCAATCGCCATAGCTAATCGAACCTATTAATCGCTTAGTTTCGATGTCTTGCATCAGAAGGTGATTGTAGACAACTTCATAATCGACATCTGCTTAGGACCGACGCACGCACACACACCGCACTAGTCTGAATCACCCAAACACACGGCACATCACATCAGAATTCATCGACACCCTGCTCATTTGAATCAAAACTCGACGCATGCTAGACTTGCACAAAACTACACAAACACGCAGACATATCACACGCTGTTTACATCGATCCTCACAGAGCATCGACATATCATGCATCGCAACCTATCCACTGGTACAATCAAACCCGATATCTGCTTGAATCAAAAATGTGCACACATGCACTAAGTTCACACAGAGCATCCAAAACATACCGACGCATCACGTGCTTTGTAGTTCATCAGAAGCACCGCACCGGATCTTGTTAAAATCAAAATTTGCACTCATGCTATATTCACTCTAAAGTTTTTCATGCCTTTAGAAAAAGAATAAATCGATGTATTCATCATTGCTTCAAGAACTGTACTTTTGAACACAGGGGGATTCCCATACCATCCGCGGGTATGGGAATGTCGCGCCGCGCTTGGTATGCAGAGCTTCCCGAGGAGGTTCGCTACATCGTAGACGAGGGGCTTCGGCGTTTTCTGCAGGGGACTTACCAGGCTTTCTGCTTGCAGGCCTCTTCTTGCCGCCCTGGCAGAGAGGTGGTGGGACACCACAGATTCGTTTCACTGTCGGCAGGGGACATGACGATGTCCCCTTACGACTTCTCGATGCTTACTGGCCTCGGGGTGGGGGGTGATCCGATCCCCTTTGATACAGACATGGACGAGTGGATCGCCGCTCAGGTCTATTTACTCGGCGCAGCTCCGCCTCTCGCTCGCCCCGGCTTTGTCCGCTACTCTTGGTTTGAGGGGCAGTTTAGGGCCCAGCGTGCCCTTGGTGATGCAACCGATGACCCCAGAGGCCGGATTGGTACGCACGCGCTTTCGATGTTTACGCTAGGGCGACGATCTTCGCCGACCGGGCGAACATGATGCCTCTCGCCTCCTCGGCGACCGGTGGATGTCGAGACATTTTGCTTTTGATTGGGGTGGTGCTCCGCCACCCTCTATGGCTATATGAGTTCGGTTCTCGGTTTCATGGCGTGGGGCTTTCAAGAGCTTGGGAGGTATGTCTCTTCTCGCTTTACATTTTTGCTCTACATACTTTCAGATTCTACATCAGTATCGCTTCACACCGATCAGAGTATCGCATACACGCCACACACATACTTCTGCTTTACACTGACTGTACACGGTTCACACTATACCCTCTGCTCAATACACCGCACGACACATGGCTCTGATATTTCTGCTTTGTTCTACATTCTGCTTTATCTGATGATGCTCTGATATCGGTTTTGCAGCTGTGGGTGTATGCCTACTTGTCCAGGCTGGAGCTGTGCGACGGAGACTCTCCGTCGCCCCTTCTCGCCGCTTTGATGGGAGGTGCACACGGCGACCGGGACACCTTCGGCTTCTTCCTACATTTTGACACCATTACCCTGCAGAGGTATGTTTTACTTGTAGTTCATCCAAGTTTCGTTTTTCCAATCAGATATTTGCAATACCAATAGATAACAAACTGTATTTCGATTTCAGATCACCTGGCAGCCATGGGCTCCTTTGCCTGCGGTGACGAGGGATCGATACGCCGGTGCCGAGGAGACCTCTCGTTACCGGATTCTTTTGGAGGGCGATCTGCGGGCTTGGTACTGGGGAGCGTTTTCACGCTGCACTTGGGTTGCCGAGGCAGATAGTCCTGTTCACCCTCCTGGGCATATGAGGGATACTGAGAGGTTCACTCTTGACCAGGTGGTGGACTACACCCTTGGCTGAGCGAGAGGCGCAATCAGAGGCGAGGGCGACTATTCTGAGTACGTCCGGACTTTTATCATGCGACCTCTGAGTGGTGGCCGTCGAGTTGATCCAGAGAGACCTGCGGTGCCAGCGGCTCGGGCAGAGGTGGGGACAGGAGCGGGACCGTCACAGCGGGCTCGAGCTCGAGTCCGTGGCAGGTGAGAGGGACGAGGTGCGGTTGGCCTGCTTCGCCTACTATGTTGACGACAGGGTGAGAGCGGAGACCTACCAGATCCTTTTCCTCCTCCCGTTGGTCATGAGTTGGTGGCATTCGACTTGCCTCCTATGTATCACTTTATTTCTGATCTCGCATTGTTATTTTACTTTCATTCAGATATCCCACGAATCTTGATGTATTTAATACTTTTGCAGACTTCTTCCGAGTATACCCGCTACCAGGAGTTGAATGCCTCCTCGCCGATGCCGCAATGACTCTCGACGCCTTGACCGCTACGGCTTGCCGGTATGTTCTATTGACCACGCCTCAAATCATATTCGCTTTCACACAATGCTATCTTGCACAAAAATCGTGATCGCTCACGGCTTTCATACATCGTACTCATACACCGTGATTCTCAGATCGATAAACTGCCCACGGCATTCACACATCAGACTCATACACCGCATCCCACACCGATAGACCGCTCAAGGTTTTTCGATGTGTTTACTCTTTGTACTTTCACCTCCTTTCCCGATCCTCCAATGGGTGGCGCTATGACCGGGCCTCCCTTCGACCCGGGATGGCGGGCGTTCCCTCGTGCAGAGGAGGGCATTCTCATGCGGGAGTAGCTCATGAACCGCAGCCCAGATGATGAGTCCGAGGAGGAGACAGAGGAGGTGGGGGCATCAGAGGAGGAGACCGGGGACAGCTCGGGCTCGAACGGTGATGCTCGATGATGCTCTGGCTTGCCCAGAAGAGGGCGATGACGGATCCCAGCCAGAGGCCATCGATGATGATCATGAACATTGCTGTTTTTCTTTTATTTTCTGTACCTTTTCCCTTTTGTAGATAGAGCACTATGTACTGCCGCAGGCAGGTTTTTGCTTTCCAAAACTGTGTACTGGAAAAGATTATATATAAACAAACTTTTTGTCTAAAAGAGTGTTATATCTGTATGTTTACGTATACCTGCACATTTCATACTTTGCATCGCATTGCATCATACCACACCTCAAATGTAAATGGCATTGATATACTGTTTAACAAAACAACCAAGCATTTGCACTGCAGTAACAGGATAACCAATCAACTAGCAGGAAATAATTCAAATAAGCCACGGCTCAAACTGAATACACAGCCCATGCCCTGCCGGGGATTAATCTGCTGGGGATTGATCTGCATTTAGCCCATAATTCAGTATTCGGTTCATTCCGCACACAGCAAACTTTCGAACAAACAAATTTCAACTGACGAGACGGATCACGAATCGATATGGTTGCAGTTGAAACACCTCGGATGTCTCAAATCTTCCCTTTCCTTTTCTTGCCTTGCACGGATGTAGAGAATGGCACAGCATCCTGAGTACAAACAACTGCTTTTTGGAAGAGGATGGGTTTTCAACCGGGGTATCAAGCCTACCACAGGACGCGACGAGACAGACTCAAACGAAGAAACAAAAGGCACACGACCTAGCACAACGAGACACACTCGGAAAAGACTCAAAGCGAACATTGAGACTGATAAGTCAAAAGACACGACACGGACATGTTTTTTTTAATAAAAACCTCAGTTTGAGGAGCCAATTCCTCGGTAGGTTTCCCACCCTTCCGATTTGTGTGACTCTCACATCACTCGACCCTCGGGCTCGGTTTTTCTCCCAAAACCCTTCTCTCATTTTTCTCTCAACTTACTCCTCTCTATTCTTTAATCTCTCATTTTGCATCCCTCCTGGGGTAAATGACAGATGAATAGGAAATTGACTTCATATCCAACGCCGTTAGCTCATGGCTATTCCTTCAGCGAATAGAGTGCCTCTCGCAATCCGTTAACGGGGAAGACAGAGGACTGACTCAATCGTGCCCCTAGTTCGTTATTTTGACCATTTTTATTTTCTCCTTAAAACAGCTTTTGATCAAAATGAGAGCCGGATTAACACATTTATTCAATTTTGATTTGAAAATCATGCGAATCAGCCATGAGCACTCGAAAATTCTCCTTTTGGGGTCCAAACATGGTCCAATTTTAAAGATGGAAAAGTTTTTGAGAAAATAAGTCAACCTCAAATAAAATTTTTCAAAAACTATTTTTGCAAATAAACGATGCTCAACAAGCATGAAACTTACCTCGAGACATGCAACCTCGGATCGGAGGCAATGGAAAATTGCCCCTTGCTTGAAGGGGAATATAGCGGAAAGTTGCCCCAGTTTGAATGGTAACTTAGGGCAACTTTTGGACATGGATGGCAACGTGGCAACGGAAAGTTGCCCCTTGTTTGATGATGTCGCGGCATGTCAGGCCACTCCTTATTGATGACGACCGACCCTGACGCGGAGAAGTCGAAGATGGCTTGAATCAATATATGGACACCACTTGAAAGGTGTTGGCGGTTGGGCTTCAAGAGAAAATTGATCACGCAATTCCAAATGCATTGTGACCGAGACGCCGGATTAGGAGGAGGCAAGTGACCAAAACCATGACATGGACCGAGACGCTATGAAAGCGTTGGGCTGGACTTCAAGATGAAGTTGCCTCACGATCCCAAACATGGGAATCAAGCCTTACGTAGTTCGGTCAAGGTACTCTCGGGTATTTTAACCTTCACTATTTTCAGCTCTAACTTTTGCCAAGGCGCTGTTGCGTGTTTTCGACCTTGCGAGCTTCTTTTTTTTTTTTTTCTTTTCAATTCTTTCTTTTTCTTTTGTTTTCTTTTGGGCTCTAACTTTTGCCAAGGCGCCTAATGCGGTTTTCGACCTTAGAGCTTCTTTTTCTATATATTTTTTGCATTACTTTTTTTTTTTTTTTCCTTTTTTTTTCTTATCTTTTTTTTTTCATTCTTTTCTTTGCTCTAACTTTTGCCTGGGTCGCCCTTCCGGGTTTTCGGCCCAGCGAGCCTCTCAAAGGGTAAAAGTGTAGCAAGTCCATGCCGAATGGTTTTGGGGTTGAAGCCTCTCGCATCCAGAGAGCGATCGTTGATTTGCAGAAGAACCCATCATGGTCACTGAATGAACTTTGCTTGGTGGGATCTGATCTTCTGGATCTGACGTTGGTGCCTTTTGTTCGAGGGCTGCTTCAAATCGGGCCACACGGGCGTTCGTGACACCGATCGTTTGAACCGATCCGGGTTTGCAACAGATGAAATCAATTCGAGACCGGGCGATCCAGGCTTACACGATCTCGAGAGCGATTCCACACGTTCGTGATTAATTGTGCAAAATATTTTGTTTTTTGAAAGTTTTCAAGGAAACGACAAACCTCTCGCACAGAAGATAGTGTGGAACCAGTCTGGATTGGACCAGGATCCTTCTCAGTACTCACGCTGACAAGCATGATTTCATTCATTAACAGCTTAGCATGCCTCTCTTTCTCTCAAAATGATCAAAGTTTTGCAAAAACCCGAGGAATTCCTTCCTCTTCGTTTTCACCACAGTGTTCAAAAAAGTTGTTTTTTTTTTTTTTTTTTTAAAAAAAAACTTAAGTCAAAGCAATAATCTTTAGGGCACAAAAGAGCAAAGGAATGCTTGTCACCCCATTCGGATTCTCTAGCACAACTAGCACAACACGCTTAATAAACATGGGAACACAGAGCTACTACTGCTTCATTGATTCCGGATGTAAATTGGCTCCAACAGAGGCACCCAAAAGGAAAGCAAAAGAAGTAATTACAAAACAAAAGCGGTGCTTGAGGCGACAACCCCAAATCACCTAGCATTCTCAGAGAAGAGGATTGACTCATTACAATTAGATGCAGACCCTTAAGCAAAAGGACTGTCTCAAAACAATGAGACAAACTTAACAACAAAATGTAAGACCGACTCGACACCCAAGTCGTTTTACAAAACTAGCATCGGCGGGTACTCAAAATTGCGTACAAACACCATATCATCAAAAATGTACCAAATGTTGCCCGCAGCGATTCATCTTCCGATCACATACTCATGATCTGTGCCTTCAGATTCAGTATCCTCGTAGTCCAAGAACTCCGTAGTAATTGACTTGGTCGAGGTTGGCGCTAGAATGATCTTATTATCAATCAAGTCTTGTACCTCGTGGCGGAGGCGAGCGTTATCGAGTATGGCGGTGCTGATGGTACGACAAGATCCGAGTGGCATCATGGTCCGCCGAAGGGTTTGGGGAGCCAAGGATGGAGAGGCGTAAGATGCCCCTTCTTGGCCAAAATAAAAAGTGACCTAGACAAAGGCATGTAAAGAGGATGGAAGGCCCTGGGCCCTCGGGGCAAGTACTTTGGAGCCTGAACACTCCTGCTAGATGTATCGCGAATGGGTCGCAGTCGGCCTTGGGTTTCGATTCTTTCCGGCAAGGATTGGGAATGGAGAAGCTGTTTTGGCATGACGGGCTGTCCCGATTCTCTCGTCGACTGCATCGCCTCGGGCGGGGTGGGAAGGCATTCTCCATAGCTTTGTCATAATGCAGATACCGCCGCTCATTCATTCCCCGGCTTCAAAGCCTCTATCGCCTACGAGCTTGTTCAATGGGGTCGGTGTCTGCTTTCATCTTATCTTTTCTTCGCCTCGCCCGATGAGAGGTTTGGGTTGATCTTGGTACATCATCATTGTGGGTGGAGGTCATCTCGATCGATTGAGCTCGATCACAATCCGCCCCAAAGACGGAGGCTCCCTGGGTTCGAATTTTCAACATACGTACAACCGTGACGAGGTTGACATTCTATAAGCAAGGTCCGCCATAGACCTTTGGAGATCACCTATCATCCCCATTAACTCGAATGTGGTGGGCTCATGAGCCTGATAGAAGAACTGGGAGTCCAGACCAAGCGGTGCGGCATATTAACAAAGAAGATCACTCAGGATGGTTTCGACTCAACGCGTCATTATGACCACAATCTCTTCGAGTTCTGCGTCATGTTCACCCTCGCCAAGGAGAAGACACTAATGCTCGACTCAACTCTCTCAATTTCGAATCAAACGGAAAATGACGGTATTTCAAATTTCTGCATGATCAAACAGGTGTAGCCGAACAACGGATTATATCACGATCATCGTTTCCTCAGATTCATCGTTCCAAATCTGAAACTGATTTCCACAGATATAACTGATTCTCAAAATACTGATACTGATGCCCTCAGGCCGGATACGCAGACTCGCAAACTGGTATATGCATTCCCTGTAGAGATATACTCTAAAAGCATATAGCAAGTAAATGAGAGCCAATACACCCCTATGTTGGGGTAGGGCTTCCCTGTCCTATTTTGTCAGGAACTAGGGTTTTACTACGATGCAATGTTTCAAACAACCTAAATCGTAAGCAACCCGTCCTAGTTTGGAATGGTCACTATGGATTCCGACTATGCAACTAGGTCGAATGGTCAAAAGGGTGCCCATAAAATCGGGTTTGTGTTCCCACATCGGGCAGAGCTTCAGAACCGTCACCTTACGGACATGCCTTGACAAGACAAGCCTCCAAGAAACCGCCAGAATAGCAGATGGCCAACACGGTGTCCTAGGCGCACTAATGCACATGCAATGCAAAGAAACACATAAGTGAAATCAAAACAGATATCACGAGTTCGAGTCAAGCTCTCTAAAATCCCCAAATAGAGTCGCCAGAAGCAGAGACGCGCCTGGGGCTTCACTCTACGATTCGGGACTCTTCTTTTTGTTTGTTATGTTCTAAATCTGAACCAAAGAGTCCACTGCAAATCGTTTTAAGGAAAACAGATTTTGAAAGTAGTGCCAAACATGGATCGCTTTTGCGACATGAGTCGCCACCTAAATATTTTTAAAATGGGAAATTTAGGAAACCCTGACTCGGTGCCGAAGGCCACACGTCCGTCATCACCAAAGTTACTCGGCTCGGGAGCTTGGGTACGATCGGAAGGTCACTATGAGCACCCCTTTCGCCTCGTCCGAAACCGCCACTACTAACCGTCATATCCTTTTTTGACAACATTACATGCCCTTATTCCGATTATTAACCTAGAATTACTATGTTATGCGCACAGCATACAAGTATAGACTAGATCGCCTAGTTTGGAAACAAACATTGCATATCCGTTTTTGTCTCGAAAACGTGTTAGATTTGCTACTGCAAGTAGGCTAAAATGCGATTTCAATGAGTACTCCCAACTCAAGCAATCCAACCTCCACCCACAGCATTCATGCAATTATGCCACATAAGCACTTAGTCGCATGTTAATCCTACTGTCATGGCAACATTCACACGCATGCGGTATGCTAAAGCATAAAAGCTCACCTCGTACTCCGTGCCAAAACAGTAAACTAGTTAGCAAAACATGCATGACCTAGTTCATGTTAAGTGGCTAATGCAACACAGGCATAAATGCAATCTAGAGTAGGCTCGGCTAACCCTAAATATGTCATGTGAAATGCTATCACGTAGCACGTATTCAATTTGGAATTGAAAATTGCAATGCAGTTTGTATGATGTACCGAGCCCGGTGCATGTAAACAAATGCATGAAATGCACACATGGCTTGCATAAGGTATGCTAAACTAACTATGCCCTACTCTACCATAAGGTGTAAATAAAAGGGAGAAAGAAATGGGGTTGGAAGACATACACCCACTCACACACACTTATTACAATTTCGCCTCACTCGGAGGGACCTAATAAATATACAAAACCAAATAAATAATTAACTACACAAGATAATTAAATACTACAAATTAACTAGATTAATTAAATAAATTAATAAATCTAATTAAGCATTAAATGCCTCGGGATGAGGGCTAATTAGCATTGCGCGCTACCGACTCGCTTCGAATCGCTGGCCAGGCACGGTTGCCTCTGTTTCTCTGCTCTTCACCAAAAAATTCCCAAAATCTCAGGAGTGCCTCCTAACACCGAGAAGCATCATCGCTCGTATGAGGGCCACCTACCGAGGAGAATTGCCATCGGCATCGATTTCATTATCGGTGCTCGAGGCAGCCGGCCACTAAAAGTGCTTGCGGCACAAAGTGTTCTGCAAAAACCCGCAACTCACAAAAGCAGAGGGAACAAAAGGCAAGGCAATGCAATTCAAGGTATATATGCACCAAACACATCCCAAATCGTGCTATGGACTTAAAAGGGCATGTGCCTCGATTCCTGCCACCAATCACGCATTTCCACGCGTGATGGCCCTAGGACCAAGAATGCAACTTTGATTTCAAATGCATGCAATGCAAACAAAGGTGCCAAACCTCTATCAAACTCACTTCAAGAGGCTTGGCATGCATAATGCCAATGCAACCCTAAGCATGTCATCTAGCATGCAATATGGCAATGCAATGCAAGAATATTGTTGTGTAAACATACAAGCATGCAAAGCAAAGTAGGAATGGACTTACACATGAATTGGACAGCTCTAAAAGGCCCAAGAACAAAGGGCCAAGATGCCTAAAGATGGGGTCTAAACACACACGCACACATGCACATATTAAGACACCAACACTTGAGCATAATAAACAACATTCAAGTACACTTGAAATGAGTTAAACATGGACTACTAGCATGCAACTTAGGCTCAAATTCATACAAAACACATGGCCAAAACATGCAACAAAGCAAGCCAAACAAAGCATGCAACTAGCCTATGCTTGAGGCGAGCTCAAGAGAGCATTGAACCACATCTATGCAAAGCAAACAAGGCATGCATTGAACAACCTAAATCAGGTTTCTAGCATGTTAAAACAAGGCCAAATGTCCACTTAGATGGCATCTAAGAAGCTTAAGCATGAAGGCATGCAACAAGACCAAAACATGGAGTACTTAACACACACCTTTAAAGCATTAAAGAGGCATGCAAGGCAATCAATCAAACATGTATGAGGGACTGAAATAGCATGGAAGATGGTCCCAACCATCAAAAACAAAGCTAGAATAGCATACCACATATTCATGCTTTTGAGGCCTACAAGCCAAATACAAAGGGGCTACAAAATACATGCTAAGATTGGCCAAAATAGCTATGGACAGAGCTAAAGCATGACAAAATAAGCCTACAAGCTTCACAAATGCAAGCCTAAAACATGCTAGAAATATAGGCTAACAAGCTAGTCATGTTAAGGCAATATTAAGGCATTACAAAGTAACTATGCAAATCATGCAAAGAGTACTAAAACCCACTTGAAAGCATGCTATAATATGACAATATAAGCATGATAAACAACCAAAACATGCTCAATACACAACTAAACATGGAGCTCTCTTAAGGAGCCAACCTTGTCCTTTTCAAGGACATCAAGGAGAGGGGGTGGCCCTCTCCTTCTTGAGACTTCAAGGCATACTCTTCACCACTGAAATCCCACAAGATTTCAGTGGTGAAGAGATCCCAAGACCAAAATCTCGGATCTCTCCAAAATGGTACAAAAAGTGCCCTTTTCAAGGCCTAAAGGTGGTCAAAGTTCCTCAAACCACAAAACACTCTTAATACACAATAAAGAGAGTCAAAAATCAGAACTTTTATGTGCCAAACACTAAGCTCAAAAACTGTTTTAAACTAGGTAAAAACAAGTTGCAAAAATGGGGAATAAAGTGTAAGTTTCTTACCCTTGTTGACTACCTTCACAAAGGTTGTTGTGCTTGGTCCCTTGAGCTCCAATCCACCAAGAATCACCAAAACTAACCTTTAGAACCTCTGAACCAAGAGAAGTGGGACACTAGGTGCTAGTGTGCAAAAGTAAGACACAAAACACCTAGTTAAACAAGAGAATGAGAGAGATATAGAAGTTATATCTATTCTAACCCTAAAACCAGAGCTTGGCTCTCTCTAACAATGGCTAACACTCTGAAATTTTCTAACCCTCAAGCCAAGAGGAGAGCTTCCTCTTATAGGCCAAAAGCTTACAAGCTTGGCCACTAAGCCCATCCCTCCATACACGTATGGAGGGGAAACAAGTTGCAAACAATTGTGAGAAAATATCTCACCAAGCAAGTGCATTGGGTCGGCAGGGCAAAATGGTCATTTCGCCAAAACAAGGCCGACCGGCACAAAATAGTGCCGACCGGCACAATATAGTGCCAGTGACAACTACTGACCAGGTAGCCTCTAGCCCCAAATGGTGGTGTGTGGGGATGCCTCGAAGGCATTCCCCGCCTCAAAGGCAAATCACAGGTGTTTGGTGCAAAACCAAACACAAACGGTCGAGTTCGGAGGTCCTGAGGCACGGCACGCGAGCCGAGAACTCCGGGAACTCCAAACGAACACACACATGGATGATCACCGAGTGTCCAAGCGGTGACATCCAAGTCTTGAGGACGGTCAAAAATGGGGTGTCTACAAGCCCCCCTCGATTTTTATGGCCCCCTCCCCTCTAGTCCTCCCCCCTCCTCCTCCCGTTCTGCAGAGCTCCCCCTTCTTCTTCTTCTTCTTCTTCTTTTTCTTTTTCTTCTTCTTCTCTCTTCGTTTTCTTCTTCCCGATCTGCAACAAAGAAAAGAAAAAAAAAATAAATAAATAAACTCGACACCAAAACGACGTCGTTTTGGTGTCGAGCCAGTATTCGAGCCGTATTCTTCGAGCTACGTAGCACTTCCATTTTTTTTATTAGGGAAATGCCCCGTAGCTCGAACACTGGGGCTCGAAAACTGACTCGAAATGCCTTTTTTTTTTTTTTATTCTTTTCCTTCCCTTCAATAACAGACAGAGGCGAGATAGAGAGGAGAGAGAGAAGAGAAGAGGAATCAAAGATAGAGAGAAGAGAAGAAGAAGAGGGAAGAGAAGGAAAATCGGTGATGGCGGTCGGTGATCGGCGGTGATATCTTCGATCATCTTCCGGAAAACCTCGCAACAGCTGGAGAACTCCATCGGCGACGTGTCGTGGCTCCTCTCCTCCCCCGCGGACGATCGCAACGATGACTATCTAGGTCTTCCTCCGATCGCCGAAAACGAGCCAATTTTGTGTTTGATTTGGGAACAAATCGCGATTTTGATTTTTTTTTTTTAGATCTGTGATTTTGATATATATATTTTTTTTAGATCTGTGTTTTTTTTTTTTTTTTTTTTTGATTTTGAAAATTTGTGTTTAATTGTGATGATGTTGTGTGTTGTTGTGATTGTTGTTGATGATGATTTGAATAGTTGTTGTGTTGTTTTTTTATTTTGGTTGTTGATGATGATGTCTCCCTTGCTCCATCTCTCTTCTTCTTCTTCTTCTTCTCTGCTCCATCTCTGTTCTTCTTCTTCTTATTTCATCTCCCCTGATGAACAAGATTTGCAGAAAACACAGCTGAAGATGATCAAACAAAAACGAGAATGAATGGAAAAAAAAAAAATTTCTCCAAAACGATGACGTTTTGGACTCGAGCCAATTTCGAGCTTGGCACTTTCGAGCTACGTAGCAGCTCCGTTTGTACTAAGATAATAAAAACAATAATGTTTGAGGGCCTGAAATGCTTGGCTCGAATGTGGCTCGAAATTTTCTTTTTGCCTCAAACATTTTCCTTTCTCTGCTTTTCTCTCAATGAAACAGAAATAGGAGACAGAGGAAGAGAGAAGAAGAGAAGGGCAAGGCAGAGGTGGGTGGATGGGTGGAAGAGAAGAAAGAGTGAGAGGGAACAGAGAGAGCCGGAATGGATGTTGATGAACATGTTCAGATTTTTTTTTTTTTCTGCAGATTTTTTTCATCAACATCATGTTCAGATCTGACTCAAATTCGTTTTGATGTTTTTTGTTTTTTTGTTTTTTTTTTTGCATTTTTCTGCAGATTTTGATGACGATGTTCATGTCGTTGATGAAGATGTTCATGATTTTGATGAAGATGTTCATGTTGTTGATGAAGATGTTCATGTTGTTGATCAACATCAAGAACAAAAAAAAAAAAAAATCTACAGATTCTTTGACATCAAGAACAAAAAAAATCAAGATCATCATCAAAATGGATGTTGATGAAGATGTTCATGTTGTTGATCAACATCAAGAACAAAAAAAAATCTGCAGATTCTTTGACATCAAGAACAAAAAAAAAAATCAGAAAAAAAATTAGGAATTATTTATCAAGATTTGTGTTCCCAAGCTCTCTTCTTCCTCCTCTGTTTCTTTTCTTCTTCTTTCTTCATTTTCTTCCTCCACCGTTCTTCTCTCCTTTGATTTCTGAAGAAAAAAAAAAAAAAAAAAAAGGAGGTGCCAAAACGACATCGTTTTGGCACCTCGAGCCATTCGAGCTAGAAGTGATTCGGGCTCTGTACCGGTGCTGTATTAGATTATGATGGGCCTTGATCCGGATCCATCTTAATAATTCAAATAGTTTAATATGCAGATAGTTTAATATGCAGAACTCGTTGAGTATATTATTATTTCTATAAAAAAATTACGTTAATCAGATATCGAAATCCATTTGATCAAATTACAATTGTATCAATGACAAGTATAATTTTCAAAATAAAGAAATGTGATCTGATCAACTAATTATTAATATTTGATCAACTTAATTTTTTATAGAAATAATATTTTCGATGGGTCCTAATAAATTGAACTGTTTAGATCATTGATGAACTTATATTAAGGCCCACCATACTCAACATCATCCTCTAATGTGATTGAATTTTATGTACCGAAATTACCCATCACACATTTTTTTTTTTTGGGATCAATCCATTGGAGAGTAATTCCCAACAACCAAATAAACCATCCCCCAAATTTAATTTCAGACATGATAATTACATGCTCCCTTCAATATTTCTATAATTAAAAAATATATATTTATTTGCAGACACCTCATCATCAATTTGAGTCCGGGTTACTACCGGGGAGCTGTTCAAGTCCGACTTTCAACCCAAACATTTTTTTTTTAATTGTGATAATCAGCTATTTAGACCAATTAATATACACCTCAACTAGAAAGATGAAGAAGATAGAAAGATCAAGTCTGCGTTCCTCTGTACGATGCCAATCTATCACCTGAAAACACAAACGTGAGCTAGCCGGCGGGTGTGTGCCGGAAACCTCTCCGATGCCTAAGTCAGTAAGCAAGACAAGTAGGCAAAAGCTCTATGTATTCAGGGAGTAAGAGTTGTATTACCTCTCCAAAGGTGATATTAGTGAGCTTATATAGGTTTCGCGTGGCACAATCCTGGTAGGACTCTTGTTCCTCCATACGCAGAGTCCTTCTAGGATTACTCCTTCTTGCGTAGAGTCCTCCTTGGATTCATACTCCTGGAAGACAATGCTAATCCTCCAACACCCCCCTCACTGCTTAAACCAAGTGAGATGGTTCTTCTTATGGCCGGACTACTTCAGGACCGGAGTAACACTGCCGTAATGAATAGGCAAATCGAGCCAAACTAACTCTTATTTCGGCTCTCATACTCCTTACTTCTACTCCGGTTTCTCATACCAAGACCGGACTATTCATAGAAGCGTCCGACCGAACTACCATAAATGGTCTAGAAGATGTTACTCTTGTACTCCGGTTTAGAAGTCGTAACCGGACTATCCAGGAACCGAGCTACACCGTGTTCATCTGTCAACCGGACTACCGCAGTACTCCTTAGACCGGGGTACACATGTTTGGGCTTACCTCGGCCCAATTTATTATAAATTACCCTCTCACACCTCAACTAGAAAGATGAAGAAGATAGAAAGATCAGAATCAAGAAGATTTTCAAGTAGTCTTTGTTATTTTGTTTGGTTAAATTTTCAAAATCTATTTCTCAACAAAGTTGAAAAACTAATTTGGTAAAAAAAATGAAAAAGTTAAGAACGAAATTCATTACTACATGATATGGCTTTCTCGTTCTCTTTCTTTTCTTTAATTAGAAATAATTTTTGAAAATTTAAAAACTTTTTTTTCTATTTATTTTGGTCAAATTACTTTTTAATTTTTTAAAATAATTTTAATATACAAATACTAAAAACTTAACCAAACAAAAATATGTTTTTTTGTTATTTTAACATAACACAACGGTTAATAATTTATATTCATTATTAATGTTTTTATATTTATACATACATACATATAATTTAGGGTAAACTATCAATAGGTCCTACTTTTGAAACTTATTACCCATTAAGTCCTATTGATAAATTTATTAAGTGATAAAGATAAATTTATCAGTCTTTTATTTTTATGAATAAATTTATAGTGATAAATTTATCAGTCTCTTTGTTTTTATGAATAAATTTATAGTGATAAATTTATCAATTTTTTATTTTATAGTGTTAAATTTATTAGTTAGGACCTGTAGGTAAATAAGTCTAGTTAATAGGACTGATTGGTAAGTACCCCTATAATTTAACTCAGGTCCCAAGTTGCTCGGCATGCCCATTGTCTTCAGCCAAATCTGATCCAAATTTTTTTTGGACTCTACATTTCTGCCCATGGCCTCACAAAATCTAAAATCATGTTGTCCAAGTCTTAAGGTTATGTTTGGTTCATAAATTTGGAGAGTGATTTGGAAAGAGAAAATGAAACGAAATAAGAAAAGTTGTGTCAAATTAAATGAAATTTAAATATATTTTATTCATATTTTAACTATCTTTTCTCTTTTCCTTTCTAAATACATTTCCAAATTCTTGAAGCAAATTGTAACAAACCATCACAGATAGGTGGTTTACATGGGTGATTTTAAACATATAAAGCACTACTAATTTGTTATTGAATAATTTGAATTTAAAATTTTAAGTCATATTTGTAGACTCACGAATCGGACATTATACAACCTGATTGATATTGAGTTGGACTCAGGTCCATGTTGTCAAAGCCTTAAACGATATTGAGTTGGATTCACGTTTGTCGGCTTGGTCCGTCTGGAGTTGCAATTCTACATTTATATCCCGATGTGCCTGAGGCCCCATATGTTGGTGTTGTTTTGATTTTTGATTAGCAATTTTTAACTTATAATAATAAATTGGGGGACTTATCAGCCGGTCCCATGGAAATAGATTGATACTCATCAAGTCCTGCCCTATTTCTGTTTCCAATTTTACCCCTCAATATCACACCACACGCGTGAAGCAAAGAAGCTATCACGAGCTCTCCCCTGCACGCGTGACACACACGCTCCTTCTCAATTGTTCTGATTTGGAAACTATTCTGAGGCGATTTGGAAACTATTCTGAGGCGATTTGCGATTTGGAAATCGAAACAAACGAAGAGATTTTCCGCGAATCTCCCATCGTTTCCAAAGAAATCATCTCTGTTTTCATACCGATTATGAATAGATCCCCAGCAAATCTTCCACCGTTTTGATCTATATTCTGATTCAGACATCTACTCTCCCTGTTTAGTTCATCTTCAACAAACATGCCAATCAAACGTGAGTCGTATTCATCTTCCCTTCTTTTATAACTATAATTAAGTGATAAAATTCGACTTGAAACTATTTTCAATGTGTATCATACAATATTAATTTATTAGTGATATTCAACTTCATAATAATCACATTTTCATATTCATTTGCTATACAATGATGGATTTGCTTACTTTTGTTAATTCAGTGATTAAATTTGATATACAATGACAGATTTGCTTATTTTGCCCAATTTAGTGAGAAAATTTGCTATAAGAATGATAGATTTGCTTAATTTTCCTAATTGAGTGATAAAATTTGTTATATTGATGGATTTGCTTCCCTTCTTTTTTCATAACTATAATTGAGTTATAAAATTCGACTTGAAGCTATTTTCAATGTGTATCATACAGTATTAATTTATGAGTGATATTCAATTTCATAATAATCACATCTTCATGTTCATTTGCTATACAATGATGGATTTGCTTACTTTGCCCAATTCAAAGGAGAAAAATTTGTCGATAGATTTGCTTAATTTTCTTAATTGAGTGATAAAATTTGTTATAATGATGGATTTGCTTCCCTTCTTCTTTCATAACTATAATTGAGTGATAAAATTCGACTTGAAGCTATTTTCAATGTGTATCATACAGTATTAATTTATGAGTGATATTCAACTTCATAATAATCACATCTTCATGTTCATTTGCTATACAATGATAGATTTGCTTACTTTTGCTAATTTAGTGATAAAATTTGCTATAAGAATAATAGATTTGCTTAATTTTTCTACTTGAGTGATAAAATTTGTTATAATGATGGATTTGCTTCCCTTCTTATTTCATAACTATAATTGAGTGATAAAATTTGACTTGAAGCTATTTTCAATTTGTACATACAATATTAATTTATGAGTGATATTCAACTTCATAATAATCATATCTTTATGTTCATTTGCTATATAATGATGGATTTGCTTACTTTTGCTAATTCAGTGATAAAATTTGCTATATAATAATGATTTGCTTACTTTGCCTAATTGAGTGATAAAATTTCCTATACAATGATGAATTTTCTTACTTTGTCTAATTCAGTGATAAAATTTGTTATAACAATGATAGATTTGCTTAATTTGCTTAATCGAGTGATAAAATTTGATATAATAATGGATTTTCTTACTTTGCTTAATCAAGTGATAAAATTTACTCACTTTGCCTCATTGAGTGATAAATTATCAGTTGTTTTCATCTTCCTCATGATACTTCATGTTCTTTTGCAATTGGGAATCTAAACTTTGCTATATAGTTATGTATTTGCTTAATTTGCATAATAGAGTGATAAATTCTTCTTAGTTTGCCTAGTTCAGTGATAAATTCTTCTTAATTTTCAATGTTCATGCTCGATGTTTTTGTACAGATGTTCCCAGCCATTAGGCATAGCAATTGAAACCCGGCCCGACGGGGACCCGATCCCCCGACCCCAATTAAAGCGGGGTTTCCCCGAAAATAACTCCCCATAGGGCCGGGGATGGTATTAAAAATCAAATCCCCGACAACTTTTGGGCCGGGGACGGGGATAGGTTCCCGAGACCCGGCCCTGCCCCGGTCCCACCCTGTTAATCCCCGAATTCCCCAT
The DNA here is from genome assembly GCA_025200525.1 of Camellia lanceoleosa. Taxonomy (NCBI): domain Eukaryota; kingdom Viridiplantae; phylum Streptophyta; class Magnoliopsida; order Ericales; family Theaceae; genus Camellia; species Camellia lanceoleosa. The sequence goes on along the minus strand of CM045765.1, from coordinate 1,858,439 downwards.
GTATATATATATATAGGGTATTAGGGTTAGTCTCACTTTTCCTCTCATTTTTTTTTCTTCTCTCACAGAACTAAAGCTGATCTCTCTCTCTCTCTCTCTCTCTCTCTCTCTCTCTGTGGTTCTATCAAAGCCGATCTCTCTGCTGGTGGCCCCTCATCTCAAACCCTCCCTTCTCGAATCTATTGATCTCAGCGACTCCGACGACCTACTCGCCATCGCCGACGACACAGAACAAGGGACCTCTTATTTTCTACGACGTCGGCTGGTTCACTCCGGTGCCAAGATCCGACCTACACGCCGTCGCTGACAACACAGAACAATAAGAAACTTCTCTCTCTCTCTCTCTCTCTCTCTCTCTCTCCCTCTCTTTGGTTTTCGATTTTGTTCTTCAAATCTGGAAATTTTGGTCACCACCGATAGCAAGATCCTATCTAGTTGAGCTCAGATCTGTTGAGCTCAGATCTGTTTTTGATTTTTAATTTTTAATTTTTGATCTATTTTGATGAATTCTTGATGATTGTTGGCTTTCTGTTTTGATCTGTTGGCAAGATCCTATCTAATTGGTGATTGTTGATGAATTCTTGTAGATCTAGAACTCAAATTTGAATTTTTTTTTTTGGCCGGGAATGCCTGGTCGAAACCCAATCCCGTTGAAGCGAGGTGGGGGTGGCGATAGGTTCCTCGTCGGGGATCGGGGCCGGGGACGGGGGAGTTTCCACCAACAGGGATCGGGGACGGGGAGGGTGATCCCCGCCCCGTTGCCATTCCTACCAGCCATCGTAAAAGATTACGTCGTCGAGAAACAAGTTTCTCAAAGAAGAAAAAGATTGACAAAGTTGAGTTTGTTATAGAGCCAATAACACATGAAAGTGAAAATCAACTAGAAGTTAAACCTAAATCTAACATTGACAATAAGGAGCCCAAACAGTAGCAATTGAAACAAGGTACAGAGCTCTACAAAGTAAGAGGAAAGAAAAAGGTTGATGGAAAAAAAACTAGGACTGAACAGATACATGACAATGAAGCAAAGTATGTCTACCGTTCTAACATTCAATTTCTTATCAAAATTTTCAAGACAACAAAACTCAGAGAGGAGCATTTGGCACTATTGAAAAACACTCCTTTTTCACTTCTAGTTAATACATTGAGTGAAAACAAGGTTAAAAGAAGAGATTCAATTAAATATGATGATGTGGTTGCAAAAATTTTGCAAACTTACCAAATGGATGGAACCACATTTGAAATTGGTGGGAAGAAGCTGAAGTTAAATCGAAATGACTTCAAGTTAATTTTTGGGATTGCATGTGGACAGAAGAAGATGAATCTTGCATACAGAAGAAAAAATGAGGTAGCTATGGTGCAAAGAAGGAAAATAACCGAGTGCAGAATGACAAGTGCTTCAATCCAAAAGTTGATAACGAAACTTTTGAGAAGCAACAACAATGAAGATGTAGAAGATGTTGTTAGGCTTGTGTGCCTCTTGGTTTGTTTTCTTTTGTTATATCTGGGTACTAGGACTACAATTGGTTGGGGGTTCATGAAATATCTTGAGGATATTGACAAAATGAAGTCTTATGATTGGTGTGGCGCAACAAAACAACATCTTACAAGATCAATAGCAAGCAACATCAACCAAATTGATAAAGTGTGCGGATGTGTGATCGTCTTATTGGTAAGTAAATACCTCACTTACAACTTATAAACTATAATATTTACATTTACTAAATACTTATTTATAACATTTTTTTTGTCCTCAACAGTATTGGATATGCGAGCATACAAAGATCATCAAACCAAATGACAAGAACGCAATCCCAAGATTTGCAAAATGGAACATCACACATCTTGGACAACAATTGGCAAAGTCATCCTTGCATGATCTGAAACATATTGAGGTATCCATTGATAACCTTTGTTTTGTTTAAACAAATATTAGATTTTGTTATGCAGTGATAAATTTTAGCTCAACTGATAAATTCTTATTAATCTTCATGGTGTCACATTTCTGGTAGAAAATTATTTAGGCATTTCATCTGTGCTAGGAAATTATTCAAGAAACAAGTTTTATCAGTGTATAACCTTTATTTCTTTAATTGAGTGATGAATTTTGCTATGCAACGATAAATTTTGATATGGACTGATGACTTTTTGCTCATAGTTATAAATTTGTTTAATTAGCTTCATTGAGTGATAAATTTTGCTTAATGTTGCTAATTCATTGATAAAACTTTTTATCATGAACTAAATCACTAGTCTTATTATAAATTTGAATCATTGAATGATAAATTATTACTTAACTTTGTGTCATATCATTCTTTTTAATAATTTTCATTCATATAGGAGAGCAATTTGAAAGACGCAAGTGAAGAACAAAAAATATACAAACAATTGCAACTACAAACAGAAGATGAGCATGAAGATGAAGAATGTAACTTTGAGGAACAAGAGCAGACTAAATTATCTGAAAAGGAAGAAGAAACAATGATAAAAAAAATATACCAACACTTCCTACCGCGGACTGAAGAGGGGGATAAAGATGAAGAAGCTAACTTTGAGGAACAAAAGCAGACTGAAAAATCTCAAAAGGAAGAAGAACCAATTATCAAAAAGATATTCAGTCTCAGTCCAGGAAGAAATTCACCGAATCCCAAGCATCAAATAGGTGCTCGAAAAAAGAGAAAATCAACAACATTGCAATAAAAAAAGAATGCAAGAAGGAAAGCCAACTTTCAGCATGAAACTGAAGAAGGTTCGGTTCATGTGCAAAGAAATGAGATTTCTTTTGAGAAGCTAGAAAATGATTAAGAAGAAACAATGATCAAACAGAAAGTTAGTCCAACAACTTCACCGGGATTCAAGCATCAGACACCGGTTGAAAAGAGGAAAGCAAAAAGAAAACTTGCCCATGAAACAAATCTCTACCATGTCAAAATTAATGAATATACCTTTGAGAAACTAGAAGAGAATGTGTTGATAATCCAAAGGCTAGAAATGGAGAAGGTAAGAATCCAAGCAGAAAATGATGAGCTTAAGGACCAACTCATGATGTGACGCCCCAAAATTTGAGAACATCATAATAGGGTTTAAAACTTAAAATCAATTTTCTTAATTAAGAATCCTCATCAATGTTGCCACCAAATTTACCATCATCCATTAATTAACAACATGGAAACTAAAAGTTCTTAAATTACAACTTCAATCAAACTTAAAACTTTGTCTTAGTACACAAATATAAAAAGAAACTAGAGAAAAACTAGAAAACTCAAGAACATGGTTCATGAAATTTTGGCACGCTTCAAGCTAACCAGGGTTGAATGCTGCCTTCCAACACCTCGGTGTTTCCTTCGGTTTCTCCGATACTTAGCATAAAATGCTAGGGCAACGGGAATGCCAATGGGCAACGAGCTCAATAAGATACTACAACCTGAAAATACCTACCCCGATAATAATACTCACAATTAATGAATACTGTGTAGTTAACAGAATAACAAGCAGCATTTAATAAGCATAACAAGAATACTATCAGTTGAAGTAATAACAATAGATAATAAGAACAATGGCAAGCGGAAGTATTATTTCATCATAAGAAAAAAAATTGCCAACTTTTCTTTTAAATTCACATAGATTTAGTTCATCGGATAAGTTTAAGTAACTCCCCGCGGAGCACTATTTCCACTCAACCGTTAAACAATGGCCACGGGCAATTCTGACTCCCCCTTGGTCAAATATTCAAATGTTACTTATTGTAACTACCAATGATGCCTACGCACCAGGGTTACGTACCCGAGTCATGACATCACGGTCTGTCTCAAGGGAGCGGTCTATGTTGTGACACCCGCACCACCAACCTTATATCGCCTACATTGATAAGAGTCGAAATACCTTCCCGTGCCATATTAGGGTTTGCAACTCACTCGTGCAAGATTCTAAACCGGGCTCACCCCATCACTTGTAAACTTTAATGCATCTATTCAATTTCGTGTTTCTTTACTTCGTCGAATTCACATTTTGATGCATGTGCGAGTTTTAGTTTGAAAACCATAGTGTCATAATTTTTATATAGAACAACACAATCATGTATGGCAACCAAAGTAAGTATGATAGAATGTCTTAGGACTCGTCACAAAGTTTCTTAGAATTCACACATTTCTTCTTTCAGCATTATATGGTCAGACAAAAAAAATATGAAACCCATAGCAAACGAAGTTCAACAATTACAATATTTTAACTGGTGCTAGTTCATCAAGTTAGGAAAATATTTCAAGAAGAATACTAGGGCTAAAAACGATTTTAAAATGGAGAAATAAAATTTGGAAGAAAACTGGTTTTTCTGGGACAGTGAGATTACATAACTTCCAGCACAGGTGATCTGTGTTTGAAAAATAAAAAGGGCCTCAAACAGTGCTAAAAGAGGTATGGTTAGAACGGATTGCTAGATATTTGAATCAGAGGAGTGTGAAGACTGAAAACCAGTCGAAGATGGTCAAATAATTTTATAAGAAAACTGGACAGATTCTGTCACATTTTGGGAAAATTGGCGTTTCTCTCTCAATCCTTAATAAAAATTATGTAACTAGCGGCGTTTGAAAGGTAGCTTAAAAATATAACTTTTCCAATTTGAATCACTTGAAAATTCATTCTGTGGAATAAACAATGACCTGGTAAAGTCAGCATTGCTGTTGCCTCCAAACAGCAATGAAGTAAAAATATATTCAGGCCATGAAAACGTCAGCACAGGTGTTCTGTGTTCGAAAAATAAAAAGGATCCTCAAACGGTGTCAAAAAGAGTCATGGTCAGAACGGTTTGTTAGATACTTGAGTTTAGAACATATTTCCAGAAGGGTTCGAAGACTGAAAATCAACGGAAGATGGTCAAATAATTTTTCTAAGAAAACTGGACAGATTCTGTCGCATTTTAGTAAAACTACAATTTCTCCTTTTAGACTTATCCATTTTTTGTGAAATCAGTGGAAAATGAACGATAACTCTTATATCTAACTATTCCAAGTAGTTGTGCAGAAAAACACCATTTGTAGAAAATGGGACCGGTTTGAAGCCACTACTTCTGTTGTGTTATGGGCGCTTAGGGAAAATATTTGTTTCAGTAAGAAAATGGTGTCCAATGATTTTATAAAAATTTTACACAGTGTATAAAACCTATATCTACTTCTAGTATACACATATTTTTAACATCAATCATTTTCAATTTATTAGAGCCCTCTTTTCATCCGATAAAGTCTAAAACAGTGAGAAAGAATCTAAATTTCGTAAAAGGAAGCCATTCTCATCTCGTTCTACTCTCTTGCAAGATTATTTCAACAATGGAGAATATTGAACACATAAAAACAGTAGCTAAGCCATATATCTATGTTTTCAAGAAGGAATATGAAATTATCACATAATGAGACCCTCATCCTATTCAAAATTTTAAGCATGCATGGTACTATTTTGCTATATATGACTTAACCATGCTTTAGCCTTGCATATATAAATCATATAAATTCAGTTATAGGTATTTAAGGGAGGATAGAGGTGATGTATTCTTACCTCAATGAAGTAAAAAAATCCTAAGTGTTGAGCCTTTCTTCCCTCTTCTCTCCTTTCCTCTTGCTTTCTCTCCTTCTCTTTCTCTTGTTCCAACCAAGCTTCCATGTCTGTGTTGGAGGATTTTGTTTTTCCTATATAGACTAAAATGGGAGGGAAAACTTGGGCAAGGGATTGGCAGAGAAGGCATGGGTGCATGGTTATTGGTGGGTTGCCTATCCCATATGGCATGCTTATGATAAGCCACTCCTACACTCAAAGGTGAGAAAAAATCAGATTGAGCATGCAAAAGTGGCTGCACTTTTGAGGGAGCATCTCCACATAAGACAACATTTATCCTTCTCCATAAGGTTCTCCTTCTTTTTTTTTATTTTTTATTTTTTTTTAATTGAATTGAAATTGATGCCAATACAATATTAATATGTATATATAACTTATTTATTTATTTATTTAATATTATTATTATTATATTATTTTTAACTGGATGGTTTTCTTCCTACTAAATTCTAACTAGCTTATTTACTATTAATTTAATCTATTTAGTTTTCACAACTATATTTTGATACAGAAATTTAATCACAGTAAGATAAATAATTTTTATTTAAAAGAATTTAATATTGGTATTAATTATGGTGCTATTAACATTATAATTTAATAGTTTAATAATCACTATTGATTGACTTAATATTATTATTAGTAAACTAATTAATTGTCTAAAAATTCAGGTTCTTACACATGAAGCTTAATAAACAAATGGAAGACCAGAGCAAGAAAGCAAAGACACAGATGGAAGTGAAAGATGTGGACATAGTGCTACTTAATGAGATAATTGCAATGTTGGTTGAATAAAATGTCTACCTGGATAGTCAAGAAGAACAAATCCTAGTTGAAGTTGAAGCCACCAATCCCAAAAAATCACCTTTCGTGAGCTCAATGATAAAAAGGGTGAAAAATAGAAAAACAAGAAAAGAGCATAAAGATCCAAATTTTTGGTACATAACGAAAAAACAACCAAAGTAAAACAAGACAGTTGATGAAGTAGAACCAATGGTTGAAGAAAGTGCAAAGACCACAAAAGAAGAGGAGATACAACATCAACATTCAACAAAAGAAATTGACACTTCCTATCCAGTGTTTTACAAATTGCTAAAGAAATCAAGGATGAGACTCACTAGTCTTTGGGCCACAATAACCAAAAGGTAAGAACATGATTTGGTCCTAAAATTTCCAAATTTGGAATCTAAATATTAATAAATTTATTATTCCAACACTAATAACCCTTTTTCAGGGATCAACCAGTGTGGCAAGGAGCTGTCCATGCAACCTATGTCTACTTAAATGACATTGACAAAATATTAAAAGGTCAAGATTTGGCAGGCATTGTAAGTTGAATTTGTAACTCATTAAAATAACATTTTAGGTGTTTGATTTATATTAATTCCTTATTTTGTTTTTTGTTTTCAACACAGGTAATAGACGCATATGCAGAACATTTACTTGTACAAAAACAAAAAAACAAGAAACAACATCATTCATATTCATTTCAAGTTGCCATGTAAGTAACTAGTTTGCTTAACTAAGGAACAACACTTGTTTTGTTTTTTATCAGTGTATAATCTTTATTTGCTTAACTAAGTAACTAGTTTCAAACATATGACACTACTCTCCCTCTTCAATTGGCCCTATTTCCTAATTCAAATCTTGACATGTGAAACAAAAAGTCAAGCAAACCAAACCAGAATTTCTGACTCAGATTCTGTAATCACTGTTGTATATTTTGTAATCACTGTTGTGGTGCCACAGTATGAGTAAATTCCAATATTTGATTACAAATTCTGGGCACTTTTTTGGGTTTTCGAAACTACTGTATATGATATTGAGAATTTCAACAAATATTGAAATGTGTTGAAATTGAAATATCTAGATTATATGCTATGATGTTGCAGGACATAGTTCACTTTCATTTTGTTAGTGGTGAAGCCTCATAGAGCTCTTGTTTGATGTAATTTATTAAGTAATGGACATCTTTCATTGCAACTATGGAATGGAGAGAATCGTGATATATATATATATATATATTAGTAGACGTGCACACTCACATGAGTGTACTTGAAATAAGCAGTATGGATATATAGCCTATATTACATCATCTATGAATATTTGAGAATGAAAGAGAAGAATACACTACAAGAAATGTCACTTTTGGCTACTAAAAGATTGGTCGCCAAAAGTCCAATATTTAGTCGCTGAAATGATTTAGCGACTAAAATATTTTGTCGCCAAACTTGTTGCCTATACTTACGGCCTCAAGAATAGTATTGGCGACTAAACTTTGTTTGGTCGAAAGTGACTACATTTCGCTACTAAATTTAGTTTAGTCGAAAATGTTATGTTTCCGCCACTAAAACCTTTAGTCGAATGAGGCTTTTTGGCTACTAAGTTGTTGTGGTTGGAGAAGGTGTCACCTTTAGCTACTAAATAATTAGTCGCCGAAAGTACACATTTGGCTACGAAACTGTATTTAGTCGACAAAAGGTGCATTCGGCGACTAAAGTGTCAGTCACTAAAAGTGCATTGGGTTATGCTTTTTCTACTAAATTCTTAGTCACCAAAACATTTGATTACGTATTTAACTACCAAAATATTTGGTGGCCAAATACTTTAACGTGTTTTTTTTAAATTTTTTTTTCTTTCTAAACAACCTGTATCAATTATTAATACAACCTCTACCCTGTATAAACAATATAATCCATCAACGCTAAATATGTTATCAAGCATTCAACAACGTGCACACATTTTAGTTCCAACCATCCAAAAAATTAATATTGAACGTCCAATTATATATATATATATATATATTACAAATTCCATAAGAACCAGTCTAATCCAACGTCAATAATTTAATTTTATACATAATACAAGAATAACCAACTACTACCACTACACATTTTAGTTCTAACCATCCAAAAATAAGTACTAATAAGTACAAGATGTCGTCCTGGCATCACTATAAGCTCCCATTGTTCGAGTCCTTCCATAAAACCCTTAGATTAGAAGAAGGGGCCAACTACTCCCACTCCCCCATCCCCTTCGTTCATTGCTGCTGGCACCTGCAGAACCATTGCATGAATGTGAAATCAAGTGCATGTCTAATAAAAATATAGAAATACATATTCATAGTGTCCTCGATCCAATTACACAATGTAAAATTACTGCATAGGAAAAAAATAAAAGATGTGCTTACCTGTAGTACCATGGAAGTTGAACCCATCATCCCAACCAGGCAAATGCCTTTCTTCATTACCTTTCCAAGATTGTTTTCTGGGTGGAGCAAGCATACAACAGAATGCATCAGCCAGAATGTAACCAACACGCACAACAAAAAACTGCCACTATAAACAACTAGGCATGTTCTTGATCATAACAGCAAACAAGGACTTATATGGAGCAATCATATCCCAAACACAAACATGCAGGCACCAATATGTTTATGAAATATAACACTAATCAATGAGAGTGTTCATCACAATAATCATAACTTTCATATAGTGCATATAAGTTTATTATTCGTAATTTTATCACAAAATATCATAAAACCACAAATATTCATAACTTTCACACAAAACATAACTTTCATACAATGTGCACAATTTTTAGGGTGGATGACGTAAATTTATCAATTTCTCTTTTATGTTTTCTCCTAAATTGTCTAAATAAGAAAAAATATATACCACTATCCTTTCTTTTCTTTTTGTTGTTTTTGCCTGGAGCCTATTTTCAAAATATAATTCAATCAAGTTTCTTCAAAAGAGACAATAAAATTTCTAAATATCTTGGATGTCTTCTACATAAATTTGAAAAATTCACTTCTTTGGTTGTGGTGTTGCCTTGCTGCATACCTAGAAAAGTATTTTTGTACTAGGGCTACATATCCTGAATAATCTCACTTCAACGATATTATAGCGAGCCAGTCATAAATCAAAACTAATGGTGAGATGACCCATTAGAAAACCTGAATTAAAATATAATCTCACTACATATCCTGATGTATAATGGTCTCTGCACAATGAATTACTAAGCACCCATAAATGAAAAATATTGTTAAATGGCCTGACATAAGAGGGATTGCTTCAGCTATTCTGCATATTAGCTTGAAACACTTATATCACAGGCCAAATATATATATATATATACATTATTAAAATTTCCAATTTGGAAATTTTAAAGGGGGTGTGCATATCCATTTGCTTGAGGTAAGCAACCAAACAGTCTTATGTACCTATTTTAAAATTTTCAGGATTCTGGAAGTATGGGACCATGTACCTATATCATATTTATTACAGAAGTATGTTGAGTTACCCATCAAATCAAGTTCAATCCCACTGCTACAATCCAAACTTTTTTTAAGAAAATATGATATAATTCCCTCTATAACTAAAAACATGCTCAAATTAGAACCCTTAACATGTTTAATTTTTATTGCACAGTTGGGGCTCATAAATGGGATAAAGGATAATCCAACTCCAACCATATTTTCAATCACTGACCACAAGTTCCTCCTAATTTCAAACCTTCCCAAGATCGCTCACTATACCCTATTGAGATGAATGAATTTTTAAGCATAAGCCATAATTTCAATGGTAGGGTCCTGGAACACCGGGTAACTAACCAGGTCAGATCACCAAGCCATCTATTGTGCTTAAATGTTTTTGTAGAGCCAGAACAAAATGAAGACACTCCAAAAAAAAAAGAGTCTAGAATCGGTCATTTGTGCATACCCGTTAAATGGCCCCAAAAAAAGAATGGAAACCAATGAGAATATTGCCGTATATGCGGCTACTGATAGAGCAGTCAAACTTCTTTAGGATTAACTTATGTATTTTAACATGAGAATTTTAGGCTATACAAGATACAACTCAAATCCTAGTGAAGAAAGAATAATTAAGAAGTTATAAAAACAACATTTAAAAGACAACATGGATCCCATCCACCAAGACAAGGCAAAATCCTATGTTCTAGAATGGAGTCACAACAGAAAACCAATGGTGAGATGACCTCATAATCATTAAAGCTTAAGTCAAAGCAAACTTGTTCAAAACTAGGGATTTTCTCCTTAGGTCATATTAACTCATCAATATTAAATAATGAAAGTCATTACTATTCATTTATTCCAATATAGAACATGCATATATGTTGTTATGAAAGAAGTGTTGTGAAGTATCAATGATGAGAAAGCACTGATGTAAATAGAAACTTGTGAGAAAAAAAATTGGATGAACACTTAATTGCTATGTGGGTCTGCAATATGCTCAATTCATAGGAAGCTCTGAATTGCAAGTGTACATTTCTTCTCTTTTGCTTTCAATCCATCAACAATACTATAAAGATTCACCAAAAGTATGTCAAAAGTGGGATTAGTTGGAAGTTAGGCATAATATTAACAAAAAAAATTGCCAATCACCTGAATTTTGATGAAAGCTTGAAGTTAATCATGAATGCATAGGAAGCTCTGAAAGTGGCATCCAGTTACCTTCGGATCGTGAGAGTGATAACAATCTCTGCACCACAATCTGTTACTTAGCAGGAGAATATTCGTAAGAAACACTAGGTCAAGCCACAAAACTCAATTAATAATTTAATTCTTGTCAATCACCTCCTCTTCCTTAGCTCTTCTTGCTTTCTCTGCCTCCTCAAAGGCATCCTTTTCAATCTGAAATTTCATAAAGATAAAAACTTGCAAATTAGATAATATAACTATCAAATCAACTATAAAGAGCAATTCACATGATAAAAACTTGTAAATAAAATATTTGAGTGATTCTCACCACCTTTACCGCAATGCAATAAAAGAGCTCCAATAATTCCGTGCAAAGCTAAAAATTTACAATGAAAATGAACTAATTGTAGTTGGTAGCAACTCTTAAAGGGCCCACAATTTGCTAAAAACCATATTAGAAAAGTTCAAAACAAATAGGGTTAGCATTTTCTTCTTCCTTTTTGGAAAAAAGAAAAAAAGAAAAATGGGTATTTAGACCGATGACATGAACAACTTTTTCAAAAAATATAAAAAATCAATAAAATTGGCCAAAGTCCTGAAACTGACAATGAAGCATTGCAACCTTTTTAATTCATAACAACAGAGGTTCACAGACTCAGCTTGAATCAGAAAGTGCAATATCATAGACCCAATTAGAAGAAATAATAATACTTTAATAATAAAGAGTCAAGAGTCTTACTTGCCAAACTTCAATGCCTACATATTTTATTGGCTTCAACACATAAAGGTGAGGATCATCTTCGAACTCTGCAGGGAACAAACAAGTATTGTAATTAAACTAATTCACAGAAAAAATTAATTTCATCTTCGACATACCTTTAATTTTTAATTTCCACCTCATTAGCTTACATTCCCAAGCAATTAGTGATAAGCATAACTTAAAAAATTAACAAATTCACAGAAATTTTCAAAAGTGCAATGACACATCTAGCACTGCCCATGTTACCAGTTAAATTTCTTCGAGCAGATCTGCACTGGGTTATCAATCCATGGGGTTTTCCACTTGCCCTTATAGTTGGGGTTCTTGATTTTTTGAAGCACCACAAATCTAAAATTAGAAACTGCAACAAAATGGGGTAAAAAATATCATCCACCTTTACAGGTAAGCTTGTGAGTGAGTAAAGGAAATTTTACAAATTCATCAGAAGAAGAAATCAAAAGACAAAAAATAAAAATCAGCTTAGGTGACTCAATAAACATGCTAGCCTTCAATTTACAAAAATTCTATCATCTTAGGTGACTTCAAATACATTGGTGAGCCACAACCGTACCTCTCAATCATTTTTCTAACAATTATTTGATCATACTTAAAGTGTTTACATATATATCTAACAATAAATGAATAAATGTATAAACAATAAATGTGTAAACAATCATTTTTCTCACATATAGCGATTCTGGTTCAGGGACATTTGCAGATCTGTGAAGATCGGCGGAGGAGGAGGAGGCGGCGGCGTGAAAAGAGGGCATCGACGGAGGTGGTAGCGGAGGCAGTGATGGTCGCAGCAGTCACGATGGCAATGGCGGAGCAGGAGGAGGAGGTGCTCCGGTTGCCGGCGAACGCGAGGAGGAGCGGCAGCGGGACGGCAACGCAGCTGGACTCCTCAACCCTTCATCTTCTGAAATGAAAAGATGACCCTAATATTTCATTGGAGAGGTATTGATCTCACCCGTTGGTTCTTCAAGTGATCTCCACCAATTAATTTGTAAAACCCTCCAAAATTTCAAAAAACCCTCCAATATTTTTTTTTCCCCAATCGCCGACTAAAGCGTTTTGGTAGCTAAATTTCTACCTACGATGACTAAAATTGTTTTTCGTCGCTGAAAATAAATTATTGGCGACTAAAATTTTAGTCGCCAAAGGTAAAAAATATTTTTTTATTTTCCAATCGGCGACTAAAGCGTTTTAGTAGCCAAATCTCTACCTACGGTGACTAAAATTGTTTTTCGTCGCTGAAAATAAACTATTGGCGACCAAAATTTTGGTCGCCAAAAGATAAAAAATAAATTTTTAAAATTCTTTCGGCTACTAAACAATTTAGTAGCTGAAAGTAGCTCTACGGCTACTAAAATTTCTTTTAGTCGCCAATTGTGATATGTTTAGCTACTAAAAATTTTTGTAGTCGCCAATTGTAATATTTTAAGCTACTAAATTTTTTTTAGTCGCCAATAATCAACATTCCCCTACTAAAAAAAATTAGTAGCTAAAAAGTTGACTTTTGCCAACTAATATTATTTTTGGTAGCCAATTCCGACACTTTTGGCGACTAAATTTTGTTTGGTAGCCAAAAATTGTCGCCAAAAATTTATTTTCTTATAGTGATAGTATAGATATATTAGGGGATATAAAGATCCATTTGGCATGGAGGAGAGAAAAAAAGCCTTAAGACACCAATAGATGTGTTTCCTTTATATGTAGTATAGATGAATTTTACAATGCAGTGATAAATTTTGATATGGATTGATAAAATTTTGATCACAGTGACAAAAAGTTTCATATTCACCACTTATTTAATTTGAAAAAGTTTAAAGTTAAATTAACATTATTTTTTTATTTATATTTGTTAGCACTTGTTGACAAGAAAAGATGAGGAAGCAAGAAAGAGAATGCTAAACAAATTGATGCTTGAAGCCGTGAAAGCAAGATACCTTATCTTCCCAATCCACCAAAATTTTCATTGGACAATACTTGTCCTTGACATTGAAGAAGATTCATGGAAATTCTACAAGTCCATGAGACCAAGGGGAGCAATGCCTAAAGATCCACACTTCAATGCCGCAAATGAAGTAGTAAAAATGTTTTCACTATCAAACTTACTATTAATCCAATACATCAATCCTGATCCATGCTCAATTATACGTCAAAAATTTATACAATAATATATTTATCATTATTTAAATCCATAGTTTCTCATTAATTGTTTCAACTGACTTTCTAATAAAACAATTATACAAATGTATATGTTGCAGAGAGAGATTATTGACAAGTACATAAAGGATGAGAAGCCAACTCTCATTAACCTTGATAAATTTCAACAGAGATGCGTCATCAACAGTCCACAACAAGAAGACACGTCGTAAGTTTATCAATAACAAAACACTGCTATTAAAAAAAAAAAAAGGCAACGAAACCAAATTATAATATTTTGTTTTCAAAATGTTTTTGTAGGCTTGATTGTGGAATCATTGTTTGATATATCATAAGGCAATATGTTTCCAAAAACAACATAATGCTTACTTTTTCCAAGGAAGAGTACAATCAATTGAGAGCCAATATGTTAACTATCTTCTTGACTGATCAACAAGCTGCTCAACAACAAATAGTTGATGAAAACATTGATGACTTGCCTCCGCAATAATCAACAGATCTATAAGAGAAGAAAACCAAAGGAAACATTGATTCATTTGGTTGTTAGAATGTCAATACTTCATACATTTTGCTCGTTTGGTTGTTATAGTGTTACCTGTATTTTGATGATTTTGGTTCTTACTTTGCTCCAATGAATATTACAATGCTTGGTTATTACAATGTCAAAGTTATGGACAGTACTTGGTTGTTACAATGTCAAATTTGCTTCAATGAAACATTCAGTCTTTTTTAGCCATATTGTTACCAGATTTGGCTTTTGATATCAGTCTTGTTCTGCAAGTTTCATTCAAAATATTGATTCTAATATAATTATTTGTGTCGAATTTAAAGGTTAATAACAAGTTTGGAGTCACTATACTGATAAATTTATTTTTTTTTTATAGTATTTTGTTTACACTGATAAATTTATCACTGTTTCAACAAATTTATCACTGTGAATCTTGATAAATTTACTGCTAGAAACAAAAACCAACAACTCTCTCTCTCACACACACACACACACACACACACATTCTTTTTCCCCAATTCAAGTAAACAAAACACTATAAAAAATAATAAAAAATTTACCTAAATTGAAAATTAAAACACAAACACTATTACATTGTCCAAATTGGAAATCAAAATACTGTTACAATTTGTAGATATTCCCAAGTTTGAGAATGAATCTAACAACATGCCATCCTTGGTGATTTCTGAATAATCAAAACCATTTGATACTTTAGTTAAACAACTCAAACATCCAAAGCTTGCTTCTGAGTGACCAACCACAAAACAATATGCAGATTGAGAACTTGTTGCTAAACCAGATAAACATAGTAGTTGATCTAAATTTTTTTACTTTACAAAGCAGTTAACACAGCAGATATGCAATTATGTATTCTAGAGATTTGATCTATAGCTTTGTATTGTGGAAATTTTTCCTGAAAAAATTAGATAACTCTAGACAAAAATTGCTTTCTATAAGTAAGTAATATACAATGATCTACTTCTTTGAATGCTGAAAGACTTATGGGAAAAACTGTATTCAAACTTTGAATCTCAAATCTATTGTCATTTGGAATCTCATAAAAGACATCCACTAGAGAAAATCACTTAGAAACAACAAAAGACCAAAAAAGGATATATGTGTACATATATATATTCATTTTCTTTCTTCTCCTTTTATCAACAATCAACCCAAGAGTAAATAAGATATAGTGTGAAGAGAAAGAAACTGGAAAAGAGGTCTAGCATATGTCATTATAAATTTAGTGCACAAATTATTTGTGTTTCTAAGGGATGCATTATCTAACAAGTAAGGCTGTATTCTTGTTTGAATTAATTTGTCACTGTAAAAAAGAACATGTGCTTGGATATGACAGTGATAAATTTATCAACCACTAACATAAATGTAATAAACCGTCAACTCTTCTTATACAATCAGTGATAAATTTATTATTCTTGAAAATAACAAAATTCAGGAACCCCATTAATGCTTGATTGCTTCCTTCAGGCAATGGTAAATTTATCATTCTTACAAAAAAATAATCCACCAACTTGTCTAAACCAAACCAGTGATAAATTTGTCACTGTATAAAGCACCAAAAACAACAACTACATTTAACCAAAATCAAATAATATAAATCTGTGAAACTTAATCCTGTAAAAAGATCAGCAAAAAGTATAATTTCTATTTAACAAATTCCTCAATCATTCAATGCAAGTACCAAAATGATACATCTTTCCAAAAATACTCAATCATTCAATGCAAGTAACACCTCTCAACTCTCAACAAAGTAATTCAATTAAAATTAATACAACTAAAGCAAAGTTTCTTTACATGTCTTCCGATTATGAGTTCCTATCTTTCCACATCTACTGCACCTAATTCTCTTGATTTTGCCCTTAGAAGGTATTCCCTCTGTTCTTGGACGTCCAACTGGTCTCTTACAAAGAGGAGGTAAAACAACATCATCATCAACAACTACATTTGGCTTCCACATACTAAGAACTGGATAGATAGAATGTGAATAAGAATCACAATATCTACGAACACGATAGTAATCATCAAGAAAATAATTCAGATCTTTTCCACTCCTCTTTATAGCACAGAAATCATGTTTGTAAGGAAAAGAATCAATTTCTCACAATCAACAAGAACAAGAACGTTTCCCAATATCAACCATAACTGAATGATCCAATTGGATTTCATAAATGTCATTGCTACATTTCTTAACTATCCATGTTTTTGTATCATTAAAAGCTTCTTCCAACTTTTTCTCTACAAAAGAACAAACAATACGATTCCACTTATTCCCAACTTCTCTCCTTTTTGAAAATTGCTCCATTAGTTTCACCCATATAGAATCAATAAGACTAGTTAAAATCAAATGGCGTTCATCCTTAATCCATAAATTAAAAGATTTTGCAGCATTTGTGCACATTTCACCATACCTTTTGCCTTCAAAATAAACGTTACACCAACACTCATTAGGCAAATCCTCAAGAAACTTCTCAACACTACGAACGTAATGACCCTTAAATTCTTCAAATAGCTCATTAAACAACTCAATAGTAGGAGCATATGCACATCTACTAAAAAGAGTAAGCAAATACTTTTTTTTTTTTTTTTTAGGAAAATGACTCAGAGCTCGAAACTTTCGAGCTCGAAATGGCACGAAAGAGAAGGGAGGGAGAGAAGAGAAGGGAGGGAGGAGGCCGTCAGCCGTCGGCCGTCTGCCGGCCGGTCATCGTCTGCCTCACACTTAAATGCCGGCTGTCGTCTCACCGCCTCACCCAAATTTCAAATTTCACCTCGATTTTATGGCCCTCCCTCTAGTCCTCCCCCCTCCTCCTCCCGTTCTGCAGAGCTCCCCCTTCTTCTTCTTCTTCTTCTTCTTTTCTTCTTCTTCTCTCTTCGTTTTCTTCTTCCCGATCTGCAACAAAGAAAAGAAAAAAAAAATAAATAAATAAACTCGACACCAAAGAAATGAAGTTTTGATTCGAAGTCAGATTCTTCGAGCTACGTAGCACTTCCATTTTTTTTATTAGGGAAATGCCCCGTAGCTCGAACACTAGGGCTCGAAAACTGACTCGAAATGCCTTTTTTTTTTTTTTTATTCTTTTCCTTCCCTTCAATAACAGACAGAGGCGAGATAGAGAGGAGAGAGAGAAGAGAAGAGGAATCAAAGATAGAGAGAAGAGAAGAAGAAGAGGGAAGAGAAGGAAAATCGGTGATGGCGGTCGGTGATCGGCGGTGATATCTTCGATCATCTTCCGGAAAACCTCGCAACAGCTGGAGAACTCCATCGGCGACGTGTCGTGGCTCCTCTCCTCCCCCGCGGACGATCGCAACGATGACTATCTAGGTCTTCCTCCGATCGCCGAAAACGAGCCAATTTTGTGTTTGATTTGGGAACAAATCGCGATTTTGATTTTTTTTTTTTAGATCTGTGATTTTGATATATATATTTTTTTTAGATCTGTGTTTTTTTTTTTTTTTTTTGATTTTGAAAATTTGTGTTTAATTGTGATGATGTTGTGTGTTGTTGTGATTGTTGTTGATGATGATTTGAATAGTTGTTGTGTTGTTTTTTTATTTTGGTTGTTGATGATGATGTCTCCCTTGCTCCATCTCTCTTCTTCTTCTTCTTCTTCTCTGCTCCATCTCTGTTCTTCTTCTTCTTATTTCATCTCCCCTGATGAACAAGATTTGCAGAAAACACAGCTGAAGATGATCAAACAAAAACGAGAATGAATGGAAAAAAAAAAAATTTCTCCAAAACGATGACGTTTTGGACTCGAGCCAATTTCGAGCTTGGCACTTTCAAGCTACGTAGCAGCTCCGTTTGTACTAAGATAATAAAAACAATAATGTTTGAGGGCCTGAAATGCTTGGCTCGAATGTGGCTCGAAATTTTCTTTTTGCCTCAAACATTTTCCTTTCTCTTTTCCCTCTGTTTTCTCTCAATGAAACAGACAGCAGGAGACAGAGGAAGAGAGAAGAAGAGAAGGGCAAGGCAGAGGTGGGTGGATGGGTGGAAGAGAAGAAAGAGTGAGAGGGAACAGAGAGAGCCGGAATGGATGTTGATGAACATGTTCAGATTTTTTTTTTTTTCTGCAAATTTTTTTCATCAACATCATGTTCAGAATCGACTCAAATTCGTTTTGATGTTTTTGTTTTTTTTTTTTCTGCATTTTTCTGCAGATTTTGATGACGATGTTCATGTCGTTGATGAAGATGTTCATGATTTTGATGAAGATGTTCATGTTGTTGATGAAGATGTTCATGTTGTTGATCAACATCAAGAACAAAAAAAAAAAAAAATCTACAGATTCTTTGACATCAAGAACAAAAAAAATCAAGATCATCATCAAAATGGATGTTGATGAAGATGTTCATGTTGTTGATCAACATCAAGAACAAAAAAAAATCTGCAGATTCTTTGACATCAAGAACAAAAAAAAAAATCAGAAAAAAAATTAGGAATTATTTATCAAGATTTGTGTTCCCAAGCTCTCTTCTTCCTCCTCTGTTTCTTTTCTTCTTCTTTCTTCATTTTCTTCCTCCACCGTTCTTCTCTCCTTTGATTTCTGAAGAAAAAAAAAAAGGAGGTGCCAAAACGACATCGTTTTGGCACCTCGAGCCATTCGAGCTAGAAGTGATTCGGGCTCTGTACCGGTGCTGTATTAGATTATGATGGGCCTTGATCCGGATCCATCTTAATAATTCAAATAGTTTAATATGCAGATAGTTTAATATGCAGAACTCGTTGAGTATATTATTATTTCTATAAAAAAATTACGTTAATCAGATATCGAAATCCATTTGATCAAATTACAATTGTATCAATGACAAGTATAATTTTCAAAATAAAGAAATGTGATCTGATCAACTAATTATTAATATTTGATCAACTTAATTTTTTATAGAAATAATATTTTCGATGGGTCCTAATAAATTGAACTGTTTAGATCATTGATGAACTTATATTAAGGCCCACCATACTCAACATCATCCTCTAATGTGATTGAATTTTATGTACCGAAATTACCCATCACACATTTTTTTTTTTTTGGGATCAATCCATTGGAGAGTAATTCCCAACAACCAAATAAACCATCCCCCAAATTTAATTTCAGACATGATAATTACATGCTCCCTTCAATATTTCTATAATTAAAAAATATATATTTATTTGCAGACACCTCATCATCAATTTGAGTCCGGGTTACTACCGGGGAGCTGTTCAAGTCCGACTTTCAACCCAAACATTTTTTTTTTAATTGTGATAATCAGCTATTTAGACCAATTAATATACACCTCAACTAGAAAGATGAAGAAGATAGAAAGATCAAGTCTGCGTTCCTCATGCGATGCCAATCTATCACCTGAAAAAACAAGCGTGAGCTAGCCGGCGGGTGTGTGCCGGAAACCTCTCCGATGCCTAAGTCAGTAAGCAAGACAAGTAGGCAAAAGCTCTATGTATTCAGGGAGTAAGAGTTGTATTACCTCTCCAAAGGTGATATTAGTGAGCTTATATAGGTTTCGCGTGGCACAATCCTGGTAGGACTCTTGTTCCTCCATACGCAGAGTCCTTCTAGGATTACTCCTTCTTGCGTAGAGTCCTCCTTGGATTCATACTCCTGGAAGACAATGCTAATCCTCTAACACCCCCCTCACTGCTTAAACCAAGTGAGATGGTTCTTCTTATGGCCGGACTACTTCAGGACCGGAGTAACACTGCCGTAATGAATAGGCAAATCGAGCCAAACTAACTCTTATTTCGGCTCTCATACTCCTTACTTCTACTCCGGTTTCTCATACCAAGACCGGACTATTCATAGAAGCGTCCGACCGAACTACCATAAATGGTCTAGAAGATGTTACTCTTGTACTCCGGTTTAGAAGTCGTAACCGGACTATCCAGGAACCGAGCTACACCGTGTTCATCTGTCAACCGGACTACCGCAGTACTCCTTAGACCGGGGTACACATGTTTGGGCTTACCTCGGCCCAATTTATTATAAATTACCCTCTCACACCTCAACTAGAAAGATGAAGAAGATAGAAAGATCAGAATCAAGAAGATTTTCAAGTAGTCTTTGTTATTTTGTTTGGTTAAATTTTCAAAATCTATTTCTCAACAAAGTTGAAAAACTAATTTGGTAAAAAAAATGAAAAAGTTAAGAACGAAATTCATTACTACATGATATGGCTTTCTCGTTCTCTTTCTTTTCTTTAATTAGAAATAATTTTTGAAAATTTAAACACTTTTTTTTCTATTTATTTTGGTCAAATTACTTTTTAATTTTTTAAAATAATTTTAATATACAAATACTAAAAACTTAACCAAACAAAAATATGTTTTTTTGTTATTTTAACATAACACAACGGTTAATAATTTATATTCATTATTAATGTTTTTATATTTATACATACATACATATAATTTAGGGTAAACTATCAATAGGTCCTACTTTTGAAACTTATTACCCATTAAGTCCTATTGATAAATTTATTAAGTGATAAAGATAAATTTATCAGTCTTTTATTTTTATGAATAAATTTATAGTGATAAATTTATCAGTCTCTTTGTTTTTATGAATAAATTTATAGTGATAAATTTATCAATCTCTTATTTTTATAGTGTTAAATTTATTAGTTAGGACCTGTAGGTAAATAAGTCTAGTTAATAGGACTGATTGGTAAGTACCCCTATAATTTAACTCAGGTCCCAAGTTGCTCGGCATGCCCATTGTCTTCAGCCAAATCTGATCCAAATTTTTTTTGGACTCTACATTTCTGCCCATGGCCTCACAAAATCTAAAATCATGTTGTCCAAGTCTTAAGGTTATGTTTGGTTCATAAATTTGGAGAGTGATTTGGAAAGAGAAAATGAAACGAAATAAGAAAAGTTGTGTCAAATTAAATGAAATTTAAATATATTTTATTCATATTTTAACTATCTTTTCTCTTTTCCTTTCTAAATACATTTCCAAATTCTTGAAGCAAATTGTAACAAACCATCACAGATAGGTGGTTTACATGGGTGATTTTAAACATATAAAGCACTACTAATTTGTTATTGAATAATTTGAATTTAAAATTTTAAGTCATATTTGTAGACTCACAGATACGGACATTATACAACCTGATTGATATTGAGTTGGACTCAGGTCCATGTTGTCAAAGCCTTAAACGATATTGAGTTGGATTCACGTTTGTCGGCTTGGTCCGTATGGAGTTGCAATTCTACATTTATATCCCGATGTGCCTGAGGCCCCATATGTTGGTGTTGTTTTGATTTTTGATTAGCAATTTTTAACTTATAATAATAAATTGGGGGACTTATCAGCCGGTCCCATGGAAATAGATTGATACTCATCAAGTCCTGCCCTATTTCTGTTTCCAATTTTACCCCTCAATATCACACCACACGCGTGAAGCAAAGAAGCTATCACGAGCTCTCCCCTGCACGCGTGACACACACGCTCCTTCTCAATTGTTCTGATTTGGAAACTATTCTGAGGCGATTTGGAAACCATTCTGAGGCGATTTGCGATTAGGAAATCGAAACAGACGAAGAGATTTTCCATGAATCTCCTATCGTTTCCAAAGAAATCACCTCTGCTTCATACCGATTATGAATAGATCCCCAGCAAATCTTCCACCGTTTTGATCTATATTCTGATTCAGACATCTACTCTCCCTGTTTAGTTCATCTTCAACAAACATGCCAATCAAACGTGAGTCGTATTCATCTTCCCTTCTTTTATAACTATAATTAAGTGATAAAATTCGACTTGAAACTATTTTCAATGTGTATCATACAATATTAATTTATTAGTGATATTCAACTTCATAATAATCACATTTTCATATTCATTTGCTATACAATGATGGATTTGCTTACTTTTGTTAATTCAGTGATTAAATTTGATATACAATGACAGATTTGCTTATTTTGCCCAATTTAGTGAGAAAATTTGCTATAAGAATGATAGATTTGCTTAATTTTCCTAATTGAGTGATAAAATTTGTTATATTGATGGATTTGCTTCCCTTCTTTTTTCATAACTATAATTGAGTTATAAAATTCGACTTGAAGCTATTTTCAATGTGTATCATACAGTATTAATTTATGAGTGATATTCAATTTCATAATAATCACATCTTCATGTTCATTTGCTATACAATGATGGATTTGCTTACTTTGCCCAATTCAGTGAGAAAATTTGCTGATAGATTTGCTTAATTTTCTTAATTGAGTGATAAAATTTGTTATAATGATGGATTTGCTTCCCTTCTTCTTTCATAACTATAATTGAGTGATAAAATTCGACTTGAAGCTATTTTCAATGTGTATCATACAGTATTAATTTATGAGTGATATTCAACTTCATAATAATCACATCTTCATGTTCATTTGCTATACAATGATAGATTTGCTTACTTTTGCTAATTTAGTGATAAAATTTGCTATAAGAATAATAGATTTGCTTAATTTTTCTACTTGAGTGATAAAATTTGTTATAATGATGGATTTGCTTCCCTTCTTATTTCATAACTATAATTGAGTGATAAAATTTGACTTGAAGCTATTTTCAATTTGTACCGTACAATATTAATTTATGAGTGATATTCAACTTCATAATAATCATATCTTTATGTTCATTTGCTATATAATGATGTATTTGCTTACTTTTGCTAATTCAGTGATAAAATTTGCTATATAATGACAGATTTGCTTACTTTGCCTAATTGAGTGATAAAATTTGCTATACAATGATGAATTTTCTTACTTTGTCTAATTCAGTGATAAAATTTGTTATAACAATGATAGATTTGCTTAATTTGCTTAATCGAGTGATAAAATTTGATATAATAATGGATTTTCTTACTTTGCTTAATCAAGTGATAAAATTTACTCACTTTGCCTCATTGAGTGATAAATTATCAGTTGTTTTCATCTTCCTCATGATACTTCATGTTCTTTTGCAATTGGGAATCTAAACTTTGCTATATAGTTATGTATTTGCTTAATTTGCATAATAGAGTGATAAATTCTTCTTAGTTTGCCTAGTTCAGTGATAAATTCTTCTTAATTTTCAATGTTCATGCTCGATGTTTTTGTACAGATGTTCCCAGCCATTAGGCATAGCAATTGAAACCCGGCCCGACGGGGACCCGATCCCCCGACCCCAATTAAAGCGGGGTTTCCCCGAAAATAACTCCCCATAGGGCCGGGGATGGTATTAAAAATCAAATCCCCGACAACTTTTGGGCGGGGGCAGGATAGGTTCGAGACCCGCCGCCTGATCCCTACTGTTAATCCCCGAATTCCCCATGTATATATATATAGGGTATTAGGGTTAGTCTCACTTTTCCTCTCATTTTTTTTTCTTCTCTCACAGAACTAAAGCTGATCTCTCTCTCTCTCTCTCTCTCTCTCTCTCTCTGTGGTTCTATCAAAGCCGATCTCTCTGCTGGTGGCCCCTCATCTCAAACCCTCCCTTCTCGAATCTATTGATCTCAGCGACTCCGACGACCTTCTCGCCATCCCCCCCCGCACAGAACAAGGGACCTCTTATTTTCTACGACGTCGGCTGGTTCACTCCGGTGCCAAGATCCGACCTACACGCCGTCGCTGACAACACAGAACAATAAGAAACTTCTCTCTCTCTCTCTCTCTCTCTCTCTCTCTCTCTCCCTCTCTTTGGTTTTCGATTTTGTTCTTCAAATCTGGAAATTTTGGTCACCACCGATAGCAAGATCCTATCTAGTTGAGCTCAGATCTGTTGAGCTCAGATCTGTTTTTGATTTTTAATTTTTAATTTTTGATCTATTTTGATGAATTCTTGATGATTGTTGGCTTTCTGTTTTGATCTGTTGGCAAGATCCTATCTAATTGGTGATTGTTGATGAATTCTTGTAGATCTAGAACTCAAATTTGAATTTTTTTTTTTTTTTTGGCCGGGGAATGTCGGGGTCGGGGAAACCCAATCCCCGTTGGGGGGCGGGGGTGGGGGTGGCGATAGGTTCCTCGTCGGGGATCGGGGCCGGGGACGGGGGAGTTTCCACCAACAGGGATCGGGGACGGGGAGGGTGATCCCCGCCCCGTTGCCATTCCTACCAGCCATCGTAAAAGATTACGTCGTCGAGAAACAAGTTTCTCAAAGAAGAAAAAGATTGACAAAGTTGAGTTTGTTATAGAGCCAATAACACATGAAAGTGAAAATCAACTAGAAGTTAAACCTAAATCTAACATTGACAATAAGGAGCCCAAACAGTAGCAATTGAAACAAGGTACAGAGCTCTACAAAGTAAGAGGAAAGAAAAAGGTTGATGGAAAAAAAACTAGGACTGAACAGATACATGACAATGAAGCAAAGTATGTCTACCGTTCTAACATTCAATTTCTTATCAAAATTTTCAAGACAACAAAACTCAGAGAGGAGCATTTGGCACTATTGAAAAACACTCCTTTTTCACTTCTAGTTAATACATTGAGTGAAAACAAGGTTAAAAGAAGAGATTCAATTAAATATGATGATGTGGTTGCAAAAATTTTGCAAACTTACCAAATGGATGGAACCACATTTGAAATTGGTGGGAAGAAGCTGAAGTTAAATCGAAATGACTTCAAGTTAATTTTTGGGATTGCATGTGGACAGAAGAAGATGAATCTTGCATACAGAAGAAAAAATGAGGTAGCTATGGTGCAAAGAAGGAAAATAACCGAGTGCAGAATGACAAGTGCTTCAATCCAAAAGTTGATAACGAAACTTTTGAGAAGCAACAACAATGAAGATGTAGAAGATGTTGTTAGGCTTGTGTGCCTCTTGGTTTGTTTTCTTTTGTTATATCTGGGTACTAGGACTACAATTGGTTGGGGGTTCATGAAATATCTTGAGGATATTGACAAAATGAAGTCTTATGATTGGTGTGGCGCAACAAAACAACATCTTACAAGATCAATAGCAAGCAACATCAACCAAATTGATAAAGTGTGCGGATGTGTGATCGTCTTATTGGTAAGTAAATACCTCACTTACAACTTATAAACTATAATATTTACATTTACTAAATACTTATTTATAACATTTTTTTTGTCCTCAACAGTATTGGATATGCGAGCATACAAAGATCATCAAACCAAATGACAAGAACGCAATCCCAAGATTTGCAAAATGGAACATCACACATCTTGGACAACAATTGGCAAAGTCATCCTTGCATGATCTGAAACATATTGAGGTATCCATTGATAACCTTTGTTTTGTTTAAACAAATATTAGATTTTGTTATGCAGTGATAAATTTTAGCTCAACTGATAAATTCTTATTAATCTTCATGGTGTCACATTTCTGGTAGAAAATTATTTAGGCATTTCATCTGTGCTAGGAAATTATTCAAGAAACAAGTTTTATCAGTGTATAACCTTTATTTCTTTAATTGAGTGATGAATTTTGCTATGCATGGATAAATTTTGATATGGACTGATGACTTTTTGCTCATAGTTATAAATTTGTTTAATTAGCTTCATTGAGTGATAAATTTTGCTTAATGTTGCTAATTCATTGATAAAACTTTTTATCATGAACTAAATCACTAGTCTTATTATAAATTTGAATCATTGAATGATAAATTATTACTTAACTTTGTGTCATATCATTCTTTTTAATAATTTTCATTCATACAGGACAGCAAGTTGAGAGACGCAAGTGAAGAACAAAAATATACAAACAATTGCAACTACAAAGCAGAAGATGAGCATGAAGATGAAGAATGTAACTTTGAGGAACAAGAGCAGACTAAATTATCTCGAAAAGGAAGAAGAAACAATGATAAAAAAATATACCAACACTTCCTACATGGATCAAGAGGGGATAAAGATGAAGAAGCTAACTTTGAGGAACAAAAGCAGACTGAAAAATCTCAAAAGGAAGAAGAACCAATTATCAAAAAGATATTCAGTCTCAGTCCAGGAAGAAATTCACCGAATCCCAAGCATCAAATAGGTGCTCGAAAAAAGAGAAAATCAACAACATTGCAATAAAAAAAGAATGCAAGAAGGAAAGCCAACTTTCAAAGATGAACGAAGAAGGTTCGGTTCATGTGCAAAGAAATGAGATTTCTTTTGAGAAGCTAGAAAATGATTAAGAAGAAACAATGATCAAATAGAAAGTTAGTCCAACAACTTCACCTGGATTCAAGCATCAGACACCGGTGGAAAAGAGGAAAGCAAAAAGAAAACTTGCCCATGAAACAAATCTCTACCATGTCAAAATTAATGAATATACCTTTGAGAAACTAGAAGAGAATGTGTTGATAATCCAAAGGCTAGAAATGGAGAAGGTAAGAATCCAAGCAGAAAATGATGAGCTTAAGGACCAACTCATGATGTGACGCCCCAAAATTTGAGAACATCATAATAGGGTTTAAAACTTAAAATCAATTTTCTTAATTAAGAATCCTCATCAATGTTGCCACCAAATTTACCATCATCCATTAATTAACAACATGGAAACTAAAAGTTCTTAAATTACAACTTCAATCAAACTTAAAACTTTGTCTTAGTACACAAATATAAAAAGAAACTAGAGAAAAACTAGAAAACTCAAGAACATGGTTCATGAAATTTTGGCACGCTTCAAGCTAACCAGGGTTGAATGCTGCCTTCCAACACCTCGGTGTTTCCTTCGGTTTCTCCGATACTTAGCATAAAATGCTAGGGCAACGGGAATGCCAATGGGCAACGAGCTCAATAAGATACTACAACCTGAAAATACCTACCCCGATAATAATACTCACAATTAATGAATACTGTGTAGTTAACAGAATAACAAGCAGCATTTAATAAGCATAACAAGAATACTATCAGTTGAAGTAATAACAATAGATAATAAGAACAATGGCAAGCGGAAGTATTATTTCATCATAAGAAAAAATTGCCAACTTTTCTTTTAAATTCACATAGATTTAGTTCATCGGATAAGTTTAAGTAACTCCCCGCGGAGCACTATTTCCACTCAACCGTTAAACAATGGCCACGGGCAATTCTGACTCCCCCTTGGTCAAATATTCAAATGTTACTTATTGTAACTACCAATGATGCCTACGCACCAGGGTTACGTACCCGAGTCATGACATCACGGTCTGTCTCAAGGGAGCGGTCTATGTTGTGACACCCGCACCACCAACCTTATATCGCCTACATTGATAAGAGTCGAAATACCTTCCCGTGCCATATTAGGGTTTGCAACTCACTCGTGCAAGATTCTAAACCGGGCTCACCCCATCACTTGTAAACTTTAATGCATCTATTCAATTTCGTGTTTCTTTACTTCGTCGAATTCACATTTTGATGCATGTGCGAGTTTTAGTTTGAAAACCATAGTGTCATAATTTTTATATAGAACAACACAATCATGTATGGCAACCAAAGTAAGTATGATAGAATGTCTTAGGACTCGTCACAAAGTTTCTTAGGAATTCACACATTTCTTCTTTCAGCATTATATGGTCAGACAAAAAAAATATGAAACCCATAGCAAACGAAGTTCAACAATTACAATATTTTAACTGGTGCTAGTTCATCAAGTTAGGAAAATATTTCAAGAAGAATACTAGGGCTAAAAACGATTTTAAAATGGAGAAATAAAATTTGGAAGAAAACTGGTTTTTCTGGGACAGTGAGATTACATAACTTCCAGCACAGGTGATCTGTGTTTGAAAAATAAAAAGGGGCCTCAAACAGTGCTAAAAAGAGGTATGGTTAGAACGGATTGCTAGATATTTGAATCAGAGGAGTGTGAAGACTGAAAACCAGTCGAAGATGGTCAAATAATTTTTATAAGAAAACTGGACAGATTCTGTCACATTTTGGGAAAATTGGCGTTTCTCTCTCAATCCTTAATAAAAAATTATGAAACTAGCGGCGTTTGAAAGGTAGCTTAAAAATATAACTTTTCCAATTTGAATCACTTGAAAATTCATTCTGTGGAATAAACAATGACCTGGTAAAGTCAGCATTGCTGTTGCCTCCAAACAGCAATGAAGTAAAAATATATTCAGGCCATGAAAACGTCAGCACAGGTGTTCTGTGTTCGAAAAATAAAAAGGATCCTCAAACGGTGTCAAAAAGAGTCATGGTCAGAACGGTTTGTTAGATACTTGAGTTTAGAACATATTTCCAGAAGGGTTCGAAGACTGAAAATCAACGGAAGATGGTCAAATAATTTTTCTAAGAAAACTGGACAGATTCTGTCGCATTTTAGTAAAACTACAATTTCTCCTTTTAGACTTATCCATTTTTTGTGAAATCAGTGGAAAATGAACGATAACTCTTATATCTAACTATTCCAAGTAGTTGTGCAGAAAAACACCATTTGTAGAGAAAATGGGACCGGTTTGAAGCCACTACTTCTGTTGTGTTGTAAGCGACGCTTAGGGAAAATATTTGTTTCAGTAAGAAAATGGTGTCCAATGATTTTATAAAAATTTTACACAGTGTATAAAACCTATATCTACTTCTAGTATACACATATTTTTAACATCAATCATTTTCAATTTATTAGAGCCCTCTTTTCATCCGATAAAGTCTAAAACAGTGAGAAAGAATCTAAATTTCAGGTAAAAGGAAGCCATTCTCATCTCGTTCTACTCTCTTGCAAGATTATTTCAACAATGGAGAATATTGAACACATAAAAACAGTAGCTAAGCCATATATCTATGTTTTCAAGAAGGAATATGAAATTATCACATAATGAGACCCTCATCCTATTCAAAATTTTAAGCATGCATGGTACTATTTTGCTATATATGACTTAACCATGCTTTAGCCTTGCATATATAAATCATATAAATTCAGTTATAGGTATTTAAGGGAGGATAGAGGTGATGTATTCTTACCTCAATGAAGTAAAAAAAAATCCTAAGTGTTGAGCCTTTCTTCCCCTCTCTTCTCTCCTTTCCCTCTTGCTTTCTCTCCTTCTCTTTCTCTTGTTCCAACCGAAGCTTCCATGTCCTGTGTTGGAGGATTTTGTTTTTCCTATATAGACTAAAATGGGAGGGAAAACTTGGGCAAGGGATTGGCCAGAGAAGGCATGGGTGCATGGTTATTGGTGGGTTGCCTATCCCATATGGCATGCTTATGATAAGCCACTCCTACACTCAAAGGTGAGAAAAAATCAGATTGAGCATGCAAAAGTGGCTGCACTTTTGAGGGAGCATCTCCACATAAGACAACATTTATCCTTCTCCATAAGGTTCTCCTTCTTTTTTTTTATTTTTTATTTTTTTTTAATTGAATTGAAATTGATGCCAATACAATATTAATATGTATATATAACTTATTTATTTATTTATTTAATATTATTATTATTATATTATTTTTAACTGGATGGTTTTCTTCCTACTAAATTCTAACTAGCTTATTTACTATTAATTTAATCTATTTAGTTTTCACAACTATATTTTGATACAGAAATTTAATCACAGTAAGATAAATAATTTTTATTTAAAAGAATTTAATATTGGTATTAATTATGGTGCTATTAACATTATAATTTAATAGTTTAATAATCACTATTGATTGACTTAATATTATTATTAGTAAACTAATTAATTGTCTAAAAATTCAGGTTCTTACACATGAAGCTTAATAAACAAATGGAAGACCGAGCAAGAAAGCAAGGACACAGATGGAAGTGAAAGATGTGGACATAGTGCTACTTAATGAGATAATTGCAATGTTGGTTGAATAAAATGTCTACCTGGATAGTCAAGAAGAACAAATCCTAGTTGAAGTTGAAGCCACCAATCCCAAAAAATCACCTTTCGTGAGCTCAATGATAAAAAGGGTGAAAAATAGAAAAACAAGAAAAGAGCATAAAGATCCAAATTTTTGGTACATAACGAAAAAACAACCAAAGTAAAACAAGACAGTTGATGAAGTAGAACCAATGGTTGAAGAAAGTGCAAAGACCACAAAAGAAGAGGAGATACAACATCAACATTCAACAAAAGAAATTGACACTTCCTATCCAGTGTTTTACAAATTGCTAAAGAAATCAAGGATGAGACTCACTAGTCTTTGGGCCACAATAACCAAAAGGTAAGAACATGATTTGGTCCTAAAATTTCCAAATTTGGAATCTAAATATTAATAAATTTATTATTCCAACACTAATAACCCTTTTTCAGGGATCAACCAGTGTGGCAAGGAGCTGTCCATGCAACCTATGTCTACTTAAATGACATTGACAAAATATTAAAAGGTCAAGATTTGGCAGGCATTGTAAGTTGAATTTGTAACTCATTAAAATAACATTTTAGGTGTTTGATTTATATTAATTCCTTATTTTGTTTTTTGTTTTCAACACAGGTAATAGACGCATATGCAGAACATTTACTTGTACAAAAACAAAAAAACAAGAAACAACATCATTCATATTCATTTCAAGTTGCCATGTAAGTAACTAGTTTGCTTAACTAAGGAACAACACTTGTTTTGTTTTTTATCAGTGTATAATCTTTATTTGCTTAACTAAGTAACTAGTTTCAAACATATGACACTACTCTCCCTCTTCAATTGGCCCTATTTCCTAATTCAAATCTTGACATGTGAAACAAAAAGTCAAGCAAACCAAACCAGAATTTCTGACTCAGATTCTGTAATCACTGTTGTATATTTTGTAATCACTGTTGTATATTTTGACCTTGTTATTGTGGTGCCACAGTATGAGTAAATTCCAATATTTGATTACAAATTCTGGGCACTTTTTTGGGTTTTCGAAACTACTGTATATGATATTGAGAATTTCAACAAATATTGAAATGTGTTGAAATTGAAATATCTAGATTATATGCTATGATGTTGCAGGACATAGTTCACTTTCATTTTGTTAGTGGTGAAGCCTCATAGAGCTCTTGTTTGATGTAATTTATTAAGTAATGGACATCTTTCATTGCAACTATGGAATGGAGAGAATCGTGATATATATATATATATATATTAGTAGACGTGCACACTCACATGAGTGTACTTGAAATAAGCAGTATGGATATATAGCCTATTACAGATCATCTATGAATATTTACAGAATGAAAGAGAAGAATACACTACAAGAAATGTCACTTTTGGCTACTAAAAGATTGGTCGCCAAAAGTCCAATATTTAGTCGCTGAAATGATTTAGCGACTAAAATATTTTGTCGCCAAACTTGTTGCCTATACCCTGTCGGCAATAGTATTGGCGACTAAACTTTGTTTGGTCGCCGAAAGTGACTACATTTCGCTACTAAATTTAGTTTAGTCGGAAAATGTTATGTTTCCGCCACTAAAACCTTTAGTCGCCGAATGAGGCTTTTTGGCTACTAAGTTGTTGTGGTTGGAGAAGGTGTCACCTTTAGCTACTAAATAATTAGTCGCCGAAAGTACACATTTGGCTACGAAACTGTATTTAGTCGACAAAAGGTGCATTCGGCGACTAAAGTGTCAGTCACTAAAAGTGCATTGGGTTATGCTTTTTCTACTAAATTCTTAGTCACCAAAACATTTGATTACGTATTTAACTACCAAAATATTTGGTGGCCAAATACTTTAACGTGTTTTTTTTAAATTTTTTTTTCTTTCTAAACAACCTGTATCAATTATTAATACAACCTCTACCCTGTAT
Source organism: Camellia lanceoleosa (assembly GCA_025200525.1). Lineage (NCBI taxonomy): Eukaryota > Viridiplantae > Streptophyta > Magnoliopsida > Ericales > Theaceae > Camellia > Camellia lanceoleosa. The sequence goes on along the minus strand of CM045765.1, from coordinate 1,826,304 downwards.
AAACAATATAATCCATCAACGCTAAATATGTTATCAAGCATTCAACAACGTGCACACATTTTAGTTCCAACCATCCAAAAAATTAATATTGAACGTCCAATTATATATATATATATATATTACAAATTCCATAAGAACCAGTCTAATCCAACGTCAATAATTTAATTTTATACATAATACAAGAATAACCAACTACTACCACTACACATTTTAGTTCTAACCATCCAAAAATAAGTACTAATAAGTACAAGATGTCGTCTTGGCATCACTATAAGCTCCCATTGTTCGAGTCCTTCCATAAAACCCTTAGATTAGAAGAAGGGGCCAACTACTCCCACTCCCCCATCCCCTTCGTTCATTGTCCGGCACTGCAGAACCATTGCATGAATGTGAAATCAAGTGCATGTCTAATAAAAATATAGAAATACATATTCATAGTGTCCACGATCCAATTACACAATGTAAGATTACTGCATAGGAAAAAAATAAAAGATGTGCTTACCTGTAGTACCATGGAAGTTGAACCCATCATCCCAACCAGCAAATGCCTTTCTTCATTACCTTTCCAAGATTGTTTTCGGGTGGAGCAAGCATACAATGTAATGCATCACGTAATGTAACCAACACGCACAACAAAAACCGCCACTATAAACAACTAGGCATGTTCTTGATCATAACAAAGAAACAAGGACTTATATGGAGCAATCATATCCCAAACACAAACATGCAGGCACCAATATGTTTATGAAATATAACACTAATCAATGAGAGTGTTCATCACAATAATCATAACTTTCATATAGTGCATATAAGTTTATTATTCGTAATTTTATCACAAAATATCATAAAACCACAAATATTCATAACTTTCACACAAAACATAACTTTCATACAATGTGCACAATTTTTAGGGTGGATGACGTAAATTTATCAATTTCTCTTTTATGTTTTCTCCTAAATTGTCTAAATAAGAAAAAATATATACCACTAACCTTTCTTTTCTTTTGTTGTTTTTGCCCTGGAGCCTATTTTCAAAATATAATTCAATCAAGTTTCTTCAAAAAGAGACAATAAAATTTCTAAATATGCTGGATGTCTTCTACATAAATTTGAAAAAATTCACTTCTTTGGTTGTGGTGTTGCCTTGCTGCATACCGAGAAAAGTATTTTTGTACTAGGGCTACATATCCTGAATAATCTCACTTCAACTGATATTATAGCGAGCCAGTCATAAATCAAAACTAATGGTGAGATGACCCATTAGAAAACCTGAATTAAAATATAATCTCACTACATATCCTGATGTATAATGGTCTCTGCACAATGAATTACTAAGCACCCATAAATGAAAAATATTGTTAAATGGCCTGACATGAGAGGGATTGCTTCACTATTCTCGCATATTAGCTTGAAACACTTATATCACGGCCAAATATATATATATATATACATTATTAAAATTTCCAATTTGGAAATTTTAAAGGGTGTGCATATCCATTTGCTTGAGGTAAGCAACCAAACAAATCTTATGTACCTATTTTAAAATTTTCAGATTCGGAAGTATGGGACCATGTACCTATATCATATTTATTACGTAAGTATGTTGAGTTACCCATCAAATCAAGTTCAATCCCAATCGCTACAATCCAAACTTTTTTAAGAAAATATGATATAATTCCTCTATAACTAAAAACATGCTCAAATTAGAACCCTTAACATGTTTAATTTTTATTGCACAGCTTGGGGCTCATAAATGGGATAAAGGATAATCCAACTCCAACCATATTTTCAATCACTGACCACAAGTTCCTCCTAATTTCAAACCTTCCCAAGATCGCTCACTATACCCTATTGAGATGAATGAATTTTTAAGCATAAGCCATAATTTCAATGGTAGGGTCCTGGAACAGGGTAACTAACTGTGTCGGATCACCAAGCCATCTATTGTGCTTAAATGTTTTTGTAGAGCCAGAACAAAATGAAGACACTCCAAAAAAAAAAGAGTCTAGAATCGGACATTTGTGCATAACCGTTAAATGGCCCCAAAACAAGAATGAAAACACATGAGAATATTGCAAGATATGCGACTCTTGATAGAGCGATCAAACTTCTTTAGGGTTAACTTGTTTATTTTAACATGAGAATTTTAGGCTTTACAAGATACAACTCATATTCTAGTGGAGAAAGAATAATTAAGAAGTTATTAAAACAACATTTAAAAGACAACATGGATCCCATCCACCAAGACAAGGCAAAATCCTATGTTCTAGAATGGAGTCACAAAGAAAACCAATGGTGAGATGACCTCATAATCATTAAAGCTTAAGTCAAAGCAAACTTGTTCAAAACTAGGATTTTCTCCTTAGGTCATATTAACTCATCAATATTAAATAATGAAAGTTATTACTATTCATTTATTCCAATATAGAACATGCATATATGTTGTTATGAAAGAAGTGTTGTGAAGTATCAATGATGAGAAAGCATCGATGTAAATAGAAACTTGTGAGAAAAAAATTGGATGAACACTTAATTGCTATGTGGGTCTGCAATATGCTCAATTCATAGGAAGCTCTGAATTGCAAGTGTACATTTCTTCTCTTTTGCTTTCAATCCATCAACAATACTATAAAGATTCACCAAAAGTATGTCAAAAGTGGGATTAGTTGGAAGTTAGGCATAATATTAACAAAAAAAATTGCCAATCACCTGAATTTTGATGAAAGCTTGAAGTTAATCATGAATGCATAGGAAGCTCAAAGTGGCATCCAGCTACCTTTCAAGGATCGTGAGAGTGATAACAATCTGCACCACAATCTCAGTATTTAGCAGAGAATATTCAGAAGAAACACTAGGTCAAGCCACAAAACTCAATTAATAATTTAATTCTTGTCAATCACCTCCTCTTCCTTAGCTCTTCTTGCTTTCTCTGCCTCCTCAAAGGCATCCTTTTCAATCTGAAATTTCATAAAGATAAAAACTTGCAAATTAGATAATATAACTATCAAATCAACTATAAAGAGCAATTCACATGATAAAAACTTGTAAATAAAATATTTGAGTGATTCTCACCAGCCTTTACCTGCAATGCAATAAAAGAGCTCCAATAATTCCAGGCAAAGCTAAAAAATTTACAATGAAAATGAACTAATTGTAGTTGGTAGCAACTCTTAAAGGGCCCACAATTTGCTAAAAACCATATTAGAAAAGTTCAAAACAAATAGGGTTAGCATTTTCTTCTTCCTTTTTGGAAAAAAGAAAAAAAGAAAAATGGGTATTTAGACCGATGACATGAACAACTTTTTCAAAAAATATAAAAAATCAATAAAATTGGCCAAAGTCCTGAAACTGACAATGAAGCATTGCAACCTTTTTAATTCATAACAACAGAGGTTCACAGACTCAGCTTGAATCAGAAAGTGCAATATCATAGACCCAATTAGAAGAAATAATAATACTTTAATAATAAAGAGTCAAGAGTCTTACTTGCCAAACTTCAATGCCTACATATTTTATTGGCTTCAACACATAAAGGTGAGGATCATCTTGAACTCAAGAGGAACAAACAAGTATTGTAATTAAACTAATTCACGAAAAAATTAATTTCATCTACGACATACCTTTAATTTTTAATTTCCACCTCATTACCTTAGATTCCCAAGCAAATAGTGATAAGCATAACTTAAAAAATTAACAAATTCACAGAAATATTCAAAAGTGCAAAGACACATCTAGCACTGCCCCTGTTACCGATTAAATTTCTTGAGCAGATCTGCACAGGTTATCAATCCATGGGGTTTTCCACTTGCCCTTATAGTTGGGGTTCTTGATTTTTGAAGCACCACAAATCTAAAATTAGAAACTGCAACAAAATGGGGTAAAAAATATCATCCACCTTTACAGGTAAGCTTGTGAGTGAGTAAAGGAAATTTTACAAATTCATCAGAAGAAGAAATCAAAAGACAAAAAATAAAAATCAGCTTAGGTGACTCAATAAACATGCTAGCCTTCAATTTACAAAAATTCTATCATCTTAGGTGACTTCAAATACATTGGTGAGCCACAACCGTACCTCTCAATCATTTTTCTAACAATTATATGATCATACTTAAAGTGTTTACATATATATCTAACAATAAATGAATAAATGTATAAACAATAAATGTGTAAACAATCATTTTTCTCACATATAGCGATTCTGGTTCAGGGACATTTGCAGATCTGTGAAGATCGGCGGAGGAGGAGGAGGCGGCGGCGTGAAAAGAGGGCATCGACGGAGGTGGTAGCGGAGGCAGTGATGGTCGCAGATACGATGGCAATGGCGGAGCAGAGGAGGAGGTGCTCCGGTTGCGAACGCGAGGAGGAGGCAATGGACCAAGAACGCAGCTGGACTCCTCAACCCTTCATCTTCTGAAATGAAGAGATGACCCTAATATTTCATTGGAGAGGTATTGATCTCACCCGTTGGTTCTTCAAGTGATCTCCACCAATTAATTTGTAAAACCCTCCAAAATTTCAAAAAACCCTCCAATATTTTTTTTTCCCCAATCGCCGACTAAAGCGTTTTGGTAGCTAAATTTCTACCTACGATGACTAAAATTGTTTTTCGTCGCTGAAAATAAATTATTGGCGACTAAAATTTTAGTCGCCAAAGGTAAAAAATAATTTTTTATTTTCCAATCGGCGACTAAAGCGTTTTAGTAGCCAAATCTCTACCTACGGTGACTAAAATTGTTTTTCGTCGCTGAAAATAAACTATTGGCGACCAAAATTTTGGTCGCCAAAAGATAAAAAATAAATTTTTAAAATTCTTTCGGCTACTAAACAATTTAGTAGCTGAAAGTAGCTCTACGGCTACTAAAATTTCTTTTAGTCGCCAATTGTGATCTGTTTAGCTACTAAAAATTTTTGTAGTCGCCAATTGTAATATTTTAAGCTACTAAATTTTTTTTAGTCGCCAATAATCAACATTCCCCTACTAAAAAAAATTAGTAGCTAAAAAGTTGACTTTTGCCAACTAATATTATTTTTGGTAGCCAATTCCGACACTTTTGGCGACTAAATTTTGTTTGGTAGCCAAAAATTGTCGCCAAAAATTTATTTTCTTATAGTGATAGTATAGATATATTAGGGGATATAAAGATCCATTTGGCATGGAGGAGAGAAAAAAAGCCTTAAGACACCAATAGATGTGTTTCCTTTATATGTAGTATAGATGAATTTTACAATGCAGTGATAAATTTTGATATGGATTGATAAAATTTTGATCACAGTGACAAAAAGTTTCATATTCACCACTTATTTAATTTGAAAAAGTTTAAAGTTAAATTAACATTATTTTTTTATTTATATTTGTTAGCACTTGTTGACAAGAAAAGATGAGGAAGCAAGAAAGAGAATGCTAAACAAATTGATGCTTGAAGCCGTGAAAGCAAGATACCTTATCTTCCCAATCCACCAAAATTTTCATTGGACAATACTTGTCCTTGACATTGAAGAAGATTCATGGAAATTCTACAAGTCCATGAGACCAAGGGGAGCAATGCCTAAAGATCCACACTTCAATGCCGCAAATGAAGTAGTAAAAATGTTTTCACTATCAAACTTACTATTAATCCAATACATCAATCCTGATCCATGCTCAATTATACGTCAAAAATTTATACAATAATATATTTATCATTATTTAAATCCATAGTTTCTCATTAATTGTTTCAACTGACTTTCTAATAAAACAATTATACAAATGTATATGTTGCAGAGAGAGATTATTGACAAGTACATAAAGGATGAGAAGCCAACTCTCATTAACCTTGATAAATTTCAACAGGAGACAGACAGCGTCATCAACAGTCCACAACAAGAAGACACGTCGTAAGTTTATCAATAACAAAACACTGCTATTAAAAAAAAAAAAAGGCAACGAAACCAAATTATAATATTTTGTTTTCAAAATGTTTTTGTAGGCTTGATTGTGGAATCATTGTTTGATATATCATAAGGCAATATGTTTCCAAAAACAACATAATGCTTACTTTTTCCAAGGAAGAGTACAATCAATTGAGAGCCAATATGTTAACTATCTTCTTGACTGATCAACAAGCTGCTCAACAACAAATAGTTGATGAAAACATTGATGACTTGCCTCCGCAATAATCAACAGATCTATAAGAGAAGAAAACCAAAGGAAACATTGATTCATTTGGTTGTTAGAATGTCAATACTTCATACATTTTGCTCGTTTGGTTGTTATAGTGTTACCTGTATTTTGATGATTTTGGTTCTTACTTTGCTCCAATGAATATTACAATGCTTGGTTATTACAATGTCAAAGTTATGGACAGTACTTGGTTGTTACAATGTCAAATTTGCTTCAATGAAACATTCAGTCTTTTTTAGCCATATTGTTACCAGATTTGGCTTTTGATATCAGTCTTGTTCTGCAAGTTTCATTCAAAATATTGATTCTAATATAATTATTTGTGTCGAATTTAAAGGTTAATAACAAGTTTGGAGTCACTATACTGATAAATTTATTTTTTTTTTATAGTATTTTGTTTACACTGATAAATTTATCACTGTTTCAACAAATTTATCACTGTGAATACTGATAAATTTACCGTTGTGAAAACAAAAAAACCAACAACTCTCTCTCTCTCTCTCACACACACACACACACACACACACACATTCTTTTTCCCCAATTCAAGTAAACAAAACACTATAAAAAATAATAAAAAATTTACCTAAATTGAAAATTAAAACACAAACACTATTACATTGTCCAAATTGGAAATCAAAATACTGTTACAATTTGTAGATATTCCCAAGTTTGAGAATGAATCTAACAACATGCCATCCTTGGTGATTTCTGAATAATCAAAACCATTTGATACTTTAGTTAAACAACTCAAACATCCAAAGCTTGCTTCTGAGTGACCAACCACAAAACAATATGCAGATTGAGAACTTGTTGCTAAACCAGATAAACATAGTAGTTGATCTAAATTTTTTTACTTTACAAAGCAGTTAACACAGCAGATATGCAATTATGTATTCTAGAGATTTGATCTATAGCTTTGTATTGTGGAAATTTTTCCTGAAAAAATTAGATAACTCTAGACAAAAATTGCTTTCTATAAGTAAGTAATATACAATGATCTACTTCTTTGAATGTTGAAAGACTTATGGGAAAAACTGTATTCAAACTTTGAATCTCAAATCTATTGTCATTTGGAATCTCATAAAAGACATCCACTAGAGAAAATCACTTAGAAACAACAAAAGACCAAAAAAGGATATATGTGTACATATATATATTCATTTTCTTTCTTCTCCTTTTATCAACAATCAACCCAAGAGTAAATAAGATATAGTGTGAAGAGAAAGAAACTGGAAAAGAGGTCTAGCATATGTCATTATAAATTTAGTGCACAAATTATTTGTGTTTCTAAGGGATGCATTATCTAACAAGTAAGGCTGTATTCTTGTTTGAATTAATTTGTCACTGTAAAAAAGAACATGTGCTTGGATATGACAGTGATAAATTTATCAACCACTAACATAAATGTAATAAACCGTCAACTCTTCTTATACAATCAGTGATAAATTTATTATTCTTGAAAATAACAAAATTCAGGAACCCCATTAATGCTTGATTGCTTCCTTCAGGCAATGGTAAATTTATCATTCTTACAAAAAAATAATCCACCAACTTGTCTAAACCAAACCGTTGATAAATTTGTCATTTGTATAAAGCACCAAAACAACAACTACATTTAACCAAAATCAAATAATATAAATGTGAAACTTAATCTCAGAAAAAGATCAAAGAAAAGTATAATTTCTATTTAACAAATTCCTCAATCATTCAATGCAAGTACCAAAATGATACATCTTTCAAAAAATACTCAATCATTCAATGCAAGTAACACCTCTCAACTCTCAACAAAGTAATTCAATTAAAATTAATACAACTAAAGCAAAGTTTCTTTACATGTCTTCCGATTATGAGTTCCTATCTTTCCACATCTACTGCACCTAATTCTCTTGATTTTGCCCTTAGAAGGTATTCCCTCTGTTCTTGGACGTCCAACTGGTCTCTTACAAAGAGGAGGTAAAACAACATCATCATCAACAACTACATTTGGCTTCCACATACTAAGAACTGGATAGATAGAATGTGAATAAGAATCACAATATCTACGAACACGATAGTAATCATCAAGAAAATAATTCAGATCTTTTCCACTCCTCTTTATAGCACAAAAACCATGTTTGTAAGGAAAAGAATCAATTTCTCACAATCAACAAGAACAAGAACGTTTCCCAATATCAACCATAACTGAATGATCCAATTGGATTTCATAAATGTCATTGCTACATTTCTTAACTATCCATGTTTTTGTATCATTAAAAGCTTCTTCCAACTTTTTCTCTACAAAAGAACAAACAATACGATTCCACTTATTCCCAACTTCTCTCCTTTTTGAAAATTGCTCCATTAGTTTCACCCATATAGAATCAATAAGACTAGTTAAAATCAAATGGCGTTCATCCTTAATCCATAAATTAAAAGATTTTGCAGCATTTGTGCACATTTCACCATACCTTTTGCCTTCAAAATAAACGTTACACCAACACTCATTAGGCAAATCCTCAAGAAACTTCTCAACACTACGAACGTAATGACCCTTAAATTCTTCAAATAGCTCATTAAACAACTCAATAGTAGGAGCATATGCACATCTACTAAAAAGAGTAAGCAAATACTCTTTAGATTTACGACTCTTCACTGACAACTAAGTCTTCAAGTTTGTCTTCAAATGCATTAGACAAAAAGAATGAGAAGAAAACGGAAAGTCCTCAGCTAAAGCTTTCAGCAAACCTCCATGCCGATCAGTAACAAACGCAATATCCCTCTCCGGAGTCAAAATAACTAATAACTTTGACAAGAACCAATGCCAACTGTCATAACTTTCACTATCAACAATGGCAAAACATAACGGATATAAATCTACAAACAAAATATATACACGTTATCAATAACAAATAAAAAAAATTACAAAAAGAAAATCAAAACGCAAAGTGTCTAACATATAGCACCAGCCATAGATAAATTTATCACTGTATAACTACAAAAATTCAATAACAGCATACAACATATACAATCAATGAATAATAAATTTATCACTGTATAAATATAAAAATTTAACAAAAGTATACAGCATAAATTTATCACTAATACATTGACCATACTCTTTAATCAACATTCTCTAGTAACAAAAATGATAGAATTATCACTGTTTTAATAATAATAACAAATAAACACAGAATATACCTTGGTTACCGTCTTTTGCCGTAGCAGCCAATAAACAACCTTTGTGTCTTCATTTCATGAAAGTTCCATCAAGTATCAACACATGCCAACAATACTTGAAACCATGAATACATGCCTCAAAAGCGAAAAACAAGCATTTGAAATGTCTTTCTTTACTATCAACATCAAATTCCATATCAAAAACACTCCTCAAATTACAATCATTAGCGGCATCAACATACCAACGAAGATCGTCAAATGATGATGAATAGTCACCCAAAACAATACCCCTTGTTTTTTCAACATCCATCCAAGCTCTCCGATAAGAAACTTTTGTTTCATAATAGTCCTTGAAATCACAAACCACCTCACTAATCGATGTCAAAGCCTTATTACGAATATCACTTGAAATTAGCCCACCAATCATACTCGAAGTCGTCCTAGCATGTTTGACTGTACGAAAAAAAGATCCACAAGTATGAACATCATCAAATTGTTTAATAACAAAAGCTTTACTATAATTTTCCACTCTAGCATGCACACTCCATAAACATCCCAAATCAGCCATTCTCTTACAATGAACAGTGACTCAATCCTTATCATTCTTAACAAAATCAAAATCAAAACTGGAATGAATAGAATACTTTGACAACGCATCTCGAAATTCAATAACTCATTGAGCAAACCTTTGTCCCACTCCTTTCATACAATTAACCCACCCATTGGAGAGCAAAGGTTTCCGTTGATTTGAATAAAATGAAGGCAAAAATCAGTTTCACAAACAACACTACTACTACTACTACTAGCTTCACCATTACAAATCATATAACCTTCACCCAAAGAATATCACTTAACAAAAACATCAATACGATGAATATCAAAAGAAAATGCGAGTCCAACCATAACCTCCAAATCCTCTTCACTTTGTAGACCACAACAAGAATGTCCAGGCATTAAATACGATATATTCAAAGAACTACCAACTAACTCACTCTACTTTGCACACAATTTATATACTAAATCATTGAAATTAAATCCATCATTATACTTGATAACCAATGTCACACCTTTAAACTTGCACATAAGAAACAAACAATTCTCCATCACTATAAATCCTGCAACAAACAACAAATATATTTCAACAAACAACCAACTCAGACACCCTAAAACAAAATCTAATACAGTGATAAAATTATCAACCGACTCAAACACATCCAAAAACCAACACTGATAACTTTAACAGTTAACACTACCAAAGACCAACAGCATGAACCATGAATAAAGCTTACACTTATTAGAGACGGTAACTCGATTTGAATCTTACCGTTACATTATGCAACTTTTTCATCTCCTATTCCCATACTCACTGATAAATTTATCACTGTTGAAAAAGTTAATCTAACAACATCCCCAAAATACTCAGTGATAAAATTATCACTGTATAAAATAACAAACCAGCACTTGTGTTCAATAGAAACAATTTCGTAACCAAAAAAAAATCTAAAATTCTTTACATATACATATCTCAAAGCTTTTAATATCATGATCAAAATACAAATTCAATCGTAGTAGAAATAACAGAATAACAACAATATCACAATAAAATTAAAATCACCAACTCAAACTAAAAAAAACCAAAACATCGAAATTAAACCAAAATCAAACATACCAGTCGAGCTACCTCCACAACATCGCAAATCAGAAAATGTAACTATACACCAAACGCAAAATCGCAAAATAGGAAGATTCACTAAGCGCGAAACCACAAATCACGAAGATACACTAAGCGCAAAATCACAAATCACAAAGCTCCACAATAATACATTAGCAAATCGTGAAGTTCCACAGAAATCCAAATCATAAACCCATACTCATGACACAATATTTTGATCGAAAATCCAAACAGAAACGCGCCAAAACAGGGGAGGGGTAAAACGGTACCAAAAAAAGGGTTCAGGACCTGGTGGTGCGCAAGAACAAAACTCAGGACTAGGAGGGGAATAAATACAAAATGTAGGACTGGCCAGTAAAAAACCCTAATAAATTATACCAAATAAACCCATAACCTTATTTAGATTTGGTTTGAGGTCCATTAGCTATTAGATATGGCCCCCTAAAAGGTAGGGGTGAATCTTTTGTTATGATTTTATCACATAGAAAAAGTTAAACATTCTTGTGTTGTTTATTTATTTATTTACATTGAATTATAAATTTTACTAAATTTTATTCATGAATGAATACAAGATGAAAAACACTCATTAGAGAAGCCAAATTCCACTTGAGAAATGATGTTTGTCTAATTTTTTAGGATAATTTATTAAGAATTTTTTTTTTCCAAATACTTGTATTCTAATTAGTCCGTAACATATTCTTGTATTTCAATAAATCCTATTATTTGGACATTTGATTAATCAAATCCTAATTCTTATATTTAAGATATTGTATGGACAATTTTACTCTTATAAATATTTTTTGAGTCCTTAAACTTGGTGATGTGAACATTCATATTCAACAATGTGAATGTTCACATCATGAAACATTCATACTATCAATGCAAACATTAATGCACACTTCACCCTATTATTATTCGAGGTATTTTGATAATTATGTCACTCATATAATTTATTAGAATATAAGAAAATAATTTGAAATAAGTGAAATTTATGTAGATAAACAAAAATTTGTGAATAAATGCTCCAATTTTTTTACATAATAATGTGAGTGTGTATGTAAAATATTAAATAAAAAATTAAGTATCTCTAACATTGTCCATTGCACTTAGCAACATGGTTATGGTGGTTGACATATCAACGGAAACCAATCATATGCTAGGTAAAAAGACCCGAACCACGCCTTCACCAACTTAATCCTCATAACAAAAGAACCCAATATCAAGCACAAGAGGGGACTAGTTAAAAAAAAAAACAGCACAAGAGGGGACCGCTCAAATGCATAGCTCCACGAAACGAGACCTTTTAAGAGTAAAAATTTAATGATAAACCCTACTATCTCACCATATATATATAAAAAAAAATCGCAAACAACTATTGGATGATAATATTCCTTCAAAAGATGATCTTCAGCTCCGAAGATAAAGTACCAAAATCTATCAACTTGCAACATAGGAGATCAGATTCAGCACATAATTACAACATATAAGAGTTTTAAAAATCAAATTTTTTGATCTCTAAAAGTGAAAATTTTGTTGCAAAGGATATTTAGGGACCATTTTCTATCGTCGTGAGGATAGTCGTTAAATGGTCGTCCCAAAAATTCAAAAACAAGGCTTTTAGCAATAAAATTTTGAAAATATTACTAATAAATAGTAGGGACAAAATAATTTGGTTTCAAAATAGTTTATTTTTTGAGACAAAAAATTTGGTCCCAAATGATAATAATTTATCACTAATGTCCAATTTTCGTTATTAAAAATATAATGGCGAAACTTTTCACAACAAAAATATTTGGTCCGTAAAAAATAATTTTGTCCTTAAAGTTTAGTCCTTAAAATCTTAATTTTTTGTAGTGCCAATGTGAATAGAGTAATCCAGAACTTTTAATTTTAGATCCCAAACTATCTTGGAATAAATCAAACAATCAGTAAACTTAAAAAAAAAATATTTGAGAAATTTGCAACCACCTAACACTGTTTTTGAATTATAGATTTAGATGAAAATGTCAAAAGAAAAAAAAAATAAAAAAAAATAAAACAAATTTGAAAAAACTAGTCTAATATCCCTCTCCAACTTTGAATAGTAAGAGGTCCACAATTTTTTTTTCCTGTTAGTCAAGGTCCCTCACACCCTTTGCTCCCGTTTTATTCAAAAAAAATATTAACTTGACCCTCATTCTTCTCTCATCTCTGTCTATAGATTTGGGTCTCTCTTCTCTCTCTTATCCATTTCTCTAATCTCTCTCTGCCCAAACCCTAGAACCCAAATCCACCATCTTTTCATTCTTCGATATTGCCACCTCTGCCTCCTTCCGTTCTAACGGTCGCTTCATCACCACTGGCTTCCACTCCGACCTTGTTCATATTTTCGACGCCAAGTCCCGAGCCCCCCTCCGCTGCCTTCACGGCCATGCCCACCTTGCCTATCTTGTCCGCTACCATGAGGTTGGGTTCTTGATCCATCTATTGAAGACTAAGGAATAGATGATCATGGATAACAATAAACTCATGGATCTGGCGGAATTTGAAGGACATTCTGAAATTTCTCTGCGCTTTCAGTTCCATTGCTATTCAAGAAGTTCATTGCTCTTGGGTTCTCTAGGTTTTGAATGGTGCATCAAATGGTAGAGAGAGAAAGTGCATCTATTGACTATATTTGTAGAGAAATTTTAGAGAAAATCAGATATGCCAGAGAAATCAACATGCACGTAAATTTCGCAAACTGTATTTGTAGAGAATGTGAATTTCTTTGACTACATTTGTACAGAAATTTTATATGCAAGTCAGATTGCATGCGTGTGATGGCCCAAGAATATCAACATGGCAGAAAAATTTCAAAGAAAATCAAATGTGCCAAAGAAATCAACATGCAAGTAAATTTCTTTGACTACATTTGCAGAGAATATAAATCTTTTTGACTATATTATCAGAGAAATTTCAAATAAAATTAAATGTGCCAAAGAAATCAACGTGTAAGTAAATTTGACTACATTTTTAGAGAGTGTAAATGTAACACCTCCAAAACAAATGCAACTAATCCAACTCATAAGAGAAGTGAGTATGATAGAAGTGATATGCTTTCATTCATCAAAGTTTGCATTACAAAAGATAACACATGCAATACATATTCATAAATGTTCATCTTGAATCTATAACATATAATACTAGTTAGTAATCAACAAAATAAATGTCCTACGGGCTTAAATCTTTCCAAGACATCGCTTGGTTACAATAAAAGAAAGAGTCTAACTCAATACAAATTAGCCCTTAGCTATGCAAAACAAATAAAATATAAGGAAGCTCTTGCTCTAAGTCTCCCCAAACTACTGTCTCGGTGGAGGCATGTCTCCAACACCTGAAAATGGTTTCCAAGTAGGGTGAGCCACAACCCAGTAGAAACATACCAACACAATTTATAAGCATTATCAAGATATAAGTATGATGCACATGTTGATTGTCCTACGACAAAATCTTTATAATTCTTTCCAAAGCCATGTTATGCCAAACTCGCATTTCAATTCATTCATTTTGGTTCAATAGACATCTCCAGTGCGTTTAACCCATCAATAGAGGTTACACTTCACAAGTTTCAAACAGATAAAATCGTTAAACAAATACATCCACTTCTATTAGCCATTTTACGAAAATTTTGTCAGCGGGAATTGGCACCTATGTATACTAATGGTTTTCGGGACTTTCGCCCTGGACACACAAGCCAACTTAGTTCAATGGAGTCTATCCTCTTTTTTCTCCTCAAAACATGGAGTACATCCCCTTTCTCCTCCCAAATATCATAGATATACAATGTATATTATTCATAATCATATTTAATAATAATGGTTAAGGGATTAGTTTCCATTCGTCTAATCCATATGCGATGTCTACAACAATCATGACTATCCTCTACCGATAGCCTAAAGCAAATATTTCCAAACAAATATAAAATCTCTACAATAGATAATTTATCAAATTTCCATAGGTGAGTGATTAAACAAATCCAACAACACCATTCATGTATACATTCTCCCAATTTCACATTTGCCATACCAATTTCATTTTTTTTACAAAATAATTATTCAAGACATTATAGGGAAAAGCTCCTCATTTTCCAAATATTAACCCAAAGACCAAAGTCAACTATTTTAACACGAGATGACTTCATATCCAAATCCCATAATCATTTATATAACACCCACATGTAAACTCCTGTTTTCAAGCGTGAACCCAAACTCTAGGTTTGCTCAAAACATCCCCAAATCTCACCATTTTCACACAACAACCTATAACCAAGTTAAAACTTATATTAAGGTGTAGAGAGTTCCTACCTCAAGTTAGAAGATCAATAGAGCAAGGAAGAAACTTCAATGACGCCGAAACCAAACTCCAATCGGATCAAAATGGAGCTTTCAAGATGCTCTACCCTTTCCCCAAAGACACTAGGGTAGAGAGATCAATGAATCTAGGAGAAAATGTAGAGAGAGAGAGAGAGAGAGAGTATTTTCGAGAGAGTGTGTCTCACTTTAGAGTTTTTGGAAGAAAAGATCTGAAAAAGTGATGTAAAAAGTCATTTTTGCGATTCGATATACGCACAGTCCGCTCGAGCGCAAAAAAGGCCGCTCGAGCGCCAAGATATAATGAACAAGATGCTCACTGCTCGAGTGCAAGAAAGGCCGCTCGAGTGTAGAAAACCATATCCAGTAGTTTTGTAAACAACAAACCAACGCTCAAGCTCCAGGAAGGCTGCTTGAGCGCCCACCCGCTCGAGTGTAGGAAACGCCGCTCGAGCATAGAAAATACTCTCCCAGTAATTTTGCAGACCTGCAAAGTATTGAGAATTCACAAAGCCTGCTCGAGCGCAAGAAGTGCCGCTCGAGCGAAGGAACAAAATTGCAAAGCCCACTCGAGCGGAAGAGTAAAAATCTAGACAACAAAGGTTTGGAAAAACAAGTAACCAACTTATTCTAAACGCATAACAACAATCCAATAATCAAATTTAATGGGGATTAAGGGGAAAACGACTATGAACAACATTCAAAAACCATAAACCCCAGTCCGGACTACCACAAGTGTCGGGTCGAAATCGAGATCGCTATAGCCCCCCCTTAAAGAATTTCGTCCCCAAATTTCAAATCAAGTTTTAAAATACAATTAAAACTAATTACGACAATGATGACCATTCAATTCTACCACCATGACCCATTCACCGGTTATCCATTCCCAACAACAAGGTAAACAATGCCTCAGCGCTGGATATACAATTCATATTTTCCCAAATCATATGCAATATTTAATCAAAATCTAAGTTTTTTTTTTCTTGAAATTTAAACTGCATATACAATGCTCCCAAAAGTGATATAACATACAAAATATTTCATATTCTTAAAACATATACAATGCTTATATTGAATCCATGTCTTCAAAACACTCATAACATATACAATGTTCTTATAATTTAAAACATATACAACGCTTATACTTTTTATTAACATAATCAAAATCTCAATATATGTTCAGACATCAACAAATAAGTCCGAATATTTCTCTCGGACTTCCAATTTGCTCTCCCAATTCGCTTCCTTGACCTCGTGATGTTTCCACAATACCTTTACTAAGGGAATTTGTCTTGCTTCGCAAGACTTGGTCCCGTCTATCCATGTCTCTCACTGGTGTAGACGTCCCCGAACATCCCGGGAAAATCCCGTTTTGTTCGTTGGGCTTACTACAGTTCAGACTCGATGTCACGGTCCTGTATCTAAACTCGTGGAGTGCAATGCAAGACCGATGAATCATCAAAGAGTCCAAATCCGGCGAATCGTTTTGAAAAACTGATTCTTAGAAAGAAGTGCCAAACATAGACTGCTTTGCCAGATACAGAGTCGCCACCTGAATATTTTTATTTTGGGAAATTTAGGAAACCCTAACTCGTGCCTAAGTCCACGTGTCCGTCATCACCAAAGTTGCCTCGGCTCGGAAACTTGGGTACGATTGGGGAAGGTCACTTCGTGAGCACCCCCGCTCGCTCGATCAAATATCGGCCTCTACTAACCATGATATCGAGTTTTGAAAACATTATGTGCTTTTATTCCGGTTATTAGCCTAGAATTACTATGTGATGCACACAACATACAAGTATAGATTGGATCGTTTGAGTTGGAACAAAACATTTCATGTTTGTTTATTTGAAAGATGGTTTGATGGTGCTACTCGCAAGTAGGCTAAGACGTGGATTTGCCACCCTCAAGTGGGCATAGAAAACATGGTGATTTGCCACTCTCAAGTAGGCTTGAAACTCGCAATCGATGAATTGTTCCAATTTAAATAATCCAACCTTCACCCACAGGCATTCAGGCAGTTATATCACATAAGCACATAGCCTCATGGTAAGCATGCTATCATGGCAGTCACTCACACACATGCAAGGATGCTAAAGCATAAACACTTACCGAGTACTCCAAGCCAAAGAAAGAAACTAATTAGAAATCATGCATGAATCCTAACTATGCTAAGAATGCCTAATGCAACACATGCAAAAATGCAACTACAGTAGGCTCGGCTATTCTAAGATGGTATACGAGATGCAACAATCGATACATGTATTCAACTTGGGATTGAAATACAATGCAATTAGCATGATGCGCCGAGCCCGGTGCATGCAATACAAATGAATGGATGCAAACATGCGAACATATAGATACTAATTGAAACATGCCCTAAAACTAACCATCATAAGCTGGTAAATAAAAGGGAGAAAGACATGGGGTTGGAAGACATGCATCACACACACGCACACTTATTACAAAGTTTGCCCTCTTGCGGAGGGCCCGAATAAATAATACAAAATCGAATTAATTAATTATTACACAACAACTAGCTAATTAACAAATTAACTAAACTAGCATGCAAACTATGTAAAATGGGCTGCCCCAGCTCTGCTTTGAATAAGAAAGGATGCATGCATGCTCGAGTCGCCTCATCGGGAAATCCATCGCGATGCCCCGGCTCGCCTTTGTTTGCAATTGATTTCAGAAAGTTGCACTAGGCTCCAGAGAGATAAAACTCCACCCAGGGAAGCTGTGGGAAGGCTGCCGACCAGCTATAGGCAAGGGAGACCACCTGCCGACCACCCTTGGTGGTGAAGACCAGAAAAGGTGGTCGGCCTGCCAGAAAACCTGGTTGGCCGACTAGTTCATTCTCCTGGTTTCTGCTTTTTCTGCAACAAAGGCAAGAGAGAGAGAAAGCAAGGTATTTGCAACACATGTGTGCATGACCACTCTCCCCGTCATTGCATAAGCTCTAGGGAGTCTGGTCCTCGACCCTCCGGCCACCAATCACGCATCTCGATGCATGATGGCCGAGGAGTCGGATTGCACGACTCAATGGGACATGAATGCACATATAAGCAACTAAAGCCAACAACTTTATCATGGATAGTCAAGAGTGTTGGCGACCGGGAATCGAGGCGCGTTTCATCACTTCGAGTATGAAACGCTCCTCGTTTCCCGTGTTTGGGCTAACTCCTATCCCAAACACAATGCAACAAATAACATGGCATGCGCAATGCGACTCTAGCATGCAATCCTAATGCAATGCAACTTGGTCATGCAAATGAAATGAATAAGGCATGCGTAATGCAATGATCAATCTCGCGACAACATGGCATTCTCAATGCTATGAACTACGATGGCATACTCGATGCAAGATGGACTTAAACCAAAATGGATGGGCCTTGGCCACATCCAAATCAGTGGCCATAGATGATGAAAACAAGGCCCAAAACTCATGCAAACATGCACAATGCAAGGGCTCCAAGCCTAAGGCACAAGATGCAACTCTCTAAGAGCATGGCAATGATGAAATATGGCATACAATGACAAATGTTCCAGCTCTGAAATGGCACATGAAATGACTCCAAAACATGCTACAACTCATGCAATGCATGTTGATAGGCTCAAACACCAAAGACTAGTGAAAAACATTACACTATAGGCATACAAAGCGATGCTCAAATGACCAAACCAATCCCAAACAGTCCCTATACAGACCCAAAACAGTGGCAAAATGTGTTGGGATGGTGGATCGGAATGCATTTAAATGAAGGTCATGCAATGGCTCACAAACGAGGCATAATGATGCAACTCTCAAGGGCACTTAAAGCATGGAAAATATGGAAATATGGCACAAGTATAAGCTCTGAAATAACATTCCCAATGATGCCAACACACTTCAAGTTAGGCATGCAAGAGTGCTCAAAACTCAAAGCTAGTCAAAGCTATTACACAACAAGTATGCATGGCAAGAATTTTTTGACCATGAGGCCTCAAAACAGAGCTAAGGCAGCCTAAAATATGAACAAAATCAGTTTGAAGCATGGCCAAAATATGCTAGAATCAAGGGCCAAGACAACATGCAATGTGAGCTAGTGAACATGGATTACACTACAAGCATATGAAGCATTCAAGAGGTTACTAAACCAGAAAAATTCAGAGACATGACATGCCAAATAAAGCCCAAAAACCCACTGAAACATGATCAATTCATGCAAGAATGAGATGCTCCTTTGATATGCTATGAAGAGGGTTATTCTACACATGCAAGATGGACATCCAATATGGAAAAAAAAGCTCTGGATAGAGCCTATGTAGGTCCTAAAACTCATCAAAAATGGCCTGAAACATGGCTTGGAAGCATGCAAATAAGGGCTCCTTTGTAAGGCCAAAAATGCTAGAAAACAAAACAAGGAGAGAGAGGGTCACCCCTCTCTGATTTTGGCACTTAAAAACACATAATAACCACTGAAAATCCATTGGATTTCAGTGGTCAAAAGGGCAAACAAAGCTCAAAACAAAGGCCTTAATGCATGGCTCAAAACAAGGTGAAATGAAGCATGCGAGGGGGTAGATGACCCCCAACAAAAAAATGATCTTAAACAAACATGTTAAGGGCCTCAAAACAAGACTTTTTTCCGTTTACACCAAAGCTCAAATATGCTTTCAATTATGGCTAAAAGATGGAGCAAAATAAAGCTTAAAAGAGGAAATAGTGTGTTACCCTTGTAGCTTCAGTAAAACCAGCAGCTTCTTAGACCAAAAACCAGCTCTTTGAGACCTCTCAAGACCCTCCAAGAACCTTAGATCAATGGTGGAGGTGTGTGGCTATGAGGTGTGGTGTTAAATGCCAAAACAAAAACCCTTTCTAAGCCTAGAATGTAGAGATATAGAGAGATATATGTGCTTTTTCTTAGACAAATTTTTTTCAACCTCTCTAAAGGAGAGGGAGGCCCTCTTTTATAGAGAAACAAGAGGGTGGCCCTCTCTTATAGTGAAACAAGAGGGTTCAAGCTTCTTGGAGAAGCTAGAGCAAAAGTTCAAGAGGTTCAAACTTCCTCAGGAAGCTAAAATAAGAGTTCAAAAGGTTCAAGCTTCCTCAAGAAGCTAAAACGAAGGTTCAAAAGGTTCAAGCTTCCTCAAGAAGCTAAAACGAAGGTTCAAAAGGTTCAAGGTTCCTTAAGGAGCTAAAACGAAAGTTCAAAAGGTTCAAGGTTCCTCAAGAAGATAAAACAAGGGTTCAAAAGGTTCAAGCTCTCCAAGAATCGTGCCAAACGGAGAAAGTTAAGCGGTCCTGAACCGAGGCGCACGGCCGACGGCTCCGAAAATCGGAAACTGGTCTCCAAACGGGAAAACTGGCCTACGACCATGAAAAGTAGCCTACGGCAACTGAGAGATGGTCTACGAGACCTCTCCCTCCCTTCGGGAAGAGAAAACAAGACCAGGTTTGCAAACCGAGGTAAGGCACAAAAGGGTCCCGAGGTCCGGGGATAAGGCTCTTAGCCGAAACTCCGAAACCTCAGAATGAGCACAACATACACCATCACCGAGCGCTCAATCGATGACGTCTGAGTCTTAAGGTCAGTCATTATTCCCAATCACTGTCCCCAAAGCTGAATCTGATACCCGCAGATAACTGATTTCGAAAATACTGAACTGGTGCCCGCAGGCCTGACACTCAAACTTTGTAAACCGATACATGCATTCTTATAGAGACGCACTCTAAAAGCACATAGCAGACAAGTGAGAGCCAAAAACACCCCTATGTTGGGGTAGGGTTTCCCTGTCCTATTTTGTCAGGAGCTAGGGTTTCACTACGCACGCAGCGGTTTCAAACAACCTATGATCGGGTAAGCAACCTGTCCTAGCTTGGAATGGTCACTATGGATTCCGAATATGCACTAGGTTGAATGGTCAAAAAGGGTGCCCCGGTAAAACCGGGGTTTGTGTTCTCGTCGTGGCAGAGCCCGCAACCGGTCAGCCTTATGGCACGCTTCTCGAAGCAAGCCTCCGGCAAACCGTTCAGGAATAGCATACGGCAAACACGGTGTCCTAGGCGCACCAATGCAAATGCAATGCAAAGAAACACACAAATATAGTCAAAACCAGATATCATGAGTTCGAGTTGAGTTCTCTAACTCCCCAGCAGAGTCGCCAGAAACTGTAGATGTCCCCGAATGTCCCGGGAGGGAAATCTCATTTTGTTCATTTGGGCTTACTACAGTTCAGAACTCAATGCCACGGTTCTGTATCTAAGCTCGCAGAGTGCAATGCAAGACCGATGAATCATCAAAGAGTCCAAATCTGGCAAATTGTTTTTGAAAATAGATTTTTTTAAAAGAAGTGCCAAACATGGACTGCTTTGCCAGATACAGAGTCGCCACCTAAATATTTTATTTTGGGAAAATTTAGGAAACCCTGACTCGTGCCTAAGGCCACGTGTCCGTCATCACCAAAGTTGCCTCGGCTCGGGAACTTGGGTACGATTGGGGAAGGTCACTTCGTGAGCACCCCCGCTCACCCGATCAAAGATTGGCCTCTACTAACCATGATATCGAGTTTTGAAAACATTATGTGCTCTTATTCCGGTTATTAGCCTAGAATTACTATGTGAAGCGTGCAGCATACAAATATAGACCGGATCGCCTGAATTGGAACAACACATCTCATGTTTGTTTAGAAAACAATTTGCTACTCGCAAGTAGGCTAAAATATGGATTTGCCACCCTCAGGTGGGCTTAGAAAACATGATGATTTGCCACTCTCAAGTGGGCTAAAAACTCACAGTCAATGAATTGTTCCAATCCTAATAACCCAACCTTCACCCACAGGCATTTAGGCAGTTATATCATATAAGCACGTAGCCTCATGGTAAGCATGCTATCATGGCAGTCACTCACACGCATGTAATGATGCTAAAGCATAAACACTTACCGAGTACTCCAAGCCAAAACAGAAGCTATGTTAGAAATCAATGCATGATCCTAACTAGGGCTGTCAATGGATCGGATTTAATCCGAATCCGACCCGAATCCGATCCGATAATCCGAATCCGTTTATAAAAAATCCGATCCGATAATCCGATAATCCGAATCCGTTTAATCCGTTTATTAAACGGATTGAATATGTAAAAATCCGACCCGATCCGGTAATCCGATAATCCGATCCGATTATTCTCAATTTGAATAAAAAAACACAAAATGAAAAAAAATAAATAAAAATAATCAAATTATATAAAATTGTAGCTCAATAAATAAATAAATGGATCGGATCGGATTATCGGATCGGATATCCGAAATCATCGGATTCGGATTCGGATATCTATAATCGGATATAGACTTAAACGGATTCGGATCGGATTCGGGTTTGTCTTAATCGGATCGGATTCGGATTTTGACAGATCCGATCCGAATCCGATCCATTTACAGGCCTAATCCTAACTATGCTGAAATGCCTAATGCAACACATGAAGGAATGCAACTACAATAGGCTCGGCTATTCTAAACATGGCATGTGAAATGCAACAGATAACATGTATTCAATTTGGAATTGAAATACAATGCAGTTACTATGATGCGCCGAGCTCGGTGCATGCAAGACAGATGAATGGATGCAAACATGCGAGCATAAGTGTGCTAATTGAAACATGCCCTAATCTAACCATCATAAGCTGGTAAATAAAAGGGAGAAAGATGTGGGGTTGGAAGACATACATCACACTCACACACACTTATTACAATTGTGCCCTCGCTCGGAGGGTCCGAATAAATAATACAGTCCGAATAAGTACAAAACCCTAATTAATTAACAAATTAATCTAGGAAAGCAGGTAAATTAGCATGCAAGCCATGGACCACCTCAGCTCTGTTCCGAATGATGAATGATGCATGCTTGAGTTGCTTGGCGCGGAAATCCATCGCGATGCCTCGATTCGCCTCTGTTTGCAGTTAATGCCGGAATGCTGTGCAAAGCTCTAGAAAGCTGCTGATTTCTAATTTGCTGCAACAGAGAGCAAGAAAGGGGCATGGCAAAGCATTTTCACATATGTATGCACATCTCGATCCTCGTGCCACCAATCACGCATCTCGATGCATGATGGCCGAGGAGTCGAATTGCATGACTCAATGTGAAATGAATGCACATATGAACACAACAAGACCTAAACTCCATCATGGGTAATTCAGAGTGTTGGCGACCAGGAATTGAGACACGTTCCATCACTCGGAGTATGAAACGTCCCTCGTTTCCTGTGCTTGGGCTAACTCCTATCCCAAACACAATGCAAATGAGATGGCATATACAATGCGACTAACATACAACCTAGCATACGCAATGCTATGAAATGGCATACACAATGCTCGATGTAACATGGTATACACAATGCTCTAACATGCAACCTAGCATACGCAATGCTATGGACCGAAATAGCATACACAATGCACGATGGACTTACACCAACATGAGTGGACCTCAGCCACACTCACATCAGTGGCCATTAGATGAAAATGAGACAACCGAAATGCGTGCACACATGCACGAATACCAAGGACCAAACCTAAGGCATCAAATGCCACTCTACCAAAGCATGGCAAGGGATGAAAGATGGCATACAAACATGCAATTTCCAGCACTGAAATATGATGCGCAATGGTCCCGAATCACGAAAACATGGCACCCAATGCATGAAAGAGGCCCCGAAACTCAAAACTAGGCAAATGCATTGAACCATAAGTATGCAAAGCAAGCATTATTTGATCTTGAGGCATGAAAATAGAGCCAAGGAAGTCCAAAATAAGCACAATATCAGTTCCAAGCATGGCCCAAAAGTGCTCACATAAAGGGCTAAAACAACATGCAACCTAGGCTAGTAAGCATGGTTTACATGGCATGTATATGAAGCACAAGAGAGGTAATAAAACCAGCCAAAAATAGAGAAATGGTATGTCAAATAAACCCCAAATAACCACTGAAATGCATCCAATGCATGCAAAAATGATGAGCTCCTATGGAGGTCCATGCAAGGGGTTACTCAACACATACAAGATAAACACTTAGCATGGAAAAACCAATTCTGGAAATCAATTATGACAGCCCTAAAACTTACCAAAAAGGCCCTGAAATTGGTCAAAAAAGCATGCAATGAAAGGTCCCCTTGAAAGGCCTTAAGGAGGATTGCTCCACACATGCATGAGGGACATAAAACATGGAAAAATGGGCTCTGGACAGAGCCAAGGTAGACCTCAAAACTCACATAATAGGGCCCAAAAAGTGACTTCAAAGCATGCAAGATGGAGCTCCTTTGGAAGGCCAAAAAGGCCAACAAACTAGACAAGGAGAGAGGGGGTCACCCCCCCTCTAATTTTAGCTCTCAAAAGCATATCTAAGCCACTGAAAAGCCACTGAAAATCCATTGGATTTCAGTGGCTAAGAGGCCAAACCAAGGCCAATGCGAATGCTCTAATGCATAGCCCTAATCATGAGGAAATGAAGCATACCAAGAGGAAGATGACCACAAACAGAAAAATAACCTGAATAAAAATTCAAGAGGGGCTCAAAACAAGACTTTTTTTAGTTCATGGAAAATCTCAAAAATGCTTGCAAGTAAGGCTAAGATATCATGCAAAATAAGCCCTAAAAGAGAGATGAAGCATACAAGGATGTAGGAGACTTCAAACAGAAAAGTATCCTCAATCAAACTTCAAGAGGAGCTCAAAATAAGACACTTTACAGTTTATAACAAAACCCAAAAATGCTTTCAAATAGAGCTAAGATAGGAAGCAAAAAAATGCAAAGAAAAGGGGAAATGGAGACTTACCTTTGTAGCACAGCAATGCAGCAACTCTTGGACCAAGTTGGTGAACCTTCAACCTTTGAAAAACAGCTTCAAGGTGCTGGAATGGATGGTGGAGGTGGTAGGCTATGAGGTGTAGTGTAAATGACCAAGAACAAGGGTGTTTTGAGCTTGAATGAGAGAGGTATAAAGAGTTGTATGTATATATCTCAGCTGGCTTTTTCTAACCCTTGCAAATGGTGATGGAGGCTTGGTTTTATAGAGGAGAAAGGATAAGGCTTCTTGGAGAAGCCTTAAGAGGGGTGCAAAGCTTCTCAAAGAAGCTTAACCAAAAGGGTCAAGCTTCTTGAGGAAGCTAGACCAAAAGAGTCAAGCTTCTCCAAGAAACTAAGCAAGTAGGGCAAAACCAATTAAAAAGGATCAAAAAGATGGTCAAAACCTCGGACAATGGGTCAAATGCTTCATAGCTGGCACAGCTGTGAAGCACTTGAGAAGGCCAAAAAGCAGAAGATAGGCCGACCAGTTCAAGTGGTCGGCCGGCCACATGCCCTGGTCGGCCGACCAGGGTTCAAAAGGGTCAAGGTGAATTTCTACATACCAGAAAGGTGGCCTCCCAGATGAGTAGAATATAGCTGCAAGGTGAAAAACCAGAAAAAGTGACCCAGGAGAGAGGAAAACCAGCTTTTTAGCAAGGTCCAAAAGGGGCAAGAAGAAATACTGGTTGGTCTACCCATATTGGTGGCCTCCTAGGTGTGCACAACACAATGGTGGTATGAAAAACCAGAAATTGTGGCTCAAAAGTAAGAAAAATCAGCTTTTTGTCAGAAAAAACTGGCTGGAGGAGAGAGAAAATATTTTTCAAAAGAATTTTTGGTCTCCCACCATCCTACCACCTTTCTAGCAATGAAACAAAGGTCCATACCAAAAATGAACCCAAATCGATGCAAAACGAGGGTTCGGGGGTCAAAACGTGTGGCCTGGGGCCCCGAAAACAGGCTGTTAAGCACTGGAGGTGGCGTATAACCACAATGATGGTCTCCCGGGCCACAGTGTCCCTCTAAGGAGAGGAAACAAGGTGTGTGCCAAAACCAGAGCAAACAGAGGTAGTTAGGTGGTCTCGAACCGAGGCGTACGGCCGACGGCTCCGAAAATCGAAAACTGGCCTCCAAACGGGAAAAATGGCCTACGACCACGAAACGTAGCCTACGGCCACTGAGAGATGGTCTACGAGACCTCTCCCTCCCTTCAGAAAGAGAAAATAGAGAAAACAGGACCCGATTCGCAAATCGAGGCAAAGCACAAAAGAGCCCCGAAGTCCAGAGGCAAGGCTCGCAGCCAAGACTCTTAAACTCCAGAACGAGCACAATATGTATCATCACCGAGTGCTCATTTGGTGACGTCTGAGTCTTAAGGTTGGTCAAAAATGGGGTGTCTACACACCCTAGACATACAGGCCAACTTAGTTCAATAGAGTCCATCTCCTTTCTTCTCCTAAAAACATGGATTACATCCCATTTCTCCTTCCAAATATCATACATATACAATATATATCATTCATAATCATATTCAATGATAATGGTTAAGGGATTAGTTTTAATTCGCCTAATCCACATGTGATGTCTACAACAATCATGACTATCCTTTACCGATAACCCAAAGCAAATATTTCCAAACAAATATATAATCTCTATAACAGATAAATCATCAAATTTTCATAGGTGAGTGATTAAACAAATCCAACAAGACCATTCATGTATACATTCTCCTAATTTCACATTTGCCATACCAATTTCATTATTTATACAAAATAATTATTCAAGACATTTTAGGGCAAAGCTCCTCGTTTTTCAAATATTAACTGTAGACGCGCCCCCGGAGAGAACTCCCAAGAAAATCTCGTTTTGTTCTCTGAGCTACTACAGTTCGGACTCAAATGTCACGGTTTTGAATCTAATCTTACAATGTGCAATGTAAGACCGATAAATCACCAAAGAATCCAAATCCGGCAAATCGTTTTGGAAAACTGATTTTTATAAAGAAGTGCCAAACATGGACTGCCTTGCCAAATACAGAGTCGCCAACTAAATATTTTATTTTGGAAAAATTTAGGAAACCCTGACTCGTGCCTAAGGCCAAGTGTCCGTCATCACCAAAGTTGCCTCGGCTCAGGAACTTGGGTACGATTGGGGAAGGTCATCTATGAGCACCCCCGCTCGCCCGATCAAAGATCGGCCTGTACTAAGCATGATACCTTGTTTTTGAAAACACATGTGCTCTTATTCCGGTTAATTAGCTAATCTGACTACGTGATGCGCACAATAAACAAGTATAGACTAGATCGCCTAATTTGGAACAAAGCATTGCATATCCGTTTATTTGGAAAATTGTTTGAAGTTTGCTACTCGCAAGTAGGCTAAAATGCGGATTTTGATGAATTGTTCAAATTCAAGTAATCCAACCTTCACCCACAGGCATTCAGGCAGTTAATCATGTAAGCAATTAGTCTCATGGAAAGCATGCTTTCATGGCAACATTAACACACGTGCAATATGCTAAAGCATAAATACTCACAGTGTACTCCGAGCCAAAACAAAGAACTAGTTAGAAATCATGCATGATCCTAGTTCATGTTAAGATGGCTAATGCAACACATGCGAAAATGTAACTAAGATAGGCTCGGCTATTCTAGAATGGCATATGAGATGCAATTTGATACATGTATTCAAATTGGAATTGAAATACAATGCAGTTAATATGATGTGCCGAGCTCGGTGCATGCAATACAGATGAATGGATGCACGCATGCAAGCATAAGGTATGCTAAATGAAATATGCCCTAAAACTAACCATCGTAAGCGGTTAAGTAAAAGGGAGAAAGAAATGGAGGTTGGAAGACATGCATCACACATACGCACGCTTATTACAACAATTGGCCCTCTCAAAAGAGGGACCGAATAAGAAGCTAACTAGTTAATCTAAGCTAATTAAATTAATTATTACACAACAAATTAATTAACTAATCCTAGTTAACTAATTATTACAGAACGAATTGAATAGCTAACGCATTAACTAATTAAAGTACAAACCAAAGCAAAAAGCCTAGCTATCTAAGCATGGTAGCTGTAGACACCCCATTTTTGACCGTCCTCAAGACTTGGACGTCATTGTTTGAACACTCGATGATCATCCATGTTCGTGTTCGTTTTGAGTTCTCGGAGGTCTCGCCTACGCGCCTTGCCTCAAGATCTCTATACTTATTTGTTTTGTGTTTGGTCATGGACCAAACACTTGTGTTTTTTGCTTCTGGGGGAAGAGGGTGGCTTGTTTGCCATCCCCTCAACCCAGGGGCCACGGCATGAGGCCAACGGCCCATTTTTCTTGCCACCGGCCAATAGTGTTGGCCGGTTGGCACTATATTTGGTCGGCCGGCACTTGTGTTGGTCGATCGGCCATTTTTGGTGACTGAACCCTGTTCATCTGCTTTATGCAGATATTTTATGCCAGTTGTTGCAACTGGCATCCACAATTAACCCCCTCCATACACGTGTATGGAGGGATTTGCTCTTTGCTTGGCATCTCTTGGAAGCCTTAGAATTTGAGCCTCTATAAAGAGGGAGCCCCTCCTCCCTCCTTCAAGGTTCAAAAAAATTGGTTCTTTAGAGGATAGATATAAGATTTTATCTATACTTCCTTGTTTAGTCTTGTTTTGTGCTCAAAATAGTAGTATTGTCTTACGATTGTACATAAACACACACTAGAACACCATCCTTAGTTGCTGAGGTGCTAGGAGGTTGATTTCAGTGTTCTTGGGTTGGTCTGACCTCAGAAAACCTGCTGGGGCTTTGTTCTTGAAGAGGTTCTTCAAGGGTGAGAAACTACCCTCTTTATTCTCCATTTTGCACAAGCTTTTAGCCTATCTTGCATGCTGTTTTGAGCTTAACTTATAACTGATAAAAGTTCTGATTTTGCATGCTTTTGATCTTTGTTTAAGGTCCCTTTGAGGTTTGGGGTTGTTTCCCCCCTCTTAGGCCTTGTTAGGCCTTGTTTTAGGCCATCCATTTTGGCCCTTTTCTTAGCTTTGCATGACCTCTTTACCATTGAAATCCAGAGGATTTTAAATGGTAGAGAGGTGGTTTTGGTGTCTTAAATAGGAGAGGGTCATCCCCTCTCCTTGTCATCTTCAATGCTTGCATTAATGGCTTATGTTTGTGGCTTGTATGCCTAGCTTGTTTTAGCTTTATTTTAGTGTGTATTAGGCTTTGTTTTTCCATAATATACCTCTATTTTAAATTGGTTTAGACATACCATGCATGCTTTGTATACTTGTCTTGTAGTCCCATGATTTGCCTTAACATGCACCATGTTGTAACATGTCTTTCTAGCATGATTTTGGCTCAACTTCAAGAAGCTTTTATCCATGTTTTGGTATGCTTGAGGTCTGATTTTGGTTGTCTTGGCCATCCATGACTTGCTTTGTATAGCTACCATGCAATCTAGCTTGTAGGCTTTGAGTATTGAATCCTCTAGCATGCTCTATTTGGATCATTTTAGTGGTTTGGAATCACTTGTAATGTTATTTTAGTCCATATAGTATTCTCAAACACTTGTGTTTATCACTCCTTTAATGCTTTGAAGGGTTTGTGTTTTATGCCTCTTGAATGGTCCATCGTGTATGCCACCATGCTTAGGTCTTTGGGATGCCATCTAAGTGGGTTTTTGGGCTCATTCTAACATGCCATAACTTTGATTTTATGGGCTTAAGTTATACCATGTTTGGTTGTATTAGGTGTAGTGTAACACCTCTTTTGTGGCCTTGTATGCCTCATGTTTTGCCCTTTGTTTTAGTTTGTTTTGGCTTTGGCCATTGCATGTTTTAGGCTCACTTGGTATGCCTTAGGACTATTTTAGGTTATGCTTGCCATGTGCTCTTTGTCTAGTGTAGCTTTAGTTCAAGTTCCTTCATTAATCTTAGGCTTTAAGTCCACTAGCATGCCTTGCTTGTGTTGTGTGTTTGATTTGGCATCACTCTTGGCATGTTTTTAGAGCTTAACATGTTTGTCACATGTCCATGTTTATCCTCTTTTAAGTGTGTTTAAAAGTTGCAATGCTTAAAGTAATGGACCTTTAACATGCATGTTTGTATGTTTATTTCATGCCTTCGTCGCATCATTTTGGCCGCTGATTTGGACCTATTTGAGAGCTGTCCATTTTGGTTTAAGACCATCCCCGCATGTTGTTGCATGCTCGCCTTGTATGTTGTCACATACTTGTTGCATATTCGATAAATTGCATGTTGTAACATGCTAGTTCAATTGTGCCTTGTCACATACTTAGTCCATGACATGTTGTTGCATCCTCAAGTTGTAATGCATTTAGTATGCGTTCTCTTTTTTTAAGTTGCTTAACATGTTGTTATATGCTCGCCTCACATGTTGTTGCATGCTTGAATGTTGTCACGTGCCTTGCATGTTTGCATGCTTGTTAAGTTATATGCTTGTTTGCATGCTTGTCTTTGCATATTGTCATATGTTAATTGCCTTGTATAGCATTGTTGTTTACATGCTCATGTTGCATTAGTTTGCTTGCATGCTTGGGCTGCATAGCATTGTGTATGCATCCCTTGCCTCTTGATCAACCATGATAGAGGTTGGGGGCCCCTTTATGTGTTTTGTGTGCATTTCATTTGATATTGAAGTTGCACACTTGGGTTCTTTGGCCATCATGCATTGAAATGCGTGATTGATGGCCCGAGGGTCGAGAACCATACTCCTTTGAGTCTTAAACCTGATAAGGAGGGTGGTGGTGCAAACATTGCCTTGAAAATGCATTGCCCTGCTCTATTTGTCCTCTGCTGCAACAAAATAGGATTTTGCAAGAAGAGATGGCCGGTCGGCCATCTTCAGTGCCGGCCGGCTATGCATTGTTGGCCGATAGCTTCATTCTTGGTCGATGACCAGTTCCTCTTGGCCAGTGGCCTTTCCACTTGGCCGATGGCCTCTCACAACACCCAGAAGGTGATTTAGAAGCATCCTTGAGACTTGTAAAGTTTTTAGAGGTGCAGAGCAGTGTAAATAGGGGCAGCAAGAGCATGGTGATAGCTGAGCATGCATGCATTCGTCCTTCTTCCCAAGCCTGCTTTACTGCTTTCATGGCTTAATTAATTTGTTTAATTAGTTAAGTGGTTTTGTAATTAATTAATTAGCTTGTTAGTTAGTTAATTGGTATTATTCTTTCGGTCCCTCCGTCGAGAGGGCGAATTGTGTAATAAGCGTGTGTGTGTGTGATGCATGTCTCCCAACCTCCACTTTTGTCTCCCTTTTACTTAACCGCTTATGATGGTTAGTTCTAGGACACGTTCCAATTAGCATCCTTATGCTATGAATGTTTGCATCATTCATCTGTATTACATGCACCGGGCTCGGCGCATCATACTAACTGCATTGTATTTTCAATTCTAAATTGAATACATGTATCGAATTGTCGCATCTCACATGCCATCTTAGAATAGCCGAGCCTATTTCTAGTTGCATTTTGCCTGCGATGCATTAGCCATCTTAACATGGACTTGGATCATACATTTGATTACTAACATGTTCGTTGTTTTGGCTCGGAGTACTCTTTAAGTGTTTATGCTTTAGCATCTTGCATGTATGTAAGTGTTAACATGACAGCATGCTTGCCATGAGGCTAATTGCTTATGTGATATAACTGCCTGAATGCCTGTGGGTGAAGGTTGGATTGTTTGAATTGGGATAATTCATTGAAATCCGTGTTTTAGCCTACTTGCGAGTAGCAAACTTCAAACCATTTCCAAACAAACGGATATGCGATGCTTTGTTCCAAATTAGGCGATCTAGTCTATACTTGTGTGTTGTGCACATCACATAGTAATTCTAGCTAATTAACCGGAATAAGAACGCATGTGTTTTCAAAAACAAGATATCATGCTTAGTACAGGCCGATCTTCGGATCGGGCGAGCGGGGGTGCTCATAGATGACCTTCCCCAATCGTACCCAAGTTCCCGAGCCGAGGCAACTTTGGTGATGATGGATACGTGGCCTTAGGCAACAAGTCAGGGTTTCCTAAATTCCCTAGAATAAAATATTTAGGTGGCGACTTTGTATCTGGCAAAGCAGTCCATGTTTGGCACTACTTTCTTAAAAATCAGTTTTCCAAAACGATTTGCCGGATTTGGACTCTTTGGTGATTTATCGGTCTCGCATTGCACTTTGTGGGATTAGATTCAGAACTGTGACAATTTGAGTCCGAACTGTGGCATGGAAGCCCTCGGGGCGCATCCACAGTTTCTAGCGACTCTGCTGGGGAGTTTAGAGAGCTTGACTTGAACTCATGATATCTTGTTTTAATTACACTTATGTGTTTCTTTGTATTGCATTTGCATTGGTGCACCTAGGACACCGTGTTTGCCGTATGCTATTCCTAAACGGTTTGCCGGAGGCTCGCTTTGAGAAGCGTGCCATAAGGCTAACTGGTTGCGGGCTCTGCCACGATGGAAACACAAACCCCGGTTTTACCGGGGCACCCTCTTCGACCATTCGACCTAGTGCATATTCGAAACTGTAGTGACCATTCCAAACTAGGACAGGTTGCTTACCCGATTATAGGTTGTTTGAAAACCGCCGTGTGTGTAGTGAAACCCTAGCTCCTGACAGAATAGGACAGGGAAACCCTACCCCAACATAGGGGTGTTTTGGCTCTTACTTGTTTGCTATGTGCTTTTAGAGTTGGCCTCTACAGGAATGCACGTATCAGTTTGCGAGTCTGAGTATCAGGCCTGCAGGCATCCGTGTTTTGAGAATCAGTTATATCTGCGGGTATCAGATTTAGTTTTGGGACAGTAATTTGGGAACAGCGATCAGAGGTCGAATACAGTTATTCAGCTGTGCTTATGTCTGTTCGGGTGAAATTGGGCTGAAATGCTGCCTGTTTTGTCTTTCAGTTCAGAGACTTAGTTCAGAATAGCCAGTGTTCTCCTTCGCTGAAGCAAGGTAGACATCTGATAGCCACTGGTCACGTCACCTCCATTCAGTTCAGCGAATTTATGATGGCACAAAATTTAAAGGAAATTGTGGTTATGGCAGCCGCATTAAACCAAGGAATCATCTTACAGGGTGAGGCCGACGTTGAGGTGCCACACCCACCCAGATCGCCTGTCGCGCTCTCGATCTGGGAACCCCAGTTGTTTCAAGCTCGTGAACCCACCACTTTTGAGCTAATGGGAATGATTGGTGACCTTCAAAGATCTGTGGCTGATCTAGCCTATGGAATGTCGGCCCCGCCACCAACCACATCGTATGCCAGGAACTTCATGCCGCAGGAGCCCCCGCTACTAGGGCGAATTGTAATTGAGCTCAACCAACCTAAAGCTGTCTCAAGCTCCGGCAATGATATGTCGGCGACAATGGGGCTTCGCACTGAAGTAGCAACCCAAACCATCCACCAAGCTGAGGCTAGTGGAAAAAACAAGATGAAGGTGACACAGATCCCTATGAACAACTCCAGCAAGCTGTTGAGGCTCTGAAAGCCGGCGGGTTGAATAAGCAACAAGTACTCGCAGTTATGGCTAAGATTGCGGATGACATTTTCCATGCTTAGACCGAGAGCAGTTCAAGCCAAAGGGAAAATCGGGATAGGGACCGTCGTACCAGAACAGTTCCTTTCAATCCTAACCCTGCACCCGAAAAAGAACAGAGAGCCAAGGCAGCACCTGCTGATCCTTTTGCTAGTACGTCCGGCAAAGGTCCACAGGATTCGAAGTACCTACCCCGAGGGCGCAGGGTCTTTCATGCCCTCTACATGCCTTTGTCCAAGGCTCTTCGAATCCTCACTGAAAAGGGTCATCTCAAACCTCTTGAGCCTCGGCCTCTCCCGAGCAATCTCCCTCTCTCACATGATGCTACCCAAGATCTTGTCGTCATCAACAGTCAGTCACACCACCGATAATTGCTTTCGTCTTCGTCATGAAGTGCAAGATTTGATCGATGATGAGGTCATTCTCCCACCCAGCTCAGCGAAGTCTGTCACCACTGAGTTCATGGACTTTGAGGATAGTTCCAGTATGTGATCAGGGGTTGGTCCACCTGTGGGCGGCGCTCGGTTTATTTCAGATATGGCGTTTGGCATGCACTATTTTTGGGCATTTGTGAATGTTAATTTTTGTACTTATTGACTTAGGTGTTGAGTCAGTTCCGTGGTTTTATTTCAAGTCTGTCTCTTTGTTTTGAGTTGGTCTTTTGATTGTGGTCTGTCTTGTTGTATCGAGTCAGTCCTGTTGTGCAGAAGTCGGGTGATTTTGAGGGTGTCGCCTCGGACATCATTATTTTGTTTTGTGATTGTCCTTTTGCTTTCTTTTGAGTCTGTCTTTGCTGTGGAGCCAGTTGCAACCAGGAAGTCTAAACGAAACAGCTGTGGCTGTCATGTTTTGTGCTTATTGTTACTGGAGCCTGTTGTGCCAGCAAGTTTAGAATGAAACGACAGTTCTTTTCACCTACTTTTCTGCGCCTTTAAATCATTGCATTGACCTAAGTTTTTCAAAAGCTTTTTGAATAATGTGTTGAAAACGAAGAGGAAGGAATTCCTTGGGTTTTGCAAAATTTGATCAATTGGGAGAAAGAAAGGCACGCTAAGCCCTTAATGAATGAGATCATGCTTGGTAGTGCGAGTACTGAGAAGGATCCTGGCTTGATCCAGATTGGTTCTACACTGTCTTCAGAGCGAGCGATTTGTCGCTTTCTTAAAAAATTGGAAAAAAAAAGTTTTGCGCAGTCCTGCGAAGACTTGTGTGGAATCCCTGTTGAGATTGCGTAGCCTAGGATCGCTCTAGGCCTCAAGACTCAACCCTTTTGCTTTCAAACCTTGAACTTGCATTCAGAATGTTCAACGGTCAACCACAATGTGAGGCTTGTATGGCCAGATCAAAAGCACCCCTCGAACTTGGGGCAAAAAACGTCAGATAATGCACTCGAAGAGTCAAAGACAAAGATCGGCAAGAATGCCAAATCCCAAAAGGAAAGAAAGAAGAAGGTTTTGTTGAAGAACAATCGAGTTCCTATCCACAACACTAGGGGCAAATTCAGCCCCCATTAGATGGACTTCTACATCATCAGCAGAAAGTAGCCATTCTCCTGGATTCAGATGGCTTCGAAACCCTAAAACCATGTGGCATGGACAAAGCTACAGTTTCACCCTTGAGAGGCTCGTTGGGTCGAAAACCTAGAAGGGCGACCCAAGCAAAAGTTAGAGCAAGAAAAAGAAGAAAAAGAAAAAAAAATGCAGAAAATAAAAAAAAGGAAATGAAAAAAAGAAGAGAAAAATGCGAAGAATGAAAGAAATGAAAAGAATTGAAAAGAAAAGAAAAACCTAGCTCGCAAGGTTGAAAACCCGGAAGGGCGGCCTTGGTAAAAGTTAGAGCGTAAAATGAGAGGTTAAATACCCGAGCGTACCTTAACCCGAACTACGTAAGGCTTGATTCCCATGTTTGGGATACGTAGGCAACTTGATTCTGGAGTCCAGCCATGAACACTTCCAAATCAATTGTGTCCATGTAATGGTTCCGATCATCTTTGTCATTTTTGTATTTGAGAGTTCGGTTGTGATCATCGCTGTGAGAACTGGTTACAGTGTGCCGCGGTACATTTCAAACAAGGGACAACTTTCCGTTTCCATATAGTGCGCTGCAGTGCTATTCAAACAAGGGGCAACTTTCCGTTGCCGTGCAGTGCCGTTCAAGCAAGGGGCAATTTTCCATTGTCATGAATCCGAGGTTGTGCATCTCAAGAGTAAGTTCCATGCTCGTTGAGCGGTGGCTGTTTGCAAAAATAGTTTTTGAGAATTTTTAATAAAGTTGACTAACTTTCTCGAAAATTATTCTATTTTTCCAAAACTAGACCATTTTCTTGGACCCAAAAAGGAAAATTTTTAGTGCTCATAACCTAACTTGCATGATCTTAAATTAGAAAGTGGAACAAGTATGTTAATCTAACTCTCATATTGATTAAAATTGTTTTAGTGGAAAACCGAAAAAAAAAATGGTCAAAATGATGAGCTAGGAGCACAGTTAAGTCAGGTGTTCTGTCTTTCCCCCATCGTCAACCAACCTGCTAGAAAAGGGCACGACTAAGGTTAACAATGAAGGGCTAAAAGCTCTCTCACCCTCCAAGCAGCGAGGTATCAAGCCAAGTGCGAAACACGAATTGGAATGGATCGAGATACTCCACTCCCTTATTTGTGGCACTGACTAGACGTCACCAAAAGAAATAGCCGCGAGATATTGGGCGTGAACCCACAATCTCCCGTTTATCCATCAACAAGCCAAGGGGAGGGATAAAAAAAATTAGAGAGATTGAAGAATAGAGAGATGCGTGTTGAGAGAAAAAGTGAGAAAAGGGCTTTTTCAGAAAAATAGAGATGGAGTGCCAGGGTGACGTGAGAATCACAAATAAGAAATGGTGGGAAACGATACCCGGATAAATTGGCTCCTCGTGATCTGAGAAGTCTCTCGCCTTTGTAAACATGTCTGTGTGTCGTGTCTTTTGTCTTGTTTGTCAAGATTTTTGCTTTGAGTCGTTCCGACCGTGTCTCGATGTGTTTAGGTTATTTGCCTTTTGTTTTTCTTTGTTGATTCGTAGTGCGCTGTGTTCAGTGGTAGACTCAATACCCGGTCAAAAACTCATCTCTCAATTTCAAAATGAATCGTTTTGTGCTCAGAGTGTCGTGTCATTCTCCACATTTGTGCAAAACAGTATTCGCTCTTTCATAAAACCGCAGGGTTTAACCTAGGTCATGTGAGAACAGTAGAACCAAGACCTATCTGAAGTTATAGGTTCCAGGCTGCGATGCAAAAGAAAAGAGGAAGAATTCGGAGCATCTGAGTTTGTTTCGACTTCTGCAAATTCCGTCTTTGCATCCCGTGTGTTCAAACTGAAAAGAATACTGTGTTATGGGCTGTGAGTTCAGAATGAGCAGTGTTCGGAATGGGCTGTGTGTTCAGAATCAGCAATGTCCTGCATGAGCCATGAGGTCAAAATAAACAGAGTACTGTGTTACGAGCTGTGTGTTCAGAATGAGCAGTCTATGTGTTGAAAATGTTGGGAACTTGTGATTGGTTCCACTTCTAAGGCATCCCGGTGTTGATTTGGCGAAGTCACACCTGTGTTACTTCAATTCGTTTATTGAGTTGTTGCTCATTTGTTTATCGAGTTGTCGCAATTTTGTTTATCGAGTTGTTGCTCTTTGCTTATCGAGTTGTAAACTTGTCAAGGTCTTACCGTTGCTTATTGAGTTAATTTGTTTGTTATGTTGGCTCACTACCAGACTTGGTAGCACATGCATGTTCAATTTCCATTCATTTACATTGCTATGTAATGCGATGCGATGCATAAAATGTACAAATGTAACGCTTTTTCAGCAAAAAGCTTGTTTCATTCCATCATCTTTTCAAAGTACATAGTTTTGAGGAAGTAAAACCTGCCAGAGGCAGTACAGTGTGCCCAAACTATCAGTGAAAAAGATAAGTAAAGCAACAAAAGAGAAAAGCAACAAAATGTTTGAACAAAACAAAGAAGCAAAAGAAAAAGAGTAGTGGAAAGTCTGGATCAAAATCGGTCATCTCAAGTACAGGGGTCGGTCCTGGCCCTCTTCCTAGACGAGGGTCCAGGGTCACCACCGCCATCTCCAGAATCAGAGTCTGAGCTATCTCTAGCCTCACCCTTGGGCGACGCCGTCTCCTCATCAGAATCATCAGGGGAAGGCTCGCGTGAACTGCTCTGAGCACGGGTGCGCCTATGTTTGGCTCGGCTGTGGATAGTCATCCTCCGCCTGACTCCCCCTCCTCCTCGAGCAGGAACAGATGGTCCAGCTGGAGCACCTCTCGTGGCTGGAATCTGGAATGGGGCCTGAAAAGGACAAATGGCAAATACATCAATTATAGATAAAGCAGAGTATGAATATAAAAAATGATGTGTGAGTACAGTGGATGAATGCCGTGAACAATGCTGTGAGCAGTATATGGGTTGCAGTGTATCAGTGCCGTGAGTGCTGTGTATCAAGTGCCATGTTGATAGTGTGATGCATTAGATTATGTATGAAACTGATTGGGCAAAGTTTGAGACTATAATTGAAAGAACTTACCGGGATATGGTAGATGGTCAACAAGTCGATGCACCGTTGCAACATCCCTACCGCTGAGGCTGTCAACTCCAGGGACTGGCGAGTGTACTCGACGGAAGCCTGCAAAAGAGTTGAAATCATTAGTATTCCGCGGGATATCAAATGAACTGAAATGACTGTACATAATGCAAAGTCTAGTAGTGCATACCGGGGTCAAGCCGTAAGCTCCGACAAGCTCGTGATCAGCCGGAGAAGGAGTGAAGGGAATCTGATAAGTCTCCCCACCCTGTCCTTGGCATGTGATCGTCGTAGGCAGTGCTGGCCACTCAGCTCCCCATCCGCTCCGAGATCCGCTCCTGCCTCGGGCCGGAGGTGTCCTCGGTGCCTCCGCTCCTACTGCTGGTGTCGCTGGCCTCTCTCGCTCAGCTCGGCGAGCACCACTCAGAGGCCGCATGATGTATGCCTGAATGTACTCGGTCTCCCTGAAAGGCTCGGAGTTCCAGCCAATCGTATAGTCTATCATCTCCTCTAGGGTGTACCTCTCAGTGTGCCTCGTGTGGGTAGGAGGAGGTGCTGGAACTGTCTGCTCAGGCACGCCCAAGGTCTGCCGCAGGAAGCGCTCCCCGAAGTACCAAGCGCGGCAAACTGGGCCCTCCAACAAAACCCTGAACCGGGCGGTCTCTCGAGCACCGACATACCGCTCCCGAACTACGTCAGGCAACGGGGCCCAAGGCTGCCAGGTGATCTGCAAATAAAACACAGTTTGTTATCTACTAATATTGAAAGAACAATATGAAGCGAAGCTTAAATGAACTATAATACTTGACATACCTCAGCTGCGGTGATGGCATCAAAGTAGCGGCGGAAGAACATGAAGGACTCCCGTGGCCTCCGATCGCATCTCACGTCGAAGTGGTGAGAGAATGGCACGCCGAGGGGGACTTCCTCGTCTGGCACTGGGGCAAGCCTCAGGAAGTAGGCATATACCCACAACTGCAAAATATAACAAAGCCAACATCAGTATGCTTATCAGATAAAGTAGAATGTAGAATAAAGCAGATTATGTGTATACCGTGTGTGTTGTGTACAACCAGTGTGAAGCAGATTGCATGTGTGCAGTGTATAGAGTACAGATAATGTAAAGTAAAAATGTAAAGCAGAAAAAGAAGGTGTACCTCCCAAGCTCGCCAATAGCCTTCGAGCAACTGTCCGCTGCAGCGAGAGGATGAGCTCATATACCCGTAAAGAGTGGCCAAGCTCGCGCCACCCCAGTCGTAGCGACGAATCTGTGTCACATCCACAAGCGTGCTCAGCAGGTAGAGGGTGACAGTGTTCACCTAGTCGGCAAAGAGGGTGGTCCCCAGTAGGAACATAATAAAGCCATGAGCATACTGCTCCTCCTCCTCCCGAGTGGTAGGCACCTGGATCTGGAAGTGATCCTCGAACCACGAGTACCTCACAAAACTTGTCCGAGCGAGAGGTGGCTGAGTGCCGAGCAAGTATAGTTGAGCGACGTCCCACTCGTCCATGTCTGTATCAAAGGGGATCGGATCACCCCCCATTCCGATGCCTGTGAGCATAGAGAAGTCAAAGGGAGTCATCGTCATCTCCCCGGTCGCAGAAAGGTGGAAGGAGTCGGTGGTATCCCACCACCTCTCCACCAGAGCAGCAAGAAGGGGCCTGCTCGCAGTAAGGTGCGAGAGTCCCATGCAGAAGGTCCCAAAACCGACCTGGTCGATGATACGACAAACCGCGTCGGGTAGCTCCATGTACCAACCTCGGGCGGCAGTGTTCCCATACCCCCGGACAGCATGGAAATCTCCCTGTGATCAAAACAAACAATTGCGAAGTAGTGTTACAAATACAGTGTTGAATGTGCTCAGAATTCATGAAAATGCAGTGTGTGTGCATGTGTCAGATTCTACACAGATGTTGGGTGCGGGTGTGCTCGCAGTGAACTAAGACATATGATGTATCAGTGTGTGTTTGAATTTATCAGTTGAAAATGCAACGTGGGTACACGTGTTCAGATTCAAATAGATATCGGGTACGGGTGTGCTCGCAATGAACTATAGCATATGATGTATCAGTATGTTTGAATTGTTCATCAAAATGCATTGTGTGTGTATGTGTCAGATTCTACACAAATGTTGGGTATGGGTGTGCTCACAGTGAACTACAACATATGATGTATCAGTGTGTTTAAATGGTTCAGTTGAGAATACAGCGTGTGTGCGTGTGTTCAGATTTAAACAAGATATCGGGTGCGGGTGTGCTCACAGTGAACTACGACATGTGATGTATCAGTGTGCCTAAGTCAAGCA
Source organism: Camellia lanceoleosa (assembly GCA_025200525.1). Lineage (NCBI taxonomy): Eukaryota > Viridiplantae > Streptophyta > Magnoliopsida > Ericales > Theaceae > Camellia > Camellia lanceoleosa. The sequence goes on along the minus strand of CM045765.1, from coordinate 1,785,745 downwards.
GTTAAAGAACAGAATCGACTATCGCAGTTATGTGTTCTACATTGTAGAAAATGAAACAGAGGAAGAATATACCTCGAAGTTACCAGAGACGATGTGACTGCTCGCGAAGAAAAAGCTCTAGTGGCGCTTTGGCACATAGGTCCGAATCGGGCGGATGCCGCCGGAGGCACACGTATCGCCGGCTCAGAGGTCACCGGATCGAACAACCGGATGTGAAGAGGTAGGAGCTCGACCTCGGGGTCCACGTCCATCTCCGGGGGAGTCCCACCACGTGGAATGTCGTCCACCATCTCAGAAATAGTGCAAAAATGGCCGAGAATGTGGAAAATGGGTGAGAATGCCAAAAGTCAACCCAAAAGTCAACCCCAAGAGGGTGAAAAATGTAAGGAAAGGTCGGAGTGTGGAAAAGGCACGAAGATCGAAGTATGACTCGGGGAAAACAAACCCCGAATGGTGAAAACCAAGAAAAGGGCATCGAAACCAAGATTTGTTCGGTTCAAAGTGTGCGAAACGATGAGGGTTTCGCGAATCGAACGACAAAAAAGTGTCAAAAACAAGGGAAAAGCTCGGATCTAAGGGTGGAAAATGACCTAGAGAGAGAGAGCAAGGATTTTCGGCAAGGGAAAAGTGAGGAAATAGGGTTTGAGGCCCTATATTTAAAGACCCGAGGTGAATGGACAAAATTGCCCCGAAATTGCCATTTTTGGCCGATTGGCTAAATAGTTGGCCGATCGGCTCCTTTTGTGGCCGATGGATGGCCGGTGGCCTCCCCTTGTAGCTGGTGAGCCTTTTGCACCCTTGGTTGGGCCAATTCTGTGGTTTGGGACCTTCATCTCTCAAGGCAGTGCAAGGAAGTGGACTTTTGAAGTTTAATCGGCTTCCGTGTTGACATCGAACCATGTCTTCTGTATGCGATGCTCGGTACACGCAAGGTGTATCCTTTCTGTGTCCTTTGGTATCTTGCAAGACTCAATAACTGCTTTAAATGCGTTGCATTACGTGTTTTGTCTTGTTTATGATAAACATACATAGCTTGCATCGTTATGCACATCTAAACGTGTTGTAGCGCGCATAACTTGCATTGTTATGCATCGTTCACTTGCATCATTATACACGTCTATATGCGTTGTAGCGCACGCCACGCTTGCATTGTCATGCACCTCCTTTGGGTCGCATTGTCTTGCACCCCCTCCATTCGTGTTATTTCACGTGTTTCATTCGCATCATCATGCACCTTATCAACGACATGCATCGTCATGCGTGTCTCATGTGCATTGTCATTCATTTCAGTTCATGCATTGTCATGCATTTCAGTTCATTTGCATTATCATGCATCGTTCGTTTGTATTGTCATGCATTTCAATACCGTGCAGTGTCATGCATTTCAATTCATTTGCATTGTCATGCATCGTTCATTTGCATTGTCATGCATTTCAGTCCTCGCACTGTCATGTGTGTCTCATTTGCATTGTCATGCATTCCAATAATGTGCATTGTCATGCATTTCAATTACACGCATTGTCATGCATCTTTCATTTGCATTTTAGTTCATGCATTGTCATGCATTTTCAGTCCACGCATTGTCATGCGTGTCTCATTTGCATTGTCATGCATTCCAATAGTTTGCATTGTCATGCATTTCAATAATCATGCATTGTCATGTATTTCAGTCCATGCATTGTCATTCGTGTCTCATTTGCATTGTCATGCATTTCAATAATCATGCATTGCCATGCATACCCGTAACATGCATTGTCATACATTTCAACAACATGCATTGTCATGCATCTTGCATGTGCATTGTCATGCATTTCAACTACATGCATTGTCACGCATCGTTCATTTGCATTGTCATGCATTTCAACAACATGCATTAACATGCATTATCATTTCCATTGTCATGCATTTCAACAATGTGTGTTGTCACGCATTTCAGTTCATTTACATTGTCATGCATTTCAATCTCTCGCATCGTTGCATATTTCATTCGCATTGTCTTGCACCCCTCTAACTTGCATTGTTTTGCATACTCCTTCTCCGAAATACCAGGATATGTCCCTATGTTTCCCTTTCTTTGGTTAAGAGCATTCGGAACATGTTCCAAATGCTTAACCCTTTTCTCCACTCGCGTGCCGCGTGTGGACAACTCTAACTTTTCTCCACTCGCGTGCTGCGTGTGGACGTAACTAACTTTTCTCCACTCGCGTGCCACGTGTGGACGTAACTAACTTTCCTCCACTCGCGTGCCGCGTGTGGACGACTCTAACTTTTCTCCACTCGCATGCCACGTGTGGACAACTCTAACTTTTCTCCACTCGCGTGCCGCGTGTGGACGTAACTAACTTTTCTCCACTCGCGTGCCGCGTGTGGACGACTCTAACTTTTCTCCACTCACGTGCTGCGTGTGGATGTAACTAACTTTTCTCCACTCGCGTGCCGCGTGTGGACGACTCTAACTTTTCTCCACTCGCGCGCCGCGTGTGGACGTAACTAACTCTAACTTTTCTCTACTCGCGTGCCGCATGTGGACGTAACTAACTCTAACTTTTCTCCACTCACGTGTCGCGTGTGGACATAACTAACTTTTCTCCACTTGCGTGCCGTGTGTGGACGTAACTAACACTAACTTTTCTCCACTCACGTGCCGCGTGTGGACGTAACACTAACTTTTCTCCACTCGCGTGCCGCGTGTGGATGTAGCACTAACTTTTCTCCACTTGCGTGCCACGTGTGGACGTAACTAACCCTCTCTCCACTCGCGTGCCGCGTGTGGACGTAACCATCCTTTTCCCCCTCTCACATTGTTACACACATTGCATACGTTTTCGTGTATGCTTTACTTACATGTGTTTATACACCTTCTCGCATTGTTACACACATTGCATATGTTTCTGCATATGCTTTACTTACATGTGTTTATGCACTTTTCTCCCTTTTCGCATTGTTACACATATTGCATACGTTTCCGCGTATGCTTTACTTACATGTGTTTATGCACCTTTCTCCCTTTTCGCATTGTTACACACATTGCATACGTTTCCGCGTATGCTTTACTTACATGTGTTTATGCACCTTTCTCTCTTTTCGCATTGTTACACACATTGCATACGTTTTCGCGTATGCTTTACTTACATGTGTTTATGCACCTTCCCGCATTGTTACACACATTGCATGCGTTAGTGCGTATGCTTTACTTACATGTGTTTATGCACCTTTCTCTCTTTTCGCGTTGTTACACACATTGCATGCGTTAGCGCGTATGCTTTACTTACATGTGTTTATGCACCTTCCCGCATTGTTACACACATTGCATGCGTTAGCGCGTATGCTTTACTTACATGTGTTTATGCACTTTCTTGCATTGTTACACACATTGCATGCGTTAACGCGTATGCTTTACTTACATGTGTTTATGCACCTTCTCGCATTGTTACACACATTGCATGCGTTATCGCGTATGCTTTACTTATATGTGTTTATGCACCTTCCCGCATTGTTGCACACATTGCATGCGTTATCGCATATGCTTTACTTACATGTGTTTATGCCTCTCTCGTTACACACATTGTATGCGTTGTCGCGCATGCTTTACTTACATGTGTTCATGTTTCAAATTGCATTGTTGTGCACCCTCTCATTTGCGTTGTCGCGCACTTTTCACTTGCATTACTATGCATGTTTCTAATGATATTGTACCTGTCAAGTTTCTTTCTTTTTCAGGCACGATATTGTATGTACGGTTCATTTGAGGCTGGCGCGACCAGACGAACCGGACGGTATTGTATTCTCCACATTAGACGTAGTGAGAATTGTATAATTTTCTTACATCCTTTCTGCATGAAATGTAGTTAGATTTGTATATGCTTGCTTAAAATTGTCACATGATATGCTTCGTTACAGCTTTCTTCGCATGACCGTAGGTTATGATTCGGCTTGGTGCGTTGTCTTTGCATTTTGCCCCTGCCTTCGGGCACATACCTTTGCTAGCTTGTATGCTTTGTCTAAGTCTTCGGCCTTGTCAAAAATGGGTCGTCTCTAGGCTTTGACATTCACTCCCGTCATTGTTATGACTTTTGAGTTCTATCAAAGAGGGGCAACTGTAGACACCCCATTTTTGACCGTCCTCAAGACTTGGATGTCATCGTTTGAACACTCGATGATCATCCATGTTTGTGTTCATTTTGAGTTCCCAGAGGTCTCGGCTACGCGCCTTGCCTCAAGATCTCTCAACTTATCTGTTTTGTGTTTGGTCATGGACCAAACACTTCTATTTTTTGCTTCTAGGGAAAGGGGGTGGCTTGTTTGCCATCCCCTCAACCCACCGGCCATGGAATGAGGCCATCGGCCCTTTTTTCTTGCCACCGGCCAATAGTGTTGGTCGGTCGGCACTATATTTGGTCGGCGGGCACTTGTGTTGGTCGATCGGCCATTTTTGGTGGCCGAACCCTGTTCATTTGCTTTATGCAGATATTTTATGCCAGCTGGTGCAGCTAGCATCCACAATTAACCCCCTCCATACACGTGTATGGAGGGATTTGCTCTTTGCTTGGCTTCTCTTGGAAGCCTTAGAATTTGAGCCTCTATAAAGAGGGAGCCCCTCCTCCCTCCTTCAAGGTTTAGAAAAATTGGTTCTTGAGAGGATAGATATAAGATTGTATCTATACTTCCTTATTTAGTCTTGTTTTGTGCTCAAAATAGTAATATTGTCTTACTATTGTACACAAACACACACTAGAACACCATCCTTAGTTGCTGAGGTGCTAGGAGACTGATTTTAGTGTTCTTGGGTTGGTTTGACCTCAGAAAACCTGCTGGAGCTTTGTTCTTGAAGAGGTTCTTCAAGGGTGAGAAACTACCCTCTTTATTCTCCATTTTTGCACAAGCTTTTAGCCTATCTTGCATGCTGTTTTGAGCTTAACTTATAACTGATAAAAGTTCTGATTTTGCATGCTTTTGATCTTTGTTTAAGGTCCCTTTGAGGTTTGGGGTTGTTTCCCCCCTCTTAGGCTTTGTTAGGCCTTGTTTTAGGCCATCCATTTTGGCCCTTGTTCTTAGCTTTGCATGACCTCTCTACCATTGAAATCCAGAGGATTTTCAATGGTGGAGAGGTGGTTTTGGTGTCTTAAATAGGAGAGGGTCATCCTCTCTCCTTGTCATCTTCCATGCTTGCATAAATGGCTTATGTTCGTGGCTTGTATGCCTAGCTTGTTTTAGCTTTATTTCAGTGTGTATTAGGCTTTGTTTTGCCATAATATATCTCTGTTTCAAATTGGTTTAGACATACCATGCATGCTTTGTATACTTGTCTTGTAATCCCATGATTTGCCTTAACATGCACCATGTTGTAACATTTCTTTCTAGCATGATTTTGGCTCAACTTCAAGAAGCTTTTATCTATGTTTTGGTATGCTTGAGGTCAGATTTTGGTTGTCTTGGCCATCCATCACTTGCTTTGTATAGCTACCATGCAATCTAGCTTGTAGGCTTTGAGTATTGAATCTTCTAGCATGCTCTATTTGGATCATTTTAGTGGTTTGGAATCACTTGTAATGTTATTTCAGTCCATATAGTATGCTCAAACACTTGCGTTTATCACTCCTTTAATGCTTTGAAGGGTTTGTGTTTTATGCCTCTTGACTGGTCCATCATGCATGCCACTATGCTTAGGTCTTTGGGATGCCATCTAAGTGAGTTTTTGGGCTCATTCTAACATGCCATAACTCTGATTTTATGGGCTTAAGTTATACCATGTTTGGTTGTATTAGGTGTAGTGTAACACCTCTTTTGTGGCCTTGTATGCCTCATGTTTTGCCCCTTGTTTTAGTTTGTTTTGGCTTTGGCCATTGCATGTTTTAGGCTCACTTTGGTATGCCTTAGGACTGCTTTAGGTTATGCTTGCCATATGCTCTTTGTCTAGTGTAGCTTTGGTTCAAGTCCCTTCACTAATCTTAGGCTTTAAGTCCACTAGCATGCCTTGCTTGTGTTGTGTGTTTGATTAGGCATCACTCTTGGCATGTTTTCAGAGCTTAACATGTTTGTCACATGTCCATGTTTATCCTCTTTTAAGTGTGTTTAAAAGTTGCCTTTCAATGCTTAAAGTAATGGACCTTTAACATGCATGTTTGTATGTTTATTTCATGCCTTTGTCGCATCATTTTGGCTGCTGATTTGGACCTATTTGAGAGCTGTCCATTTTGGTTTAAGACCATCCCCGCATGTTATTGTATGCTCGCCTTGTATGTTGTCACATACTTGTTGCATATTCGATAAATTGCATGTTGTAACATGCTAGTTCAATTGTGCCTTGTCGTATACTTAGTCCATGACATGTTGTTGCATCCTCAAGTTGTAATGCATTTAGTATGCGTTCTCTTTTTTTAAGTTGCTTAACATGTTGTTATATGCTCGCCTCACATGTTGTTGCATGCTTGAATGTTGTCATGTGCCTTGCATGTTTGCATGCTTGTTAAGTTATATGCTTGTTTGCATGCTTGTCTTTGCATATTGTCATATGTTAATTGCCTTGTATAGCATTGTTGTTTACATGCTCATGTTGCATTAGTTTGCTTGCATGCTTGGGCTGCATAGCATTGTGTATGCATCCCTTGCCTCTTGATCAACCATGATAGAGGTTGGGGGCCCCTTTATGTGTTTTGTGTGTATTTCATTTGATATTGAAGTTGCACACTTGGCTTCTTTGGCCATCATGCATTGAAATGCGTGATTGATGGCCCGAGGGTCGAGAACCATACTCCTTTGAGTCTCAAACTTGATAAGGAGGGTGGTGGTGCAAACATTGCCTTGAAAATGCATTGCCCTGCTCTGTTTGTCCTCTACTGCAACAAAACAGGATTTTGCAAGAAGAGATGGCCGGTCGGCCATCTTCAATGCCGGCCGACTATGCATTGTTGGCCGATAGCTTCATTCTTGGTCGATGACCAGTTCCTCTTGGCCCGTGGCCTTTCCACTTGGCCGATGGCCTCTCACAGCACCCAGAAGGTGATTTAGAAGCATCCTTGAGACTTGTGAAGTGTTCAGAGGTACAGAGCAGTGTAAACAGGGGCAGCAAGAGCATGGCGATAGATTTCCGAGCGAAGCCGAGCATGCAAGCATTCGTCCCTCTTCCCGAGGCTGCTTTACTGCTTTCATGGCTTAATTAATTTGTTTAATTAGTTAAGTGGTTTTGTAATTAATTAATTAGCTAGTTAGTTAGTTAATTTGTATTATTCTTTCGGTTCCTCCGTCGAGAGGGCGAATTGTGTAATAAGCGTGCGTGTGTGTGATGCATGTCTCTCAACCTCCACTTTTGTCTCCTTTTTACTTAACTGCTTACGATGGTTAGTTCTAGAGCACGTTCCAATTAGCATCCTTATGCTATGAATGTTTGCATCATTCATCTGTATTACATGCACCGGGCTCGGCGCATCATACTAACTGCATTGTATTTTCAATTCTAAATTGAATACATGTATCGAATTGTCGCATCTCACATGCCATCTTAGAATAACCGAGCCTATTTCTAGTTGCATTTTGCCTATGATGCATTAGCCATCTTAACATGGACTTGGATCATATATTTGATTACTAACATGTTCCTTGTTTTGGCTCGGAGTACACTGTAAGTGTTTATGCTTTGGCATCTTGCATGTATGTGAGTGTTAACATGACAACATGCTTGCCATGAGGCTAATTGCTTATGTGATATAACTGCCTGAATGCCTGTGGGTGAAGGTTGGATTGTTTGAATTGGGACAATTCATTGAAATCCATGTTTTAGCCTACTTGCGAGTAGCAAACTTCAAACCATTTCCAAACAAACGGATATGCGATGCTTTGTTCCAAATTAGGCGATCTAGTCTATACTTGTGTGTTGTGCGCATCACATAGTAATTCTAGCTAATTAACCGAAATAAGAACGCATGTGTTTTCAAAAACAAGCTATCATGCTTTGTACAGGCCGATCTTCGGATCGGGCGAGCGGGGGTGCTCATAGATGACCTTCCCCAATCGTACCTAAGTTCTCGAGCCGAGACAACTTTGGTGATGACGGATACGTGGCCTTAGGCAACTAGTCAGGGTTTCCTAAATTCCCCAGAATAAAATATTTAGGTAGCAACCCCGTATCTGGCAAAGCAGTCCATGTTTGGCACTACTTTCTTAAAAATCAGTTTTCCAAAACGATTTGCCAGATTTGGACTCTTTGGTGATTTATCGGTTTTGCATTGCACTTTGCGGGATTAGATTCAGAACCGTGACAATTTGAGTCCGAACTGTGGCACAGAAGCCCTCGGGGTGCGTCCATAGCAGCTAAGGAAAGCAGTAAAAGCAGGAGCTTCAGAGCGAGAGGAATGCATGCAAGCCCCGTCGCCCTGTTCGAAAATCCAATGCGATGCCCCGATTTGCCTCTGTTTTCATTTGTTCTCTGAAACTTGCACCAAGCTCCAGAAAGCTGAAACTTCACCTTGGGAATCTTACGGGAGGGTGGCCGACCACTTTTGGTCTCTAGAAACACTTGCCGACCACTTTTGGTTGTTGAAAAACCAGGAAAGTGGTCGGCTACCACTTTTTCCGGGTCGGGTCGGCCATTGTTGCAGCCAATCCCGCAGCGCAACAGAGAGCAAGAAAGGGCATGTCAATGTATTTGCAAGATATGTGTGCATAACCATCCTCCTTATCATGTCATGAACTCAAGGGAGTGTAGGTTCTCGACCCTCGGGCCACCAATCGCGCATTTCCATGCATGATGGCCGAGAGGCGAAGTTGCACAATTCAATATGAAATGAATGCACAAGTAAACACATAAAGTCTAAAACTCTATCATGTATGATCAAGAGCGTCGGTGACCGGGAATTAAGGCACGTTTCATCACTTTAAGTATGAAACGTCCCTCGTTTCCCATATTTGGACTAACTCCTATTCCAAACACAATGCAAGCAAGCATGGCATACACAATGCGACTCGATCATGCAAGTATGCAATATGACTTAAGCATGCAAACATGCAATGCAATGTGAACAACCTAACAAGGCTAATGGCATGCACAATGCTAAAGCATGCAACAACTAGCATAGACAATGCTAAATGCTAAAAACTAGATGGCATACTCAATGCAAGGCATTCATAAGGTTCTAAGCATAATGTAATGCATGCATGCACAATGCAATGCAACAAGGGCAACTTATGTAATATACCAAGCATGGCATGCTCACAATGCATTGGCCATCAAAGAGGCCAAAGAGCACAACTCTCAAGAGTGCTCAATGAGTGACAAAAGTGGAAGTGTAACAACACTAAGTGCACTGAAATGAAGCAAGAAATGATGCCAAATCATTCAAACAACATAAGTAAAGCATGCTAGGGTCCTAAGGCATGAAAGCTAGCAAAGAGCAACACAAAGGAGGCATGCAATACATGACACAAATGCATGAACTAAGTATGGACATAGCTCAAGTAAGTCAAAACAAGGACCATAACATGCTGAGATAAGGGCCCAAAGGCCTAGGCATGCAAGCATACGAGCTAAGCCATAAGCTAGGCAAACATGGACAATACTTAGAGGCATTCAAAGCATGAATGAAGTAGGAACAAAAGCATACTATAAGCTCTGAAATGTCATGTTAGATGATGCTAAATCATGTACACAACACAAATGAAGCACGCAATGGTGCTCAAAGCTTGAAGCAAGCAAGAGCACTTGTACTACAAGTATACAAAACATGATGCATGTGACCAAGGCAACCCAAAACAGTCCTAGAACATGTTAAAATGAGTCTAAAACATGCATGGAAGGAGGCCAAAACATGCTAGCATGAGGGGCATGAGACATGATACATACAAGGCAAATAAGGTGAATTACACTACACCTATTAAGACCAAGCATGGGATGACTTAAGCAATAAAAATCAGAGTTATATCATGGCATAATAACCCCCAAAAAAAAACAAAACCATTGAAATGGTGGCTCGCAAGCTATGGCATGAAGGCATACGCAACGGTTCATGTTAAGGCATAAAGGGGCAAACTCTCCAACGCATTGAATGAGTAACAAATGTGAATGCATGGCCATGAAACATGGACTGAAATCACATAACAAGTGATGCCAAATCATTGAAATAAGCCAAGTAATGCATGCTAGAGGATTCAATACACAAAGCTAACAAGCTAGATTGAACCAAGGCTATACAAAGCAAGTCATGCATGACCAATACAACACAAATCAGACCTTAAACATGCTAAAACATGGGACAAAGTCTTCTTTAAGCTAAGCCAAAAGCATGCTAAAATGACATGTTACAACATGATGCATGTTAGGCTATTTTGTGGGATTGCACTACAAGTGCATGGAGCATGCAAAGGCTAACCAAACCAAATCCTAACAAAGGTATGAAATGGCAAAATATCACCGAAAACATGCTGACATGGAAAGAAAACAAGTTAGAATGACATGCTACTTCATGAAGCATACAAAGCTAGTTTAAGGGATTTACACTACAAGTGTATTAGGCATGCAAGAGCCAACCAAACCAACCCAAAAAAGATCTAAGGCATGTTAAAACAACACCAAAAACCCACTGAGATGGCTCCAAAACAAGCTAGAAAGACATGCTCAAACATAAGGCATACAAGAGTAGATTGTGTGATTTACACTACAAGTGTATTAACCATGCATGGAGTGACCAAAGAAAGCAAAAAAAGTGGTATGCCTCAGCAAAATAACCACAAATACAAGCTAAGTTTTGGTCAACATACACTTAGTAAAGATGCTCAAACATGAGGCATATTAAGGCATGTATTGAAGATGCAAGGAGAGGGGATGACCCTCCCCTTCTTAGGACCTTAAAACTCCATCCCCACCATTAAAATACCTCTGGATTTCAGTGGTGAGAAGGCCAAAACAAGGTGGTCCCGAAGCTCACAAAAAAGGCTAAACAAAAGGCCAAACAAGGCCTAAGAGGGGGTAAACAACCCCAAACACAAAAGTGATCTAAAACAAAGATAAAAAACATGCAAAAATAGAACTTTTATCAGTTATAAGTCAAGCTTAAAATAGCATGCAAGATAGGCTAAAAGCTTATGCAAGAAAGGGAGATTTAAAGGTCAAAAGCTCACCCTTGAAGACCCTCTTTATAACTGCAACTCCAACAGGTTTTTCAAGCTCAAGACAACCTGAGAACACCAAAATCAGCCCCGAAGCACCTCAGTAGCAAAAGGATGGTGTTTGAGTGTTTAAGTAAGGCAAATCTACACTTTAAGGCATGAAAATGAAGCAAACAAGGCAATATAGAAACAACACTATATCTATCCTATTCCCTCAGATTTTCTGAACTTGGAGGAGAGAGGAGGAGCCTCCCTCTTATAGAAGAGGAAAGCCAAAGCTTCTTGGAGAAGCTAAGCTTGAATGCCATCCCTCCATACACGTGTATGGAGGATGGCTCAAATGCTCTCCAGCTGTGCTAGCTGTCCCAAAATATCTCCAAAAAGGTGTCAAAAAGCAGCCGACCACTTGAAGTGGTCAACCAGAGCAAAAATTGGTCGGCCACAGGTGGGAGAGGTCAACACACTAAATGCAAGGTGGTGGTGTGGTGGCCGACTAGAAAAGATGGTCCAAGGACCAAGAAAGCCAGTTATCTGATAAGAAAACTAGCTAGAAAAAGGAAAAGTGGTCTCCAAGGAGAAATACTGGTCTCCCACCCTTGTACCACCTTCCAAACAAGGAAAACAAGGTTTGTATAAAAAACAAACCAAAGCGGATGCAAGACGAGAAATCGGGAGGCGAAACACGCGGCCGAAAGCCCCGAAAACTAGCTAACGAGCATCAAAAGTGGTATGCAACTACAAAAGTGGTCTCCCGGACCACAGTGTTCCTCTAGGTAGAGGCAACAAGGTGTGGTTCAAAAACCAAGCCAAACGGACAATGTTAAGTGGTCCCGAGACAAGGCGTGTGCGACCAAAAGCTCCAAAAATCGGAAACTAGTCTCCAAATGGGAAAAGTGGCCTACGACCACGAAAAGTAGTCTACGACCACAGAGAGATGGTCTACAAGACCACTTCCTCCCTCCGGGAAGGGAAAACAAGACTTTGTCCGCAAATCGAGCCAAAGCACAAAAAGTTCCGTGGCCCGGAGGCAAGGCTCACCAAAACTCAAAACCTCGAGCAGCACAACATGCACCATCACCGAGCGCTCAATCGATGACGTCTGAGTCTTAAGGTCGGTCAAAAATGGGGTGTCTACAGTTGCCCTCTTTGACAGAACTCGGAAGTCACAAGTTACAAGAGTGAGTGTCAAAACCCAGAGACGACTCATTTTTGACAAGGCCGAAAACTTAGACAAACAGGCAAGATAACAAAGAAATGTGCCCGCAGGCAGGGGCAAAATACAAGTGACAATGCAAGAAGCCGAACATAACTTATGATCATGCAAAGAAAGATGTAACAAAGCAATTATGGAAAATACATGCAACAGTTCAAGCAAGTGAATACAAATCAAACTACATTACATGCAGAAAGGATGTAAGAGAATCATACAATTCTCACTACGTCTCACGCGGAGTACATACAATACCTGTCGAGTTCGTCTGGTCGTGCTAGCTTCAAATGAACCGTACATACAATATCGTGCCTACAAAAGAGAGAAACTTAACAGGTACAATACTGTTAAGAACATGCATATCAATGCAAGTGAAAAGTGCGTAATAACGCAAGTCGAGGGATGCATGACAATGCAACCTAAGTGTGACGCATAACAATGCGGAAGGGGTGCAAAGCAACGCAATGCACTAACAAGTGCAGATGAGGTGCGCAAGATAGCGCAAATGATATGCAATGCACAAAACAGTGCGATTGAGGTGCGCAAAATAGCACGATAAAATGCATGCACAATGTAAGTGTGGTGCACAAAATAGTGCGATTGATAATTTGCACAAAACAGTGCGAAGCAAACAGATAGTACAATAGATGCAAAGGGTGACAAACTCCAACCATACTGGAATCATAAGAGGAGAAAAACAAAACAACTGCCCTGGTGTGTTCAAAACACAACCTGAGATAAAACACGCCCAGGCTCGCGCACACGCGTCCTGAGATAAATTCCAAACACGCTGAAATCATGTAAGGAATGGAACACTCAAACCACAATAAAATCGTGAGAGGAGGTCCGAAAACAACCCACCCAGGTGTGTTCAAAACACAACCTGAGATAAAACACGCCCAGGCCCGCGCACATGCGTCCTGAGATAAATTCCAAACACGCTGAAACCGTGTGAGGAATGGGACACTCAAACCACATTGAAATCGTGGGAGGAGGTTCGAAAACAACCCGCCCAGGTGTGTTCAAAACAAAACCTGAGATAAAACACGCCCAGGCCCGCGCACATGAGTCTTGAGATAAATTCCAAACACGCTAAAATCGTGTAAGGAATGGGACACTCAAACCACGCTGAAATCGTGAGAGGAGGTCCGAAAACAACCCGCCTAGGTGTGTTCAAAACACAACCTGAGATAAAACATGCCCAGGCCGGCGCACATGCGTCCTGAGATAAATTCCAAACATGCTGAAACCGTGTGAGGAACGGGACACTCAAACCACGCTGAAATCTTGAGAGGAGATCCGAAAACAACCCACCCAGGTGTGTTCAAAACACAACCTGAGATAAAACACGCCCAGGCTCGTACACACTTGTCCTGAGATAAATTCCAAACACGCTGAAACCGTGTAAGGAATGGGACACTCAAACCACGCTGAAATCGTGAAAAAAGGTCTAGAACAACCTGCCCAGGTGTGTTCAAAACACAACCTGAGATAAAACACGCCCAGGCCCGTGCACACGCGTCCTAAGATAAATTCCAAACATGCTAAAATCGCGTAAGGAATGGGACAGATGGAGAAACGTAGGGACGTATCCGAAAGTTTTGAATGGCATGAGCATTGGAACGTATTCCAAATGCTTTTTACCAGAGGGGAAGACACATAGGGATGTATCCTAGTGTTTCTGAAAAGAAGAAGAGACATAGGGACGTATCCCCGTGTCTCGGAAGAAGAAGGAAGCATAGGGACATATCCCCATGTTTCAGAAGGAAGAAGGCAAACCTCTCAGCGTAGTACACGCAAGATAGGAGAGGTAGCATCTCTCTGGCGTATCACACGCAAGAGAGGAAAGAGAAAATCTCTCAACGTATCACACACAAGAGAGGGAAAAAAAACCTCTCGGCGTATCACACACGAGAGAGGAAAGGGAAAACCTCTCAGCGTATCACACGCGAGAGAGGAAAGAAAAACCTCTCAGCGTATCACACGCGAGAGAGGAAGGGAAAACCTCTCAACGTATCACACGCGAGAGAGGAAATGGAGTATCTCTCTGCGTATCACACGCAAGAGAGGAAAGAAAAACCTCTTAGCGTATCACACGCGAGAGAGGAAAGGAAAACCTCTCAGCGTATCACACGCAAGAGAGGAAAGGGAAAACCTCTCAGCGTATCACACTCGAGAGAGGAAAGAAAAACCTCTCAACGTATCACACGCAAGAGAGGAAAGAAAGCATCTCTCAACGTATCACACGCAAGAGATGAAAGAAAGCATCTCTCAGCGTATCACACGTAAGAGAGGAAAGAGAAAATCTCTCAGTGTATCATACGCAAGAGAGGAAAGAGATGATCCAAACGCATGCCAAACGCGAGAAGAGAAAGGTATCCAAACGCGTGCCAAACGCGAGAGGAGGAAGGGATCAATCAAATTGAACCGGAACTTCTCTGAATGAACAGTACATACAATACCGTTCACAAACGAGAAAGGATTTGATAGGTAGAAAGCAATACAATGCATGATGTTAAGGATTGCAATAAACAAACAAAGCAGCACTTTAGAAAGCACCTCATGAGGTGAGTGGCGGTGAACCGCTCTACTCTGTTAGGGATTTCCCTTTTGCATTGCGTTGTTCAAACACTTACCTTCAACTCAGAGTACAAAGGTGCTGAAATGTTGACAAGGAGCAACATCTGCTGGGGAAACCACGGATGCCGCTTTTCTTCCTGATCATGTTCACAACTTTCCCTATTCTTCAACAGGATAACATACTAGGTTGGTTCAGTATCCAGAATTGAAGTGCATACATGCCGCCTTAACTTATGGGGCTTCCATACAGATTTCAAGCTGGGGATACACCCCTGGGTATTCAAACCAGACTTTAGTCTCGGAAATTCCAAACCTTTGTGTTCTAGGCAACAACCATTCGAACTCTAGTTTCCACCATCGCAATTGATTTCCTAGGAACTCATTGCGAACACAGCCAAGATGCCTCTGGCAGGGATTGGTACTCCGGGAGAGCACTTCTGATTGCCATTTTGGCATGAAAATAGTCAGCATAATATTCTATTCATTTTGAACACATAGCCCATATTGCGCATTGCTCCTTCTGAACACACAGCTCATAACACATCACTCTGTTCATTTTGAACACACGGCTCATGTAGGAAATTGCTGATTCTGAACACAAGGCCCATAATATAGTACCCGATTTATTCTGCACACAGCTCATACAACGCACTACTCATTCTGAACACACAGCTCATAACACAGTGCTTGATTTATTCCTAGACACGGCTCACACATAATCTTGCTCGCCGAACACACAAATCATAAGACAAGATTACTCGGCGTAATGCACACGACTCATTCTGAACACTCAGCCCATTCTGAACACACAGCCCATAACATAGTGCTCTGTTTATTTTGAACACACGGGATGCAACGACGGAACTCGCAGGAGTCGAAATAACCTCGGATGCTCCGATTTTTCCCTCTTTTCTTTTGCTTCGCAGCCCGGAACCCATATAACTTCAAATAGATCCTAGTTCCACTGTTCTCAAATGAGCTGGGTTGAACCCTACGGTTTATGAAAGAACGAGTTCTTGTTTTTCACAAATGTAGAGAATGTCACAACACTCTGAGCACAAAACGATTTATTTTTGAAATTGAAATGAAAAAGGGGTTCTGATTGGGCATTAAGCCTACAACTGACCGCAGTCAAAACGACTCAACAAAGAAAAACAAAAGGTAAACAACCTAAAACACATCGAGTAACACTCGAAACGACTCAAAACAAGGATCGAGAAAAACAACACAACCAACACAACTCTCAGACGTATTACAAAGGTGGGAGACCTCTCAGATCATGAGGAGCCAGTTTCTTCGGGTATTGTTTCCCACCCTTTCTCATTTGTGATCCTCACATCACTCGGCCCTCAGGCTTTGTTTTTCTAAAAAAGCCATTTTCTCACTTTTTCTCTCATCACACATCTCTCTATTCTTCAATCTCTCTTCTTTTTTTTATCCCTCCCTTGGGTGGTTGATAGATAAATAAGAAGTTGCGGGCTCATGCCTAGCATATTTAGCTCGCGGCTATTTCCTCCGGTGTCGTCTAGTCGATGCCCCGGATGAGGGAGTGGAGTATCTTGATCCATTCTGGTTCGTGCTTCGCACTTGGCTTGATACCTCGCTACTTGGAGGATGAGAGAGTTTTCAGCCCTCTGTTATTAGCTCCAGTCGTGCCTCTTTTGGTAGGTATGATGCCCTTCTTGGCAAGTATGTTGACAATGGGGAAAAGATAGAAAACCTGACTCAACTATGCCCCTAGTTCATCATTTTGACCATTTTTTGTTTTGGCTTTCTACTAAAGCAATTTAATCAATACGAGAGTTAGATTAACACACTTGTTCAACTTTTTGATTTAAAATCATGCAAGTCAGGCTATGAGTACTGAAAATTTTCCTTTTTTGGGTCCAAGAAATGGTCCAATTTTGGAAAATGGAATAATTTTCGAGAGAAATAATCGACCTTAGTAAAAATTCTCAAAAACTGTTTTTGCAAATGGCCACTACTTGACCAACACAGAATTTACTCTTGAGATGCACAACTTCAGATCTAAAACAATGGAAAATTGTCCCTTGTCTAAATGGCACTTCATGGCAATGGAAAGTTGCCCTTTGTCTGAATAGCACCGCAGCACACTGCAACCAGTTCTCAAAGTGACGATCACAACCGAACTCTCGGATATGGAGAAGACAAAGATGATCAAAACCATTACATGAACATAATCAATTTGGAAGTGTTTGTGGCTGGACTTTGGAATGAAGTTGCCTACGTATCCCAAACATGGCAATCAAGCCTTACGTAGTTCTGGTTCGAGTTCACTCGTGTATTAACCCTCACCTTTTACGCTCTAACTTTTTCCAAGGCCGCCCTTCTGATTTTTCAACCTTGCGAGCTATGTTTTTCTTTTCTTTTCAATTCTTTTCTTTTCTCTTCATTATTTGTTTTTTTTTTTCATCTTTTCTTCATTCTTTGCATTTTTCTTTTGTTTTGTTCTTTTCTTTTCTTTTTCATGCTCTAACTTTTGCCTAGGTCACCCTTCCGGGTTTTCGGCCCAGTGAGCCTCTCAAGGGTAAAAGTGTAGCTTTGTCCATGTCAAATGGTTTTGAGATCTTGAAGCCTTCTGAATCCAGGAGAATGGCTGTTGTTCGCTGATGATGCAGAAGTCCATCCAATGGGGGCTGAATTTGCCCCTAGTGTTGTAGATAGGAACTCAATTGTTTTTTAGCAATACTTTCTTCTTTCCTTCCTTCTGGGATTTGGCATTCTTGCCGATCTTCGTTAGCTTTGAGAAGCATCCCAATTTTTGGCTCTTCAAGTGCATCTGGCATTTTTGGTGCCCATAATTCGAGGGGTGCTGCTGGTCTAGCTTTGCAAGCTTCCTTTGATCACATCTGATCTTCTTGATTTGACTATCCTTGCCACTGATTCACGGGCTACTTCAAATCTGGCCACACAGGTCTCACATTGTGGTTGATCGTTGAACATTCTGAATTAAGGTTCAAGGTTTGAGGGCAAAGGGGGCGGGTCTCAAGGCTGAGAGCGATCCTAAGCTACACAATCTTAAGAACGATCCCACACAAGTCTTCACAGGACTGCGCAAAACATTTTTTGAAATCTTTTAAGAAAGCAACTAATCGCTCGCGCTGAAGACAATGTAGAACCAATCTGGATCAAGCCAGGATCCTTCTCAGTATTCACGTTAACAAGCATGATCTCAATCATTAAGGGCTTAGCATGCCTCTCTTTCTCTCAATTGATCAAATTTTGCAAAACCCGAGGAATTCCTTCCTCTTTGTTTTCATCACAATGTTAGAAAAAGTTTTGAAAAACTTAGGTCAATGCAATGATTGCAAAGCACAGAAGAGCAGGTGAAATGCGCTGCCGTCTTATTCAAACTTGCTGGCACAACAGGCTCAAAGTATAAACAAACACAGAAACGTGAAAACCACAGCTGTTTCATTCAGATCTTCTGGTGTAACTGGCTCTACGGCAGAAACAGACCCAAAAGAAAGCCAAAAGGCAAACACACAAAAAAAAAAAAAAAAATGATGCTCGAGGTAACATCCCCGGAATCACCCAACTCCTATACAACAGGACTGACTCGATACAACAAGACAGACCCCAAACAAAAGACTGACTTAAAGCAGAAAGACAGACTCAAAACAATACAACAGAACTGACTCAATGCCCAAGCCAGAATGTAAAATAAATAGCATTCGCGAATGCTCAAAACAGGGCGTGCCATACGCAACATCTGGAGTAAATTGAACGCTGCCCGCAGGTGGTTCGTCCCCCGATCATATATTCATACTGTCCCCCAAGTCCATTGATCTAGTGACGATAGACTTTGCTGAGCTTGGTGGGACAATAACCTCATCATCGATCAAATCTTGCACTTCGTGGCAATGACAAAAGCAATTGTCGGTGCTGTGACCGATTTGTTGATGGTATGCACAGTACTGGGTACCATCATGCTTAGCTGGAAAGGGATTCGGGAGGGGGCGATGCTCAAGAGGTTTGAGATGGCCTTTCTCAACAAGGATTTGAAGAGCCTTGGACAAAGGCATATAGAGGGCATGGAAGACCCTGCGACCCCGGGGTTGGTACTTCGAAGTTTGTGGATTTTTGTTGGGCGCACTAACAAAAGGGTCGGCAGGCACTGGCTTGGTCTGCTGATTTTTCCCGGATGTAGACTTAGGGTTGGAAGGAACGGCTCTGGCACAGCGGTCTTTCTCTCGATTTTCCCCTTGGCTTGAACTGCTTCATTCTGAGTGAAGAAGTGTCATCGACAGTTTTTGCAGCAACCGTGAGCACTTGCTGTTTATTCAGTCCCCCGGCTTTCAAAGCCTCAATAGCCTGTAGAAGTTGTTCGAAGGGATCAATGTCCACCTCCACCTTGTTCTTACCACTCGCCTCAGCTTGGTCGAAGGTTTGGGTTGCTATATCAGAGCGAAACCTAGTTGTTGTTGACATGCCATTGCCTATACTTAGGATGGGTTCAGGTTGGTTGAGTTCAATTACAATCTGCCCCAAGAGCGGGGGTTCTTCTGGCATGAAATTTCCGGCATGTGCTATGGTCGACGATGGAGCTGACATTCCGAAGGTTAGATTAGCTACAGATCTCTGAAGATCGCCGATCATTCCCATAAGCTCGAAAGTGGTGGGCTCACGGGTTTGAAATGGTTAGGGTTCCCAGATCAGGTATGCGGTAAGTGACCTGGGCGGATGTTCCATTTCAACATCAGTCTCACTCTGCATGGCGATTCCTTGGTTTAATGCTGCTACCATGACCACAATTTCTTCTGAATTCTTTGTCATCGTGAGTCTGCTAAACTGAACAGAGGTGATGTGACTGGTGGCTGACGGATCTGATGAACCGGTGAGCCTTGACTGGCCTTTCTCTGCCTTGCCTCAGCGAAGGAGAACACTAGTTGCTCTGAACTGAATCTCTGAACTCCCCCATTTGAAAGAGAAAACAAGCAGTATTTCAGCCCAATTTTTATCAGAACAGATATAAGCATAACTAAATAACTGTATTTGACCACTGATCATTGTTTCCCAAATTATTACCCCAAAATTGAATTTGATACCCGCAGATATAACGGATTCTCAAAATACTGATGCTCACAGGCCTGATACCCAGACTTGCAAACTGATACGCAACTTGTAAAGGCACACTCTAACAGCACATAACAAGCAAGTGAGAGCCAAAACACCCCTATGTTGGGGTAGGGTTTCCCTGTCCTATTTTGTCAGGAGCTAGGGTTACACTACGCACACAGCGGTTTCAAACAACCTAAAATCGGCATTGCTAGAGTTCCGGTTAGAAACAGCAATAATCAAGTGCTATTCTAACAGGACTTCTAGAAACTCGGGACTCAATCAACATCCTAGAATTTTATCTCATCCCCATATAATCATATAAGCATGTTATCATATAAGCACATATCATTCACACTTAAGTCTCTGGCAAGTGAGACAAACCCATTGTGGTACTAACCACTTCCCACGTACCTCAAGTATTCAAATTCGGTACGTTCTAATATCAAGTTGTAACGCCCCCAAAATAAATGCAACTAATCTAACTCATAAGAGAAGTGAGTATGATAGAAGTGATATGCTTTCATTCATTAGAGTTCGTATTACAAAAGATAACACATGCAATATACATTCATAAATGTTTATCCTGAATCTACAGTATGTAATACTAGTTAGTAATCAACAAAATAAATACCCTATGGGCTTACATCTTTCCATGACATTGCTTGGTTATAGCAAAAGGAAGAGTCTAACTCAATACAACTTAGCCCTTAGCTATACAAAACAAATAAAATAAAAGGAAGCTCTTGCTCCAAGTCTTCCCAAACTATTGTCTCAGCGGTGGCATGTCTCCAACACCTGAAAATGGTTCCTAAGCAGGGTGAGCCAAAGTCCAGTAGAAACATACTAACACAATATATAAGAATTATCAAGATATAAGTATGATACACCTGTTGATTGTCCTACGACAAAATCTTTATAATTCTTTCCAAAGCCATGTTATGCCAAACTCGCATCTTAATTCATTCATTTTGGTTCAATAGGCATCTCCATTGCATTTAACCCATCAACAGAGGTTATACCTCACAAGTTTCCAACAGATAAAATCATTAAACAAATACATTCACTTATATTTGTCATTTTATGGTAATCTCGTCTGCAGGAATCGGCACCTATGTATACAAATGGTTTTCAGGACTTTCACCCTAGACGTATAGGCCAACTTAGTTTAATAAAAGTCCATCTCATTTCTTCTCCTTAAAACATGGAGTACATCTCCTTTCTCCTCCCAAATATCATATATATACAATGTATATCATTCATAATCATATTCAATGATAATGGTTAAGGGATTAGTTTTAATTCGCCTAATCCACATGTGATATCTACAACAATCATGACTATCCTTTACTGATAGCCCAAAGCAAATATTTCCAAACAGATATATAATCTTTATAACAGATAAATCATCAAATTTCCATAAGTGAGTGAATAAACAAATCAAACAACACCATTCATGTATACATTCTCCCAATTTCACATTTGCTATACCAATTTCATTATTTATACAAAATAATTATTCAAGACATTTTAGGGCAAAGCTCCTCATTTTTCAAATATTAACTGTAGACGCGCCCCCGGAGAAAACTCCCAAGAAAATCTCGTTTTGTTCTCTAAACTACTACAGTTTGGACTCAAATGTCACAGTTCTAAATCTAATCTTACAATGTGCGATGTAAGACTGATAAATCACCAAAGAGTCCAAATCCAGGAAATTGTTTTGGAAAACTGATTTTTATAAAGAAGTATCAAACATGGATTGCTTTGCTAGATACAAAGTCGCCACCTAAATACTTTATTTTGAAAAAATTTAAGAAACCCTGACTCGTGCCTAAGGCCACGTGTTCGTCATCACCAAAGTTGCCTCAGCTCGAGAACTTGGGTACGATTGGGGAAGGTCATCTATGAGCACCCCCGCTTGCCCGATCAAAGATCAGCCTGTACTAAGCCTGATACCTTGTTTTTGAAAACACATGTGCTCTTATTCTGGTTAATTAGCTAATCTTACTACGTGATGCGCACAACAAACAAGTATAGACTAGATCGCCTAATTTGGAACAAAGCATTGCATATCCGTTTGTTTGGAAAATGGTTTGAAGTTTGCTACTCGCAAGTAGGCTAAAATGCGGATTTCGATGAATTGTTCCAATTGAAGTAATCCAACCTTCACCCACAGGCATTCAGGCAGTTAATCACGTAAGCAATTAGCCTCATGGCAAGCATGCTTTCATGGCAACATTAACACACGTGCAGTATGCTAAAGTGTAAACACTCACGGTGTACTCCAAGCCAAAACAAAAACCTAGTTAGAAATCATGCATGATCCTAGTTCATGTTAAGATGGCTAATGCAACACATGCGAAAATGTAACTAAGATAGGCTCGGCTATTCTAGAATGGCATATGAAATGCAACTTGATACATGTATTCAAATTGGAATTGAAATACAATGCAGTTAGTATGATGTGCCGAGCCCGGTGCATGCAATACATATGAATGGATGCACGCATGTAAGCATAAGGTATGCTAAATGAAATATGCCCTAAAACTAACCATCGTAAGCGGTTAAGTAAAAGGGAGAAAGAAATGGAGGTTGGAAAACATGCATCACACACACGCACACTTATTACAACAATTGGCCCTCTCAAAAGAGGGACCGAATAAGAAGCTAACTAGCTAATCTAAGCTAATTAAACTAATTCTTACACAACAAATTAATTAACTAATCCTATTTAACTAATTATTATAGAACGAATTGAATAGCTAATGCATTAACTAATTAAAGTACAAACCAAAGCAAAGCCTAGCTATCTCAGCATGGCAGCTAAGGAAAGTAGTAAAAGCAAGAGCTTCAGAGGGAGAGGAATGCATGCAAGCCCGGTCGCCTTGTTCGGAAATCCAATGCAATGCCCCAATTTGCCTTTGTTTTCATTTGTTCTCAGAAAATTGCACCAAGCTCCAGAAAGCTGAAACTTCACCTTGGGAATCCTGTGGGAGGGTGGCCAACCACTTTTGGTCTCTAGAAACACCTGCCGACCACTTTTGGTTGTTGAAAAACTAGAAAAGTGGTCGGCCAGCTACTTTTTCTGGCTAGCCGACTAGTTGTTGCTGCTAAATCCCAGTTTTCTGCAACAGAGAGCAAGAAAGGGCATGGCAATGTATTTGCAAGATATGTGTGCACAACCACGCTCCCTATCATGTCATGAACTCAAGGGAGTGTAGGTTCTCGACCCTCGGGCCACCCA
Organism: Camellia lanceoleosa; assembly: GCA_025200525.1. Classification (NCBI taxonomy): domain Eukaryota; kingdom Viridiplantae; phylum Streptophyta; class Magnoliopsida; order Ericales; family Theaceae; genus Camellia; species Camellia lanceoleosa. Next base: position 1,762,535 of record CM045765.1, on the reverse strand, counting down.
TCGCGCATTTCCATGCATGATGGCCGAGAGGTGAAGTTGCACAATTTAATATGAAATGAATGCACAAGTAAACACATAAAGCTTAAAACTCTATCATGTATGATCAAAAGCATCGGCGACCGGGAATTAAGGCACGTTTCATCACTTTAAGTATGAAATGTCCATCGTTTCCCGTGTTTGGACTAACTCCTATTCCAAACACAATGCAAGCAAGCATGGCATACACAATGCGACTCGATCATGCAAGTATGCAATATGACTTAAGCATGCAAACATGCAATGCAATGTGAACAACCTAACAAGGCTAATGGCATGCACAATGCTAAACCATGTAACAACTAGCATACACAATGCTAAATGCTAAAAACTAGATGGCATACTCAATGCAAGGCATTCATAAGGTTCTAAGCATAATGTAATGCATGCATGCACAATGCAACGCAACAAGGGCAACTTATGTAATATACCAAGCATGGCATGCTCAATGTAATATACATGGTATACTACCAAAAGGGTAGACCTCAATCATGCCCAAATCAGTGGCCATTGGTGATGAAATGAAGGCACATAAAGCAAGGCATGCATGCACAATGCATTGGCCATCAAAGAGGCCAAAGAGCACAACTCTCAAGAGTGCTCAATGAGTGATAGAAGTGGAAGTGTAACAACACTAAGTGCACTGAAATGAAGCAAGAAATGATGCCAAATCATTCAAACAACATAAGTAAAGCATGCTAGGGTCCTAAGGCATGAAAGCCAGCAAAGAGCAACACAAAGGAGGCATGCAATACATGACACAAATGCATGAACTAAGTATGGACATAGCTTAAGTAGGTCAAAACAAGGACCATAACATGCTGAGATAAGGGCCCAAAGGCCTAGGCATGCAAGCATATGAGCTAAGCCATAAGCTAGGCAAACATGGACAATACTTAGAGGCATTCAAAGCATGAATGAAGTAGGAACAAAAGCATACTATAAGCTCTGAAATGTCATGTTAGATGATGCTAAATCATGTACACAACACAAATGAAGCACGCAATGGTGCTCAAAGCTTGAAGCAAGCAAGAACACTTGTACTACAAGTATACAAAACGTGATGCATGTGACCAAGGCAACCCAAAATAGTCCTATAACATGTTAAAATGAGTCTAAAACATGCATGGAAGGAGGCCAAAACATGCTAGCATGAGGGGCATGAGACATGATACATACAAGGCAAATAAAGTGGATTACACTACACCTATTAAGACCAAGCATGGGATGACTTAAGCAATAAAAATCAGAGTTATATCATGGCATAATAACCCCCCCAAAAAAACAAAACCATTGAAATGGTGGCTCGCAAGCTATGGCATGAAGGCATACGCAACGGTTCATGTTAAGGCATAAAGGGGCAAACTCTCCAACGCATTGAATGAGTAACAAATGTGAATGCATGGCCATGAAACATGGACTGAAATCACACAACAAGTGATGCCAAATCATTGAAATAAGCCAAGTAATGCATGCTAGAGGATTCAATACACAAAGCTAACAAGCTAGATTGAACCAAGGCTATACAAAGCAAGTCATGCATGACCAATAAAACACAAATCAAACCTTAAGCATGCTAAAACATGAACAAAGTCTTCTTTAAGATAAGCCAAAAGCATGCTAAAATGACATGTTACAACATGATGCATGTTAGGCTATTTCATGGGATTGCACTACAAGTGCATGGAGCATGCAAAGGCTAACCAAACCAAACCCTAAAAAAGGTATGACATGGAAAAACATCACCAAAAACATGCTGACATGGAAAGAAAACAAGCTAGAATGACATGCTACTTCATGAAGCATACAAAGCTAGTTTAAGGGATTTACACTACAAGTGTATTAGGCATGCAAGAGCCAACCAAACCAACCCAAAAAAGATCTAAGGCATGTTAAAACAACACCAAAAACCCACTAAGGTGGCTCCAAAACAAGCTAGAAAGACATGCTCAAACATGAGGCATACAAGACTGGATTGTGTGATTTACACTACAAGTGTATTTACCATGCATGGAGTGACCAAAGCAAGCAAAAAAAGTGGTATGCCTCAGCAAAATAACCACAAATACAAGCTAAGATATGGTCAACATACACTTAGTAAAGATGCTCAAACATGAGGCATATTAAGGCATGTATTGAAGATGCAAGGAGAGGGGATGGCCCTACCCTTCTTAGGACCTTAAAATAGCATCCCCACTACTGAAATCCCTCTAGATTTTAGTGGTGAGAAGGCCAAAACAAAGTGGTCCCAAAGCTCAAAAAAAAGGCTAAAAAACAAGGCCAAACAAGGCCTAAGAGGGGGTAAACAACCCCAAACACAAAAGTGATCTTAAACAAAGATAAAAAGTATGCAAAAATAGAACTTTTATCAATTATAAGTCAAGCTTAAAACAGCATGCAAGATAGGCTAAAAGTTTAATCAAGAAAGGGGGATTTAAAGGTCAAAAGCTCACCCTTGAAGACCCTCTTTATAACTGCAACTCCAGTAGGTTTTTGAAGCTCAAGACAACCCAAGAAAACCAAAATCAGCCCCTAAGCTCCTCAGTAGCAAAAGGATGGTGTTTGAGTGTGTGTTTGTGTGTTAAAGTATGACAAATCTACACTTTAAGGCATGAAAATGAAGCAAACAAAGCAATATAGATACAACACTATATCTATCCTCTTCCCTCAGATTTTTTGAACCTGGAGGAGAGAGGAGGAGCCTCCTTCTTATAGAAGAGGAAAGCCAACGCTTCTCAGAGAAGCTAAGCTTGAATGCCATCCCTCTATACACGTGTATGGAGGATGGCTCAAATGCTATCCAGCTGTGCCAGCTGTCCCAAAATATCTCTAAAAAGGTGTCAAAAAGCAACCGACCATTTGAAGTGGTCAGCCTGCTAGTTTAAGTGGTCGGCCGACCACTTTAAGTGGTCAACCAGAGCAAAAATTGGTCGGCCACAAGTGGGAGAGGTCAACACACTAAATGCAAGGTGGTGGTGTGGTGGCCGACCAGAAAAGATGGTCCAAGGACCAAGAAAGCCAGTTATCTGACAAGAAAACTAGCTAGAAAAAGGAAAAGTGGTCTCCATGGAGAAATACTGGTCTCCCACCCTTGTGCCACCTTTCAAACAAGGAAAACGAGGTTTGTACCAAAAACAAACCAAAGCGGATGCAAGACAAGAAATCGGGAGGCGAAATACGCGGCCGAAAGCCCCGAAAACTAGTTAACGAGCATCAAAAGTGGTATGCAACCACAAAAGTGGTCTCCTGGACCACATTGTTCCTCTAGGCAGAGGCAACAAGGTGTGGTTCAAAAACCACGCCAAACGGAGTATGTTAAGCGGTCCCGAGACAAGGCGCGCGGCTAAAGGCTCCAAAAACCAGAAACTAGTCTCCAAATGGGAAAAGTGGCCTACGACCACAAAAAGTAGTCTACAACCACAGAGAGATGGTCTACAAGACCACTCCCTCCCTCCGGGAAGGGAACACAAGACTTAGTCCGCAAACCGAGCCAAAGCACAAAAAGTTCCGAGGCCCGGAGACAAGGCTCTCAGCCAAAACTCTGAAACCTTAGAACGAGCACAACATACACCATCACCGAGTGCTCAATCGATGACGTCTGAGTCTTAAGGTCGGTCAAAAATGGGGTGTCTACATTAACCCAAAGACCAAAGTCATCTGTTTTAACGTGAGATGACTTCATATCCAAACGCCATAATCATTTATATAACATCCACATAGAAACCCCTGTTTTCAAGCTTGAACCCAAACCCTAGGTTTGCTCAAAACATCCCCAAATCTCACCATTTTCACACAACAACCTATAACCAAGTTAAAACTCATATTAAGGTGTAGAGAGTTCCTCCCTCAAGTTAGAAGATCAATGGAGCAAGAACGAAACTTCAATGATGCCGAAACCAAACTCCAATCAGATCAAAACGAAGCTTTCAAGATGCTCTACCCTTTTCCCAAAGACACTAGGGTAGAGAGATCAACGAATCTAAGAGAAAATGTAGAGAGAGAGAGAGAGAAAGAGAGTATTTTAGAGAGAGTGTGTCTCACTTTAGAGTTTTTGGAAGAAAAGATCTGAAAAAGTGATGTAAAAAGTTATTTTTGCGATCTGATATACGCACAATTCGCTTGAGCGTAAGAGTTGACATTTGAGCAGCAAACACAAAAAATTGTTCCGCTCAAGTGCAAAAAAGGCCGCTCGAGCTCTAAGACACAATGAACAAGACGCTCACCGCTTAAGTGCAAGAAAGGTCGCTCGAGCGTAGAAAGCACACATCTAGTAGTTTTGTAGACAATGGACCAACACTCGAGCGCCAGGAAGGCCGCTCGAGCGCCCAGCCGCTCAAGCGTAGGAAATGCCACTCAAGCATAGAAAACACTCTCCTAGTACTTTTGCAAACCTGCAAAGTACTGAGAGTTCGCAAAGCCCGCTTGAGCGTGAGAAGTGCCGCTTGAGCGGAGGAGCAAAATTGCAAAGCCTGCTCGAGTGGAAGAGTAAAAATCTGGGCAACAAAGGTTTGAAAAAACAAGCAACCAACCTATTCCAAACGCACAACAACAATCCAATAACCAAATTTAAGGGGGATTAAGGGAAAAATGACTATCAACAACATTAAGAAACCATAAACCTGAGTCCGGACTACCACAAGTGTTGAGTTAAAACTGGGATCGCTGTAAAGTGTAAATTTTTCGGACTACGTTTGTAGTGAAATTTTATATGCAAGTTAGATTGCAAGTATGTGATGGCCAAGGAAGATCAACATGGTAGAGAAATTTCAAAAAAATCAAATATGCCAAAAAAATCAACATACAAGTGTGTAATATTTGCGGTAAAAATCAAATGCACAGGAGAGTAGTAAGTGTGTGATGCCCAGAGAAATTCTAAACATGAATACATAAACACACTTAGAGAAATTCTAAGGAAATTGTGATGTGTCCAAAGAAATTCCAGTGAAAATCAAACAAGCCACACCCATCCCTCTCTCTCTCTCTCTCTCTCTCTCTCTTCGTGTTTGGGATTCTTTTCCCACAATGAGCTCTTTGATTGCTTTCTATGTCTCATCCCAACAGCAACAACAAGAAGTTGTCTGCTTTCAGTGCTACCACCACTAGTTTTGGTGGTAGAGCTCATTTTCCAGCAATGAAAAAGGTCAAGTCTCATGCTGTCGCTTGTTCTCTTGACCACAAAAACAGCCACATCCACTTCAACACTGACCTTGATGCCGTTGCTGACCATTCTCCCCCCATGATTAAAGATCCCAACAAGGGTATTTTGGTCCAATAAATTTGGATGTAAAATGCGTATGTATTTTAGGGACCTCAGCTAGTATAAAACTTTTGAGTGTCTTTTATCTATTAAAATTATAATATTAAGGACTAGGGCTGTCGATGGATTAGATTTAATCCGAACTTGACCCGAATTCAATCCAAAAATTCGAATCCATTTACAAAAAATCCGATCCGATAATCCGAATCTGTTTAATTCGTTTTTATAAACGGATTAAATATGCAAAAATCTGATCTGATCCAATAATCTGATTCGATTATTCTCAATTTGAATGAAGAAAACACAAGATGAAAAAACAAAATCAAATTATATAAAATTGTAGGTCAATAAATAAATAAATAGGTCGAATTGGATTATTGGATTGGATATCGGAAATCATCGGATTCGGATCCGGGTGATCTATAATTAGATATGGGCTAAACGGATTCGGGTCAAATTCGGGTTTGTCTTAATCATATCAGATTCGGATTTTGATAGATCTAATCCAAATTCAATCCATTTACAGGCCTATTAAAAACCTTAAAAAAAGAACTCTTAAAAATATATAAATTGTTAAATCAATACCCAAATCTATGATTCAAACAAAATATGAGAGAATCTTGTATGCCATATGTGACCATAGGGAGGCTAGGAGCATTAAGCATTAACCAATAAAGACTAGAGAGCTGTAATTAACCTTTAAAAAAAACCCGTAAAAATATATTGGGCTAAGCCCAGTAACCCATGAGGGGTTACTTGTCAAATCGAAGAGTTTGTATAGAATAATGATATATGCATCAATTAGTGTACTAACTAATTAGTGTATGTAACGCTACCGGTTTATGTATATTTATATAATGTGCAATGTGAAAAGACTAAAATTTACACTTATAAATATAATTGAACTTTCCCATTGAGAAACTGTGGCTTGAAAATTATAGGTTACAAATCTAGCCTAGGGCTTCAAGTTTTTATTTGTAACTTGTATCATCTGAAGTGTTTAGTTTATTAGGATGACATAAAATTAAATAAAATAGTTATTCTTTCACTTTCATATTTATTTACTATTTATATTATTTTTTTAAGGAAAATTTACCTATAAATCTATCTTGAGGAATGGTGATCCATTTAGTTCTAAAGATTTTTTATAGACCAATGAGTCTCATTGATTTTGAAAAGGTAAATTTAATATATTATTTAAAAATTAGATTTACGGTTATACCCTTATTTCTATTATGTTCCTTCTCTTTTATTCTTTTGTGCTAGAAAGATAGGTACACAATATATGGGAATCAAATTTGAGATGAATTTTTGTATAAAAATCTTTTTTATTTGGAAAACATTTTAAAAGGAATACAAAAAATGACTTAAAATATGAGATTATTCAAACATTCCAAAAGGATGTGAGATTGTTTAAATATTTCAAAATGAGTACAAAAATTACTTAATAAGTTTCAGCCAAATGTATAATTTCAAATTGTAATAGTCCAATGTAACACTCAAACGTAACACTACACAAAAAAAAAAAAAAAAAAAAAAAAAAAAAAAAAAAAAAGTCTTAGTGTAATAGCCTAATGTAACACATAAAAAAAAAAAACTCATTATTATACTTTTCTCAAATGTAACATTCTAAAAAAACTCCTTGGTATAATACTCTAATATAACACACAAAAAAACTCCTTATTGTAACACTTTAATGTAACACACTAAAAAACTCTTTAGTGTATTTTTTTCAAATGTAATAATTTAATATAACACTCCAAAAAAATCCTTAGTATAACACTCTAATATAACATATACTCATACTTCTTAGTGTAACACTCTAATGTAACACACAAAACAACTTCTTAGTGTGCTTTTCCCAAATGTAACACTCTAATATAGTACTCTAAAAAAACTCCTTTGTATAATACTCTAATGTAATACACAAAAACTCCTCAGTGTAACATTCTAATGTAACACACCAAAAAACTCCTTGTGTACTTTTTCCAAGCATAACACTTCAATATAACACTCTAAAAAAATCCTTAACACTTTAATGTAACACACACACACAAAAAAAAAAAAAAAACTATTTGGTGTACTTTTCCCAAATGTAACACTCCAAAAAAAAAAAAAAAAAATCTTAGTGTACTTTTTCTAAATGTAATACTCCAATGTAACACTAAAAAAAAAAAGAACGTGAGATTCTTCAAATCATTCCAAAAGGAGTACAAATATTCCTTAGTAAGTTTTGGACAAATATATAATTTCAAACTGTGAGTGTTACATTTGAAAAAAGTGCACTAACGAGTTTTTTTAGTGTTTTTGTGTGTTACGTTGAAGTGTTATGTTTGGAAAAAAATACACTAAGGAATTTATTTATTTATTTTGGTTACATTGGTGCGTTACGTTTGGAAAAAATACACCAAAGAGTTTTTTTTTTTTTTTGAGTATTACGTTGTTACGTTTGGGAAAAGTACACCAATGAGTTTTTTAGTGTGTTACATTGAAGTGTTATGTTATTAGAGTGTTACATTAGAGTGTTAAGTTTTTGTTCATAATGTGGGATTTGTTCTAGAATGAAGGAAGATCCAAAACTTCTATAGTGCAAATTGCCAAAATGTGTAATTTTACATTTTAAGAAACCCACTTTTATCCCTCAAAAATTAAATTCAAACATGAAAGTGACTATCATTTTATGTAATTTCCACTTTAATGGGACCTTTGGGTTCATAAGAAAAAATGGAGGATTAAACAGTTCATAAGATCATATTTTAAGATTTATTGGTGCTTCACCCATTTTTAAATTGTAAATAATAATTTCATTTATAAGATTTTTTTTTTATTTCTTTTTTTATTTTACTGAATCAAACATGACAATGATCAAACGAAACCACGCCTTAAATTCTATTAAATAGGGTCGGCTACATGAATCTTTATTCTCTACTTGACTCTATCAGAGGCCATTTGGTTAGTCAAAATAAGGAGATTCATATATCTATTTACTACACTAGTCCACATCAATTTAGGTCTGCCCCTTCTCCTAACACTTCTATCTACCATCACTGCATTACATCTCTTTACTACTGCCTCTGCTTGTCTCTATTGTATATGACCAAATCATCTAAATCTAATCTCTCTCACCTTATCTTTTATCAGTGCTACTCCTACCCACTCACGAATAGACTCATTTCAAACTTTGTCTTTTCTAGCCTTATCACACATCTACCATAACATCTCCATCTTAACAACACTCATCTTATTTACATGTTGTTTCTTAATTGCCCAACATTCCATCTTATCCAACATCACTGATCTAATAGCCGTTCTATAGAACTTTTCTTTTAGTCTAGTGGGTTTTCGTTTATTGTGAAGTGCCCCAGATGCACTCCTCCACTTAATCCACCCCACCTTAATTCTATAAACCACATATGCTCCAATCTTCCCAGTCGTTGTGATAATCGATCCTAGATAACGAAAATGTTCACTCTTAGGTAGTTCTTGGTTCTCAATCTTCACTTCTCATCTGTTTCCATTGTTACTGTTACTAAAATTACACTTCATGTACTTTGTTTTAATTCTACTTATCCTAAATATTTTAGATTCAAGTGTTTCTCTCCAAGTCTCCAACTTAGTGTTAACTCATTCTCTAGTCTCATCCACTAACACAATATCATCTGTAAAAAGTATACACCATGGCATTGTAAGAAATGGTTTTGGGAAAAAACAATTTTTTCTAAAATTTTGGTCTATTTTTTAAGTGGGACTCATGTGCCAAAGTTGACAGGTCTATGTGGCAACGTTTTCTTTGTCGCGTAACGATTCACGTCGTATATTTGATTGCTCAAAACCATTATCGGTGAATGGAAAATCAATGCCAAAATGAGCTCTATGGAAAGAGTGTTTTGGTGAGGTTTCCATAAAGAATGTAGAAAAGGCTTGTCCCACACATTGCTTGAGTGGACAAACTTTGTGTGGATTTATAAGCCTTGAGTTTGCATCCTGGAGAGAGCCCCAGGGGTTACCCAAGTTTTGTGGAGGGGGAGGTTATGAGGAAAGTGGGCCTTGACCCATTGGACCCAAAAACTTCCACAAGTGCGCATGCCGCCACCCGCCCGCTCGGACCGGACTGGGCTTGGACACAAGTGCGAGATGTGAGGTTGGGTTGGGCTTGTGTAGTCCAATACTTATCTTCTTGGGCCAAAAACATTTGAATTTTATTTTTCTAAAATTAAATTCTTGCTGTTTGGAATTTGAATTTCGATTTGAAATACAGGTTCTTTACCTGTTCAAATCCAACCCGAACAGGTTTTTACCTGTTCAATTCTGTCCTAAATAGCCACCAAGTCTTCTATAAATAGACAAGTCCTCCATTTGGTTTTTGATTCAATTTTCGTTCTTCCTTCTGCTTTTGCTTCCTGTATTTTGCTGTATAAATTTATTGTAAGAAAGAGTATAAACATAAAGTATATTCGCTGGACATTTAGTTTGTAGTGCTGCTAATAATTGTCGTCAATCATTTTATCCTGGGAAATAGACATCCACATTCTGAAAACACCGTAGAGAGGACAAATATGTCTTAAGGAAACAATATTGAACACTAGACTTAATTGAATTTATGAGAATTTGAATTTTTGAGAAAGTAATATTGTAAGTAGGTTGTTTATTTATTTATTTTCCTCCAGATTCTGTTTTGTTTTTGTAACAAAAATAAGAATATGTTTTGTTTATTTTTATTTTTTATATTCTGTGCCAATTTTAGTAATCAAATAGAATCTCGCATTTCCTAATTTATTCTTTGACTACAGTGAAGATTGTCTAACAGGCACATCATTCTGAATATTTCTTGTCAACTCATCCATAACTAAAGCAAAAAGATAAGGACTTAAGGTTGATCATTGGTGTAACCCTACAGTAATTAAAAATTCACTTGTCTCTCCATCAGGCGATCTAATAATGGTCACTATACCTTCATACATGTCCCTAATCACATCAATGTAGCCTTTTGTCATCCATTTCTTCTCTAACACCCACCAGATTATATTCCGAGGTACTCTATTATATACTTTCTCAAGATCAATCAAAATCATATGAATATCTCTTTTCTTCTCTCTATATGTTTCTATTACTCTCCTCAAAAGATAGATCACTTCCATTGTTGACTTACTAGGCATAAATCCAAATTGATTCTCCAACACCTTTGTTATATCTCGCAATTGACGTTCCATCATTCTCTCCCACACTTTGATTATACGGCACATCAACTTGATACATCTATAGTTGTTACAATTCTAGATATCTCCTTTATTCTTATATATTAGCATTAAAATACTCTTTCTTCACCCCTCTGGTATTTTTCTAATCAACAAAATCTTATTAATAATTAGTCAACAAAATCATTATGACAAAATAATTAATTTTCTTCATCCAATAAACCAAACACTTATTAACTTATAATACTCGACTTATAGAAATATACACACTAGTTTGAAATGATAGCGTTGTTGTAATTCTAAATCCACTACAAGAATTTGCACTTTTAGCGACCATTTTTCGCGACCAATATAAAAGTTGGTAGCTAAAAGTTACTTTTGGTGACCAAATATTAATTAGTTGCGAATGATCATTATTTTTGGCGACCAAATATGAGTTGGTCACAGAATGTCATATTTTGGCAACCAAAAAATGAGTTGGTCATAGAAAGTGGTATGCTTTTGGCGACCAACTACAAATTTAGTCGCGGAAGGTCACATTTTGGCGACCAAAAAATAAGTTGGTCGCGAAAGATCAAAAATAAGTTGGTTGTGGAATTGGCAACCAAAATTTTAGTCGCCAAAAACTTATTTTCCCTGACCAAAAATATTTTAGTTGCCGTATATTGATTTTTTGCTACTAAAACAATTTAGTTTCCGAATGGAAAATAATTTTTTTTTTCTTTGGCAACCAAAAATTTGGTCGCCAAAAACTTATTTTCAACAACGAAAAAAATTAGTCGGCAAATTAGTACTTTTAGCGACTAATATTTTAGTCACCGTTGATTGAGATTTGGCGACTAAAAAAGTTTGTTGGCGAAGGTACCTTTTCTGCGACTCATCTAGTCTTTTGGTCGCCAAAAGTTTGGGAGGAAAATTTGAAACGTGGAGGCGGGAATTGAAATTTTTTTGCAGCAAAAAAATTTGATCGCCGATTGTTAAAACTACAACTATTTTTCATTTGTTTTCAGTTTTTGAAAACTATTTTTCAAGTTTCAGTCCTTATTTTTTTAATTTTTAGTGAATTTTTTTAATATTTTAAATATTTTTTAATTGATTAAAATATTGAAAAAATTTAACTTACTAATTATAGTTTGTTTTTGGCTACTAATATTATTTAGTCGCCGAATGAAAAACAAAAATTTACTTTTTATCTTTAGTGACCAAAAGTTTGGTCACCAAATATTTATTTTCAGCGACAAAAAAATATTTTAGTTGCTGTATAGATAGTTTAGGCTACTAAAATTATTTAGTCACCTAACGAAAAACAAAAATTTACTTTGGTTTTTTTGCGCCCAAAAGTTTGGTTGCCAAGTATTTATTTTCAGCGACTAAAAAGTATTTTAGTCGCTGTAGAAATAGTTTTGGCTACTAAAATTATTTAGTCACCGAATGCAAAACAGAAATTTACTTTTCATCTTTAGCGACCAAAAGTTTGGTCGCCAAATATTTATTTTTAGCGACAAAATAATATTTTTGTCGCTGTAGAGATAGTTTTGGCTACTAAAATTATTTAGTCGCCGAATGAAAAACAAAATTTTACTTTTTTTTTTGCGACCAAAAGTTTGGTCGTCAAAAATTTATTTTCAGTGACTAAAAAATATTTCAGTCGCTATATAAATAGTTTTGGCTACTAAAATTATTTAGTCGCCAAATGAAAAATAAAAAATTCCTTTTTATCTTTGGCAACCAAAAGTTTGATTGCCAAAACTTTATTTTCAATGACTAAAAAATATTGTAGTCGCTGGCAAAAATTTATTTTGTTGTTTGCCTAAAGAAAAACAATAATTTACTTTTTTTTCTTTGGTGACCAAAAGTAGATCACCAAAAATTTATTTTCAGTGACAAAAAAATTTTTAGCCGCTAAAGAACTAAAATATTTGGAGGGATTTATAAAATTAATTGGCAACCAATAATGTTCAGTAGCGAATTGGAGGGATTTATATATTTTGTTTCCAAACCAAACCCTAAACAAACCAGCGCCTCTCTCTCTCTCCCTCTCTTTCTTTCTCTCCCGCTTCCTCTCTGTTGCTCCTCTCTCCTCCCTTTCTCACTGTCGCTCCACCAGCCACGAAACAGCTCTCCTTGCCGCTCCTCATCCTGTTCGTTGACAATCGGAGCACCAATTCACCTCCTTGTTGGTCACCGTCGCCTGAGATCCTAAATATGGATTTGATCTTAGTCGTTTGATATATTTCCCCCTCTTTTTCCTTTCTCTTTCGTTAGTTTCAAAGCCCTAATCCATTGATTGTGTATGTATGGGTGCTATGGTCTCCACGTACTCTCATTCGTCTCTCTCGTTTGTTCAGATTCCAATTTCACATTTCTTTTTCTTCATCTTCTTCTCTTTCTCTCTCTCACATTTTCCTTGTAATCTCTCTCATGAATTTGCTTTCAGCCATTGAAAGCTTCACCTAAACTTTTAATGATCTACCAATTCATCAAAATTTCAAATCCTTTAAAACTTTCTAAAGGAGTTTGGATTCTCTCAAATTATCCATCTAAATGTGTTTTGAACATACAGTTATCGATATCCGATTTTCTTGATTTTTTCCATGAATATTCTAGTCAATAAATTGCAAAAAGTGAATAGTTTGGATCGCCAAAATTGGTCTCAAAATGAGCCCACAAAACCCTAAGTTGACATAACCGAATTAACAAAGACAACTCTTTCCAAAGTTGAAGGGGTGGCCATGTTTGGTTTGATTTTCTGAAACTTGATTCAAATTTATTTTTTTAAGACTAAAAATTAGTTTCGTAAAAAAATTTAAAAAAGCAAAACTACCTTACTTGTCAATTTTGTAAAATTTTATGAAGGATATGATCAGCTTGTTTCGTTTGGATTTTCAATATTCACTTTTCAGAAAATTGAAATTTTTTATTTTTCGTATTTTTTTATTTTCACTAAATGTTATATTCTAATTTTTTTTTTAAATTTTTTGATATACCAAACTTAAATACACTTTAAAAGTATAATATTTGTGAAATTTTTTTTTTAAAAACTCACTAAATACTAAAAATAATTTTTTTTTTTTGTTGAGAAATCAGTACATTTTTCGTATTCTTATATATTTATTAATTTTTTTAATTTTTTTTTGACAAATATTTTACTTTTTTGATACATCTAAGTAAGGTAAATCTAAAAAAGTGCTTAAGATTTTAAAAATATTCACTAAAAATAAAAATAAAAAATAAAAAACTCAATTTTCAAAAAATTAAAATAAAAAATTCGAAAATATATTTTCCAAAAAAATAAAAATCAACCAAATAGCACGTCAATATTTTACCTCCCTCCCAAATTCCCCAATGTTCAAATTTCCCTCAAAACTATCTCATTTCGGCGCTTCTGTTACCTTATCCCCAAATAACTCCAAAAGTTCTTCAACGATTGTTGAGTCATTGCCGTTGGTATGGACATGGCCTCTGTTGCGAAAAAGCTCGAAAGGAACCATGAAATCAAGGTTGCGAATCCGATGGATTTGAATTCTATGGCGGTGAAGGGGCTGAGAAGAGACGATCTGGATCTACTACACTACGGTCTCAATCGATTGGCCAGGGTCATGTTAGGAAAGCACGTTTTCGTCTTTAGGCCTTGCCGATACAAGGTAGAGTGGTTCCAGAAGTATGACGGGGGCAATTACAATTGGTACAATCCTCACTTTTCTCATGAAAAGGTGAAATTTGCAGCGTCCGAACCCTATCTTTGTTATCTGATCGGATCTAAGCTTCTTCATATGATGAACAGTTCATCTTCGGCTTCTTCTTCATCCTCGAAGAAGAAGACAAAGAAGAAGAACTGCAAGAAAAAGGAATAGCAAATAGACCTACAATCCAAAAATTGAGTGCACATGTCTCTTCTTTTAGAATAAATTTTCCAATAGACTTAGGGTTTACTAAAGCTTGGTGATATGTGTTATATCTTTACTCAGAGAACTATCTCTTTTTAGAGTACTCTACTCTCCGTTGAATAATGAAACTTAGGGTTTAAGACGCGTTTTGTGAAGCTTTTATTGAATTTGGATGATAAACTTGTAAGATGATCTTGCTTATTCGTTAGTCATTACATGATCAAATGAAGAATAGTTTTCCTAATTTTGTTTTTAATAATATGAGACTTTCATATTAATTGTTCCTCAATGTATGTGTTTTCTTTGATTATAGTTTTCCTAATTATGTTTAGCTTGTATATATTTTTTCGTGTTGTAAACTCTGTCCCTATAACCCATGTTCTCGGAACTTTCAGGGGTGAGTAATTCCTTGTGATTTTATTGGTGTTGTGAAGAGTCAGCAACTTGTGTACCTTAGGTACCTCATTCTTTTTTTCCCCCCTCTCTTTATTGGCCACAATTTCTTATCTCAATTTTGCCAAAACAAGCTTACTTGAATTGCTTGGTAAAGGTGGTCTGTAGATTGCTTATTTTCTTGATGGTGTTTCTATCCATTACCAAATTTGTCATTGAATTGTGTTGCAGGTGAAGTGTTGAGTAACCATGATGAACTCATGTCTAACTTTTTTGCACAGCCAGATGCTCTTGCTTATGGGAAGGTAAGATGGATGATTTTGTTGGGTATACCTCCTTATTGGAGTGTGGGACCCAATTTGTTTTGGAAAAAGAGTTTTAATTGGGCTTGGTTTAGTATAATATATTTTTATATATTATATTTGTGGAGGCCCAATTCAATTTAGATACAATTAGGGTTTGATTACAAAACCCTAGATTCACAATATATATATATTGTTTATGATTTTTTGCTTTGTGGGATTAAAACAAAGAACAAAACGGCAGCAGCTTTGGGTTGAGCCTCGGTAACAGTGTCATTTGATTTGCTTAGTTCACGAGGACCTTTGGAATTTTCTTTCAGTGCATATTTGTTTGGGTGCTTTGGTGAAGCTGCTTTGGGTTATTATTTTGGATCTTCTTCAACTCAGGTTCTGAAGATTTTGGTTCTTCTATTTGGTGAGGTCTCTCCTCTTGTTTATTTGTGATTATTTGGAATTCACCTAAGGGTGGTTTTGTGAGACCATTCGTGTCTCGTTTGTAATCGTTTGGAACTTATTTGGTTGATAGTGGAATCGGATTTCGATCCCGTGACGCATTCTCACATTGAGGGAACCACGTAAAAATTCTTGTGTTGCCTTTGATTTAATTTTTCCGCATTAATTTATATTCCCATTGATTGATTTACTTGTGGGGAATCATCGATTTTCCCTAACAGATTTTCCATAAGCTTGCTATTTCCCCCCATTGATATCTACTTTCAATTTTTTTGTCTAGCCAATAGTTCTCTAAATTTCCATTTTGCTTCTATGCAAAAAAACAAAATATTAATAATACTAATAGTAATAATAAATGAAAAGAAGCAGCCACAACCATCATAAAGAATCCTCACGGTGATTGTGTGAAACTTTAAAGCCATGTAGCTACGTCATGAGGTGTTTGACATTATGAAATTTTTTTGTAGTATTGATTGTTTCTTTTTCCATTTTTAATTGTGTGCATTCATATCTAGAAATCATAAGATTTTTTTCTATTAATTTGGTTTGTGATTGCAATATCTACCTAAAAGTGCCAAGATATTTAACTAGGGACAATTTCTTGACAGTTGGGTCAGTGGAAAAAAATTACAAATTAATAAAAAAAAAAGTTTATAATATTGATTACTAATGTGTATAATGTTTTTCACTTTTTGGTAAATAAGTGTAACTGACACAATGTCAGTGTAATTCTCCCATTTAACCAAATTTTAGTTTCTTATAGACACCATAAGAGTTGCAGAATGAGAATGTTCCCCCTCATCTTATCCCTCTCAAGGTAATTTTCCTCTCACTACATTTAGTCTCTTACTTTCCGTTGAAAGTTTGTTCCTAATATTTATATTGTGCTTCACAAACCTTTTTTGGCAATCGGCCTTCTTTCAGCCTTCTGCTTCTATCATTAAATGCTTATAAAAATGGACATGTGAGGTCTAGTCTCACTTTTTTATGCTTTCATGAAATAGTTTGTGCATGTTGCTAATCATCGGAGGTTTTGAGAGTTCAAATTTGTTCAAAACGCCCCTTGTCTTTATAGCCCATTTAGTGGTCACTGAAGTTCCCAGATGTCCATTGAGGTTACATGCATAATGTACATAGAATCTCTGTTAAATTTGAAAAGATGATCACGCTTGTTTTGATAGTGACCAAACCCAGAAGTTTTGTAGTGAGAATCTTATAACAAATTATAATCTTGTAGTGAGACTATTATAACAAATCCAGATGTTCCCAGATGTCCACTAGTTTTCAATGAAGGTCTGTGAATATTAGAATCTTATAACAAATTATAACAAATTATGCATTTTTTATGGCATTCTATACAGTGAATTCTGTAATTTACTAATCTGCAATTTATTATAAGTATTTTCTGGTTGCACTTTATTAAGCTAGTACATAGAGAATTTGACAAAAAAAAAAAAAAAGACTTCATATTTTATAAAATTATTTAGGTTGTGTTTGGATCATGGATTTGGATAGGAATTTGAAAGGGAAAGGAAAAGGTAAGGGAAACAAAGAAAAATGTAGGTGGTTCTTTAGGACTTGAAAATTATAGAGTTGGTGGGACTCAGGTTCTTTAGGACTTAAAAATATAAATTAAAATATTTTAGTAGTTGTGTGCACTCAAGTTAATTATTAGCTGTCACTGCATTAATCCGTAATCCTATAAGAATAAGGCATCCTTGACTCTTGAAAACCTGGTAATCATTTTCACATTATGATTTTGCATATAAATGTTTTGTCATTTTTTTTTTGTTTGAAATTTTTTCTTTAACATGGAAATGTTTTTTTTTTTTTTTTTCTTTTAGTTTTGGTGCAGGGAAATTGATTAGATTTATCTCACATTCATCTTCATTTCATGTTAACATTAGGAATGATGTGAAAAACAAATGGAATTCTCTCTATTGTTTGGCAAACCGGAAAAGACTAAAGCAATGAAAGCTAGTATTGCTCGCTATGCAGTACTTGAGGAAGAGGTATGCTTATGAACTCTAAAGGAGATATCATTTAAATTATTTGATATTCTTAGCTTATCCCGACAATTATAGAATTCTTTCATATGAGCATATTTTTTGTTGACTGTGACTATTAAAATTCTTATCTATGCTTGTAAAATAGTTCTTTTCTGAGATCATTCTATCATCTTCTTGACGAATTTATTTTAACTATGACAGTTAGTTTAGTTGTTTGCTATCATTGAAATCTTGCTAGAAATTTTCTTGCAACAGAAGTAACTTTTCAAGATGGAAAATACTTTTTACGAACAGAATGGTACCAAGATCTAGAGTTTGTGTAAGGTTACACCTTCTTTTGTTTTCGAAAAGTTCTGAAAGAATTTAGCTTTTATATCTTTTGCCTTGCATAATAAATATGGTCATGGAGCTGCTCGAGATTTTCTATAGATGGTATTTGGATTGAGTAGTTTTGATTTGAGCTTGGAAATCAAGTCTGATGCTGGAATTATTGAGGATATGGATCTTGGTGAAACCATTGTTGGATTTTATGACCTAAGTACATGGACTTGAAATAGCAGGTGAGTGACCTAGGCCTAGATCATAACGGTCACCTAGGCCTAGATTAAACAAACTTGTGAGAGCAAGCGGCGCATTGATAGGACATACAGTTAGAGATATAGACAAAAAAATGTGAGAGAAAAAGGCAAAAACAAGCCGAATGGGGGCGAAAATTGGAAATAGCACCCAAACAGTCTCGAGATCATCACAGTCACATCGGCCTAGATTAAACACACTTGTGAGAGCAACAAAACACCACCTTTTCCACAGTTCCTGAAATAGTAACAAAAACAAACATTTTTGTAAAGAACAATAAAAAGAAGCCTTATTTGAGTAAAGACCACAAATGAAAAAGTTTGGGGATGCGGTTGGTATTAAAACTAGACAAAAAACAACATTGGAAATGATGATATTGATAAGAATTGTAATGTTGATTGGATATATACATATGAATGTTGTTTTATTTATAAAATGGTATTGATAGTCATTTAATTTTTCATATTACCTTTACTTTCCTTTGACATTTTTCATTTTTTTGTCTAATTTTATAATCATTTGATGTGCAAATATTTTCATAAAAAAAGTACCTGACAATATTTTTGTTTTTCTTTGATACAGATGGATGAACTCATGCATAAAGCTGAATTGTATAGGATAGTTGGCACTTGTTACACTTTTTGAAGGATTATGTATTTTTGGATAGATGTGTATAGAAAATATTTGGATATACTAGAAAATATTTGGATAGATTAGCAGTTATATTTTTAGATAGATGAGCATGGATTAAAATTTAGAATATAATAACAAGTACTTGTTATGTTTTAAATTTTTATGCTAGATGGATGTGAATTGGATGATTATATAAATTTCATGACTTTTAATTGAACGGTTATGTAGTTTGGAATTACATGCGGATGAAAACTTATAATAATTGATGACTTTAATTAAACAAATTAAGGATTTGATGATTTATGTATTTTGTTGGATGTTCATGATTCAGTTGATTTTGTTGGTTTGAATGATTCTTGCAAATTACAGGTTATATTGAATGGATTTGATGGATTATTATATTTTGATAAACAAAAAGAATTGAATTGGCGACCAAAAATGGGTTTTGGTTTCCCTCTTTTGGCGACCAAGTGATTAGTCGGGAAAGATGAGTAATATTTTTGCCGACTAAAGTTGTTAGTCGGTGTATGACCACTCACATTTGGCGACCAAAATGTTGGTCGGCAAAAGGGTATATTTGGCAACTAAATAATTAGTCGGTAAAATTATTAATTTTAGCAACCAAAGAGTTTGGTCGTGAATAGATCTATTGTCGACTAAAGTTTTAGTCACGCAAACATTATTTTTGGTGACTAACAAATTTGGTCTGGAAATGTTACTTTTGGCAACTAACATGTTTGGTCGAGGAATGGTATAATTAGCGACTAACATATTTAGTCGGAAAAATATCACTTTTGGCGACTAAAGTGTTTTAGCTACAAAATGGATTAGTCGCGGTAATTATATATTTAGCGACTAAAAATTTAGTTGGCAAATAGAACTTTTTCCCGACTAAAAAGCTTTTTAGTCGCTAATTACTTTTCGCAACCCTCAATTGGCGACTAAAGTGGCGACCAAAAAAATTAGTTGCGGATAACTTTTGCTGACTAAAAATGGACTTTTGGCAACTAAATTTTTAGTTAGTAAAAGTGTGAATTCATGTAGTGATCATAGATAAATGTTAATAAAAGAAAAGTAAGAAAACCTTAAAATATGAGAAAAAATTATGTAATCATATGCATTACTCATTAATTTCTATTACTGTGATTTGATGTGCTATACATACACTACAAGAAATTAAGGTTTTAAAGACAAATTTTTAGGGACAAAAATAATTTGTTTGTAAAAATTATATTTTTAAGGACAAAATGAAAGATTTTTTTTTAAAATATACTTAATCATGTTATTACATTTTCTAGACAAATTTATTTGGTTGTAAAATAATCAATCACTTTTCCCTACAATTTTAGTTGGTCCCTAATAAACCCAAATCATATGCCTACAATTTTAATTGCTCCCTAATAAATCCAAATCATATATTATTATATTTTATATATATTAATTTATGAACTCAATAATCGGGGACGGAAAAAGAGTGGGAGCTCTAATTAGAGCTACCACTAGTAATGTGGCAGTGGGTCCCACCCACTGCCACAGTTTGTATTGTGTCTGTTTTTTTTTTTGGTTGCTTTGCCACCTCATTAGTGGTGGGTTTAGAGCCACTAAATTAGTGGTCTCTAGCACCACCGAATCGGGGACTATCAAAAACCAAAACAAAAAAAAGGTTTCATCACTCACTCTCTCCCTCTCTCTCTCATTCTCTCTCAAATCCCTAATTTCATTTCAAATATCTCTTCTCTATTGATTCATATATCTCTTCTCTACGGATTCAATATCTGGATTGATTCTCCGATTTCCCGGCGAATCTCCAGTAGCGATTTTGATCAGCTATCATATATTATCAACTTATTTGATAATCGACTATCATATTTATGAATCGCCTATATTTAATATACTTGACGTAGTAGCAGCCTCTTGGATGCTTTTAACATTCTGAGATTTGAGTGGAAAGTATCTTGGGGTTTCTATTTGCAAATTTAGATTCTCTCCATTACATGGTTTGTTGGAATTGAAGTGAATGGAGATCTCTCTATTTCAATGCATGATATATGGATGTAAAATTTGAACTCAATTGTTTATAATTGTTAGGGATACGTTTTTGTTTTTGTTTTTGTTTTTTGTTTTTTTTGGTTTTTTTTTTTTTTTGAGAACTAATATAGATACGTGGATGTAGCAATCTACATTTGCTACATTTACAGACCATTGAAATCTCTTATTTCATTCATGTAATGATGAGGATCATATCCAATCTAGGCCTCAGTCCATCATAGATCATCCAACTGATGCTCTGTTAATGTGAAACCATGATGGAGTGAGGGGAACAATTTCACATTCAGAGGGCAAATGGAATTTTGAGTGGTTGAATGTAGTACCTATAATCTGTTAACCTCTAGAATTATGGAACAATTTCACTTAAAGGTTAAACTCATTTCCTGCAAATTATTGGTAATAATTTATGTCAAATGCAATGTCAAGGTTAAACTTAGGATTTGCGGTTCATTATTTACAATTGGAGTAGACTACTTGTGAGGTTACTGAAATCATGATGAAGGACTTTGAGATTTGCAATTTATTGTGTGATTGCATTTTTTCTGGTGATTGTGTTTTCCTGTACTGCTAGTTAGTTCTTTATTTTTATTTGAGCATTGAAGCTTGTTAGCATGGTTTTGCACTTTTCATGCATGCTCGCTCCTCTTTTAGGTACAGAGAGTTTAAAAATGATTATGGTTTTTTGTTACCCCACTTTGAAATTGGTTTTATATTTGCCTTCTTGTCACAATGCCACTTGCTTACTGTTTTAGTCGCACTTTTTTTAATAATTATATGGAAATAATATTACTATATTGCTTATTTTAACTACCTGTGTTAATTCCCCTTATGCACACAAAGGCTTTTAATTTAGCTCTTTTTATTGCGTTATGAAATTTTATAGCAGTCACAACTTTTGGTTAAAAGGAACCAAGGGAATTGAGCTTGTAATTTATTCTTCTTTGTATTACTATTTATATGCTCTTCACATATTGTTGATTTATACATGTATCTTCTTGGATTTAGCTCTTATAAAATGATAGTAATGGGATTGTAAAGCATTGTTATTTCTTGCTATAAAGGTATTCCTAGGTTGCCATTTATTGTGCTAAAAAAATGTAAGGCATATGGATGGTTCTTTTAATCTGTATTTTGGGATGATGACAAATTCATGGGACACCCATATTAATGTATTATTAGCTTTATTTTGCTGATTCTATTTATGCCCCTTATACCCTATTTAGTTAAAGAATGAAGTCAAAGTCCCACCACCCACGTGATTCCTTGAACTTGGCACTTAGGTTCCCTCTGTTGCAATCATCGTCTATATAGATGGCTGACATTATTTGTTTTGTGATCCCTTGTAGAGGCTACTGGACAAACAAACTATGGTTGTGAATCTATGTTTGTGAATGTGATGAAGCTTTGCTCAGGTTTCATATAGTTTGGGATTTGTCAGACTTACAAAATGGGGTTTTTAGATGCAGATTGAAGTGTAGCTTGTACTAATATTTTCAAACCCCCAAAAAACTCAGAAAATTCATTTTCATAACATCTATTGTTGAACTGATTGAATTTCATTTGTTATCAAACCAATTTAGTTTTTTTTTATTCTTTTTTTATTTCTTATTATAAACCAACTTGGTTTATTTTTATTTATTTTCTTTTTTTCTTGTGTTGATAAACGGTTTCGTTTCTTATTAAATAAACATAGTTCAATGCACATTTTCATATACAAGAAATCTAGCACAAGACATGAAACCGAAATATGACAAAGAGGATGAAAAGTGAAAATGGAGGATCACATTTGTAGCCCAGTAGAGCTAATTAACTTGGTCAACCCAAAAGTGATGGCCATGGCCATCCACCCTCCGACCACAACCCTAGCATAGGACCTCACAACATGAGTAAGATGCATTTGTGGATATGAATCATGTCAGAATTTGTAATTCTGGTTAGATTTTCCATAGAAAAGAAGTAGAGGATAGTACTACATGGTTTGGTTGTTTGTGTAAGGAAGTAGGAAGTAGCTTTTTGAGTTGACCTTTGTATTCAGAAAAGCTATGTATGATGAATTCGTAGAATCCCTATATTAATGCTTAATCTGATGTTTCTTTTGCTTTGATGATATGGTCTGATCTAATCCTGATTTGTTTGATTTGATTATATTTATGTTATTTGGAAATGTAGATGCCAATTCGATTGATTGCGTTGTTAAATTTATTTTGATTCGCTTGTTTTATTAGAGTCAAAAATTGTAGCATCATATTTCCTATTTTTAGTATATCCTATTTTTTAAGTTTTTCTTTTTTTTTTTGGCACCATGGATAGGAATTGGATGCAACTTCATAATAGAAGGTCACCTCATTACATTGATAGGGTGAGGGAATTTATCTACATCAGAGAGGGTAGTCATGCATACGATTTGACATAATCAAGAAGACAATCCACTTTTGTCTATTGTCCTCCACTATTTTACTTTTTGGTCAGTAGGAACGAACCAACTTCTTCTTTATTACACCCCTAGCTTTTGATGAATTTGCTCAACTTGATCAACACTTTCCAAACATTGGAATGACACACATGGTTTTCCACTTACCTTTAGCAATTGCAAATTCAATTTTTGGGTAAAAGAAAGAAATAATTGTTCATTGCCATTATTTTTATTGCTTTTTTGGATAAGTTGTCACAAATGGTGATTTGAGAAACATCCAACACTAACCTCTAATATACTGTATACCTCTTTTCATCTTTACTGAATGGCAAATTGTATTAGTCCCAACAGCTGAATTCTGTAGGTACTATTTTTTAAGAACTATCTTGTTGCTACTGCATTGTGCCTATCTCATTATCTTCATATTTGTCAGTTCAAAAGGGATTCAAGTAGCAGATCTTAAGATTTTGAGAGAAAAGCTAGAGCAAGAGGTAGTTTTTACAGCACTTCTTGCTTTAATTTGAAATTTTCCATTTCATTTGTTTAAATATCTAGTTCAAGGACATTCCTTTTGCAACTTTACAATTTGAGGTCATTGGCGTGCAATAATTGGTAATAAGATTTTCTTGATATGGAACCAAATGGAATGGACAAAAGTATGACCTCTTTGAAATCTTAACTACTGAAACGACATGTAGAATTGTTAGTGATCAAGGGGCGTAAGTAGTAGAAAATGCACAATTGTCCTGTTGTGTGTGTATATATTGTACTCTATACCCATGTTTATAGGATTACAAATCCAGGGATTGATAGTTCCCGGATATAGAATTCGAAGGACTAATAGTCCCTTGTCATTGCATATCTAGCTTTTGTTTTGGCCTAGATTAATTCTTTGGATTTTCTATTAATAATCCTATCCTATATTTGGTTGACCCTAGTACATTGCCTGATAAGCTAACAAAATCACAAATATATCTTTCCCTAATTATAAGATCTACGTTTTAATGAAACACGAATATATCTTTTTTGGATTTGACCAGACTAATGCTTTTTATTTGCTTTTGACCTTTATCTTCATGACAAGTGACCGTGCAATCTCAGGTTAATGCCCAAATTAGCACTTTCTGCACCCGAGAAAAAGAAGCTCATAGGAAGAGTTTCTGTGGACTTAAATCTTTCGAATATTTTCTTCCTTTAGTAGCATAAATGAATCTGATTTATATCAAAAGAAAAGCAGTGAGTTTGAAGGAATGGTGGGGTTTTTTTGTTTTTTGGTAAGAAGAGTGGTTAAATGATTAATTGTTAATAATTTCTTTTTTGTGCCTAACACGGTTTGATTTTAGTTTAATCTTTGTTAACTCTTGAATTGGTAATCTATTTGAGAGTTTGGCCTATTCTATGCAGGTTCTGAAAGCTTGCGTCGATTTGAAGCTTAGGAGCTCTCTGCTAGATTTTGAATGCCATTTCAACAAATCCCTTCAGAAGAGCATGCGATAAGTTGAGTTGTTTTGTTATGTAGGTAGATATAACTCCAATTATAATCTGTTCATTGAATAGTTGAATGCTACAAACAATGCTTATGGTACTAGCCTTATAAATTGGAAATGATACTTTTGAAATCTTTGTCAGTTTATGATATTCAATCAAGATATTACATACTAATGAATCAGAGCATGGTATTTGTTTGTTATTGAAATATCTTTTGATTAAGCCTCTTTGAATGTGATGAGCATTTTTTTTTTTTTTGTGTAGTTGAATTTTAATTTGGAGATGAACAGATGATCTGGTGATATGTTTGATATTTTTTGTTTGGTTGTTGAGAAATCAAGCAAGGAATATAAGTTGATGTTCAAACTAGTATTTTTAGAGTAATTGTTACAAAATCAAAAAGCCAAAATATATATATATATATATATATCAAACTTTTAGAGACCAATTTTAGTTGTCTCAAAAAAATTTTGACCTTTACACACCACTTTCATTTGTCCCAAAAACTAAAACTTTTAGAGACTACTTTCATTTGTCCCAAAAACTAAACTTTTATAGACCAATTTTTGTTGTCTCAAAAATTAATTTCATTTGTCCCAAAAACTAAACTTTTAGAGACCAATTTTTGTTGTTTCAAAAATTAATTTTGTTGCCCCATAATAATTAGACTTTTAGAGATAAATTTTGGTTGTCTCAAAATCAAAACTTTTTGCAACCACATATTTTTGTCTCTAAAAGTCTATTTATAGTGACAAATGCAAAATTTTGTCTCTAAAAGTCATTTTTGGACTTTTCCGGATGGGCCATTTGGGACAAATTTCGCGACGGAGGAAATTGGTTGGCTAAAGTTTTTCCCAACAAATATTACACTTTTAGGAACGGAATAAATTTGTCCCTAAAAAGCTGATTTCGTGTAGTGATAATATGACTTGATTCTGAAAGTATAAATAGGTTTAAAACAAATTTTACAATTACATCACATTACTATAGAATTAATTAAACATACATAAGATCCATAAATGGCTAATGCTAATAAGACAAAAATGTACCCTGCAAAAATAAATAAATAAATAAATAAGACAGAAATAACTTTTGTCGCTTAGTTAATTTGATTTCGCTTTTTCATTTTTATAGAGTCGGTATCTAACCTGTGCCATTTACATTAGTCATTAAATTCTATTTTTGTGATTTAATGTTTTATATAATATGACTTTATTATGATAGTATAAATAGGTGATATTCTACAATTAGATCACACACTTACTATAGAATTAAATTTAATATATCCATCAAAGCTACTATTAACGTTACCAGTATGATAAAAACAACTTTTGCCTTTTTGTGTAGAAATCTTGAAAACAATTCTCATTGATTCAATTGGTAATACATCATTGTATATATATGTACATAGATCACTAATCTGTTCTAACTGACTAGCAACTATACTTATAACTACGTAGTAGACTGTTAAAATATAACTAACTCACTAATCATGGGTTAGACTCTAAGCTAACCTAAGCCTAAGACCTTGAGCTGCAATTGTAGATTGAGTTGTGCCTTGAATTTGTTGAGTTGTGTGCTGATCCTCTTCACCCCCTGTAAGCTGATGGGAGGAATGGTGACCAGCAGCTTGGTCTGAAGATAGTGAGATCTAGATGTAGATAAGGGCTTAGTGAATATATCTACTATTTGGTCAAATGTAAGAACATATTGAAGGATAAGCTTCTTAGCAGCCATCTTTTTCCCTAATGAAATGACTATCCACTTCTATATGCTTCGACTTTGTGTGGAAGACATGATTGGAGGCTGTAGACACCCCATTTTTGACCGACCGTAAGACTCAGACTGTGCATATTTGTGCTCATTTTGAGTGCCCGAAGATCTAGGCCGTGCGCCTTGTCTTTGTGCCTCTAAAACCTCTGTGTTTTGGCTCGATTTTTGGACCAGATCTTGGTGCCTTTGCCTAAAGGGAGAGAGAGGCCTGTAGGCCACTTTTTGTAGCTGTAGGCTATTTTTCCCTCTTGTAGGCCACTTGTAGTGGCCCGTAGGCTAGTTTCAGGAGCTTTCGGCTGAGTGCCTTGTCTTGGGGACTCTTAGCTCTTTTCTTTTTGGTTTGTTTTTGGACCATACCTTGTTGCCTCTTGCCTAAGTGAGGGAGAGGCCTTGCCGGCCACTTTCGGCATGTGCCGGCCACTTTCTTTCCTTGTAGGCCACTTAAACTGGCCGGGCGGCTAGTAAAAGTGGCCAGCAGGCCACTAAACTCGCCGGTAGCCTCTTTTTCTCCTTTTTAGATATTTTCAGATATTTTGGGCCAACTGTGGCTCACTGAGCCATCTTCCATACACGTGTATGTATGGAGGGATGGAGGGCAAGTTTAAGCTTGTCAAGCAAGCTTGTGCTTACATTGTTCTATAAGAGGGGAGCTCTCTCTCCCATTCCAGGGGTTCTGAGATTTTCAGGGAAAAAATATCCCTCTCTCTAGAGTTCTCACTCTCTCTCTATATTTGTGCTATATTCAGCCTCAAAGTGTTGTTTCTTCACACTTTTGCACACACAAACACCTTCATTTTGGAGCTGAAGTCCATTGGAGCTTGTTTTGAGGTCCTAGCATTGGTTTTGGTCCAAAATTGCTGCTAAAGTTGCTGTTTTACCACTGTTCTTCAAGGGTAAGCATATACTCCCTTTAAAGCTTTGTTTTGAATAAGTCTTTGGCCACGTTTGCATGTTGATTTAGGCCTAGTTGTTAACTACAAAAAGCTCTAATTTTAAGTGTTAAGAAAGGTTGTTTAAGGCCTCTTTGGTGTTGGGGGTGTTTCACCCTCTTGTGTGCCTTATTTGCTTGAGGTTGGTGCCTTCTTTTAAAGCCTTGGAGGCACCCTTTGTTTGGCCTTTCTACCAATGAAACTCAGAGGAATTTCAGTTGTAGAAACCATGTTTTGAAGTCCAAAATAGGAGGGGGTGGCTTCCCCTCCTTGCTTCTTAGTTCCATGCCTTGTTGGCCTAATTAGTGAGCATGTTTTTCTAGCATGTGTTGGCTTGTTCTCAGCTCATTTTTGGTCTTATTTTAGCATGGCATAACTTTGTTTTGGCCTGGTTGGGTCACCTCATGCATGCTTTTTACACTTGTAGTGTAATCTTGCCTTTTAGCCTTACATGCTTGCCACTTTGGCTCATCATTCTAGCTTATTTTGGCTATGCTCCCACATGCTTTTACTCTTGATTTAACATGATATAACTCTGTTTTGGGTTGGCTTGGTTACCTCTTGCATGCTTCTTGCACTTGTAGTGCAATTTTGTTCACTAGCCTAGTGTATTTGGTGTTTTAGCCCATTGATCTAGAATGTGTATGTTCTGCCCCAACACATTTTTGGCTATGTTTTAGCATGCTTTAGGTTTGATTTGAGTGGTTTTGGTTATGCATGCTTGGCTTTGCATAGCTATAGTGCATTTGGCTTTGCTAGTCTTGCACTTTGAGACCTTTAGCATGTCATATTTGAGCTTTTTGCATGGCATGGCATCATTTGACATGTTGTTTCAGACCATATACCTCTGCCATATTCTTGCATTTATCACCCTTTCGTTGTGTTTGAAGGTTGAGCCTTATGCCTCACTTGTAAGCCAATACGTATGCATGCTTGTCTAAGCTTTTGAGCTTCCACCTCAACATGTTTTGGTCTTTGTTTTGGCCTAATTGAGCTCTATTTTAGGCTGATTTGGTTGTTTGTGCATTGTATTGCATGCCTCTTGTGTAATGTCCTTTACTAGCTTTATGCTTTAGGCCTTCTACCATGCCTTACTTGTGATGTTTATGTGATATGGCATCATCTAACATGTAATTTCAGAGCATATAGCCTTGTCATACTCTCATGAATATCACTCTTTAATTATGTTTAAGAGTTGTGCCCTTATGCCTTGTTGTTGAGCCAATGCATGAGCATCATTATCTTGCCTTTCATGCCACCATTTCAGAGCACTTTGGCTGTGAAGCTAAACACATGTGTAACCAGGTTCCAACATCTAGCCGCGACATGGAGGAAGGGAAAAAATTGTGGAGTACGGCTCAGCGAGAATAGTGCGTTTAGCCCAAAACCTCAGAAATTCAACTTTTTCGAGCCATCTAAAGTCGTAATCCAATTGGAGAGATTTTCGGCGAAGAATGGTTCCATTTGGGGCAAAAATGGAGCTGGAATGAAGAAACCACGAAGGTGGAGTTTTCGTCGAAGATAAGGAAGTGAATGGAAGATAGGTGGCAACAATCTGGAGGTTCCTTACACTGATGGCTGACCGGCCAGTGTTGGTGGCCGATCGGCCACTTTTGTAGCTGACCTGTCACGCCCCAACCTTGCCCCTAAAAGGTCGGGCATGACCTATGCAGAAATAGACACTTAACGTGATATACATATATAACATAGGGGCCTGAACGGAAGCATTGCCATCAAACGATATTATAAGAAAGTATGACATCCATTGAGCTACCACTACCATGCCAGGATCACAGATATCGCATAAGATGAATAGATATAAGGGATACACATTTGAGAACTAGTTATATACATATGCATATACAGAACCAGCCCCAAGATTGGGCGTAGAACAAAAACATTATAAACATTTCCTCCTAAGCCAATAACGAGAGTATATGCCATAACCTAGCAAAACACCACAAAAATGAACGGCTTCGATCAAGGGCCTGGTTATGCTTAGGCTGACAAAAGTGTGACGGTGACAGGGCTAGGACCGACCCCCAGGTTGGTTACCTACAGAAACAGACATAACATAGAATGAGCCAGGCTCAGTGAACAATAGTACTTAAATGCTTTGATACATCATTAACATTGAAACACATATAAAAGCGTAGGTAATGCAGAAATCATGTAGTGAGTCTGAATCTATACACATTTACCGAACAATTTTATCGGTTCACAATTTCATAGATTGGCCCTTGGCCTGATGGGGTCACACGTTCACAAATTAGCCCTTGGCTTCATAGTTTCATAACTCGGGTTCATAACTTCACAAGTTGGCCCTCGGCCTCATAGATTCATACTTCACAAGTTGGCCCTCGACCTCATAGATTCATATTTCACAAGTTCTTTCGATACTTTCACAACTTCACACTGTTTCTCAATTTCATAATTTCACATTTCTTCCCAAGTAGCATACATGTTAAATACAACATTAATAACAATAACACTTAGCGTGATTAAAGTACATCTAGTACTATTACTCACTGTGTTGCGGCGGGGCACTAGGTCCTCCTGAAGCGTGTCCTACACATGCACAAAGATACAAATTAGTTCTCCTTTTTCTTGTTAAATCAATTCTTGATTCATTTTACTTCGACTAAATTAACGAACATCATAAAAACATCAATTGCAGGTTTCGACAACATTAGAGGATCCAGCATGCAAAACAGAGCAACCTGTGTTTTCTGGCTGGGCACGTGACGGCTAGGATCCTCCCGTGACGGCAAAGTCTCAGACGTGGCGTTGATACCCCGCACGTGCTTTTTTAGCAGTGTTCAACACCAAAATTCACCATTTTCCCCACACGTGCGGCCTTGGCCCCCGCACATGCGGCGATTCTGCTCAAAATAGTCCAAAAATTTCTTCAAAATTCCATTTTTGTTTGGGTATCTTTAAAGGCTCATCTTAACCATAAATTGATAGTCTAAAGTCCCAAATTCATGTGATTAGGAATTGAAATACATGCATCAATTGAGTATAAGTTAGATCATTACCCTTAAGTTCATAAACTCATAAACATAAAGTCATAAACACATTCACTCTCATGAGGTTCTAATGTAAACACATATGCACAAAACCATGTCATATAATTGAATTCAAGCAAAGGAATTGGAGGAAAGAGTGTAGCTGCATATAGCTACTTCAAATTAAATCAAAACATTCACAAATAAGGTTATCTTGCCAATTTCCTTCTTACACACACATAGCACCACAATCTCAACCCTTAAGTAACATGATTATGAGGACAAGATAGACATCTACATACCTTACACTTAAATTACAAATCTCCAACCTTCTTGATGCTCCACTCTCACTACCTTTCAATTCTTCTCTCCCTTAATCTTTTTCCTTAGGAGCTATTTTAACTTAGAAGGTTTTTGATCAAATGGCCCAAGAGCACATATATATCTTATAAAGAGTGAATAAGACAAAATCCAATCGTTTAATCATTCCCAAATCAAATTTCTGCAAACATGCTTATTATTACCTAAAAATTATGTTGTTTCCAAATATGAAATCAGTTTCAGATTACCAAGTCTCTAAGACTCTCAATTTTTGATTTACACATTCTAAGTGTGACAAATACTCTCCTTGCCCAATAGATACAGGTTAAATTCATAACATCTATGTACTTAAACTTAATTTCTCATGAAATTTTTCCATTAAGGATATACATGCACAGAATAAAAGACTAAAAACATTCCAGAAACATACACGAGGGTCGGGTTATTACACGACAGGCCAATACTAGTGGCCGACAACCATTCTTTATGGCCGGCAGCATCTTTGTGTGGCCGGTGGCCTTCTGTTTTGCCTTATGGTCCTTCCAAGTATTGAAAATGCCAAGAAACTGTGTTTATTCCACTCTTGGTGCATTTTCTCCAGAATTTTGTCAAAATTGCTTATCGAGTTGTAGTTTTGCTTATCGAGTTGTAATTTTGCTTATCAAGTTGTTGCTTTGTTTATTGAGTTGTATTTATTTTGGTTGCTGAGTTGTTGTTTTGTTCATTGAGTTGTTTTATGTTAGTTGGTTTACTACCTGACTAAGCAATTGCCAATACAATTTTCGATTTCCATCAATCCTGTTTTCGTGAAAAATGGTGCGATGTGATACGATGCTCAAAATATAAAATGCAACACTTTTTTTAATCAAAAAACTATTTTCATTCTAGTCATGGTTTCTTTTTACAAAAAGAGTACAAGTTTCAAAGAAAATAAAATTGCCTAAGGTTGTACAATGTGCTAACAACTGGTAAAAGGAAAACTAAAGCAAAAAAAGTCTGAATCGACGCCAGCCACCTCAAGATCGAGAGGCCCTCTTCGTCCTCTTCCTCGGCTGGGTGGACTCAGAGCTGTTGCCATTTGCCCCGCTATCTGAATCTGAGCCGGAGCCTGATCCAAAGCTGCCTTAATTCCCCTCCTCGAAGCCCTCCTCAGCGTCGCCACCGCCCTCGAACCTGCCGCTGTTGCCACCTCCACCTCGAGATGACTCGATCGGGCTCATGCTCCTCATCCTCATCAGTCTCATCATCCTCAGTGATAGGCTCTGGTGGACCACTCGCAGCATGAGTATGTTTGGCTCCACCTCGACTGTGCGCCGGAGTCCCTTGTCTCTCTCTTCCTGCTATCGAGAGAGGCGCTGAAGGTCCTGCTGTAGCTCCTGTTGAGGCGCCCGGAGGAACTAGCATCTGAAAAGGGACCTGAAAATGACAGTTTGTCAAATGCATCAGTTATGGTATGCGAAGATGAGTATAATGGTGAAATGCAATGTGTGTGTAGACACCCCATTTTTGACTGTCCTCAAGACTTGGACATCATCGTTTGAACACTCGATGATTATCTATGTTCGTGTTCGTCTTGAGTTCTCAGAGGTTTTGGTCACGCGCCTTGCCTCAAGACCTCTCAACTTATTTGTTTTGTGCTTGGTTGTGGACCAAGCACTTAGGTTTTTGCCTCTGAGGGTAGGAAATGGCTTGTTGGCCACCCCCACACCCCACCGGCCTCGACTTGTTGCCACTGGCCCTGTTTTATTACTACTGGCCAAAAGTTTTGGCCAGTCGGCAATGTTCTTGGTCGGCCGGCCATTATTTTAGTCGATCGGTCACTTTTTCTGGCCGAGACCCTTGTTTTAGCTTCTTGAGAAAGCTTGAACCTTTTGAACCCTTGGTGTTTAGCTTCTTGAGGAAGCTTGAACCTTTTGAACCATTGATTTTTAGCTTCTTGAGAAAGCTTGAACCTTTTGAACCTTTGCTCTAGCTTCTCCAAGAAGCTTGAACCTTTTTTTAGCTTCTCCAAGAAGCTTGGATCCTTTTGGTTTAGCTTCCTTAAGAAGCTTGGCCCTTTACTCTTAGCTTCTAAGAGAAGCTTGACCCCTTTGGTCTAGCTTCCTTAAGAAGCTTGACCCTTTTGGTTTAGCTTCCTTGAGAAGCTTGGCCCCTTTGCTCCAAGCTTCTAAGAGAAGCCTTGGACCTCTTCTTTTATAAGAGAGACCCTCCTCTCCACTTGCAAGGGTTGAGAAATTTTGGCCAAGGCATATACATACACCTTTCTCTATCTTCCTACATCCAAGCTCCAAAGCTCCATTGTTCTTGACCTATTACACCACACCTCATAGCCACACACCTCCACCATTCATCTAAGGTCCTTGGAGTTCATTTTCAGAGGTTAAAGAGTTGGTTCTTGGACCAAGAACCTGCTGGTTTTGCAACTGTGCATCAAGGGTGAGAACTTATCCATTTATTCCCCATTTTTGCTTAAGGTTTTAGACCCATTTTCATATTGTTTTGAGCTTAGTGTATAACTGATAAAAGTTCTGATTTTTCATGCTCTTGATCTTTGCTTAAGATCACTTTTGTGTTTGGGGTTGTTTACCCCCTCTTAGGCCTTGTTTGACCTCATTTTTGTGCCTTTTTTGTGAGCTTCGGGACCACCTTGTATTGGCATTCTCGCCACTGAAATCCAGAGGGATTTCAGTGGTGAGGATGGTATTTTGAGGTCCTAAGAAGGAGAGGGGTGACCCTCTCCCTTGTTGTCTTGTTTACTAGCATTTTTGGCCTATCAAAGGAGCACATATTTGCATGCATCCCAAGCTTGGTTCAGGCTTTTTTTTGGTGGTTTTTAGAATCTGCATAAGCTCTGTCCATAGGTGGTTTGGTCCCCTTTTGCTTGCTTCTTGCATGTGTAGAGTAACCCCTCTTATAGCTTATCAAACGAGCACATCCTAAGGTTCCGAGCCACAGAGAACACATGATAACAATTGAAACACATCCAAATATTATGCAATCAAAGCAAAGAGCGGTATAAGCATTGGAATCCGTCCAGGTGCATTTAACCAAAGCATCCTAACGCGCCACGCGCGAGAGGGAAAAGGGAGAGGTGCAAACACCGAAGGGTGGTATAAACATCAGAGCACATTCCAATGTTTCTAACCAAAAAGGGGTGGTATAAACATCAGGCACACAACCCAATGCTTCTAACCAAAACAAGGTAGAAGCGTCGGACACACATCCTAAATGCTTCTAACCAAAGCAAGGTATAAGCGTCAGGCACACAACCCAAATGCTTCTAACCAAATGGGTGGTATAAACATTAGGCACACAACCCAATGCTTCTAACCAAAACAAGGTATAAGCGTCGGACACACGTCTCAAATGCTTCTAACCGGAGAAGTGGTATAAACACCGGGCGTACCTGAGTGTTTCTAACCAACGAGATATCGGCGTAAACATCGGGCGTACCCGAGTGTTTCTAACCAACGAGGAGTGGTGTAAGCATCGGGCATACCAGAATACTTCTAACCAAAACAAGATGTTCAAAGGACATGAATGATCTTACTCAGAATTCCTCCAAATGAGCTGTACATACAATATCGTCTGGTCACACCAGCTTCAAATGAACAGTACATAAAAAATATCGTCTGGTCACGCCAGCTTCAAATGAACCGTACGTACAATATCGTGCCTGCACGAGAAAGAAACTTTGACAAGTACAATACAATAGGAATGCATGTTCTATGTAAGACGAATAACCATGACACAATGCCTAGAGAGGCATGCTTCATGCAGCTCATGCAAGAAATGGAGCACGTTCTATGAAATACCAAATGTATGTTCAATGCAACAGGTATGGGCATCTTCTATGTGAGCGTGGAAAGTGCATTTGTTATGCAAACATGACGAATGCACGCTCCATGCATCATTTACAAAGCACATGCTCTATGCTAGTGAAAAGTGCATATTCTATGCTCAATGATAACAATTCGTATTTGCATGTCTTATGCAACGATGCAAACTTCATGTTCCATGCAATATCGAGATGCATATTCTATATGAGATTAATGAATGTATGTTCCATACAGGAATAACAAATGCATGCCTCATGCAAGCGTATGTTCCATACGGGAGTAACAAATGTATGCTTCATGCGGGACATCAAAGCGCATATTCAATGCAAGCATGAGAAGTGCATGACGATGCAAGTGTTGCATATAACAAAAACGCTCTAATTATAACATGTTAAAAAGCGACTCTTCGATCTTGCGATATATGAAAGAATATGAAAAGGATACACTTTGTCTTATAAGAGGCAAACTAGAATTACCAAGAACACTATTCAAATCTCTGCGAAGAGAAACTAGGCTCAACGGTAACTTTCCCTTGCATCACTTACGAATTAGGGACCAAATCAGTTAGAAAACACCAAGTTAAGGACCTTAGGGACTGGAAAACCATAGGAGAGGGGCGCCGGCCACCCATCGGCCACCCATAGGTACTGCCGGCCACAAATTAAACTCATCGGCCACGAAAGGTGGCCGGTCGGCCACCGATGGCAGATTCGGGGTAAATTGGAGACTTCACCTTGGGTCTTTAAATATAGGGTTCCAGACCCTATTTCCTCACTTCCACTTTGCCGAAAAACAATCCCCTTGTGCTTTAGACCACTTTCCCCCTTTCAATCCGCACTTCGTACGCGTTTTTGGACATTCCATAAACATCCGATTCGTAAAACCCTCTTTACACACTTCGTTTTGAACCGATTAAAAAGTGGTTTCGGTGCTCTCTTCTTGATTTCCATCACTTGGGGTTTGTTTCCCTCGAGTTAGCCTTGATTCCTATGCCCTCTTCCAAGCCTTGACCTTTTCTTCCATTTTTCACCCCTCGAAGTTGACTTTTGGTTGACTTTTGGCATTCCCGCCCATTTTCCACATTCTCGATCATTCCCACATCCATCCTCGAGATGGCGGGCAACATCCCACACGACGGAGCTCCTCCGGAGATGGAGATGGATCTCGAGTTTGAGCCATTGCTGCTTAGCATTCGACCATTCGACCCAGTGACGTACCATCCCGAGGTACACTTGCTGCCTCTCGATGGCATCCACCAGTTCAGGGGGTTTGCACGAGGTGCACTAGAGGACCTCCTGCTACGTGAGCCGGAGTCACATCTATCCTATGGCGCCTTTGAGGTATACACTTCCTCTTTATTTTCCGCAATGTAGATTATATTTCTTGTATAGCTCACACTGCTTTTCACATGCTCATCTCAAAACACGTTTGCGCACTGCATCTTCTATACTGCCTTACATATGTTTGCCCTGCTTACAAGGGGATTCACATGCCTTTCGCGGATACGGGACCATCTCCGCGAAGGAGTGGTGTATGGAGCTTCCTGACGACGTCCGTCATATTGTCGACAACGTTGGCTTCGGTGCATTTTGCATGAGGCTCACACGTCTCATCGCGAATCGGCCTCTACTGGGCGCTTTAGTAGAGAGGTGGTGAGATATTACCGATTCCCTCCATTTCTCTACAGCAAGGGAGATGACGATGACTCCCTTTGACTTCTCTATGCTCACCAGCATAGCAGTAGGGGGTCTTCCGATTCCTTATGACACCGACATGGGCGAGTGGGAGGCCGCCCAGATCTACTTGTTGGGGATTCGCCCACCCATCTCCCGATCAGGGATGGTGCGATATACCTGGTTCGCCGACCATTTTAAAGGGACGACATCGACGACCCACGAGGAGAGTGAGTACTATACCCGGGGTTTTCTCATGTTCCTGTTTGGTACTACTTTGTTCGCCGACCAGGCGAACACCGTCAGGCTCTACCTCTTGAGTGCATTAGTGGACCTGTGTTGCGTCTAACTCTACGACTGGGGCGGCGCAGGCTTGGCCACACTATATGGATACATGAGCACTTCTTCTCACTGGAGCGGGCATCTGCTAGGAGGCTTATGGAGGGCTTGGGAGGTATGTCCTCCCCTTCTGCTGTACATTTATGCTTTACATTTTTTGTATACTACTCATTGCACACTGCACACCATATGCTCTCGGCTTTACGTTATTTGTACACTACATACTGTCTGCCTTCTGCGTTATCTGTACACTGCACACACTGCATACTGCACTCATCTGATATATATACTCACTGTTACCCTTCCACCTTCTGCAGCTATGGGTGTACGCCTATTTCCCGAGGCTTTCCCCAGAGCCAGAGGTAGAGATACCACCCATGGTGCCGTATTCACACAGCTATGACGGGAGATGCCAGCGGAGGCCCCGAGAGTCATTCTGTTTCTTCCATCAATTCTTCGACACTGTGACCGCAGCAGAGGTAACTCGAACCTTACAATCATTTCAGCTTTGCTTCATATTGCATCTCTGATTGCAGCTAATAACTTGTATATTCACCATTTGTAGATCATTTGGCAGCCGTGGGCAGTGATGCCTGCCGGGGTTAGAGATTAGTTTGCGGGTGCTTAAGAGGCCTCTCGATTCCGAATCTTGCTTGAGGGCCCGGTCTGTCAAGCGTTGTTCTTGGGGGAGCGCTTCCTGCGACAGAGCCTCGGCTCGCCTGAGCTGGTGGTTCCGATGCCGCCTCCTTCATACGTGAGGATCACAGAGAGGTATACCACGCCGGAGATGATCGACTTCACCAGAGGTTGGGATGCCGACTTCTTCAGGCTTAAGGGCAATTACACTGCCTTCATCTAGATATACCTCATGCTACCGCTGGCCAGCGCTCATGGAGGTGAGAGAGCCAGAGCTCGAGCTGCAAGAGAGAGAGCGAGTGGATCCAAGGCACCTCGGGCTCATGAGAGGAGCTCCCAAACGAGACGGAGAGCGGGATGGCCAGAGCTGCCTACTACACTGACCCGCTGGGGACCCAGAGGGAAGACTTATCAGGTTCCCATTGAGCCTTCACCAGCTGGTCACGAGCTCGTCGGAGTTTGAGGCCCGACTCCAGTATGTATCATACTTTACATTTTGCATACTCAATTCATCTCAATCATGCTTTGTAGACCACTGATCATCTCAACACATTTGCAGGCTTCCATAGAGTACACCGGATAGGCTCTCGAGCTGGCAGCTTCTCTTATGAGGATGGTTCAGACTAGTCTAAACCTACTTAGCCTGTACAGGATCCCGGTAAGTTTCCTTCAGTTTGCACTTGTAAGGCCCCGGTGTCCCACATCGGGAATGGAGGGGGAGTTCCTGGGCTATAAAAGTAAAGACCGGGACCCTTATACAGCATCGAGGCCTTTTCCCAAGTGGTGAAATCCCTATTAGAACTCCGCGGTTAAGCGTGCTTAGCTTGGAGTAGTTCTAGGATGGGTGACCCCCTGGGAAGGACAAATCCGTGCGGGCGTGGCCCAAAGCGGACAATATCGATGACGTGTGAAGGGTCGGGGCGTTACAGCACTTCACAAAGTTTTCTGCTAATACATTAGCATTTCAACTGCAATCTATTACATTGAGAACACTGCACTGATATACTACTCTCACACTGTAGACGCCCCTGAACGTCCCGGGAGGGAATCCCGTTTTGTTCATTGGGCTTACTACAATTCGGACTCAATGTCACGGTCTTGTATCTAATCTCGCAGAGTGCAATGCAAGACCGATGAATCATCAAAGAGTCCAAATCCACCAAATCATTTTTGAAAACAGATTTTTTTGAAAGAAGTGCCAAACATGGACTGCTTTGCCAGATACAGAGTCACCACCTAAATATTTATTTTGGGGGGATTTAGGAAACCCTGACTCGTTGCCTAAGGCCACGTGTCCGTCATCACCAAAGTTACCTCGGCTCGGGAACTTGGGTACGATTGGGGAAGGTCATTTCGTGAGCACCCCCGCTCACCCGATCAAAGATCGGCCTTTACTAACCATGATATCAAGTTTTGAAAACATTATGTGCTCTTATTCCGGTTTATTAGCCTAGAATTACTATGTGATGCACGCAGCATACAAGTATAGACTGGATCACCTGAGTTGGAACAAAACATTTCATGTTTGTTTTTTAAAGCGGTTTGCTACTCGCAAGTAGGCTAAGATGCGGATTTTGCCACCCTCAAGTGGGCTTAGAAAACATGGTGATTTGCCACTATCTAGTGGGCTTAAAACTCGCAATCAATGAATTGTTCCAATTCAGATAATCCAACCTTCACCCACAGGCATTCAGGCAGTTATATCACATAAGCACATAGCCACATGGTAAGCATGCTATCATGTCAGTCACTTACATGCATGCAAGGATGCTAAAGCATAAACCCTCACCGAGTACTCCAAGCCAAAACAGAAACTAGTTAGTAATCAATGCATGATCCTAGTTCATGTTAAGATGGCTAATGCAACACATGCAAAATGCAACTAAGATAGGCTCGGCTATTCTAAACATGGCATATGAAATGCAACAGATAACATGTATTCAACTTGGAATTGAAATACAATGCAGTTAGTATGATGCGCCGAGCCCGGTGCATGCAATACAAATGAATGAATGCAAGCATGCAAACATATAGATGCTAATTGAAACATGCCCTAAAACTAACCATCATAAGCTGGTAAATAAAAGGGAGAAAGACGTGGGGTTGGAAGACATACATCACACGCACGCACACTTATTACAAAATTGCCCTCCTCGGAGGGTCCGAAAGAATAATACAAATTAACTAACTAACAAGCTAATTAATTATTACACAACACTTAACTAATTAAATGAAGTAATTAAGCTAAGAAAGCAGTAAAGAGGCCTCGGGAAGAGGGATGAATGCATGCATGTTCAGTTTTGCTCAGAAATCCATTGCCATACTCATGCTGTCTCTGTTTACATCGCTCGCACTTCAAATCGCACAAGTCTCCGGGATGTTTCAACCACCTTCGAAAGCACTGGAAGGTCACCACCAAAAGGCAAGGCCACCGCCATGGGAAACTGGTCATCGACCATGTGAGGCTCTCGCCAACAATGCATAGTTGGTTTCCAAGATCGAAGATGGCCGATCGGCCATCTCTTTCTGCCAAATCCTGTTTTGCTGCAGCAGAGGGCAAACAGAGCATGGCAATGCATTTTCAAAGCAATGTTTGCACAACCACCCTCCTTATCATGTTTAAGACTCAAAGGAGTATGGTTTTTGACCCTTGGACCATCAATCACGCATTTCAATGCATGATGGCCAAAGAAGCCAAGTGTGCAACTCAATATGGAATGAAATGCACAAAAGACATAAAGGGCCCGAACCTCTATCATGATTGATCAAGAGGCAAGAGATGCACACACAATGCAATGCAACTTAGGCAAGCAAGCAAGCATGCAAATAACTCAAGTGTGCAACACATCTAATGCAACATGAGCATGTTAACATGTAATATGGAATAGGCATACAACCTAAACATGTGGACATGTATAGCATGCAACTGTAGACACCCCATTTTTGACCGTCCTCAAGACTTGGACGTCACCGTTGGAACACTCGGTGATTATCCATGTTTGTGTTCGTTTGGAGTTCCTGAGTTCTCGCCAAGGCCTCGCCTCAGGACCTCCGAACTCGACTGTTTGTGTTTGGTTTTGCACCAAAC
This sequence comes from Camellia lanceoleosa, assembly GCA_025200525.1. Classification (NCBI taxonomy): domain Eukaryota; kingdom Viridiplantae; phylum Streptophyta; class Magnoliopsida; order Ericales; family Theaceae; genus Camellia; species Camellia lanceoleosa. The sequence goes on along the minus strand of CM045765.1, from coordinate 1,722,238 downwards.
ACTTGTGTTTTGCCTTGGAAGGGCAGGGAATGCTTTGTAAGGCATCCCTACACACCACCGGCTGGGGCTAGAGGCCACCGGCTGGCTAGAGTTGTCATCGGCACTTTATTGTGCCGGTCGGCACTTTTGTGCTTGCCGGCACTAAATTTTGTCAAAATGACATTTTATGCCTACGGACACGTGCACTTGCTTTCGAGATATTTTCGCATTACTGCAGTGTCTTCCCCTCCATACACGTGTATGGAGGGATGAGCTTGCTTATTGGCTAAGCTTGTAAGCTTTTTGCCTATAAGAGAAGGACCTCTTCTCTTGGCTCAAGGGTTACAAAATCTGAGAGCTTTAGACATTGTCAGAGAGTTAGAGCTCTGGTTTTTTTTTAGGGTTAGAATAGATATACTTACTATCTCTCTCTTTCTCTTTGAAATCTAGGTGTTTTGTGCCTTACTATTGCACTAAAACACCTAGTGTTCCACCTTTCTTTTGGTTCTGAGGTTCCAAAGGTTGGTTCTTGCTGTTTTTGGTTGATTTGAAGCTCAAAGAGGCCATCACTCCATCTTTGTTGAAGAGGTCTACAAGGGTGAGATACTAACCCCTTTTTCCCCCATTTTTGCACCTTCTTTTTACCTAGCTTAAGACTGTTTTTGTGCTTAACATATAACACAAAAAAGTTCTGATTTTGAACCCTCTTTATTGTATATTAAGAGTGTTTTGTGGTTTGGGGAAGTTTGACCCCCCTTTAGGCTTTGAAAAGGCCCCATTTTGTGCTATTTTGGAGAGATCCGAGATTTTGGTGATAGGATCTCTTCACCACTGAAATCTTGAGGGATTTCAGTGGTGAAGAGCATGCCTTGAAGTCTCAAAAAGGGGAGGGCCACCCCCTCTCCTTGATGTCCTTGAAAAGGACAAATTTTGCTTCCTTAAGGAGCTTCATGCTTGAGTGTGTGTTGAGCATGTTTGAGTTGTTTTCCATGCTTATATTGCCATGATATAACATGCCTCTAAGTTGGTTTTAGTACCCTTTGCATGATTTGCATAGTTACTTTGTAATGCCTTAATATTGCCTTAACATGACTAGCTTGTTAGCCTTAGTTTCTAACATGTTTTAGGTTTGTGTTTGTGAAGCTTGTATGCTTATTTTGACATGATTTAACTCTGTCCATAGCCATTTGGGTCGATCCCATCATGCATCATGTAGCTCCTTTGCATTTGGCTTGTTGGCCTTAAGAGTATGAGAGTGTAGTATGCCATGCTTGCTTTATCTTTGATGGTTGGAACCATCTAGCATGCCATTTCAGTCCTTCATACATGCTTATTTGATTGCCTTAGTGGCCTTGTTAATGCTTTAAGAGTATGTCTTGTACGCCCCTTGTTTTGGCTTCAATGCATGCCTTGATTTAATGACTCTTAGATGCTATCTAAGTAGCTCTTTGGCCTTGCTTTAACATGCTAAGAACCTGTTTTAGGTCGATTATTGCATGCCATGTGTGTTTGTGCTAAGTATGGTTTAAATGCCCTATTGACTTGCTTTAAGCTTAGGCCATTTGCATACTTTATTTGGCACGCTTCATTGCATGATTTGGCATCATGTTTGACATGAATTTCAGAATTTTTAGTGCATGCTATTAGTCCATGTTTGGCCTCTTAAGTGTGCATGAGAGTTGACTTTGTATGCCTAAGTCTTAAGCCTTAACATGTGCATGTGTGTGCGTGTGTTTAGTCTCATTTTCTAGGCACTTTGGCCACTGATTTTGGGCCCTTTTGAGCTGCCTAATTCATGTCTAAGCTCATCCTCCATGTGGTTTGCATACTTGACTTGTGTGCTTACTTAGGTTTGCATTGCATTGTCCATATTGCATGCTAGATCACATGCTTAGGGTTGCATCACATTGACATGCATGCTAAGCCCCTTGAAGTGTGTGTGATAGAGGTTTGGCACCCTTACATGCTTCTTTGCATTGCATGGATTTGAAATCAAAGTTGCATTCTTGGTCCTTTGGGCCATCACGCATAGAAATGCGCGATTGGTGGTCCGAGGATCGAGGCACATGCCCTCTTGAGTCCATACCATGATGTGGGATGTGCTTGATGCATACATGCTTTGAATTACATTGCCATACACTGCTTGTCCTCTGCTGCTGTCAAATTGCAGGTTCTGCAGCAATTTTTGGCCGACCGGCACTTTTAAGTGCCGACCGGCAAAGAATGACTGGCCGATAGAACAATTTGTGGCCGGTGGTCATTTCCCTTGGCCGGTGGCCATCCCCCTTAGCCGATGGTGTCCCACAGCACTCAGAGAGGCAATCCTGGGACTTTGGCAATTTTCAGAAGAGTATGGCAGTATAAACAGAGGCATACTTGCATGGTAGTGCGATTCCGAGCGAGTCCCGGGCCCGCACTGTATCCGGCCCTCATCCCGAGGCGTTTTATTGCTTTAATTAGATTAATTAATCTGTTTAATTAATTTGGTTAATTTGTAATATTTAATTAGCTAGTTTAGTTAATTATTTATTCGGTCTGTATTATTATTTGGTCCCTCTGAGCGAGGGCAAAAATGTAATAAGTGTGCGTGAGTGGGTGTATGTCTTCCAACCCCCATTTCTTTCTAACCCTTTTATTTACCTGCTTATGGTAGATTAGGGCACGTCCAGTTTAGCATACCTTATGCAATGCATGTGTGCATCCATGCATTTGTTTACATGCACCGGGCTCGGTACATCATACAAACTGCATTGTATTTTTCAATTCCAAAATTGAATACGTGCTATCTCGCGCATTTCACGTGCCATGTTTAGGGTTAGCCGAGCCCACTCTAGATTGCATTTCTGCCTGTGCCGCATTAGCCATTTAACATGAACTAGGTCATGCATGTTTGCTAACCAGTTTCTTGTTTTGGCACGGAGTACAATGTAAGTTTTATGCTTTAGCATATCGCATGCGTGTGAATGTTTACCATGATAGTAGGCTTACCATGCGGCTAGTTGCTTACATGATAAACTGTTTGAATGCCTGTGGGTGGAGGTTGGATTGCCTGAGTTGGAATAACTCGTTGAAATCCGCATTTTAGCCTACTTGCGAGTAGCAAAAGAAAACAACACGTTTTTCGAGACAAAACGGATATGCAATGTTTATTCCCAAATTAGGCAATCTGGTCTATACTTTTGTGCTGTGCGCATCACATAGTAATTCTAGGCTAATAATTGGAATAAGAACGCATAAAGTTTTCAAAAACGGATATCACGGTTAGTAGAGGCCGGTCTTCGGACCGGGCGAAAGGGGGTGCTCATAGCTGACCTTCCCCGATCGTACCCAAGCTCCCGAGCCAAGACCACTTTGGTGATGACGGACATGTGGCCTTCGGCACTGAGTCAGGGTTTCCTAAATTTCCCAATAAAAAATATTTAGGTGGCGACTCTGTAATCTGGCAAAGCAGTCCATGTTTGGCACTACTTTTCAAAAATCTGTTTTCTCAAACGATTTGCCGGATTTGGACTCTTTGGTTCAGATTTAGAACCGACACAAAAGGGAGTCCGAACTGTTAGCGCGAGGTCCCCCGCGGACGTGCTACAAGAGGGCACAACGTTGTAATAAGTGTGCGTGCGTGTGTGCATATCTTCCAACCCCACATCTTTCTCCCCTTTATTTATCCATTTTTGGTGGTTAGATTAGGGCACATTTTGATTAGCATACCTTATACTTGCATGTTTGCATCATTCATTTGTCTTGCATGCAGTGGGCTCAGCGCATCATTCAAACTGCATTGTATTTCAATACCTATTTGAATACGTGTATCAAATTGTTTCATTCATATGCCATCTTAGATAGCTGAGCCTATTAGTTGCATTATTGCATGTGTTGCATTAGGCATCTAGCATAGTTAGGATCATGCATATTTCTATCTGGTTTTTGTTTTGGCTTGGAGTACATTGTAAGTTTTAAGCTTTAGCATACTTGCATCGGTGTGAGTGTTGCCATGATAGCATGCTTACCATGAGGCTATTTGCTTAAGTGATTAACTACATGAATGCCTGTGGATAAAGGCTTTGTTGCTTAAATCGGAACAATTCGATGATTAGGAGTTTCAAGCCCACTTTGCGAAGTGGCAAATCATGTTTTAAGCCCATCATGTTTGGTGGCAAATCTGCGCTTTAGCCCACTTGAGGGTGGCATTTTCAAACCATTTTCGAAAACAAACATGAGTTGATTTGTTCCAATTCTTGCAATTTAATCTATACTTGCTTGTGTGTGTCACATAGTAAAGTTAGCTAATAATCAGAATAAGAACACATGTATTTATAAAATAACATATCATGCTTAGTAGAGGCCGATCTTTGATCAGGCGAGTGGAGATGCTCATTTCAGGACCTTCCCCTCTCATACCCAAGTTCTCGAATCAAGGCAACTTTGGTGATGACGAACACGTGGCCTTTGGCACGAGTCAGGGTTTCCTAAATTTCCCAAAAATAAACCATTTAGGTGGCGACTTTGTAATTTGGCAAAGCAGTCCAATTTTGGCATTATTCGATTTAAAATCTGATTTTCCAAAAATGATTTTCCAGATTGGACTCTTTGATGTTTATCAGTCTCACATTGCACTTTGTCATATTAGATTCAGAACCGTGACAGGAGTCTGAACTATAGGACCAATTCGCACCTCTCCGAAAGGGGGCGCACGAAGAAAGTCGAGTCCACAGTTTCTGGCGACTCTGCTGGGGATTTAGAGAACTTGACTCGAACTCATGATATGTTGTTTCATTTACACTTATGTGTTTCTTTGCATTGCATTTGCATTGGTGCGCCTAATTCACAGTGTTTGCCATCTGCTATTCCTGAATAGTTAGTCGGAGGCTTGCTTGGAAAAGCGTGCCATAAGGCTGACCGGTTACGGGCTCTGCCAAGATGGAAACACACACCTTGGATCTGGATCACCGCCGTACCATTTGATCCACATTTCACTTCTCGGTGTTTGGTGTGAGAGGTATATTAGGTGGTCTTGCTGAGGCATCCTTTTTAACCAATTGACCTAGTTGTATATCAGAAGCCATAGAGACTGTTCCAAAATAGGACAGGTTGCTCACCCGAATGCAAGATTGTTTGAAACCGCATGTGTGCGTAGTGAAACCTTAGCTCCCGACGAAACTAGGACAGGGATACCCTAGCCCATCATAGGGGTGTTTTGGCTCTCACTTGCTTGCTATGTGTTGTTAGGGTGTGTCTCTATAGGAATACATGTATCAGTTTGAGAATATCAGTTTTGATATAGAAATTTGGGGACAGAAATCAGTGTTTGAGTACAGATTGTCCAGCTTATGATTTCAACTGTGTGTTGCCTTTATCTAAGCTGAGGTGCTGTCCGTTTACTGATTGTTATTTCCTTTTTGCTTTATTTTTCTTTTTGCAAGGTAGTATTTCACAATTGCTTCTGACGAGGCAGTTTCCCCCCGAGCACTCTGGACCAAGGTCAGGAGGATTTATCGATCTGAGGATCTTATTGGAGGACAACCAGTGTTTGCTTCACCACCCTTAGTTACGAGACGGAGGATAGTCAGGCATAGATCACCGGTTCAACAGTTGCCAGTTCCGCGGTCATTATTAGCTTCACCTGTGCGTTGTAGGGCTCAATTTTCTTCTTCCACCTCAGAAAGAGAGTATACACCTATTCAGATAGATCAATACCCCTCAGACAGTATGGAGGAAATGATGCGTCAGTTTCAACAGACTATCGGGGCCATGCAGCGGATGCTGCTCGCTAAGCGGAAGTTACCGCTCGCCAAACAGAGGTTATAGCCCAGCAGGCAGAACTAATTCCTAAGCTTCAATAGCAGCAGCAACCACAACAAGCCGGGGCTTCTGCTTCGCACCCACCCCTACCTAGGGTTCCGATACCCGGGGATACAGCTCATGTCCAGGAGAATACGGACATCCCAGCAGGGCCAGTCCTGCCTTAGACTTCCAAAGCACTGGCTTACCCAACTGACACACTGTTCGAGTTTGAGGTCAATCCTACTGCTTTGAAAGTAAGCAAGCTTGAAAAGCTGTTCAAACGAGCTCAAGGAGTCAATTCGATCCCAGATATAGAGGACGGCTACACAGATTCGGCAGTGACATTGCCGGATAGATTTAAAATGCCTCACATAGACCGTTTCGATAGCTCGAGCAATCCTATGGTTCACTTGAGGCTATTTTTAGATATTCTACGCCCGTTGGGCTTGACTAGATTGCAGAAGCTATCCCTCTTTGGTCGGACCCTATCAGGTATTGCAGCCATCTGGTATGCTAAACTGGAGGCCATGAAAAGGAGTTGGGAAGAGATGGCCAAGGCCTTTGTCGCCCAATATTCTTACAACACCCAAACCGAGGTCACAACTCGTGATCTCGAGGCCACTCGACAAGAGTCGAAGGAGGGCTTTTCTGATTTCGTCACCAGGTGGAGGGCCAAGGCCTCCATGATGACCACCAGGCCAGCCGAGAAGGACCAGATAAGAATGGTTGTGCGTAATCTCCAACCCAAGCTAATGCAGGAGATGATTGTCTTACCTTTCCCCACCTTTGCTGATCTTCACGAGATAGGGGTACAGATAGAAGATGCTATGAAACAGGGTCTGATTGACCAGGAAAAAGAGTAGCCTAAGTGGGTGTTTACACGCAGTTCGAATGCAGCTACGAGTAGCAATGCAGCTGTGAGAACTTCTAATGTCAGCATGGTCACCATTACGCAAAAAACAGCCACACCCTTTATCGGCACATTTAGAACCACCATACAACCTGCAAAGTACCTACCCCGGGGCCAGAGAGTTTTTACCCCACTCTATATGTCTCTGTCCAAGGCCTTGGGGGTCCTGATTAGAAAAGGGCATCTGAAGCCCCTGGAACGATCCCTTCCCTCCTACACAAAACCCGGCCAAGTATTGCGCCTTCCACCAGCAGCATGGTCATGACATCGACCTCTGATTTAGACTCCGTCATGAGATTCAGGATCTCATTGACAACAAAGTGATAGCGCCTCCTGAGAAGCCAAACGTCACTACAAATCCTCTCCCACCACACAACCAACCCCCTCCTCCACCTAGGCAAGTAAACCTGATCCAAACAATGGTCGTCCCATGCGACCCCAACATATACATCACTCCCTCCCATCTGTCTAAGCCGACGCTATTCATCCCAGAAAGCATAGACTTGTGCATGATGATCACGTCCCTATCCCAACCTAAACCCATGGTGGTGGCTGTGATAGAAGAGGGCATGCATGAGGGCTCTACGAACTTAACTGAGGAAGCATACAACCCTTGCTGTTACATCGTGCTAACAAGCCAGGCTAAGTTAATAGTGGAATTGCTAGTGGGGATAGAGGTAAATGTAGTCCGAGAGGACGGGCCAAGCCAGGGGTTGGATGATTTGGCTGAGCTTGAGGAGGATATCAGTAACCTGTAGTTCTTTGATGAACAGGACCTGGGTGATGTACGGGTTGGTTGGTTTGATGCGAACAGAGCAACGAATAATACAGGGTGGCTCAGTGACGAGCTGGATATTGATGAGGGGTTTAACCGAAGTACAAACAGTTAGAGACAGGAACGTCTACAATGACCGGAACGGTCGATGACGAGGGAAAGTTGCCGGAGAGCACCGGTACTAAGAATTTTGCTCAGGAATTGGGCAGTTTGTGTACAACTGACACAGAACAGGAGGCCGCGCTGAAGCGATTCGAATGTGAGAGAATTGAGACTGATCAAAGGGCTAGAAAAGCCAAGGGTCCTGAGGGGACAGAATGTGTTGTGAACACGGGAATAGTTACAGCGGAACCAGATAGTTGTTTGTCAGTTGCCGAAGGGATGTGGTGGGAAGACGATGATTTGCATCTTGCCCATACCGATGAGAACTGGGGTCAGAATCAACCAGAAAACACTTGGTACACCGAAGAAGTGGACCATATGACTCGGAGTTGGCGGTACTTTAAGCCCCCACACCTAGACCAGCCAGAGGCATCAGGGAAAGACAAGGAAGCAGAGAAACAGAAAGATAAACTGCTAGAGGAGGAAGCTGTACTGAAGCAGCTAAAGAAAATTCAAGTAGACATCTCTAGCTGGAGACTACTCATAGCCTCACGGGTGCATAGACAAGCCGTCCTATCAGCAATGGAAAAGGCAAAGCTTTCTATCGATACAACCCCTGAGCAGTTAGTGGGACTGGTGTTCCCAGGTGGTGCTTCACCGACCTTGAAATTCACAAAAAAAGAATTACCACCTGAGGGCTCTGAGCACAACAAGCCGTTATACATCTCTGTGGAGTGTAAAGAGAAATGGATACCAGTTGTCTTGGTTGATACGGAATTTGCAATTAATGTGTGTCCGTCGCGTATGGCCTACGCTATCGGTTTGAAGTTGGCAGATTTCGCACCAACAACCCAGGTGATTCGGGCTTATGACAATACCAGTCGGGAAGTGATAGGGATAGTGCAGATTAGAACTCAGGTTGGCCCGGTGCAACAGGACATCGAGTTCCATGTCTTGGATGTTCCAGCCACCTTTAATTTGCTCCTTGGACGGCCGCGGCTGCACCAGGTGGGAGGTGTCTCTTCTACTTTACATCAGATGTTGAAATACCCCCATGGGAAGGGGTAGCAATTGTTTTTGGGAACTCTTCCATACATCCTCCGCCAGAGGTTTCTACAGCGATCTTGGAAATTGAATATAGCGTGGAGGATGTCTTTTTGTCAAGATTTACCTTGGCTGAGGCTTAGGTAGTGTAGGATATTTTGGCTATTGATGAGGGGCTGTATGCCAGTGCGCAATCCGTCTACCTCATGAATAAGCTTCAACATGTGCCTGGAATGGGATTGGAAAGGAACCGCTGGAAGGGCGTCGCTGTGTTGGCCGAAGTGCCGCACAACCCTTATACCTTTGGTCTAGGTTATACGCCTGCCAAAGAGGATTGGGCAAGGAAGGGAAAGGAAATGGCTGAAAGAGCCAAGGCCAAGCAAGTCGGGAAGCACTACGAGTTGGTGCACAGACCTATTCAAGGAACTCTGAACGGCTGCTTTGTCCGGGAGGGGAAAGATTTCCCGTTTTGCGACTTTCTGGAGCCATGGCTGAATTCAGAGAAGCGGCGTCTGCCTGGCTTTGAGATCTTTTTCGACTTACAATTGCAAGGGGATGAAGTTGCGGAAGAGCAGACTGACCCACCAGCTGTGGCAGAACAGTGCGAAGAGGATGAGTCCGATGGCACATAACTCGAGATAGGAGCAGCGCTAGCTTGTCTCCTCTCAGATCCTCAGATCACGCCGGAGTGCTTGGGAGATGACTTCTCTATTTCCATGATTGGAGATCAAACGGCTGTGGGCCTTCTTCCGGCATTCTGGACGCATCTATTGCACCCTCTCTCGTTTGGCAGTACAAGGAAGGCTTTTTGTTAAGCAGTTCTGGGTCAGGTAGCGAACCAAAATCTGATTCCACAGAGTCTGTGGAGTCGAAATCAGATTCTAGTTCTTCTAAGTCAGAGTCAAGTATTCCTGGGGTTGATAACCCGAATGCCGTTGTTTTGTCCAGGTTGTCTTTTTCATTTTCTCTTAAGTCGGTTGTAATCAAAGAATTAGACGAATTGGAAGTTGTTAATGAGAAAGATATCGTGGTTTCTGAGTACTTTTCTATGCCGCTCATTTATTGCATTAAGTAGGACTTTAAAAACTTTAATGAAAACTACAAGGAAGAAATTCCTCTGGCTTTGAAACATTTGATTGATTGAGAGCAGGAGAGGTTTGTAAAACCTTTGGTTGATGAAATCGCCTCAATTAATGTTGGTACTGAGAAGGATCCGTGTCTGGTCTAGATTGGGTCCACGTTGTCTTCGGAGGAACGCGAGCGCTTAGTCGCTTTATTAAAAGATTTCAAAGATGTTTTCGCGTGGTCCTACGAAGACATGCCTGGAATCGATCCTGAAATTGTACAACACCAAATCCCTCTGGACCCTGAGGCCTGACCCATCAAGCAGAAGCTTTGAAGAATGTGCCCGGATTGGGCTACGAAAATCAAGGAAGAAGTCACCAAGCAGATTGATGCAGGGTTTCTGTTAGTATCTGAGTATCCTACTTGGTTGGCCAACATAGTTCCGACGCCGAAGGAAGATGGCAGAATTCGAGTATGTGTGGACTTCAGAGATCTGAACAAAGCCAGTCCGAAGGACGGCTTTCCTCTGCTGCATATTGATGAATTGGTGGACTTCACCACTAGGCATGCGTTGCTTTCTTTTATGGATGGGTTTTTCGGGTACAACCAGATTTTGATGGCACCCGAGGACAGGGAGAAGACTGCCTTCACCACCCCGTGGGGAACCTATTGCTATAGGGTGATGCCGTTCGGGTTAAAGAATGCTGGGTTACTTATCAACGGGCTGCAACCACTATCTTTCACGATATGATCCACAAAGAGGTTGAGGTGTATGTGGATAACATGATTGTCAAGTCTAAGGAAAGAGGGGGACCACTACACCGCCTTGAAGATATTTTTCCAACAGATCAGAGAGTATTGGTTGCGACTGAACCCTTAGAAATGTACTTTCGGTGTTACAGCAGGGAAAATGTTAGGGTTCTTGATTACACAAAAGGGCATCGAAGTCGATCCTTCCAAGATCAAGGCCATCTTAGAAATGCCAACACCAAGGATTGAAAAGGAGGTGCGCCGCTTTCTAGGTAAAGTGCAATTCATAAGATGATTTATTGCAAAATTAACCTTCACTTGTGAACCACTATTTGGTGTCCTGAAAAAAAGAAAGTTCCAATGGGATGACCAATGCCAATTTACTTTCAGGCAGATCAAGTAATATCTACAGAACCCACTTGTGTTGTCACCGCCAGAGCCGGGAAAACCGTTAATTCTGTATCTATCAGTAACCGACACGACAATGGGCTGCATGCTTGCATAGGAATCTGAGGATAAAGTGGAGAAGGCTATCTACTACCTGAACAAGAAAATGCTGGAATGTGAAACCTGTTACACTTCGCTTGAGAAGGCTTTTTTGGCCTTGGTATGGGCTACCAGGAAGTTGAGGCACTACTTGTTAGCTCACTCCGTAATTCTAGTTTCGAGATTAGATCCCATCAAATATCTCTTCAAGAAACCAGCACTTACGGGTAAGCTAGCCCGTTGTTTGCTTCTTCTCTTCGAATTTGATTTGAAATGCATGACTCGAAAGTCTGTGAAAGGAAGAGTGGCAGCGGAATTCTTAGCCGATCACCCAGTGAAGGGAGACGAAGCAGTAGAGTATCTGTTCCCAGATGAGGCCATTCTGCAGCTCGAAGAAGAGATTTGGACGATATACTTTGACGGAACGTCTAATCAGTATGGGTATGGGATAGAGGTGTTGCTGATAGCACCCGACAATTCCCATATACCTTTAGCTTTTAAACTTCGGTTCAAGGTATCAAACAATGAAGCAGAGTACGAGGCATGTATCGCTGGCTTGGAAGCCGCCCTGGAACTAGGGGCAAAACGGTTGGACGTCATTGGGGACTCGAACCTAGTTGTGGCTCAAGCAAAAGGAGATTGGAAAGTTAAAAAAGAAAGGATGAAAATCTATCACCAAACCTTAGACGTTCTAATTCTCCGGTTTGAGAAGTTAACCTTCACCCATTTGTTAAGAGAGAGCAACAGGTTCGCTGACGCTTTATCAACTCTATCTTCCTTGATAGACATCCCTTTGGGAGTCCGGATGCGTCCAATTATCATTGAACAGAGGTATGTACCGGCCTACGAGTTGATTGCCGCAATGGACGAAGTACAAGATCAGAATCCCTGGTGCCATGATGTTTGGAACTTCTTGGAAAAAGAGGCTTATCCACCAGGAGCAAATGCCAAAGATAAGAGGGCAATACAACGAATGGCTGCTCAGTTTATCATCTGCGAGGGTAAATTGTACAAACGAGGCCATCTTGGGATGCATAAACTATGCGTTGATGCTGAAGAGTCAAAGCGCCTAATGGAGGCCATCCACGAAGGAGAGTACGGAACGCATATGAGTGGAGTGATGCTAGCTCGAAAAATTCTCAGACAGGGTTACTACTGGTCAACCATGGAGGAGGAATGTATTGGTTTTGTTCGGCGATGCCACAAATGCCAGATCCATGCAAATCGTATGAATATCCTGCCGTCAAAGCTATACAACATGACTTCGCCATGGCCATTTTCAGTCTGGGGGATTGATGTTATCGGGGCAGTTACTCCAAAGGGGTCGAACGAGCATAAGTATATCCTGCTGGCGATAGACTACTTTACAAAATGGGTTAAGGCCCAATCCTATACAATGCTGAAAATGTCACACGTAGCCAAGTTCATCAGGACCAATATTATTTGTCGCTATGGAGTCCCAAATGAGATCATTTCGGATAATGGTTCCCACTTCAAGAAGGAAGTGATCGACTTGTTGGAGAAATACATGTGGCTTTTCATAAGTCATCCACATATCGGCCGCAAACCAACGGAGCTGTTGAGGCCGCCAACAAGAACATCAAGCACATTCTACAAAAGATGGTGGAAACCTACAGGGATTGGCCAGATAAGCTGCCATTTGCTCTCTGGGGCTACAGAACATCAATTCGAACTTCTACTGGGGCAACTCCGTATTCCTTGGTTTATGGGATGGAGGCTGTTCTGCCAATCGAGGTTGAGGTTCGTCGCTACGGGTAACAGCTAAGTGCCAGATAGCAGAGGCAGATTGGCAGCAGAGCAGATTTGAGGAACTCATGCTGTTCAACGAGAAAAGGCTAAAAGCAGTGTATCACGTCCAAGGTTATCAACGCAGAATTGCCAGAGCTTTCAACAAGAAGGTTAAGTCCAGGAATTTCAAAGAAGGGGATTTGGTGCTTAAAGACAACCGAGCTCTCATCCATGACCCTAGAGGCAAGTTCAGACATAATTGGACTGGTCCTTACATTATCAAGTCTATTTGATCGGGTGGAGCTGTCGTTCTTATGGACCTAGATGGCCTTGAATTCTCCCAACCAGTCAACATGGACAAGTTAAAGAAATACTACCCCTGACTGGCTCACTAGGCCAAAAACCTGAAAGGCCGACCTAGGCAAAAGTTAGAGTACAAAAAATTTGAAATAAGAAAAACTGAGCTTGCAAGGCTGAAAACCCAAAAAGGGCGGCCTTGGCAAAAGTTTGAGCGCAAAAGGAGAGTGTTAAAATCCGAGTGGACCTGAACCGAACTACGTAAGGCTTGATTCCCATCTTTGGGATACGTGGGCAACTTCATTTTGAAGTCCAGCCATAAACACTTCCAAATCAACTGTGTCCATGTGATTATGTTGGTCATCTTTGTCTATTCCACATCCAAGAGTTCGGTTATGATCTTCAATACAGTACAGTGCTATTCAGACAAGGGGCAACTTTCCAGTTATTGGATTCGGGGTTGTACATCTCAAAGATAGATTCCGGGCGTGTCCAGTTGTGATCCATATCGAAAATGGTTTTGAAAAGTTTTAATAAAAGTTGATTTTGTTCAAATTAATCTTTTTTTTTTACAACTTAAACCATTTTTGGACCAAACGGAAAATTTTCAATACCCACAACTTTCAATTTCATTGATTTCAATACAGAGTTCTCCAACTCGTGATACAAATTGAAGTTGCTCTTTTTATTACATTCAAAAGGAAAACTTGAAAGTATAGATTAAAGCAATAAACTTGGGGCATGGTTAAGTCAGGTGTCCCTGCGCCCCCTCCCAGAGCTTGTGGAAGCTGCGGATGCCAAAGTAGGCCCAGTTTGTGCCTCATCTTCAAGCCAAGCTATGCATTCACCAAAAAGGGCGCAACTAAAATTGGGAGCGGGGGGCAGAAGTTCTCTTGTCCTCCAAGCATGGAATACCAAGCTAGCTGTGCGCCTTGAATTGGAAATGAAGCTAGGTACTCTATCCCCTCTTCTGGGCAAGTATGGTCATGTCCGAACTAACGCCTGAATCGGAATGGAAAGTAGAAGACACAGTGTGTCAAGCCAACCAACTGAATGCCAGGTTGCTGGGACATGCTGTAGCTCATCTTAGGCAGATCAAACCAGGGGCAACGCCAAGCAATGTCAACAGCAAACTTGCTGCACATCTAGTGGCACCACCATCCCTCGTTTGGGAAGTCAACTAGCCGAAGGCAAAAGAAATAGTTGCGCACTGAATACACAAGACAATTTTCCACCACTTTCAACTTATCCATCAGCCATACCTGGGGAGGGATGAAAAATAAGAGAGATTAAAGAATAGAGAGGTGTCCGTGGAGAGAAAAATGAGAAAAGGGTTTCTGAGAGAAAAACAGAGCCTGAGGGCCGAGTGATGTGAGAAACACATGTGATAAGGGTGGGAAACATTACTTGCAACAGTAGTGGACTTCCTGTAAACTTGGTTGTCTCCCGATGGTGGAAAGCATCCAAGCCCATCAAAGTTTTGGCTAATGCCAAGCCATTACTGCTCTTGCCCTCTTTTAAGCTTTGTGCAACTTTAATCAAGCGAATGCTAGACCCTCCAAAGCCAGGAGCAAGCAGAAAATGGGCCAACATACATAAGCAGAGGCCATGTTGCTGAAAACCTTGCCAGAGACGGTCGCCGCGATCGCTGGCATCAGAAAACCAATGAATCAAGCTTGGGATGTCTAGCTCCCCGTCGTGAACCAAGGATCGAGCATCATGTAAAGTGAGCGCGCACATCCTTCCTAAAGCTTGGACATGGCCAAAACAAGACTGGGGCAAGATCTCCTCATTACACCGGGACTCCATCAAAGCTTGAAATTCTTTGATTGTAGGACACATCTCTTGTCCCCTGAAGCTAAACACATGTGTAACTGGGTTCCAACATCTAGCCGCAGCATGGAGGAATGGAAAAAACTGCGGAGTTCGGCTCAGCAAGAATAGTGTGTTTAGCCCAAAACCTCATAAATTCAACTTTTCCGAGCCATCTAAAGTCGCAATCCAATTAGAGAGTTTTTCGGCAAAGAATGGTTCCATTTGGGGCAAAAATGGAGCTGAAATGAAGAAACCACGAAACTGGAGTTTTCATAGAAGATAAGGAAGTGAGTGGAAGACAGGTGGCAACAATCTAGAGGTTCCTTACACTGATGGCTGACCGACCAGTGTTGGTGGCCAACCGGCCACTTTTGTAGCCGACTAGCTAGTACTAGTGGCCGACAACCATTCTTTATGGCCGGCAGCATCTTTTTGTGACTGGTGGCCTTCCAATTTGCCTTTTGGTCCTTCCAAGTGTTGAAAATGCCAAGAAACTGTGTTTATTCCACTCTTGGTGCATTTTCTCTAGAATTTTGTCAAAATTGCTTATCAAGTTGTAGTTTTGCTTATCGAGTTGTAATTTTGCTTATCAAGTTGTTGCTTTGTTTATCAAGTTGTATTTATTTTGGTTGCTGAGTTGTTGTTTTGTTCATTGAGTTGTTTTGTGTTAGTTGGTTTACTACCTGATGTAGACACCCCATTTTTGGCCGTCCTCAAGACTTGGCTGTCATCGTTTGAACACTCGATAATCATCTATATTCATGTTCGTTTTGAGTTCCCGAAGGTCTCGGCTGTGCGCCTTGCCTCAAGATCTCTCAACTTGTTTGTTTTGTGCTTGGTTGTGGACCAAGCACTTGTGTTTTTTCTTTTGAGGGAAGAGGGTAGCTTGTTTGCCATCCCCTCAACCCATCGGCCAAGGCTTGAGGCCATCGGCCTTGTTTTCTTTCCATCGGCCAACAGTATTGGCCGATCGGCACATTATTTGGTCGGCCGACACTTATGTTGGTCGATCGGCCATATTTTATGGTCGAACCCTATTCATCTGCTTTATGCAGATGTTTTATGCTAGCTGTCACAGCTGGCATGCACAATTCTCCCCCTCCATACACGTGTATAGAGGGATTTGCCCCTTGATTAGCTTGCTTAGGAAGCTTTAGAATTTGGAATTCTATAAGAAGGGAGCTCCTCCTCCCTTCTTAGAGGTTCTAAAAATCTGATATAGAAGTGATATATATCTCTCTCTATATATCCCTCTCTCTATATTTGTTTGTGTGTTTGTGCTCCAAAGTGTATTTTGTTCACACTATTGCACTAGAGCACCTAGTAGAACACCATCCTTGGTTGCTGAGGTGCTAAGGAGTTGGTGTTAGAGTTCTTGAGGTGTTTTAAGCTTGGAAAACCTGCTGGAGCTTATTCTTGAAGGTGTTCTTCAAGGGTGAGCAAACTTGCTTTTAAACCCCAATTCTTGCTTAAGATTTTAGTCCTACTTGCTTATTGTTTTAAGTTTAACTCTTAACTGATAAAAGTTCTATTTTTTGATGCTTTAGACCTTTGGTTAAGGTCACTTTTTGGTTGGGGGTCATCTCCTCCCTCCAAGGCCTTGTTAGGCCTTGTTTTAGGCCATCCCTTTTGGCCATTGTTCTTGGCTTTGCATAACCTTTCTACCACTGAAATCTAGAGGATTTTCAATGGTGGAAAGGTGGTTTTGAGGTCTTAAATGGGAGAGGGTCATCCTCTCTCCTTGTTGTCTTGTATGCTTGCATAAATGGCTTCTGTGGGTAGCATGTTTGCTTAGCTTGTTTTAGCTTCATTTCAGTATGTATTAGGCTTTGTTTTGCCATGATACAACACTGTTTTTTCTTGGTTTTGTCACTCCACGCATGCCTAATACACTTGTAGTGTAAATCACACAAACTAGTCTTATATGCTTCATGTTTGAGCATGTCTTTCTAGCTTATGTTGACTCCATTACAGTGGGTTTTTGGTGTTTTTTTAGCATGCCATGACTCTATTTTGGGTGGCTTTAGTTGGCTCTTACATCCTTCATGTACTTGTCATGTAATCATCTCTATTGCCTTAACATGCATCATGCTTTAAGCCATGTTTCTAGCATGATTTTGGCTCGACTCCAAGAAGCTTTTAGCCTTATTGTAACATGCTTAAGTTCTGATTTGAGTTTTTTTTACCATATATGCCATGCTTTGTATAGCCATAAGGCATTCTAGCTTGTTAGCCTTAAGTGTCCAAGTCACTAGCATGCTTTACTTGGACCATTTCAATGATTTGGCATCATTTGTTATACTATTTCAGTCCATGTTTCATGCTCAAACACTTGCACTTGTCACTCCTTTAATGCTTTAAAAAGTTGATGTTTTATGCCTCATGAATGGGTCATTGTGTATGCCATCATGTTTAGGTCTTTGGGATGCCATCTAAGTGGGGTTTTGGGCTTACTTTGACATGCCATAACTCTAATTTTATTGGTTTAAGTCATGCCATGTTTGGTTTTGATAGGTGTAGTGTAACACCTCTTTTGTAGCCTTGCATGCCTCATGCTTTCAGCCCTTTGTTCTAGCTTATTTTGGCTTTGGTCCTTGCATGTTTTAGGCCCATTTTGGCATGATCTAGGACTGTTTTGGATTATACTTTCCATTTGCTTCATGTTTTGCATAGCCATGGTTTGAGCTCCTTGGCTAGCCTTAAGTTTTAGGCTTTCTTGTATGCCTTGCTTGGCTTGTTTGTGTGATTTGGCATCATGCCTAGCATCATTTCAGAGCTTGTAGTACTGTCATACTTGCATGCTTTGTCCCCTTTTAAGTGTTCTTGAAAATTGCTCTCCTATGCTTAGGTGATAGGCCAATTGGCATGCATGTTTGTATGTACCTTTGTCTTCATTTCCATAGCATTTTGGCCACTGATTTTGGGCATGGCTGAGGTCTATCCATCTTTAGTTTAACTCCATTTTACCATGTTGTCACATGCTTGTCTCATTTTGTATGTTGTTGCATACTTGTCCACCTTTACATGCCTTGCATGTTTGCATGTTCATGTTGCATATTACCATGTTGTTCAAAGTTGTTACTTTACATCATGCTTATATGTTTGTCGCGTACTTGGTCCATTACATGTTATTACATGTTTACTAATTGACATGTTGTGGCATGCTCAACCACCTTGCATACTTGTTAGATTACATGTCATTGCATGCTTGTTGTTGGTATTGTTGTTGCATACCTATTACATTGTATGCATGTATGTTTGTATGCTTGGATTTCATGTTGTTGCATGTTTACTAGTTTGCATGTTGTCACATGCTTGCTAGGGTTACATTACATTGTGTGTGCATTCCATTGCCTCTTGATCAAGCATGATAGAGGTTGGGCCCCCTTATGTGTTTTTGTGCATTTCATTTGATATTGAATTGCACACTTGGCTTCTTTGGCCATCATGCATTGAAATGCGTGATTGATGGTCCAAGGGTCGAGGACATGATAGGGAGAGTGGTGGTGCGAACATTGTCTTGTAAATGCATTGTCATGCTCTGTTTGTCCTCTGCTACAGCAAAAGGAGCTTTTCACAGGAAGAGATGGTCGATCGGCTATCTTCAATGCCGGTCGGCTACAAATGTTTGGCCGAGAGCCTTATTAGTAGTCGATGACACCATTCCTTTGGTCGATGGTCTTATCTTTTGGCCGGTGGCCTCTCAGCATGCCCACAAGGTGGTTCAGAACTGTCACAGAAGTTAGCACAATTTTCAAAGGTACAAAGCAGTGCAAACAGAGGCAACATGAAGCATGGCGATGGATTTCCGAACGAAGCCGTCCGAGCATGCATTCATCCCCCGTCTCAAGGCCATTTCAGTGTTTTAATAACTTAGAATAGTTATTTATTTCGATTTGGTTGTGTAATTAATTAATTAGCTTGTTAGTTAGTTAATTAGATTGATTTGTATTATTCATTTGGTCCCTCCGTCGAGAGGGCGCAATTTTGTAATAAGCGTGCGTGTGTGTGATGCATGTCTTCCAACCCCACTTCTTTCTCCTTTTTACTTAACCACTTACGATGGTTAGTTTTAGGGCATATTTCAATTAGCATCCTTATGCTATGCATGTTTGCACCATTCATCTGTATTGCATGCACCGGGCTCGGCGCATCATACTAATTGCATTGTATTTCAATTCCAAGTTGAATACATGTATTGAGTTGTCATATCTCACATGCCATTTTAGAATAGCCGAGCCTATTTCTAGTTGCATTTTGCATGTGTTGCACTAGCCATCTTAACATGAACTAGGATCATGCATGATTTCTAACTAGTTTCTTGTTTTGGCTCGGAGTACACTGTGAGTGTTTATGCTTTAGCATCTTGCATGAGTGTGAATTTTGCCATGACAGCATGCTTGCCATGAGGCTAATTGCTTATGTGATATAACTGCCTGAATGCCTGTGGGTGAAGGTTGGATTACGTGAATTGGAACGATTCATTGAAATCCGTGTTTTAGCCTACTTGCGAGTAGCAAACTTCAGGCCATTTCCAAACAAACGGATATGCGAGGCTTTGTTCCAAATTAGGCGATCTAGTCTATACTTATGTGTTGTGCGCATCACATAGTAATTCTAGCTAAATAACCGGAATAAGAACGCATGTGTTTTCAAAAAAAAGATATCATGTTTAGTACAGGCTGATCTTTGATCGGGCGAGCGAGGTGCTCATAGATGACCTTCCCCAATCGTACCCAAGTTCCCGAGCCGAGGCAACTTTGGTGATGACGGACACGTGGCCTTAGGCACGAGTCAGGGTTTCCCAAATTCCCCCAAAATAAAATATTTAGGTGGCGACTCTGTATCTGGCAAAGCAGTCCATGTTTGGCACTTCTTTCTTAAAAATCAATTTTCCAAAACGATTTTCCAGATTTGGACTCTTTGGTGATTTATCAGTCTTGCATTACACTTTGTGAGATTAGATTAAGAACTGTGACATTGAGTCCAAACTGTAGCATGAAGCCCTAGGGCGCGTCTACACTTGAATAAGCAATTGCCAATACAGTTTTCGATTTCCATCAATCCTGTTTTGGTGAAAAATGGTGTGATGTGATACAATGCTCAGAATATAAAATGCAACACTCTTTTTAATCAAAAACTATTTTCATTCCAGTCATGGTTTCTTTTTACAAAAAGAGTACAAGTTTCAAAGAAAATAAAATTGCTTAAGACTGTACAATGTGCTAACAATTGGTAAAAGGAAAACTAATGCAAAAAATGTCTGAATCAACGCCAGCCACCTCAAGATCGAGAGGCCCTCTTCGTCCTCCTCCTCGGTTGGGTGGACTCAGAGTCATACATCGGCCCCGCTTATCCGAATCAACCGAGCTCGATCCAAAGCCGCCTGCTCTCCTCGAAGCCCTCCTCAGCGTCGCCACCACCCTCAGAATCTGAGCCAATGCCGTCACCTCCACCCTCAGATGACTCTGACTGCGGGCTCGCTGGCTCCTCATCCTCTTCTGTCTCATCACCCTCAGGGATAGGCTCTGGTGGACCACTCGCAGCATGAGTACGTCTGGCTCCACCTCGGCTGTGTGCTGGAGTCCCTCGTCTCTCTCTTCCTACTATCGGGGGGGGCACTAAAGGTCCTGCTGTAGCTCCTACTGGGGTGCCCGGAGGAACTAGCATCTAAAAAGGGACCTGAAAAGGACAGTTTGTCAAATGCTTCAGTTATGGTATGTGAAGATGAGTATAATGGTGAAATGCAGTGTGTGAGAGCAGTATATCAATGCAGTGTTCTCAATGTAATAGATTGCAGTTGAAATGCTAATGTATCAGCAGAAAACTTTGTGAAGTGCAAACTAAAGGAAACTTACCGGGATCCTGTACAGGCTAAGTAGGTTCAGACTAGTCTGAATCATCCCCATAAGAGAAGCTGCCAGCTCGAGAGCCTGTCTGGTGTATTCTATTGAAGCTTGCAAATGTGTTGAGATGATTAGTGGTCTATAAAGCATGATTGCAATTAATTGAGTATGCAAAACGTAAAGTATGATACATACCGGAGTCGAGCCTCAAACTCCAACGAGCTCGTGACCAGCTGGTGCAGGCTCAATGGGAACTTGATAAGTCTCCCCTCTGGGTCCCCAGCAGGTCAGTGTAGTAGGCAGCTCTGGCCACCCCGCTCTCTGTGTCGTCTTGGAACTCATCCTCTCATGAGCCCGGGATGCCCTGGATCTACTCGCTCTCTCTCCTACAGCTCGAGCTCTGGCTTTTTCACCACCACGAGCGCCAGCCAGCGGTGGCATGAGGTATATTTGGATGAAGGCAGTGTAATCGCCCTTAAGCATGAAAAAGTCGGCATCCCAACCTCTGGTGAAGTTGATCATCTCCTACGTGGTATACCTCTCCATGATCCTCATGTATGAAGGAGGCGGCATCGGAACCACCGGTTCAGGCAAGCCGAGGCTCTATCACATGAAGCGCTCCCCCAAGAACCACGCTCAACAAACCGGGCCCTCAAGCAAGATCCGTAATCAAGAGGCCTCCCAAGCACCCGCAAACTAATCTCTGACCTCGGCAGGCATCATTGCCCACGGCTGCCAAGTGATCTACAAATGGTGAATATACAGGTTATTAGCTACCATCAGAGATGCAATATGAAGCAAAGCTGAAATGACTGTAAGGTTCGAGTTACCTCTGCTGCAGTCGCAGTGTTGAGGAATTGACGGAAGAAGGAGAATGACTCTTGGGGCCTCCGCTAGCATCTCCCGTCATATCTGTGTGATTACGGCACCATGGGTGGTATCTCTACCTCTGGCTCTAGGGCAAGCCTCGAGAAATAGGCATACACCCATAGCTGCAGAAGGTGGAAGGGTAACAGTGAGTATATATATCAGATGAGTGCAGTATGCAGTGTGTGCAGTATACAGATAACGCATAAAGAAGATAGTGTGAATCAAGGGTAACTCGGGGGAAACAAACCCCAAGTGATGGAAATCGAGAAGAGAGCACCAAAACCACTTTTTAATCGTTTCAAAATGAAGTGTGTAAAGAGGGTTTTACGAATCGGATGTTTATGGAATGTTCGAAAACGCGTACGAAGTACGGATTGAAAGGGGGAAAGTGGTCTAGAGCACAAGGGGATTGTTTTTCGGCAAAGAGGAAGTGAGGAAATAGGGTTTGGAACCCTATATTTAAAGGCCCAAGGTGAAATCTCCAATTTACCCCGAATCTGCCATCGGTGGCCGACCAGCCACCTTTCATGGCCAATGAGTTTAATTTGTGGCCAAGATTACCTGGGTGGCGATGGGTGGTGGCCTCCCTCAGGGTTTTCCAAATTCCTAAGGTCCTTATCTTGGTGTTTTCTCACTGATTTGGTCCCTGATTCCTAAGTGATTCAAGGGAAAGTTACTGTTGAGCCTAATTTCTCTTCACAGAGATTTGAATAGTGTTCTTGGTGATTCTGGTTTGCCTCTTATAGGACAAAGTGTATCCTTTTCATATTCTTTCGTATATCGCAAGATCGGAGAGTTGTTTTTTAACATGTTGTAATTAGAGCATTTTTGTTATATGCAACACTTGCATCATTATGCACTTCTCACGCTTGCATTGAATATGCGCTTTGATGCCCTGCATGAAGCATACATTTGTTACTCCCGTATGGAACATACGCTTGCATGAGGCATGCATTTGTTATTCCTGTATGGAACATACGTTCATTAATCTCGTATAGAATATGCATCTCGATATTGCATGGAACATGCAGTTTGCATCGTTGCATAAGACATGCAAATACGAATTGTTATCATTGAGCATAGAATATGCACTTTTCACTGGCATAGAGCATGTGCTTTGTTAATGTTGCATGGAGCGTGCATTCGTCATGTTTGCATAACATATGCACTTTCCACGCTCGCATAGAAGATGCCCATACCTGTTGCATTGAACATGCATTCGGTATTTCATAGAACATGCTTCATTTCTTGCATGAGCTGCATGAAGCATGCCTCTCTAAGCATTGTGTCATGGTTATTTGTCTTACATAGAACATGCATTCCTATTGTATTGTACTTATCAAAGTTTCTTTCTCGTGCAGGCACAATATTGTACGTACGATTCATTTGAAGCTGGCGTGACCAGACAATATTGTATGTACTGTTCATTTGAAGCTGGTGTGACTAGACGATATTGTATGTACGGCTCATTCGGAGGAATTCCGAGTAAGATCATTCATGTCCTTTGAACACCTTGTTTTAGTTAGAAGTATTTGGGTATGCCCGATGCTTACACCACTCCTCGTTGGTTAGAAACACTCAGGTACGCCCGGTGTTTATACCACTTCTCCAGTTAGAAGCGTTTCGGATATGTGTCCGACGCTTATACCTTGTTTTGGTTAGAAGCATTAGGTTGTGTGCCTAATGTTTAACCACCCCTTTGGTTAGAAGCATTTGGGTTGTGTGCTTAACGCTTAGACCTCGCTTTGGTTAGAAGCGTTTGGGACATGTGTCCGACGCTTATACCTTGTTTTGGTTAGAAGCATTGGGTTGTGTGCCTGATGTTTATACCACCCCTTTTTGGTTAGAAACATTGAAACGTGCTCTGATGTTTATACTACCCTTCGGTGTTTGCACCGCTCCTTTTTTCCTCTCGCGCATGGCGCGTTAGGATGCTTTGGTTAAATGCATCTGGACGGATTCCAATGCTTTTACCGCTCTTTGCTTTGATTGCATCATGTGTTGTCTGTGGCTCAGAACCATAGGATATGTTCTTGGGTTCGCACTACTTCTATCGTCGCGTGTGCCACGAGTTGGAATCTTGTTTGCCGCCCCAGGTGCGCCCGATGGTTGTGGTTCTTTATCTTTCCTGCGTGATGCGTAGTTAAGCTTGCATAATTTTCTTACATCCTTTTTGCAAGAAATGTGGTTTGGTTCGTGTTAACTTACTTATGTACAAGATTGCTGTAACATTTCTTTGCATAGCATTTGCATCTAGATGTTTTGTTACAGTCTCATTGCATGATCATAAGTTATGTCCTGCATCATGCATACCATTTGTATCTTACCCCAGAACTACGCTGGTTTGATTCCTTGCAAAAGGATATGTAGGCAGCCTGTGGACGCAACCATTCTTTGTTTTGATTGCTTGTTTGTCTAAGTCTTTGGCCTTGTCAAAAATAGGTCGTCTCTGGGCTTTGACATTCACTCCCGTTATTTCATGACTTCCGAGTTCTGTCAAAAAGGGGCAACTGTAGACACTCTATTTTTTATCGTCTTTATGACTTGGGCGTCATCATTTGAACACCCGCTGATTGTGCTCGCTCGTGTTCGTTTTGAGTCTTTGAAGGTCTCAGCTAAGCGCCTTGCCTTGGAGCCTCTGAACTTGTCTGTTTTGTGCTTGGTTGTGGACCAAGAGCTTGTTTCTTTGAATCTAGAGGAGAGGATGGCTTGTCGGCCATCCCCAATGTCCATCGACCATGGCTTGTGCTTGTCGGCTATCAGGGGTGGTCGATTGGCCACATTGATGGCCGATCAGCTACATGTGTGGCAGGTCGGCCACTACTGATGGCCGACGGCCATTTTTTTCCTTTTTCAGATATTTATTTGCCAGCTGTGCCAGCTGTTGATCACTAAATGGATCCTCCATACATGTGTATAGAAGGATGAAGCCAAGCTCTTCGCTTGTTTTTCTATATAATGGGGGGGTCTCTCCCCCATTTTGAGGGTTCAGAAAATTTGTGAGCAAAATTTCACTCTCTCTCTCTAGAATTCTCTTTATCTTCCTATTTAATGCTTTAAAGTGAGTTTTCTCTACACTTTTGTTCTAAGAACCTTTGCCAAACATCGTCACCTTGGAGCTAAGGTTCTTTGAGGCTTGGTTTGAGGTCTTAAGCTTGGCTTTGGCTCAGAAATTGTGTTGTTTGTTGCTGTGCTTCAAGGGTAAGGACTTGTCCCTTTTAAGCTTTGCTTTAGTTTATTGTTTGGTCATCTTTACATCCTACTTTGAGGCTGGTTTTAACCTCCAAAAAACTCTGTTTTTAAGGTTTTAAAATGGTGGTTTGAACCTTGCTTAGTTAGGGGGTGGTTTCCTCCCTTTGCTCTTTGGCTTGTAAAGCCTTTTGGGCCATCTTTCAAAGCTTTTGAAACACCCTTTTCTTGGCCTTTTAACCACTGAATTCCAGAGGAATTTTAGTAGTAAAAAGTTGGTTTTGAGGTCCAAAAGAGGAGGGGGTGGCCTCCCCTCCTTATGTCTTGTTTGCATGTGTAGTTGGCCTAGCATGTGAGCATGTTTTTCTACCTCCTTATGACTTGATCTCAGCATGTTTTGGTCACTGATTTGGCATGCTTTAACTCTGTTTTGGGTGGTCTTGGTCATATGACTCATGCTTTGTATAGCAATAGTGTAAAGGCCTTCACTAGCTTTGTGTTTCAAGGTCTCTAACATGCTTTGCATGGGTTGTTTACTTGCTATGGCATTGTTTTGCATGTGTTTTTAGTGCATGTAGCTCTGTCACACTCTCACTTCTATCACTCTTTTATTGCTTTTGAGAGTTGTGCTTTGAGCCTTGTTTGTGAGCCAACACATGAGCGTGATTTTCTTGCTTTTTATGCTTCTATCTCAGTAAGTTTTGGCTACTGATTTGGCATGTTTAAGCTCTGTCCAGAGCTGGTTTGGTCATTTAAGCTTAGTATCGCATGCCTCTAGTGTAATGCAATTCACTAGCTTTGATGTTTTTGGCTTTTAACATGTTGTGCATGTGTTGCTGGCATGTTTTTAGCATTATTTTTCATGCCATTTCAGTATTGAAAATTCTGCAACCTCCCTCATTTCTTCATTTTTCTGTTTATTTTAAGGGGTGGTTGACCTTATGATTGTGTTTAAGCTTGAGATAGAGTTCATACTCAATGGCTTTAACTCTCTCTTTGAGGGTTCCTCCTAGCCAATAGCATGATCTCTCTAATGTCTTAAACCATCCTTTGGTTGACCCCTCTCTCATTAGAGGACAATCACTTTGGACAAATTGACTAAAGAATAGCATGGTAATGCTAAAATGAGTAAACAAAATGAGCAAAGTAAAACTTGAGCAAGATAAGCATGTTGTTTGCATTGCATGTGTTTGGATCGGATGTTAATCCAAACACAATAAAAGTGGGACATTTCATACTCAAAGTGATGAAACGTCTCACATTTCTTGGTCGTCGTCACCCTTGATCATACATGATAGGGTGGTGGCATTTTGAGTCTTATGTGTGCATTCACTAAGCTTGTACAAGCTTGGTTCTTTAGCCATCATGCATGAAAATGCTTGATTTGTGGCTTGAGAGTGAAGTGCCTTACTCCTTTGAGCTTGAGGCATGATAAAGAGGTGGCAGTACACACATTCCTTGAAAAATACACTGCTTTGCCTTTGTTTGCTCTCCATTGCAGCAAAAAAGAGAACGACAGCCACAAAAAGTGGCCGACCGGCCAGCAGTAGTGGCTGACAGCCACCTATGGTAGCCGACCAGCCATCAGTGGAAAAGTTCTTCAAAGTATTCATGTTTTGGAGCAAAGGCAGTCTGTTAATTAGTGTAAGGTTCAAAGATCAAAGCAAAGTGCAAACAAAGGCATCCAAAGGCAAGGCGGTGGATTTTCGGGAAGAAGCCAACCGAGCATGCATGTCTCCCTCGTTCGCGAGGCCGTTTTATTGCTTTAGTTAGTTAGCGTAGCTAATTATTAGATTCAATTTGGTTTGTAATAATTAATTAGCTTAGAATAGTTAATTATTTGTTTTGTAATAATTAGCTTAGCTTAGATTAGCTTAGCTTATTTATTTGGACCCTCCTTCAAGAGGGCACAATGTTGTAATAAGTGTGCGTGCGTGTGTGCATGTCTTCCAACACCACGTCTTTCTCCCTTTTATTTATCCGCTTTCGGTGGTTAGATTAGGGCACGTTTTGATTAGCATACCTTATACTTGCATGTTTGCATCATTCATTTGTCTTACATGCAGCGGGCTTGGCGCATCATTCAAACTGCATTGTATTTCAATACCTATTTGAATACATGTATCAAATTGTTGCATTCATATGCCATCTTAGATAGCCGAGCCTATTAGTTGCATTATTGCATGTGTTGCATTAGGCATCTAGCATAGTTAGGATCATGCATATTTCTAACTAGTTTTTGTTTTGGCTTAAAGTACACTGTAAATTTTAAGCTTTAGCATACTTGCATGAGTGTGAGTGTTTCCATGATAGCATGCTTGCCATGAGGCTATTTGCTTAAGTGATTAACTACATGAATGCCTGTGGATGAAGGCTTTGTTGCTTGAATTGAAACAATTCAATAATTGTGAGTTTTAAGCCCACTTTGCGAAGTGGCAAATCATGTTTTAAGCCCATCATGTTTGGTGGCAAATCCGCGCTTTAGCCCACTTGAGGGTGGCATTTTCAAACCATTTTCAAAAACAAACATGAATTGATTTGTTCCAATTTTGCGATTTAGTCTATACTTGCTTGTGTGTGTCACATAGTAAAGTTAGCTAATAATCAGAATAAGAACACATGTGTTTATAAAACAACATATCATGCTTAGTAGAGGCCGATCTTTGATCGGGCGAGTGGGGGTGCTCATTTTAGGACCTTCCCCTCTCGTATCCAAGTTCTCGAGCCGAGGCAACTTTGGTGATGACAGACACGTGGCCTTTGGCACGAGTCAGGGTTTCCTAAATTTTTCAAAAACAAAACATTTAAGTGGCGACTTTGTAATCTGGGATAGCAGTCCAGTTTTGGCATTATTCGATTTAAAATCTGATTTTCCAAAAATGATTTTCCGAATTGGACTCTTTGGTGTTTATCAGTCTCACGTTGCACTTTGTGAGATTAGATTCAAAACCGTGACAGGAGTCCGAACTGTAGGACCAATTCGCACCTCTCCAAAAGGGGGCGCGCGAAGAAAGTCGAGTCTACACCAAGGCTATCTAATATGTGTGTCGAGGACACGAAATGGGCCTAAGGCCGTCTTAATATGATTGCGGTCATGATCACAAGTATAAATATGCGCATAGATATAAATATGAAAATGATGGACCTGAGATCATTCAGTATGTATATGCACATAGATATGAATATGGAAATGATGGACCTAAGGTCGTTCAGTATGAATATGCGCATAGATATGAATATGGAAATGATGGACCTAAGGTCGTTCAGTATGAATATGCGCATAGATATGAATATGGAAATGATGGACCTGAGGTCATTCTGCATTATGATTGGGCCCGAGGCCGTTCTATAATATCATTGGACAAGTATTTTGGACCCGACGTCGTTCTGTATGAATGAGAACTTGGACCCGAGATCGTTTTGCCCCTCTGATATACCTTGAATATTATGGATTGAACTTGAAGTCGTTCTGACTTGGATTCACATGTATTATGCATAAATATGAATTACTTAATTAAGAATCTCATTTATATAGCCTCTTTACTTTGGTATTATTCACTGGGCGTTAGCTCACTCTTTATTTATATATATGTAGGTGTAGGTGAGCAATTGGAGGATCAACATTAGAGTTTGCACAGGAGTCTGCCTCTTTGTCAAGCCACCCAAGAGTGCCTCCATGTAAAGGCTTTGTTTTGTTTTGTTTTGTTTTGTCAAGCTTGGGATAATTTTTATACTTGGTTGGAAGCCCTTCACGCAGTGTGAGATATGATATAAAATATGTCTTCGTACATGTATATATAGAAGTGTGTTAAGAATGTTTTAATTACTGCAATTGATCATGTACGCATAGCTCAATGGACATCATCATTTTTTTTTTTTGCTACTGCTTCAGGCCCCAATAAAATTAAATATTTTGAAATTTTGTCTTTGAGGTCGTAGGTAACCTACGGATTACTGGCCAGTCATGACACTAAACCTATAGGGGTAAGTTTGGATTGTGATAGTCAAGCCAGACCAACACAGAAGGGGAGCAAGTACAGCCAGTAGTGCAATTTGGCTCATTCTCCCCAATGTCAATCAATATAGTCTACGCGCTGCTGCAGGAGTTTCAAGCTGAAGAAGGAAACCAGGGGGGGTTAGGAGGATAAGCCAGTAGAAGTTTCCAGTGAGGACTCACAAACCAGCATAGTCCAGGATGAGATTAAAGTAGCCAAGCCTATGGAGTTTGATGAAGAACATGAAGAGGTAAGCATTGTTACTTTATCATACCCTTTTGAATATCCTACATCGTCAATGACTCAATATGTTAAACCTTTGTACATTAAGGCATACTTTGATGGGATAGAAATGAACAGGGTATTAGTGGATAATGGGACAGCAATAAAATTGCTTCCTTATTTATCTTTGAGGAAATTGGATAAGAGGAACCCCAAATTGATCCTAACAAGCACGACCATTGCTGGTTTTACTGGGGACAAGCAGATGGCCCAGGGCATACTACTTATTAATTTAAGTGTGGGGACAAGGGACTGCATGACTGCCTTTTTTTTTGTCATAGACAGCAATGTCAAGTACAATGCCTTGCTTGGTAGAGATTGGATCCACACCATCAAGTGTGTGCCCTCTTCTTTGCATCAGAAGATGATGATAGCCCTGAGCAATGGAGAGACAGAGGAAATAAATGCAAACCCACAGCCTTTTATTGTTTGTGTAGATTTTGCAGAAGCAAAGTTGAATACTGAGGGGTGGTTCCACTAAGCATGCTGAGGAAGCCTGATGCAACAGCCAAAGTAACGGCTGATAAGGAGTTGGCACACCTGAAACATCTAGTACAAGAATGTGCTGATGATAAATTTGACTACATCATCAAGGATACCAACAATGCCTGGTTGTAGACAGGAGGATCAAGAAGCCAGACCATTGACTTTGGTGAAGTTTTCCACATTGGACATGGAGGCAATAGTCCAGAAAGTTCAGAAAGAAGAAAGGGAAGCCATGATGATTGGCCGTAAACATGAGCAACAGGAGGCCACGCCATTGGCTCTAAGTAAGTATTTTGCATTGGACATTGAGACTAATGTCTAGGAAATACGGGAAGAATAATCTCTATAGACAGATTTTGTCTATGAAGAAGAAAGTAAAGATGCTGAACCAGGAAGGGTTGTGACAGATCAGGATAAAAAGGTTGCTTTGAAGCCGGAAGAAGCTAAAGGAGAAGCATTGGTAAGTACTCAGATGCAAGATTCTTTGGAAGAAGTCAATCTAGGAGAAGCATTAGTACAACAACCTACATACATTAGTGCTTGGTTGGATCCCATAGCCAGGAACTAGTTATTGGCTCTCTTGAAGAAATATAAGGATTGTTTTGCTTGGTCTTATAATGATCTTTCTAGATTGGATAGGTCATTAGTGGAACATAGACTTTCAGTCAAGCCAAATTTTAAACCATACAAGTAGAAACCTAAATGAATGAGCCCTGAGGTGGTTCAGAAAGCGAATGAGGAGATTGCTAGGCTCCTCAAAGCAGGCTTTATCAGAACAGCCAGGTATGTTGAGTGGCTATCTAATATTGTGCCTGTGATAAAAAAAATAATAATAACAAATTGAGGGTATGCATTGATTTCAGAAATCTAAATTTGACAACTCCTAAGGATGAGTAACCCATGCCTGTAGTGGATCTGCTGGTGGACAGTTCAGCAAGGCACGGGGTCTTGTCTATGATGGATGGACACTCTGGCTACAACCAAATATGCATAGTAAATGAGGAAGTTCACAAGACAACTTTCAAATGTCCTGGGAACATTGGGACCTTCGAATGGGTTAAGATGCCATTTGGATTGAAGAATGTCGAGGCAACATATCAGAGAGCAATGAACACCATCTTCCATGATCTCATTAGAGGGTACCTGGAGTGTTTTATTGATGATATTGTGGTAAAGTCTCAATCTATGGAAGAGCATCTGGTCCATCTGACATTAGCCTTCGAAAGCATAAGGAAATTCAAGTTAAAGCTCAATCCACTCAAATGTGCTTTTGGTGTATCAGCTGGAAACTTCTTGGGGTATATAGTACACAAGAAGGGAATACAGATTGATCAGAACAAAGCCAAAGTCATCATTGAAGCCAAACCTCCATCAAGTAAAAAAGACTTGCAAAAATTCCTTAGTTAGGTTAATTTTCTTTGAAGATTTATTTCTAACATTGCTGGGAAAATTGAAGTTTTTTCTTCTTTGTTGAAGTTAAAAGATGAAGAAAAATTTATGTGGGCAGCAGAGCATCAAGCTATTTTTGAAGGAATAAAAGCCTATTTGGCCAAGCCTCCAGTGTTAATGCCACCAAGGAAGGACAGACCTTTAAAGTTATACATTGTTGCAGTTGAAAAATCATTAGGAGTTTTTCTGGCTCAGGACAATGAAGAGGGCAAGGAGCAAGTAGTTTACTACTTTAGTAGGTTTTTAAACTCTTGTGAATGTAAATACTCAGCTGTTGAAAAGCTGTGTTTACTTTTGTACTTCACGGCAATAAAATTAAGATATTATCTTTTACCTACTGTTGTCTTGGTAATTGCAACCCCATATTTGGTTAAGTATATGTTATCTAGACTTATATTTAAGAGAAAGAATGGGCAAATAGATTCTAGCTTTGTCAGAATTTCATTTGGAGTATGTCCTCCAAAAGGCAATAAAAGGTCAGGTATTGGCCAACTTCTTAGCTGATCATCCATGTCAAACAGAAAATCAAGAAATAATGGAACTTGACACAACAGATTTGGAGCCATGGCAGGTGTGGTTTGATGGATCAAAGGCTAATGGTCTAGTGGGAATTGGTGTTGTGATTAAATTATCACGAGGGGTAGAAACCACACATCGTTTCAAAATTGATTAGACTACTTGTTCCAATAATCAAGCTGAGTACGAGGCCATGGTTATGGGACTTAAGATACTTGTTGGTTTACAAGCTCATGCAGCTAACATATTTGGAGATTCCTAATTAGTAATTAATCAAGTAAAAGGAATTTTTAAATGTCAAAGTGCAAGCATGTTGTCATACTATGTTGCTGCTGTACATTTGCTTTCCCATTTCTAAGTGGCAAATGTAACTTACATCCCAAGATTCATGAATCACAAGGCTAATGATGTGGCATAGAAAGTTTTGAATTTTAGAAAAAAGGATAGTGCTCAAATAGATATGAGCTAGGCTATATACCAAAAACTGATATCACCTTTAGCAAAACGAGGTATATTGGTAGAAGCCAATCAAAATGACTTGGAAGAGTAGGATTGGAGACATCCAATCATTCAGTATTTGACTAGCCTTTCTTCAAAGGCCAGTAGGAAGCTTAAACTACAGTCAATGCAGTTCATAGTGTATGGGAATGCTTTTTATAAAAGAGGGCCAGATGGTCTTCTATTAGAGTGCTTGGAACCAAAGGAAGCATTGATTGCCATGGCTGAGGTGCATGAAGACATTTATGGTGCTTACTAGCCTGGTGTGAAGATGAGATGGTTGCTTCAAAGGCATTCTTATTACTGGCCAACCATCCTTAACGATTGCATAAAGTATGCAAAAGGTTGCCGAGCATGCTAAAAGCAAGGTATGATAAGACATGCTCCAATAACTGCCCTACATGCAGTGGTGAAGCCTTGGCCTTTTAGAGGATGGGCAATAAACATGGTAGGGAAAATTTACCCACCTCTTCGAAGCAACGTTGTTTCATTCTAGTGGCTACAAACTACTATACTAAGTGGGTTGAGGCTAAGCCTTATAAGACTATAGATCAAACAGAGGTGAGTGACTTCATCAAGGAATTAATTCATAGGTTTGGTATTCCACAGACCATAACTGTAGATAATGAGACTGTGTTTGATGGATCACAGTAGAATTTGAAATTAGTCTTGTTAATTCCACCCCCTATTATGCACAGGCAAATGGCTAAGCAGCGTCATCTAACAAATCCTTGAAGAAAGGAATACAGAGGTTGTGGAGGACAATCCTAGAGATTGGCACAACTTATTGTTAGATGTATTATAGGCTTATAGGCCTTCCCAAAGATCAAGCACATGAGTTACCCCTTATGCCTTAGTAGATGGGCACGATGCAGTATTGCCTAAGGGTCAAATTCCAATATCATCTAAATACTGATCAGTATCATCAAAGCATGCATTTGGAATTAGATGATATGGATGAAGCTAGAATTTTGGCGTTAAATAACATCCTTTTGCAAAAGAGAAAGACAGGCAAAAGCTATAATAAAAGGGTCTAACACATCAGCTTTGATGAGGGAGACTTGGTGTGGAAAACAATACTTTCAATAGGAATTAAAAGTCACAAGTTTGGCAAATGGTCACCTAATTGGGAGGGACCATACCAAGTCCATAAAGTATTGCCTAGAGGAACTTACCATTTGAAGAATCTGAATGGGTATGTGCATCCTAGGAAAATTAATGGTAGATATTTGAAGCATTATTACCCAACTTTGTGGGAAGCACAAGAAGTATAGAGTCACCACATGGAAACATCAAGAAGAAACAATAAACACTTGTGTAAATAACAATGTTTCATTTCATAACAAGTCTAGTACATTTTGCCACAATTTGGCCCAAAATTCATTACAGTGTTTCAACTGTTCCTTTACAATGAGCTATCTATTTCTAAGTGCTGAGAATAGTTGAATGGCAATATTCATCTCCTGACTACGGTTTGATAGCCCCTAGTGTGAAGAATGTAGCTTCTCTGGATTTTGCTCCAAAGCCAAGTTGACTACTGCTAATTCCTTCTTTAACTCTACCTTCCTATGTAGAAGTTGGGCATGAAGCTGTGTGGCAGAGGAGTGTTGTCCCTTTAGCATTGAGACTTTAGAATAGACATGAGAGACAAACTCCTTGTCTTTTAAGAGTTCTTTCTCTGCAACCTTGGTTATTTGATGGATGTTGACATAAAAATTAATGGTTGCTGCGGCCTGGGACAAATGACCTCTAAAGGCAACATTGGTCTACTTAAAGTGCCCGCAACATTGGAGGAACCCATTCTTGATTATTGGCTTTTGTAAAGCCTCGACTGAAATCCTCCAAAGCAAGTGCCTAAGTTCATCTGAGAGAGGGAGATGGTGGACTCAGTAGCAGAAAAGCCCTTAATTATCTGTAGAAAGGAGTCAGCTAAGTCGAATAGCTTAGTCTCACTGCCAGGTGAAAGCATTGGTGTAGATATACCAAATAAGTTTGCCAGCTGAGCTTCGAAGATGTCCATCTCTTCTTTTGACAAGGGGATTGTGGAGGAGCTACTGTGGAAGGCAGTGTTGGAGAAACTGGTGCAGGAGAAGGAGAGGAAGGTGCCTCAACAGTGTCCATAGTCCTAGCCACCAGCAGGTCCAAGGAAGGGAGACTGGTGCAGGGTATTGGAGAAAGTGTTAATGTACTACTAGTGCCATCCCTAGAAGTACTAGCTGCCAATGAAGGAGTAGTAGTAGAGATACTCTCAAAAGGTAAAAGGGTGACCAGGACTCTGGGAGGTGTAGAAGCAAGCAGAGGTAAGGTGATGGTCGCCAGGGGCTAGTTGAGGAACTCAACAGGATTAAGAGAAGGGAAAGAGAGGATGATTGGCAGATCAAGCCTCAAAGGAATTAAGGAAAGGTCATAGAGAGTATAAAGACAGGGGTTAGAAATAGCATTTGCAGAGGCTCTACACTCATTGGAAAATTGATGTCCATTTTTCCTTTTCCTTTTAGTTCCTCTTTTAAATCTGTAGGGCTCATGAATGATCTTTCAGTTCTCTATGGAGAGAAAGGAGATGGTAGTGCCAAAGGTATAGGTAGGCTAGTTACTGCTGCATATCAAAAGAAAAGAGAAGAGGTATAAAGGCAATGCTGCAGGAATATGCCAAAACAAGAGGTATTGTAAAGGGACAAAGAGAATTACTAGCAACTGCAATAATAGTAGCTGGAGAACTGCAAAGAGTGTGATGTTCAACAGTTTTACTTTTCCTTGCAGCCTTCTTCTGTGCTACCTCAACAGTTGCAACCTCTTCCCTTGAAATCTTCTACTGTCTCTTCTTCTCATATCTTTGAAATACAATGACCTCCTTGGCCTGTTCCTTCTCTACCACCTTGGCAACTGCTTCATGAGCAAAGTCCATTATAAGTTGGGCAATGGGAGAAATTGGTTTCTTTCTCCTTCTCAATGGGGCCTCCTTTTTATCTTCTTCCTCTTCTTCTGAGGGGACCTTAGGTGCCTCTTCCACAAGATCAAGCTTGAGTTAGTCCTTTCTTTTCTGCTATTTACCCTTCAGTGTCTCCAGGGCATGTCGTCTCTGAGGTGAGGCTTCTTGCGAAGCTCCTATACTAGTAAAAGAAACATTTAGTAGAAGAACAATATAAAGGAAGGAAAAAGACAGGCAAAAGAAGAAGTAAAGCTTATACCCTTTTTAAGAGAGGCCCTAGCGATTCTAAGTACAGGAGCAGCGGGAGCAGAAGTAATGGTGATACTAGCCTCTACAGTTGTGGTTTCCCCACCTTGGACTGGCACGTTCAGTTCTTTCAAGAGCTTCAAGTGGGAGTGGCAAGCTGCACTTCCATATTTACTGACCACCAGTCTTGGAATCTTTTCATGACCCCACTATGATTGATGAAAGACACGAATTCAAACTTAGAGAAGTCATGTGCAGCTTTGATTCTACCTGGATTTTGGCACTTTTAGGTTTCTGGTCTCAAGGTCAAAATTAAAGAGGCTGTAGAGGGGTATAGGGATCCCCTGAGTAAGCCCAAACTGCCTTGCAAATTGGGACGGGCAGTACACCTCAAAAATGCACTTGTAAGCCTTGGGATTTGGGGTGCCAATGAAGAGCTCCCTTAGAATCAAAATAGAGCCCATATTTCCTGGTGGACAGGCCTAGAATAAGTAGCATCAGCTAAAAAGGCCTTCAACCATGTTGGCCAAACAGTAGCATCAAAGGGGCGGAAAAAGGAAGGGCCGATGGAGGTTGGTAGGTGATGTGGAAATAAAAAAAAATAATGAGCAAAACTAGAGGGATATAGGGAAACTCTAGCATACTTCTCTCTATATGTGGTGGGCTCTTGCACCAAAAATCTTAAGCTACGAGAGCGGAGGTCAATGAAATAGGCAAAAAGCCAGAGTTAAAGGACCCAAATGGGACCCCCTTGATTAGGCTCTAGAGGCCTCTCACAAAATTGAGAACAAGCCCTATATACATGGCCAAGAACGTAAAGGGCCAGGGCTATCCTCTTCCTTGAATCCAGAGCCTTGGCAAAGGGGACAAATTTGGACATTATCTTTTGAGAGGAAGTACAAAAGAGGAATTTACAAAGCCAATAGAGGATAAAAGAAAAGAGCTCGCGGTCGTTCATAGGACCTTCCCTTTTATTCCTAAATGCTACAAAGTCACTATGGGAAGAATTCGAAGAAGGAACGGAAAAGGAGACCTTAACCACCAAATCTATGAGGACCATTACACTACAAGCATACTATACAATGTATAAATGAAGCTAACTCATAAAAACAGTCATAAAATAGTCCTACAATAGTCCAAAAAAAATGCTGAAATGAAGACAAAAACAACTACAATAACAAGCTAAAATATTGAGGGATTAAAGCTAGCACATGAGCACAATAAGGGGAGGCTAACCCCTCCATTTTTGGGACTTCAAAACATGATTTTAGCCACTGAAAAACCCTGAATTTCAGGGGTAATAAATCTCAAAAACAATTGATGAGTAACTATTACAAATCAACTAATTAACTAACTTAGCTGATTAATTATTACAACACAAATGAATCTGAACAACTAGCTAATATAAGCTAATTAAAGCAATTAAATTAATTAACTACCTAAGCTACTTAATTACAACACATTTGAACTAGTTAGAAACAACTAACTAATAAAACAATAAACAGAAGACTGCCTCACGGGCGAGAGAGACATGCATGCTCGGTTTGCTTCGCCCGGAAAATGCATTGCCTTGCCATAAGTTGTCTCTGTTTGCACTCACGGTGACCTCAGAACATCGAACACACTTTCAGGTTGCATCTGCCTCAAAACAAGAGCATTCTAGACAAATTTGCTGCAAGTGGCCGGCAAGCCACTTAAACTACTCGGCAAGCTACTTAAATTGGCCAGCAGGCTAGTAAAGTGGCCGACCGGCCACTTCCCTTTCCAAAATCCCAACTTTGCTGCAACAGAGATCAACAAAGGCACAACAATGCATTTACAAGGAAATGTGTGCACAACTACTCTCCTTATCATTTCTCAAGCTCAAAGGAGTGTAGTACTCGACTCTCAAGCCACCAATCACGCATCTCAATGCACGATGGCCAAAGAGCCAAGCTTGAACAATGTTAGTGAATGCACAAACAAGACTCGAAGAGCCTCCACCCTATCATGCATGATCAAGGGTGTCGGCGACCGAGAAACGCAACACGTTTCATCACTTTGAGTATGAAACGTGCCACATTCCTCGTGTTTGGATTAACGTCCGATCCAAACACAATGCAATGCAAACAAATGCTCATCTTTCAATGCTAAAGTGGCATACACAAGACTCTAAGACCACGGCCTTATCATGAGTGATCAAAGGCAATGGAGACAAAGGGGATTGGCTCACTTTCATCACTTTGAGTATGAAGTGGACCAATCCACCTTGTGTTCAACATAACGTCCGGTTGAACACGATGCAATACAAACAACATATGTAATGCATGCTCAAATGCCAAATACGTTAAGCTAGTAAAGAGCATCACTCAAGAGGCATGCATTATCAATCTCAAATGACCAAACCACATATGGACAGACCTAAGATGCTCCAAAACAGTGGCCAATACACACCAAAACCTAGGCACAAAAAGAAAGGAACGCATGCTCATCCATTTGCTCGCAAGCAAGGCACAAAACTTAATTTTCAAACACATTGAAAGAATGACATATATGAGAGCATGACAGAGGTATACGTACTGAAATCATATGCCAAACGATGACATAGCATGCTAACAACACAAGTATGGCATGCTAGAGTCCTTAAGCATTAAAGCTAGTGAAGTACACAACACTAGGGCTATACAATGTAATGCTCAATGGACTAAACCAACCCTAGCTTAATTAGCAAACCTAGTTAGTTGATTTATTCGGACCCTCCGTCGAGATGGCGCAATGTTGTAATAAGTGTGTGTGTGTGTGTGTGAATGTCTTCCAACCCCACGTCTTTCTCCCTTTTATTTACCAGCTTTTGATGGTTAGTTTTAGGGCATGTTTCAATTAGCACACTTATACTTTGCATGTGTGCGTCATTCATTCGTATTGCATGCACTGGGCTCGGCGCATCATTCAAACTACATTGAATTTCAATACTTACTTGAATACGTGTTTCAAAGCATGTTATCGAATGTTGCATTCATATGCCATCTTAGATAGCCGAGCCTCTTTAGTTGCATCTTGCATGTGTTGCATTAGGCATCTTAACATAGCTAGGATCATGCATGATTACTAACTAGCTTTTGTTTTGGCTCTGAGTACACTGTAAGTGTTTATGCTTTAGCATCTTGCATGTATGTAAGTGTTGCCATGATAGCATACTTGCCATGAGGCTATTTACTTAATTGATATAACTATATGAATGCCTGTGGATGAAGGCTTCATTACTTGAATTGGAACAATTCATCAAAATGTGAGTTTTAAGTCCACTTGAAGTGGCAAATCATCATGTTTTAAGCCCACCTTGTTTGGTGGCAAATCCGCGTTTTAGCCTACTTGCGAATAGCATCTTCAAACCACTTTCGAAAAAACAAACATGAGATGTTTTGTTCCAAGTCGAGCGATTTAGTCTATACTTGTATGCTGTGCACATCACGTAGTAAGTTAGATTAATAACTAGAATAAGAACACATGTGTTTTCAAAACAACATATCATGTTTAGTAGAGGCCGATCCTTTGATCGAGCGAGTGGGGGTGCTCATTTCAGGACCTTCCCCTCTCGTACCTAAGTTCCCGAGCCGAGACAACTTTGGTGATGACGGACACGTGGCCTTAGGCACGAGTCAGGGTTTCCTAAATTTCCCAAAACAAAATATTTAGGTGGCGACTCTGAATCTGGCAAAGTAGTCCATGTTTGGCACTTTTTGATTAAAATCGATTTTCCAAAACGATTTGCCGGATTTAGACTCTTTGGTGATTTATCAGTCTTGCATTGCACTTTGTGAGATTAGTTTCAAAACCGTGACAAGAGTCCGAACTGTAGTAGCTAGAACCCAATTCACGCCCTCGCACGGAGAGAGTTCGGGTCGGTCTATAGAGGCAAAAGCTATGGCTGAAAGATTATCACACCATAGAATAGGAGTGGGAACAATAGGCAAACCCAAATCAATAAGCATTTGTAACTAATTTAGTTCGGCTGTAGCTTAAGCCAATGAGCTGTATTCTACTTCTACGGATGATCATGAGACAGTTGGCTGCTTTTTAGCAGACCAAGAAATTAAGTTTGAGCCAATAAATACACAATATATTGAAGTAGACTTACAATCCAAAGCATCTCCATCCCAATTAGAATAAGAGAAAACTTGTAGATGAAAAGAACTGGGATTGAAAGTGAGACCATGAGAAAAAGTCTAAGAATTCTTTTTACTACAGCAAAATGTCCATTAGATGGAGCATGCATGTGTTCACAAGCCTGATTAACAGCTAGAGACAAATCATGCCTAGTTATGGTCAAGTATTGTAAGGCTCCCACCAAGTTTCTATAAAGCTCAGGTAGATGAAAAGGCAAAGAATCCTATGGACTAGCAGAAGGCTTGACAGACATGGGTATGGGATAAGGTTTGCAAGATGTCATACCAACTTTAACAAGAATCTCAGAGGCATATTTGTGTTGGGTGAGAAAATAAGAATCACCAATAGACTTAATTGAGATGCCCAAGAAATAAGAGATGTGACCAAGCTCTTTCATAGCAAAAGCAGTGTGCATGTGTTGAACAAGTTCTTGAATTTAAGAAATACTACTGCTAGTGAGTAGAATGTCATCAAGATAAACAAGTAGGATAGTGATAGAGGAAGTCTTCTAGATGAACAGAGAATTATCACAATAACTGTTAACAAACCTTTGGCTAATGAGAAATTTAGAAAATGTAGAGTACCATGCCTAAGGGGCTTGTTTGAGACCATAGAGAGCCTTCTTAAGTTTGCAAACATGATGAGGGTAAGATGAATTTGAAAACCCAAGTGGTTGTAACATGTATACCTCTTCCTCCAATGTTCCATGAAGAAAAGCATTACTTATGTCAAGCGGCTTAAGTGGCCATTGATAATGTAAGGCAATGCACAGCAACATCCTAATAGTAGGTTGTTTAGCTACAGGGCTGGAAGTTTTATTGTAATCAACCCCCTCTTGTTACAAAAATCCCTTAGCAACCAACCTGGCCTTGTGCTTAGTAATAGTGCCATCTGATTTTCTTTTGATCTTAAATACCCACTTGTAACCAATAAGTGTTTTGGAAGAAGGAAAAGGGACAACAGACCAAGTCCCTTGCTGCATAAGAGCTTTGTACTCATCTTGCATAGTAGCAGTACAGATCGGATATTGAAGAGCAAGTTTGTAATTGAGAGGTTCAATGTCAGCAGTGGAAGAAATAGGAGCAGTCATAGTGGAGGTAGCCAAGCATTGAGTATGAGATTTGGACCTAGTGGTCATGAGGTGAGTATTAAGAGAAGAAGTGGAGGAATTTGAAGAATAGAATGTAAGAGTGGAAAATCAATGGAAATATACTGAATAGGAAAGGGATTAGGGAAAGAAGTGGATGGTTGGGAGGGTAAAATAGAGTTGGAGACAAAAGAGGAAGGATCAGAATAAATAGGGGAGATAAAAAAAGGAGAAAGAGATGAAACTGAAGATATAATAGATGAACTGAGAAAGGGAAACAGAAGGTGCAGTCTAGAAGAAACATTCAAGATCAGGCACAGAGGGGACTGGAGAAAAAGAAAGCTGAGAAGATGAAGAAGATTGAGACAGAGCAAATGGAATACTATCTTCATGAAAAGTGGCATGCCTAGAAAGAAAAATTGTACCAAAAAATGGATCCAAACACCCATATCCTTTAACTGAAGGATGATATCCCAAAAATACACAAGCTACAGACTTGGGCTGCAACTTATGAGATGTTTACGGTTTGACCCATGAATAACACAAACATCCAAACAGTTTCATAAGCTCATAGGATGGAATTTTATGATAAAGCAACTCATATGGTGATTAATGATTGAGTTGAGAACTAGGCATTCTATTGATAAATTGAGTAACAACAAAGATAGCATCAAACCAATATTGAAGAGGAACAGAAGAATGATAAAGCAAAGTTATGGCTGTTTCAGTGATATGACTATGTTTCCTTTCAAAAACACCATTCTGAGAAGAAGTGTAAAGACAAGAAGCTTGATGAAGGATGTCATGATTTTGTAAAAATTTGGCCATGGAGTATTAACAAACTTAGTGCCACCATCTGTTCTAAGCAATTGCAAACTAGTAGAAAATTGGTTTTCAACAAAAACCTTGAATTCTAAGAACTTTAAAAAAAATTCACTTTTATAGCACAAAGGGTAAAGTCATGTGAATTTAGTAAATTCATCAACAAAAAACACATAAGATTTAAAACTAGAACAAGAAGCAATAAATGGTCCCCAAACATGACTGTTATTAATGAGAATCATCTGTGTACAGTGGAATTGGAAAGAGAAAATTGAAGTTTATGATTTTTAGAGACACAACAATCATGACAAGGATGTGACACACCCTTTGTTTTATTTATAGCAAAAGTAAAATGCTTTTTCATGTAAGCGAACTTCAAGGAAAAAGGATGGCCCAATTGCTTATGCCATATAGATTCTGAGGCAAATGCATTACTAGGACTAAAATAGATAGAGGAGAATGCAGAAGAAGGAGCATGTGACACATGAAAGTCTGGAAAATGATAGAGGCCATAAGAATTAAACCCTTTATGTAAAATGGCCTTGGTGTTGTTGTCCTGAACAACAAAAGCAGAGTCATTAAAAGTAATAGTGCAATTTTTGTCTTTAGTGAGTTAATGCACAAAGAGCAAATTTGAAGAAACAGAAGCATATAAGATTTTGTTCGGTTTAAAAGAAAAATGAGGAGTTGGAAGTAAGCTCTTACCCGTGTTAAGAATAGGAAAAGATTGGCCATTGCCAACAGTGATTTTCTTAGAGCCTTGATAAGGTTGATACACTTAGAGATTGCTCAAATCATTAGTGATGTAATCAGAAGCAACTGATAAGATTGATCAAGCCGATGCCAACAATCAAAGGCAGTGTGGTTATTTTTACAACAAATTTGACATATCAAATTTTGTCTACCTCGACCTCTATTAGGAAACCTACCACCTCCTTTGGAACCACCTCTATAACCACCTCCTTTGTTGGCGTGAAATGAAGAATGTCTTCTTGAATAAGAAGAACTAGAACCAAAATTGGAGTTTGAACTCCTAGATGCAGCATAAGCAACAATAGTTTCATGTGCTTGAAGCTTTTTTTTGTTTGTTTAGACTCAATATGAATTGATTCAGAACAAACATGGAAATAGCTTCAAATATTGCCCCAATAGTTGTCTTTAAAGCATCAAATTCATCAGGCAATCCATTTAATGTAAGCAAAACTAGGTCTTCTTTATCAACAAAAGATGAAGCAAGAGCCAATTGATCAGCCAAATCTTTGATTTAAGATAAGTATTCTTCAATAGTTCACGATTCCTTCATGAAATTAGAAAGTGTTTCCTAAACTTTAGAGTTATGTTAAAAATGAATAAAACATGAGAAGATCGGAGGTATAAGAGTTGTTGTAATACAACTTAATAGGTGAGCATCAATGGTGTTTCAAACTGCAAATTCTAGATTAAGCACTGCAACTCCATTTGCATCTATGATCTTCAACAGAGGACATGGATATTTCCAATTACAAACCCTAGAAGATCTGTTGCTCAAAGAATATTTAGAAACTGACTACGCCAAATGATGAAATTGGTAGAAGCTAGCTTTACTGTTATGAAAGAATTGAGATAAGAGATTAACAGCTTGAGATTTAGTGGAAGAGAAAATGCCATTGAGGAGTTTCTTCGAAGAAACTCTTTAAAGAAGATGAAGAATTGAAGAACAATATGAATTAGGGATCTAAGCTCATGAGAGCATTATCCTGCTCTGATGCCATGTAGAAATCTTGAAAACAATTCTCATTGATTCAATTAGTAATACATCATTGTATATATATGTACATAGATGACTAATCTATTCTAACTGACTAACAACTATACTTATAACTAACTAATAGTGCAAAGGGAAGAAATATTCACCTCGCTCCATACCTCTTGTCACCAAGCTCGTCTCACTCCGTTAGAACTCCGTCGCACTATGAACAAAACAAAGGTGAGCTACCCGGCGGGTGGGTTTGCCGGAAAATCCCTCCAACGGTCAATTTAGCTTTCTGGGCGAAGAGAGAAGGCAGAGCACTGTCGAGAGAGAGTTTGAATTTTCTTACCACCAACATCTACATGCTCCTCCTTTTCAAGGCTGGCCATGCAGCCTCAGAGATTGTGGGCGCACTACCTCTGTTGTCCTTCTTTGGACAGGCGGCTGTGCTTCCCTCTACATTTCTTACACGTGTAGATACCAAAACCTCCAAACAATGTTTGTTGCACCGCCAAACGGTATTAACGCATACCAAGAATGGATTCACCTCTTCTCATCATTAGTACACGTGGAA
This sequence comes from Camellia lanceoleosa, assembly GCA_025200525.1. Taxonomy (NCBI): domain Eukaryota; kingdom Viridiplantae; phylum Streptophyta; class Magnoliopsida; order Ericales; family Theaceae; genus Camellia; species Camellia lanceoleosa. The sequence goes on along the minus strand of CM045765.1, from coordinate 1,678,821 downwards.
TATTGAACCGAGCTATTACTTGATGAGACATAAACATTATGTTGGATAACTACTACCAAGCAAAACCAAACCGGTCCATCAAAACCAAATGAATGCAGGGTACGCCGTTCCGCATCTCGACCTCACACAGCGATCTCATGGGCAATCTCAATCCCCACATCTGCAGTTCGAACTGTCCATAGCTCGGCCCAACGCATCTGTGCGGACCCAATCAAATACCATGTTCCGTGCAATCCCAACTCAACTAAGCACACGCGTGCCACCATATCCAGTGCGAACCTAACTCGGCCCCACAATGTGTCCAGGCTCAACTTACATGGCGCAACACCAGAATCCGTGCTAGCGTAGTTTGGCCTACTGTTCGACACAACTCTCCCTCTCAATTGCCCCTTAATCCCATCCGAGCTGAGCGCGATTGGGATTACATTTCTGACCAAGCTATCCATTTTGGTCGGTCGCTAAGGCTTGTGCCAGTTATATTGTCACCCATCAATCGGCCGTACTAAGGTTCCGTTTTGTCGATGCTACGTGGCCTCCTCTGGTTGGCTCTGTCCAACCCTACAATTGTCCCCAGTACCTCAGAAATTTGAAAGGTTGGCGCCTCTTTATCATTACCTATATACACGCGTGAGGCCAAACATCATCCCCACACTGTTCATCTCCTTTTTCATGTAAAATCCTAAACCCTTGAGCTCTTGTCTCCTTTACCGTTGTCGTCACTAGTTCCGTTCGCACCGTTTTTCAGCATTTTTCGTCTTTACAAGCACCACAACAGGGGTCAAGGCTGATTGGGTTTTAAATTGGCACCTAAATCCGTAAGTTCTTCTCACTTTCATTTTTTTTTTTTTAACTGTTGTTCTTCGCTTTCTTCTTATCTGAGTCTGTCAACACCTTGCCAGTGCCCCTTTTTTAAGGTAAAACTGGTAAGTATTTGTAGACATTAAGCAAAACTGAAATCAAAGAAACGGATTGGGCCATCATGCCCCTCGTTCCCCTTAGTTTCAACAAATGAACTTCACGTTTAGGATGAACAGCATAAATTCTAGATAAAACCTAGCAAAATCCCAGTTTTAGATCCCAAAACATGATTGAACCGAGCTGAAACTAGTTTGTGGTTCTACCACAGGGCGGTGATAGCGCAAGGGTTGCAGGGGCATTGAATCGAGATAAGAAATTGAATACCGCAGACGAAGGGCCAAAACCGGCCTAATACCCCTAGGTCCCAAACCAAGCTATCAAGCTTCACCCTGATAGCCGAACCAAAACCCTCTTTAATCTTAAAGCCGTGCAGAATATGCCGCACTAACACTTGCACTTGATTTTTATTATGCAAACTGAACTAGAGCCAACCAGGCACACCTCATCCTTAGGAATTGGTGATGCTCACAGACCGAGCAACCATCCGCTGGCAATAACTTAGATTGAATAACGAAATAGAGCTAGGAAAAATGGGCAAGTACTGTTTTATGGTTAGCTCGCCTAGGGCCATGGCCGAGTTCTGTAGGGAATTCAACATTTCAGACGACGTCCACATAGAGTAGGCCAAAAAAGAAGACACTCCATGGGGAAAATTGTTTGCTTGCCCCTTCACTGTGGTATCCATAGTCGAAGGCGGCCTCCGCTTCCCAGTCCAGCCCCTAGTCTGTGAGTTTTTGAGGCAGACTAAGTTGTGCCTAACCTAGGTCTCCAACAACACTTATAAAATAATAAACAACGTGGCTGCGCTGAACCGGATACTCGATCTGAACCTCATCCTTGCCGAGATATTCCACCAATACATACTTAGTAAGAATAAAAGGGGCTTCTACTAGTACCTAAAGGTTAGAAAGGGCTGAGCAAAGCTTGTAGAGGGTAACCCAGATAAAGAGATGAACGATGATGACTTCCTATGGGTGTCTGGCCATTATGAAGACACCGAAGTGCCTATATCGGTCTCGTACATACGAAAAAACTTTGGAAGACACCGAAGACATCACGATTTTAATTTTGTATCTACTTTGTCTCTGCCGATCTAATACTCGCTTTATTTTTACAGATTACAAACTCTTGGCGGACGATTATTCTCACACCAACCAAAAGGTTATCAGGGTTGCTCTACGGCATTCGATCGAAGAACGTGACTCTCATAAATTGCTCAGATACGAGCCGAGCTACTAGCATACTACACCACAAAAAAGCAAGGTCACCGATTTCCTTCGTGCCCTCTCTCTAGAGCCGGATCCAAATCTTCCGCCGATCTGACTTGTTTCCTTAATTACTAGGCAGGAAATGGCTAAAATTCACGCCATCAAGTCCATGATCATTGGCGAACCAAGCGATTCTCCACTGGCTAAGACGGGAAGGCTGTTGAGCAAAATTTGGACAAGTCTTGGCTCTCGCTCTCGCGAACAAGGTGCTAGTCGATCCAATAAGAGACCGAAGCAGACACAGACTGAGCAACAATTGGTCAATGAAGATTCAACTGAGCTGCCATCTGCTGACCAGGGGGAACAAAATGACCAACCTTTGGCCGAGCAAACCACACGCTCCACTGCCTCGCCAGTCTGGTCATCCGAGCTGAAATATAAAAACCAAGCAGTTACCATATCTAATTCGGTCTATGCTGACAAGGACTATTCCTTAGGGTTCAACATGACCAAGGGGCTGCTCCTACCTACAGATATGACAAAGCATGAAGAGCTCTCTGACCTGAAGGTCCTTAGGTCGACTACCAAGTCTATTGTGTTAGTAAGTAGACAACTCACTTTGTTAAGTTATGCTTAGTTTTAGTGCATTAACTGCTTCTGTGCTGCAGGCAGTGCAAGAAAACTATTTTGCCCATGAGCACATAATTTCAGTGTAGCAAAGTTTGAGGGAGGCCATTTCTGACAACAAGGCCAAAACTACTGAGTTGGAAAAACTAAAGGCCACTCAGGAGGCGGTAGTGGCCGAGCGAGACCAGCTTGCCGAGTGGTTGGCAGGGGTAGACGAGGACAAACAGAAGGCCCTGCAAGAAACTAAGGCCAAATACATCGCGGAGCTACGTACGCTCTGTGATGCTCATAGAGCCAAGTTGAAGGAGCAAGTCGACAAGGCCGAGGACCGCGGCTACGCGGAGGGCAAGAAGGTGTATGAGCGACAAGTGAAGGGCACGAAGGACATATTCTTTCAGTGTGGCTGGAATGCTACCACGGAGAAACTTGGCCAATCGTCAAAGTCTGCGATGTTCAACAACCCCCCTCCTGCCTTCATTCCTGCATACATTAAGGCTTATGCTGCTGTCATGCAGCGAGAGCTGATTGATGCGGCCAAAGCAGCTAGCACGGTGGAGGAGCCAGCTACCCAAACTACTAACAATGTTTTGCTGCCTGCAGTCTCTAAAGAAGCATCTCCAAGCAACGACCAGGCCGAGCAAGAGGCCGATCTGGTCCTTGGCTCTGGCGTAGAGACCGTGTTAAATTCGTCCGATAAAGAGGCGGCCGATCAGGAGAACACAGTGAATGTAGATTAGGACCTAGCTTGGACTGTTAATCTCTCCTCCATTTTTTTTTTCTTTTTACGTAACCGAGCTGGCGGCCCACCTTTTGTAATCAAACTCCAGTAGTAATGAAAATCACCATCTTTTTGCTCGCCACGTGCATGTGTCTTCAATTCGTCTGCTTTGTTTTCAATTTGTCTGCAAAGATAAAATTGCTCAGTGAACTTTATCATGCCAAATTTGCACATCGCCGAAATGAAACTGCTCGGTTTAACTTTTGCATTTGCATACATGTAAAATTCCCTTTCGAAATCGGGGAGCACAACTTTCTCCCTGGTGAGCAAATTCAGTTCGGTTTGAGGGAAAATCAATCCATGAGTTAGACAAAGCGCATACTCATTTCTAGGCGAGCAACATCAGCTCGGGTCAATGAGCAAAGTCAGCTTGGTTTCATAGTAGAAGTTGGGTAGAACACCAACTTTTTCTCGGCAAGTAAAATCAACTCGAAGGAGAGCAAATTCAGTTCAGTTCAAAATAGAAGTTGGGCAAAACACCAACTTTTTATTAAAGCGAGCAAACTCAGCTTCAAAAAAGGCGAGCAAAGATCAGCTTAGCCAAATACGAGCAAAATCAGCTTGGTTTTACAGCAAAAGTTGGGCAAAACGCCAATTTTTTCCCCGAACGAGCAAAATCAGCTCGAGAGAATAAGAGCAAAATCAGCTTAGAACAAGTGAACATGGTTAAGGATGGCACCAACTGTTTGCACAGCAAGCAATGTCACCTCGATTTAAGCGAAGTCGGCCAGGTCTTGTGCCCTAATTTTCTCCTCGGTGGACCATTGCGGCTAAGGCCGAATTGCCCCTAGAACTCAGTAGTTTAATGCTTTAATACAGAAACACATAATGCAAGAGAAAGAAGTGGCTTTTTTCCACTGCACATTAAACATTACATGTAGCACCAAAAGGCCCTATTTCAATTAAAAAAGGGAGAAAGATTGTATTTCAAAAGTAAAACAGCTTGAGGTTGGCCGCATTCCATGGCCTTGGTATGGCTTTGCCGTCCAAGTCCTCTAGATGGTATGCCCTTTTGCCAGCCAGGCCTATTATCTTGTATGAACCTTCCCAATTTGTGCCCAATTTGCCCTCCCCAGGGATTAGTGTGTTGCCCATCACATTTCTCAAGACCCAGTCCCCAACTTTGAACAGACGCAAATGCACTGTCTTGTCGTATTTCTTGGAGAGCTCTTGTTGGTAGGCTGCAATGTGAATTAGCACCATTTTCTCTTCTTTCTTCAACTAGATCTAACTCCAGGGTGATAGCTTCACTATTCAAGCCAGGCTCAAAGTTTACAAATCGAATGGTTGGCATGCCAATTTCCAAGGGTATGACCACCTCCATGCCATATACCAGGGCGAATGGAGTTTTCCCGATTGAACGTCTCAGAGTGGTTCGGTGTACCCAGAGTATGTTGGGGAGTTCCTCGGCCCACCTCCCTTTGGCTTTCTCCAGCCGCTTCTTCAACCCGTCCAAGATCGTCTTATTTGAAGCTTCAGCTTGATTATTTGATTGAGGGTAGGCCGGCGTTGAATTATAGAACTCAATCTTTAACTCTTCGCAAAATTCGCGAAAGAGTTTCCCATCAAACTGTGTACCGTTGTCCGAGATAAGAGCCTTTGGGATGCCAAACCGAGTAATTACATTCCGCCAAATGAACTTCTTTACATCCTTCTCCTTGATGGTGGCCAATGGCTTAGCCTCAACCTATTTGGTAAGGTAGTCAGTAGCAGTGATGAAAAATTTGCGATTGCCTGGCGCAGTTGGAAGCAGTCTCACAATGTCCTTCCCTCATAGTGTGAATAGCCAAGGATTGATTAAGGGAAGCAACTCTTTGGCCGTCTGGTTGATCTGGTGAGAAAAGTTTTGACACTTATCGCATCTACAGACATATTTCTATGCGTCGACCTACATGCACTACTACCAATAGCCTTGGGAAATTGCTCAGTATACCAATGATTTGCCCCCAATGTGGCTGCCACACATGCCTTCATGAATCTCAAAGAGGAAGGCGTCAACCTTGCTGGGGTGGACGCATTTTAGGTATGGTCTAGTGAAGGATTTCTTGTATAAGGCGCCAGATGGAGAGAGCCAAAACCGGTCAGACTTGGCCCTTATCTTGTTGGCTTCCTTTTTCTCTGTGGGAAGGACTCGATCCTTTAGGAAGGTGGTGATGGGATCTATCCAGGACACTCCCAAGTCAGTACAAAGTACTTCAAATGTCTCTGGTTCTTCAATGCTGGACTGAGGCAAAAACTCAATCATCAAAGGATTTGGAAAGGTGCTTTGCATGGATGCCAGGCTGGCCAATTCATCGACTTGACTGTTCTCTTCATGGTTGATTTGTTCCATTCTTCTTGTGGCAAACTTTTTGACCTCAGCACAGACCAACGCTTGATACTTGGCCATCCTTTCATCCTTGGCCTCATATTCCCCAGAGACCTAATTGACCACCAGTTTGAAGTCGCTGAATACCATAAGCTCTAATGCCTTCATTTGTAGAGCGCTCTTCAGGCCGGCGAGGCGTGCTTCGTATTCTGCCTCATTATTGGATGTTAGGAATCCAAACATGATAGTATGCTCAATGGTCAGTTCATCTGTTAAGGTCAACACGACCCCCAACCCGGCGCCATGTTTGTTGGAGGCTCCATCAACGAAGAGCTTCCACATCTCACTAATGAACAATTTCCAGCAGTTGGAGGGGTTTTGAGAGTTTCTCAAATCCGAGGCACTGGTCGGCTCTGCCAGCTATTTTCCTACATTTTCACCTAGCTTATCATTCGGTAAATCAGCCGGCTCTTCCTCTGATAGCCCGATATTGTCCTGCCGTTCTATTGCTTGTTCCTCACCCCTTTTTTGTGTCATTGAAACCGTGGGCTGTGCCAAGTTTGCACTAGCCAAATCAAAAGAACAAATAGGGTGAGTGTCAAGGGCAAATTCCGCCATAAAGTCAGCAAGGGCTTGAGCTTTGATAGTTGTGTGCGGCTGGAACTTGATGTCATACTGCCCTAGCTCTACCGGCTACTTCAAAATTTTGGCGGTGAAATCCGCCTTCTCAAAGAGCACCTTAGGTGGGAATTCAGTTAGCACTACTATTATGTGGGCGTGGAAATAGTGTGCCAACTTTCAGGAGGCCATCATGAGAGTTAGGGCCAATTTTTCAAGCAACAGATATCTTGATTCGGCTGGAAGCAATGTCTTGCTCATGTAGAAGATGGAGAGATGTTGGATTCCCTCAGCTCGGACAAGTCCGCGCTTAGTGCATGTTGAGAAACGACCAAGTATAGATAGAGCTCTTCACCGGGCTATGAGGTGACCAAGATTAAGGAGGAGGAGAGATAGGCCTTCAGGTCCGTTAAAGCGTGGTCACATTCTGTATCCCAGAAAAACTTAGCTTTCAAACTTTTGAAGAAGGGCATGCAGCGATCTGATAATCGGCTGATAAATCTGTTCAGCGCGGTTGCCAGTCGAACGAGATGATGCACGTCCTTTGTGGAATTTGGTCACCCCAACTCTTGGATTGCCTTAATCTGCGAAGGGTTAGCTTCTATACCCCGGTTTGTCATTAAGAAGCCCAAAAAATTTCCTACACCCACACCGAAAGCACACTTAGAAACGTTCAAGCAAAATTTATGGCACTCGAGGATTGCAAACATTTCAGCTAAGTCAAAGAGGTATTGGGACTCATATTTGCTTTTCACCACCATGTCATCAATATAGGCTTCCATAGTGCAGCCAAGAAGAGGAGAAAACATTTTGGTGACCATCCTTTGAAAAGTCGCCCCGGCGTTCTTAAGACCAAATGGCATAACTTTGTAACAATACAAGCCCTTCGGCGTAGTGAAAGATGTGATCTCTCTGTTTGGCTCATACTTGGCGATTTGGTGGTAGCTGCAGTATACATCAAAGAAGCTAAATCTTCAGTGACCAGCAGTAAGATACACTAGCTTGTCAATCCTTGGGAGCGAAAAACTATCCTTCGGGCAGGTACGGTTGACCATCTTCTAATCGATGCATACCCGCCATTTCTCATTTTTCTTCGGCACTACCACTGTGTTAGAGATCCATCTGGGGTATTGGACTTCTTCAATTGCCCCAGCCTCCAGTAAGTTTTTGACCTCCTCTGCCACTACCTCGGTATAGTGCAAGGTCGAGGGTCATGTTCTCTGTATGACTGGTTGGGCGTTGGGAAAAACATTCAACTGATGACAAATAAAACTTGGGTCGACACCAGACATATCGTAAGGCGTCTATGCACAGACCTCAATATTGGAGACCAAAAAGTTAACATAGTCCAACCGCTCGGTGTTGGACAATGATGAGCCCAAGAGAAAAAATCTGTTCGAGTCACTCTCATCAATCCGAACCTCCACCAGGTCTTCTACTGACTTTTCTTCGGCTTTTCTTCCCACATCTTCCAGGACCTCCTTGCCTCCTGGTCCTTTTATCATCTATATGAAACCTTTCGCTGCCTGGCTACCATTGACCTCGACAAAGCATTGTTTCGACATGACTTGGTCTCTCCAGGCCTCTTCGATTTGCCCAGCTGGGCCAGGGAAATGCATGACTAAGTGATAAGTGAAATTCACTGCTTGCATGGCATGCAACCATTCCCTCCCCAGTATCAAGTTGTAGGTAAATGGGACTTTCAGTACCTGAAACTCGACTTGCTTCGTGACCGACCCAGCCTTGACTGGCAATATGATCTTTTCAATCGACCATTCTGGTTGAGAGTTGAAGCCGACCAAAGAAGATGTTGCTAGGGCCAAGTCCTTGTCCTCCAACTTCATATGTTTAAATGTGTCATAATACATGATCTCGACCGAACTCCCCTAGTCGATCAGTATTCTCTTGATATCAAAGTCCTTGACGTGAAGTGTCACCACCAAGGCATCGTTGTAAGGCATTTGAATTCTTTCCAAGTCTTTGCTTGAAAAGGCCATGATGTCCTACACCTCGGTCTTTTCTTTTTTTATGGCTGTAACAACCCCGATCCATGATTAACATTAATCCATGCTTAATTATGCCTAATGAATAATTAAAGTGAAATTTGCATATGTTTGTTGCCTTATTTGTGTTTATATCTGTTTGACATAGAAATATCTGTTCCGTTTTCGTTCCGGTTTGCGAATTGAAGGCCTTATCGACATCCGATTCAAAAAGTGACTTGGTATACGTGTTATTTAGAATTTTTAGAATTTTATGATAAATTCAATTGAAATTTGATTCAAAACGATTAAATTAAAATAATTTAATGTCCACTTGATTAGTTTGATCAACAATTAATTACACTATTACCTAAGCCTACATAAGGCACCAAATGTACCACCACTCAACCTCTTTCATCATTTCAATGCACTTTGAGCCTATACAAACAAACTAACGTGAGAGAGAGAAAAAAAGAGATCAAGAGTGAGAGTTTGATATCAACACTTGTGGTTGGGAAGAACTTGCTAGAATTGAAGGAATTGGACTTAGAAATTCAAGAATCAAGCTTGTAGTTCTCATCTTGACAAGCCTAGGTAAGAATCCAACCCTTAGATTGAACAATTATGAGGTGTAAGACATAAACTCTAGATATTTGAGTTGATTAATGTAAGAATTGAATTAGAGATGAAGAGAATTAAACCAAACCATACATGCATGCACATTTCATAGCATTTAGAAATTGTTTTCAAAGAATTCCTCACATGCATGTTGTAATTCTAGCATGGTTTGAAGAACTCATAACATTTCTCACCATTGGACCTCATTTGATCATGTTTTGGAAGTCATGAACTCAAGTGAATATATGCATGTCATGTTCATATCATGTTCTTACATTTCAAGTTGGATTTTGCACAATTGACATGCTTTTGGGCCTTGATTTCATAAAATGATCTTTAAATCATGATATTTTACAAGTTCCTAAATATTTTTTCCAGAATTTTGGCCCAAGAAAATGAGTTTTAAGGTGTGGAATTCGAGTTTGGAGCTTGAGAGTGCAATCTGGAAATTCCAGATTCTGCACTTCCACTCGAGTGATGGATTCCGCGCTCCGGTGGCCACCTTTGTTTTTGCATCTCCGCTCGAGCAACCAAAAGTTTGCTCGAGCATGAAATGCATGCTCCCAGAAGTTTCATGTTTTTGCAGACCGCTCGAGCAAAGACATGAGTTGCATGCTCGAACGACTATTGAGCGTCTGTCGGGCATGAAAATCGCATAACCAGTACTTTTTCAAAGTTTGCAGAATGCTCGAGTGGAGAAAGTTGCACTCAAGTGTCCTCTCACGTTTTGCATGTTCGCTCGAGCGAAGGAAATCGCACTCGAGCGGGACCCTTGTTTTCAGCAAATTTTGTAAAGTGTTTCCAAGTGCATTTTTGGCATCCTCATTACATCCTAGGCATTCTTAGGCCATGGTTAAGACATAATAATAAGGATAAGAAATAGAAACACACCAAGATAATAAGGGATTAAATTAATGTTTCCAAATGCGTAATTCAGTATATGTTCATTTTGTAAATGTATAGGTCGCGAGTCACAAGACACCTGATTTACTCGTACTGTCTGTTGTGTGGGAGCCATCTGTTAATTGTGAGTAATAACTTTGCAAATTTATGTTCAATTATAAGTATTTTCTTAATGATATGAGATGATTTGTTTTCTAAAATATTATTTTCTACATGAATGAATGGTTGTCCAATATTTCTAAAAAGTATTCATGGCATCATTAGTTTCAGATAACATCTGTTATCTGTTCTGTTACGTCCCAACTATGGGCCAACTGTACGTCTCATGAGCCAACTATTATGGATCCTTCTGTATACGTCCCATTTATGGGCCAACCATATGTCTCATGAGCCAACTGTACTATTTGTGTGCACATGAGTCAACGGTATGCCTTCAAAGTCGTCCCTTTATGGGTAAACTGTATGCCTTTATAGTCGTCCCTTTATGGGTCAACTGTTTCTGCTAGTGCTAATGAATGTACCACATATGATTAACTACAAATTCTGATTATGATTATGAATCTGAATCTGTTTCTATTATTAAGTCTGATTTCTGAACATGATTATAAATCTATTTCTGTTAACTACTGAATTCTGTTTTTTGTGACTGTTATGGACAACATTCATTAAAACCCTTTACTTTGTTATTATTCGCTGGGCTTCCGCTCACTATTTATATTATGTATGTAGGTGATCAGGCACATGACCAAGCCTAGAGTTGATGGCCTAAAATTATGTTTTGTCAGCTACCCTTTGCGCCTCCCAAGGAGGTTCCGGATCAAGTCAAGCCGTGTGGCCATGTCTTTCTGAACATTTAAAACTTTGTTTTGTTTTGGTTTATGAACAGTTTTTTTTTTTTTTGGTTATCTGTTCATGGAGTGACATAATTATTGTATCTTTGTGACGTCACGTGTACGTTTATGAAGTTTAAAATCATTTTGTCCCATGTATGTTTGCACAGCTCGATGGATGTTGTATTTGTATATTTGCTTTCGCAACCCCTATTTATACATTCTTCTATTCAGAGGCCTTTGGTAATCCAAGGATTACTAGCCGGTTACGACACTAAACCTATAGGGGTGAGTTTGGGTCGTGACAACGGCGGGCTGAGTATAGAGCACTTCCCTCATGTCCTCAGCCTTCTTGATCATCCCCCTGAGCTCACAAACTCACGCGAGCTCGATGATACCGTGAATAATATATATGACTCCTTGGGGTGCTACATCCAAGACAGCAAGACTATTTGGCTAGGCTTTCCCTTATGGAGCAGCCCTCATGCCTCCGTCTATGTACTGGTCTAGGTGCCCAACCGCAACCAGCTCTTCTAGGTGTTGTTTCAGTGGCACACAGTCCTCTGTGCGATGCCCCATTTCTTCGTGGAAAATGCAGTAGTATCTTGAGTTGAATACCCTCTGTGCATCCCCCAACTTTTCTAGTCAATGGGTATATGGCTCACCTTGGATTTCACTAAGGATGCGGTAGATTGGAATCTTAAAAATGGCGGTGATGTCGGTCCATGCCTGCAATTTTCTCTTAGCATCCTCCTCTTCGTTGCGAGGAGCATTAGCTCGGTCACTCCCACGTCCTTTGTTTCTATCATTGTGGTTAGCACCGTAATGTTGTTCTCTAGCTCGATTATTAGGGCGATTATCCTCCTGCCCCACCGAGTGAACCTTTCCAGCCACACGTCTGTCTGCTACAACCAAATTTGCCTTCTCAGTTGTGGTGGTGGTGGCAGCATCATCCTCAACTCGGATGTGTTCATCTATCCGTTGCATCAATGACTCCATGGTTGTGGGCTGGTGCATTATAAGCGAATCTCGCACTCTATATCCGACTAGTAGGCCTCGCTTGTATTGGACGATTACCAAATTAGTGGAGCAATCAAGGATCTTGTTGTAGGTCTCCCAATACTTGGCATTGTATGCCTTCAACGAACCACCTGACTCCATCTTGATACCCAAGAAGTGGTCAACCTCCTTCAGTGTTCGAGTATTGGTCTTCAATCTGGTGACGAAGGCTTCCACTACCTGCTGCCACCCCTCGATACTCCCATCCGGGAGCCTTTTGAACCACTTCATGCCCAACTCTCCCAAACTTACTGGGAACGTAAAGCACATCAAGGCATCATTGCACCGATGGCCTACCATTACTTGACGGTAATGACTAACGTACATGTACGAATCAGTCTTGCCATCGTACAGCGTGAACTTGGATTGGTGGAATCTGGCGGGGAAGGACATGCTCTCGATCTTTGGAGACAGTGGGGTGGCGGTGAGTCTCGCCAAGTCTCTGTCCACTGGTGCTGGAATCTCCATTCTAGGTAGCGGCATGACCACATCCTCACTATACGATGGCAAGATATCTTCCCTTACTTAAGTTCCTACAGCGTGCACATTCTACCAAGACATCCCTCAGGTCCTCTGAACAGGTAGAGTAAGAGTATCTCGATGTCATCGACGACCGTGAGGGATGGTAGCTGCTGTCGTGCATGCTTGATCTCTCCATCGGTGGATTGAATGGAGATTCCAGCACCAGCTCCTAGTGACGAAGAGAGAGGGTGTCTCCCGTTGGTGCTGGCTACCTGAGCGACGGGGTTGGATGTGCTCACTATAGTTTCCCACTCTAGCAACACCCTTTCCTTTGATTTGTCGCTTCAATGTCTCCATCTCAGCCTCTATCTTCTGAATGAGGGTGTCTTGCTCTCTGAGTTTGTGCTTCAGATGCTGAGCATGTGATTCTCCTCACCGCTGATGCCCCTCAGGACTCTGAGAATGATCAGTGCTCCTCGCGCGTTTGTCTCACACTTCTCTGGGAAGCCCTTTAGAGGAGGTCTCCAGGCCCGCCATTGTCGGAATGGCGGGAGGGCCATCTCGTCTCCGGACTGACTCTAGAGTGATGTCGTCAACAATGGACAGCAGTGTTTTGTCGATGTTCGCCATGAAAACAGTTGAAAAATCTTATAGAGCAAGGTTTGTCTATCAATTTTTTCCCACAGACGGCGCAAATTGTACGGAGGATAAATATTCGCCTCACTCTGTACCTCATTGCCACCAAGCTCGTCTCACTCTGTTAGAACTTCGTCGCACAGTGAACAAAACAAAGGTGAGCTACCCGACGGGTGGTTTTGTCGGAAAACCCCTCTGACGGTCAAGTTAGATTTCTGGGAGAAGAGAGAAGGTAGAGCACTATTGAGAGAGAGAAAGAGAGTTCGAATTTTCTTACCACCAACGTCTGCATGCTCCACCTTTTCAAGGCTGGCCATGTAGCCTTAGAGATTGTGGGTGCACTACCTCTGTTGTCCTTCTCTGGATAAGCCGTTGTGCTTCCCTCTACATTTCTTACACGTATAAAGACCAAAACCTCCAAACAATGTTTGTCGCACCGCCAAACGGTATTGATGCCTACCAGGAGTGGATTCACCTCTTCTCATCATTGGTCCACGTGGAATATTGAACCGAGCTATTACTTGGTGAGACATAAACATTATGTTGGATAGCTACTGTCGAGCAAAAGCAAACCGGTCCATCAGAACCGACTGAATGCAGGGCGCGCCATTCGACATCTCAGCCTCACACAGTGATCTCATAGGCAATCTCAGTCCCCACATCTACAGTCCGAACCATCCATAGCTCGGCTCAATGCGTCTGTGTGAACCCAATCAAATACCCTATTCCGTGCGATCCCAGCTCGGCTAAACACACGCGTGCCACCATATCCAATGCGGACCTAACTCGGCCCCACAATGTGCCCAGGCTCAACTTACACAGCACAACACTAGAATTCTTGCTAGCATAGTTCGGTCCACTATTCGGCACAACTCTCCCTCTCAAATAGACTGTTACAATATAACAAACTCACTAACCATGGGTTAAACTCTAAGCTAACCTAAGCCTAAGACCTTGAGTTGTAACCTTAGTTGAGGCTGCAACTGTAGCTTGAGTTGTGCCTTTAATTTGTTGAACTGTGTGTTGATCCTCTTCACTTAGCTTTGCTTTTCATTTTGATAGAAATAGGTCATATTAAACCTCGGCACAATACTTTTCATACCAATATTTGTTTGTGCCTTTCTTTTCAACCGTACAACATTATAAGAGAGGTTTGAAACATAGCGACTCAAGTATTTTAAGATGAAAAAACCAAACTCTGGCAACTTCAACAGCATAGTCATAAGTTAAGTCCTTGTCCCAATGTTTATGTCCATTTTTTCACGTCTCTCTCCCTAACTATACAACATGATAAGAGAGGTTTAGAGATATAAGAATTTATGGACAAAGTAACCAAACTCACCGTAACAATGTAGTCCCAACTTGCATGATACAAGTCTCGTAACTATGGAATCACTCTTTGTCATAGCGGGAGGTAATTTTGACACATCTGATATACTCTATTTGATTTATGGGAATGAGATAGAATGGAATTGAATGGAATATAATGATCATTCTTTAAACTCTACTATTGAATGATCATTCAATTTGATAATTGTTGATTACATTTGTAATGTATTTCTTATTACTTTTTTAATCAATTAAACATGAGAATAAACATTTTAATAGAATGATCATTTCATTCCAATGAATTAAACACTATCTAACCCACTATTCGGCACAACTTCCTATTTTAATGGCAGTTGCATTAAGATTTTAACCGTCAATTTGTTTATAAAATAAAAAATAGTCTAAAAACCACGTATCAACAATGAAAGATATGGGCATGAGTTCCAGAGAGAGAGGGGCAAGAGCTTCAATCTTTAGGTGATTCCTGGCTAAGTTTCGATGATGATCCGGCAACCTTCTTCACACTTTTAAAATGTAGATTTACACTATTAGAGTGTAGATTTGCACCTCTAGAATGTAGATCTTGACTTTTTATGCTAGGAATAAGGAGTTTTTTTATATTCCCTTTGTTTCCTACATAGATTTTTAGTTTTTTTTTTTTTTTTTGTTATTCTTGTACTCTGTTTTTCTTTTAATTTATTGCTTGTTTTCCTACTTCTCAACCAAAAAAAAATTCAAAGGTATGGCTTCATTCCCTCACAAATTTAAGGTTTTTTTTTTTTTTTGGGGGGGGGGGGGGGGGGGTAATATAACAGTGATATTACTGATATAGTATCACTATCTAATAATTGTTTGTTATTTGTTCTCCTACGTAAATGTGGCAAGATAGTTACATTTTGAAAGTGGGGTTCTCACAAATATACGTTTATGGATTAACTCAAGTATGTTTGTGAAAACTTACATGATTTTGTAAGGTAACTTACGTATATTTGTGAGAACTTATATAAATACATATGGTATGTACTTGCACACTTAAGAATTGCCCGTAAATTGAATTAAGGATCATAAGATTTTATTTTTAATGTAAAGTAAATGAAAAATTAACAATAATGATAATGTATGTTAAATAATTTGAAAATCATTAAAGAAAAAAGATAAATTGGATATAACATATTTTATGTTAACATAAATTAGAGAAAATGTTTGGAGAAAGAGTTTATAGTCAATTTTTTAAATAGATATATTCATATATAATAAAAAAAATAATAGGAACAAGATCGTAGTATGATTTATGACTACGATTATAATTACTTTAAGATATTGCAAAATTTAAGATTCTAATGTGCAATCCAAGATTGTTTGGCCTAAATTAAATCATTGAATAAGATTTTAATATCCAGATCATGATTTTAATAACAATAGTTTATGAAAGGCAAATGAATCAGAATGTTATGACTCTGTTGGCTTATTTTTCCTACGAAGGAAAATACCATAAATGCAAGCGTGCCAGCAAGGATTGGAAAATTCTTACAAATTAAATTCAAGCCAATTATCAAGCGATTGCGTTGACGGTTCTTTTGCCTCAACAAAAAGGACTTTAAAATTGCTAAGTGTAGAGAAAAGAAAAATAAAAAGAAGAATGAGGGAGACGGAGAAAGACGATTGAATGAACAATTAAAGTAATAATTACTTACCTCTACTCCTATGCTTTGAAAAGGACATGCTTCAAATAAATGTTTCGAAATATAAATCTATGTTAAACTACTCCTAAGATAAGGAAAATGCCAATAAATATTGAAATCAATTATCTTTGATTTGAATTCTAGATCTTTTACAATGTAGCCATGAATGGCTATTTATAGGAAAATATTTTTAGGAAAAAACTTCCAGCAATAACTACCCAATAACCACCTAAAACTACCCACTCTTCCATCTTCATTCCCACAATGCCACATATCCCTCCATGTCTTCATAACTTCTTTTAACCTCCAATTCATGCTCCATGTTCTCCACTTTATTCTCTATCATCTTTTCACATTTCATAACTTCCAAATGAGTAGGAGGATGCCAAATGTCCTGTAATTATATAAAAAATAAATAATAATACAAATTGCAGATTTATGGTGCCAACATTACCCCTTGCGACCCTTAAAAATGATTTTTACTTAAATTTTTGACGAGCCGAACCAAGCACATGACTAATCTAAGCAATAAAGTGCTTCGAATAATATCAACAAAGTGCTTCGAATGATATAATAGCACTAATAAAGTGCTTCGAATGAGCATGAAATTATGACTAGATGTTGCGAATTATATATATATACGCATTGAAGGGATATTATTGTAAAAAAGCTTCGAAGAATAACCACATATTTTCAAGGCAAAGCCAATGATTCACCTTAGCAAACTGTTACGCATGCTAAATAACCAGCTTTGAAGGTGGTATAGAGGACCAAAATCATCATTCGAAGGTCGAAATTGCCGACAAAGGACGAATTACATCCTTGGAAATACTCGGCAACGCTTTGAAGGTTCACAACCATCACTATTTTTTCTTCGAAGCTATTGTTGATGCAAGATGAAGTGCTTCAAAGCTTACAAAATTATGACAAAAAAGGCTTTCGAAGCAACTTTTGGCCAACATTGAAGGTTCACAACCACCAATATTATTTTTTCGAAGCTGTTGTTGATGCAAGACGAAGTGCTTTGAAGCCGTAAAAAATTATGGCAAAAGGTCTTTCAAAGCAACTTTTGGCCAATATTGTGGTTATTCACATTTTGTATGTTTTAGTTCACACATAATTAATGAAAATATTAATTTTATGCTTCGAACCAATTATTAATTCTTTGAAGACATCAAAACCGTTGTTCTTCAAACCAATTTTTGTAGAATACTAGTTACATTTTCATGTAACAAATGACTATAAAAATGTTTATCAATAAAGCCGCAAATTATCATGCCAAAATAGGCATTATTTGACAATTAATTAATTGCCATTTTACATATATTTGAAGGGAGGTACACATTTCGAAAGCCTTCTTGTTTCATGTTACATTTCGAAGGTGTTTATTGATGACAAAACCACCCTTCAAAAGTCACGTATGTTACTAAAGGATTAAAGTTGTCCTTCGAAAGTGCTCACAACATCGCTTCGAACCAAATCCAAAGAGTTTGATTAACAACCCTCACATGTTCTTAATAAAATGATTCAAAGTGTCTTGGGACATGCTTCGAAGGTAACCACAAAACCAAATGGTGATGGTTTTATGGATAAACTAATAACCATATTTTTGGCCCAATATATTACAATAACAAAATATTATTTGTTAGTCATTTCATCAAAGTCAACGTTTGATGTGATCCACAAATCCAAAATGGATTTTGAACAAAAAAAAATTATGGTATAGTGTGACCATGAAAATTCATACTTTTTGACATTTTGAAAAATGTCAAAAATTTTAAATGTATGAACAGTGACTTATTCATTCTTCTTGACCATGTTTGGTTTAAAAACATGACTTTCACCGAATTGATTTTCATAATTATTTAGCAAAGTGGGCTGTTTTTCCATGTTAACCGTTAATGGCTTACGAAAATCCCCCATAGGTATGCTATTTTCATGACTTGACTCTTTAAAAATTAGTTTTTGGACTGCCCAAGTCATGCATGGAACATTATTCTTAGCCAAATTTGGCTCAAGAACATGCTCTTTCGTTATGTTAATTACATAATTTGGCTCTTTTAACATGGGCACTTGAACCCCTCGAGCCATTGATGAAATCAACTCTTTGCTTTTGCTATTTTTGACCATGGAAAAATTTTGAAAAATTTCACCAATTTCGGCCATTAAAGCCTTAATTAAAGACTTGGTAGTGAGAGTTGATAACTCAGCATTCCATTGGCAAATTTCCATATCAAGTTGATGAATTTCTTCAATTAAATGGTGTCTTTTTTCTTCCACCAAATAATATTGTAAGGGATGAAAGTTTATTTCACCAAGAAAATGGATCTCTTCTTGAAGATCCAATTTTTTTTGTTTACGCCTATAGATTTCATCTAGGCTATTTGAAATGGACAAATCCAATTCATTTTTCATACTTGACGTCCCACTGGGCGTGCCAAAAATATATGTTGGCTTCTTTGGTTTTCGAAGGTTAGTATTGTAATTTTAAGCGTGCCAGCAAGGTTCAATCAGTCCTTATAGAAGATTAATTGCCAACCAATTATCAGACGATTGTGTTTCAATTCTTTCAGCCTCAATGAAGAGGACTTTTACTGGTGGCTTGTTTAGGAGAATTTGGTAAACAATAATTAAATGAAAAACAGTTGCAATATGTTGGCTTTTTTGGCTTTCAAAGGTTAGTATTGTAATTTTAAACATGCCAACAAGGATCAATCAGTCCTTACAGAAGATTAATTGCCAACCAATTATCAGACGATTGTGTTTTAGTTCTTTCAGCCTCAATAAAGAGGATTTTTACTGGTGGCTCATTTAGGAGAATTTGGTAAAAAATAATTAAATGAAGAACAGTTGCAGCAGCATTTCATTAAAAAAAAAAAAAAAAACTTACAATGATCTGATCCAGCCTCGTAGAGATTTACAGCAACAAGATACTTCAAACTACTCCTATGAATAAAGTGCAATACAAGAATTTGAAGTACAGAAATGTAAAAAATAAGAAATGTAAAAAATAGAAGGAAAATATGAAGTAAATGACTGGTTTCTGGATCTGAGTCTAAGTCTATCTTCCTGGGGCCTTCTCTGCTATTTATACTTCTCAATGATAACTGTCGAAATGAGCTTCTAACCGTCAAAGCATCCCTCCATGATCGCTGATCATGCTTCCTCACAGTTAACTCCACTACACCATGTCTGCAGTTAGGCTTCCCTCCTAATTTTGAATTTGAACCTTATGAGTAACCGTTGGGCCACATCACCTTATATCCCTTGATCATTCGAGTGTTATGTAGACCTATTATTACCAGTATGGGTTGACACGTGTCTGACTATGATTGGAGATTTATATTGCCTTCCCAAATTGCCCTTCTCATGCCACGTGTTGAATTGTGATTGGCTTTTACAATTTATACAGCCAACATTACCCCCCGCACTAATATACCCAATATTTGGTGATATTAGTGGATCAAAACACTTCACCCTCGTCCTAAGACGTGCATGGGTTTCACATCTTCTTAGAACTGCAACTGCCTGCATTAAATTCTTTTCCACACCTTGAACATTTCCCATTATCTGAGCATTCAAAAGACTGATACAGCTCACGTGGCCAAACAAACTTTCTTTGACATAGATCCAGTATACGAGGAGTTGCTAGATAATAATGTTTGCCCTCGAAAGAATTTTCATGCATTTATTAGCTACTCCTATCCACTTTCCTATATTCAAGTCATGGAAACTTTTGCAAACTATCAACCTCTGGATTACGAACCTATTGTTCGTAATTCTCTAGCCCAAAACTTCGCAAACATGGCTATTGGAAGCTCTTCTTCTGACCTAAAACCTTCTGTGTAGGATGAGGCTGCAGCTTCTTCTTCTTCTTCTTCTTCTTCTTCTTCTTCTAAGACTTTTGGCTAGGGAGGTTGGCTAGAACCTGAGGAATCCAAGCTGAAGGAGCGCATTAATCATCACTTCGTCAAATTCGCTGATCTTCCATATTTCCCTCCTTTCGTTCAGAGCTCAGTGGTTTACCCATATGTATCCATCGATCACCGACACAGTTTGAAAGAAAACTTGCTCATAGCATAGTACACGTCCTTCACACCTACGAAGATTGTGCAAGCCGCTCGTCACCCAAAGGAAGCACAAGGGTACAGCCTATCATTCTTAGCCCAAAGGGCAAAGTTTTGCTCTTCTGACTAGCTTGACTATATAAACAACCCCCAGTTCCCTTCTTCTTTCGAGATGGATCCTCCTACACCTCTTCTTCTGCAAAACCCTCATTGGGTGGAAGAACTGAGACTTACTCTCTTTGAGAATCAATTTCTTCCTTCCTATCAACCTCCAACTTCTCCCACTATATTTGAGTGATATCAAGCGCAGTTTCTGCTTGCGGCCTTTTCTCACTTGCCCTTAAATGTTCTTGAGGGTGATATTCCTCTTAAGAACCCTCGATGGGTTATTGACATTATGACTCGAAGTCATGTCCTCAATCCTATTGCCCAAGTAGAGCTTCAGATGTTTTTGGATCAACTCCCACTTCTTCTTCATCGGCACCAAACTTTTGTGACCACCACTCAATCTTTGGACAACATCTCAGCCTGTCGAATTCACACCTAGTATGAAGCAGAGAACTTTATCGATGAATATAATGACTTCAAGAATAAAGACTCTGCATACTAGGATGAATTGGATATGGACGAGATAGAACAAGGATTGAAGGAAACAGAGTTCGAAATAAAAGTCGAACAACTTTTTCATCAAATAAGAGCACATCAGCTTCAGCAACCTAGCTTGGAGAAGATAGAAGACAGAATAAAAAAGAACAAAAATTCATCGACCACTGTTGGAACAAGTTCCATGACCTTGTCATTTCTCTATTCCTTATTTTTATGAAATTGAATATGTAGCCAAAAAGGCCTTCTGATATAATTACTTTCACCTTAATAAAGCTAGGCTTTCCTTTGTTTATTCGACATGGTCTGATTTCATTCTGTTTATCTAAAATGAACAAAACCAAAGTTTCGAATTCACTAATTTTGTCCTTCGAAACTTGATTTAAACATATCCAATCGAATACTAAAGACCTAATTTGAACTTCCCCAGCATATGGAGTGTAATTGACAATCATATGGTTAATACATTCAACAATTTCGAATCAACTATTTTTGCTTCGAACAAACAGTCTACATTTTCCGAAGTATGGAAACTTCCTTTAAGGACTGCACTATTTCATTCTAAAAGAGTTATTCCTTTTGTATACTACTAAACCAACTATTAGTTTTACGTCACTTCGAAGTCTAGAACAAACAAATTCTAACCATAAGATATTTCAAACTTTGCTTCGAAGGATTTTACTTTCACCAAGAAACCTAAAAGCAAGTCTTTAATCCTTTTGAAATAAACAAATACCTAGGCACTCATGCACTCTTAGGTGTGAAATGTGCTTTGAAGTCAACTTCCTACTTTCGAAGCTGTTTGTCACTTGATTTCGAAGCCAATATTAGTATTTGAGATACGTTTCCCTCCCAAATTATCAATATTAAGAGAAACCTTTTGCATCCGTACCTTTAGCACTTCTTTATGAATTCAACCCACTCAAAATGATTGGATATTTTCTCAGACAAAAAGGTTTAAAAACCCTTTTATTTCGTCCTCTCAATTCACTTGTTTGCCTAACACACAAAACCCTTCATCTCTATTGACTCTCTCTTTCCCCTTACCCTCTTCCTCAACTTTGTCTCCTGAAAAAACTCCTGTCAATGGCTTCTTCTTCCTTGAAAGTACTGGTTGTGGAGCGTGCGAGTCCATCCGTAGCCTTAAAAATGATCATTGATGAAGAATGTGAGAAATACAAGGCTAGTGAGAAAAGTGCCATCGACGGATGCATCTTCATTCTCCGCCGTCATGAGCAATAAGAATACGTACTTGGGCCCATTTTTAAGGAGATTCCCACTGAGCTTCCAGCTTTGTATCCGCGTCTGGAAGATCATTGCCTCCTTTATGAAGGTGGTCTTGATTGGGGAAGCTGGAAGATGAACCGACCCCATCACTAATGGCCCACAGTAAGGCCAGAGTGGGAGGAATGGTATGATCGGGTCATCCCTGATAGGACACTGGATCTTCAGGAGCTCTGCCTCTTTGACACCCTTCAATTGTCCAGGTTCACCATTTCAGAGGACCCTTTTTTAATACCTATTACCCTTTGTTTTTGGAATTCTGATTTCAATTTCTTTCAATTTAGATGTGGGATGATGGCTCCTACTGTCCTTGACATCTGCCATCTGTTAGGATTATTCCCTACTGGTACCCCCATTGGTCCAGACTATCCTGACCTCAAAACCCCTTTTTCTCTCCCCTCTCTAAACTCATCCTACAGTGACTTTGTCAAGGTTGAGAACAAAAGAGAAGGCCTTGTGACTGATAGGGAATTTTTCTCTTTATTATTGTATTGGCTTTGCAAATTTCTCTTCTGTACCTCTTCTCAAAGGATCATGCCTGAGTTTGCCCCTCTTGCCAAAGCCCTTGTTTTATAAAGAAATGTGGCCTTAGCTCCATACGTTTTGGGTCATGTTTATAGTACTTGTTCCTTTTTTTGTAAAAAACCCTTAGATGCCAATCAAGGAGGCCCATTTTGGATACTCTAACTTTGGCTTTTTGCATACTTCACTGATTTGCAGTCTAAATGCTTAAAGTTTTTTGAGCCAAACCCCACCACTCATGGTATGAAGTTAGCCAATGTTTCACTTTATCCTTCCAACTTCGCCTTTCACTTTTCTTTCTTTCACCAGCTCCCAGCTTCCCCTTCTTCTCACAGCTCCCACCCCTTCAAAACTACCAATGTTGGCTCAACCTGGCTGAGGACCTTTTTGAGTGATAGGTCCTGTTCTACGCCCCAGCACAAAAACATGTGGGTCTCTATTCTGATCCCCAGGGAACTATTCATTAGGACTATGAGCCCCAGAGCTTATAAGTGCATCTCTGAGCCCTATTGCCCTGCCTAGTTTGCTAGGCAATTTGGATTCTCACAAGGGGTCCCTATCCCTCTCTACAGTCAGTCTAATTTAAGCCTTACCAGCAAAGATTTGAAGATTCGAAGATCCAAATTGGAAGAAGAAACTTCCGGATTTATCCAAGATTTAATTGACTTTGAGTACCTACCCTTTATTCCTCAAAGCAATTCATTGAAGAGGTACCAGAACTGGTGGATGGCTAACATGGAGGTGTATTTGGCTATTCCTCCTCAAGATTTATTGAGGGCACTAGATGTACCTCAAGCCAAGTCCAAAGGGACTGGAGTTGTTACTTTCTCTACTGCTCATGTTACCCCAGCACTTGCGCTTGCTCCTACAAAGTCTGCTCCTGCTGCCTCACCTCCTCCTAGAGTTACTTGAGCTGCCTCGAAGAAAAGTATGTACCACTACTTCTTTTCTTTTCTCCTCCTTTATGATGCTCTTGCTCTTACTTATAGTTCTTTCTTTGGTGTAGGTGGTGTGGGTACCTCACAAGGAGATTCTCCCCAAAAAGTTCAAGCTTTAAATCTTCTCAAGAACAACCAGCAAAAACAAAGGAAAAGAAAGCTCTTGTTTGATCCTAAAGAGGAGGTACTAGAGGTTCATGTAGAAGAATAGGAAGTAGAACAAGAAGAAACAGAAAAAGAGCAAGAGACGCCATTAAAAAGAAGAAAGAAAATGATGGTGTGGACGCGCCCGGAGAACTCTCGAGAAAATCTCGTTTTGTTCTCTAGCTACTACAGTTCGAACTCAATGTCACAGTTCTGAATCTAATCTCGCAAAGTGCGATGCAAGACCGATAAATCACCAAAGAGTCCAAATCCGGCAAATCGTTTTGGAAAACTGATTTTTAAGAAAGAAGTATCAAACATGGACTGCTTTGCCAGATACAGAGTCGCCACCTAAATATTTTATTTTAGGGAAATTTAGGAAACCCTGACTCGTGCCTAAGGCCACGTGTCCGTCATCACCAAAGTTGCCTCAGCTCGGGAACTTGGGTACGAGAGGGGAAGGTCATGCCATGAGCACCCTCGCTCGCTCGATCAAAGATCGGCCTGTACTAAGCATGATATCTTGTTTTTGAAAACACGTGCGTTCTTATTCCAGTTAATTAGCTAGAATTACTATGTGATGCGCACAACACACAAGTATAGACTAGATCGCCTAATTTGGAACAATGCATTGCATATTCGTTTGTTTGGAAATGGTTTGAAGTTTGCTACTCGCAAGTAGGCTAAAACACGGATTTTAATGAATCGTTCCAATTCAAGTAATCCAACCTTCACCCACAGGCTTTCAGGCAGTTATATCACATAAGCAATTAGCCTCATGGCAAGCATGCTGTCATGTTAACACTCACACGCATGCAAGATGCTAAAGCATAAACACTCACAGTGTACTCTGAACCAAAACAAAGAACTAGTTAGTAATCATGCATGATCCTAACTATGTTTAAAATGGCTAATGTAACACATGAAAAATGTAACTAGAAATAGGCTCGGCTATTCTAAGATGGCATATGAGATGCGACAATTCGATACATGTATTCAAGTAGGAATTGAAATACGATGCAGTTAGTATGATGCACCGAGCCCGATGCATGCAGTACAGATAAATGATGCAAACATGCATATCATAGGGATGCTAAATGAAATATGCCCTAAAACTAACCATCGTAAGCGGTAAGTAAAAAGGGAGAAACACGTGGGGTTGGAAGACATTCACACACTCATGCACACTTATTACAAAATTGTGCCCTCTCGACGGAGGGTCCGAAAGAATAATACAAATCAACTAATTAATCAACTAACAAGCTAATTAATTATTACACAACTCTTAACTAATTAAACAAATTAATTAAGCTACAAAAATAGTAAAGCGGCCTCGATGAGAGGGACAAATGCATGCTCAGTCGGCTTCGCTCGGAAATGCGTTGCCATGCCTCATGTTGCCTCTGTTTGCACTGCTCTGTACCTCTGCAAAGTGTGAAAATTCCCAACACGCTTCTGATTCACCCCATGGGAAGTGTGGGAGGCCATCGGCCAAAAATCATGGTCATCGGCTAAAGGTAAACAAGTCATCGACCAAATATGAAGCCATCGGCCAAAAACTTGTAGCCAACCGGCACTGAAGATGGCCGATCGGCCATCCCTTCCTGTAAAATGCTCTTTTGCTGTAACAGAGGACAAACAGAGCATGACAATGCATTCATAAGACAATGTTTGCAGCTACACCCCTTATCATGTTTGAGACTCAAAGGAGTGTAGTTCTCGACCCTCGGACCATCAATCGCGTATTTCAATGCATGATGGCCAAAAGAGTCAAGTGTGCAATTCAATATCAAATGAAATGCACAAAACACATAAGGGGCCTTAACCTCTATCATGTTTGATCAAGGGGCAAAGCAATGCACACACAATGCAATGCAACCTAAGCATGCAACAACATGCAATGGAACTAATATGCAACAACATATAATGTACTAAATATGTAACAAGCATACGACAACATGCAAGGCAAGATGGATGAGCATGCAACAGCATGCCAATTAGCAAGCATGTGACAACATCTAATATGACAAGCATGCAACAAGCATGTAGGCATGATGTAAAGTAGCAACTTTGAACAACATGGTAAATGGACTTAAACTAAAGATGGACAGACCTCAGCCATGCCCAAAATCAGTGGCCAAAGTTATGAATTGGAAGCATGAAAATGCAAAACAAACATGCACATGTAAATGGTCCAACACCTAGGCATAGGAGGGCAACTTTCGAGAGCACTTAAAAGGGGACAAATATGGACATGTGACAAACATTTTAAGCTCTGAAATCATGCATGGAAAGGTGTCAAACCAACTAAACAAAGCACGCAAAGCATACAAGAAAGCCCAAAGCTTAAGGCTAGCCAAGGGACTCAAACCATGGCCACAAGAATCAATCCCCGAAGGACCAAGGGCATCCAAAATAGTCCCAAGGTAGGTCAAGACAAGACCAAAAACATGCTCGAAACTAGCCGACACAAGCTAGAATACAACTCCAAAAGGCATGAGGCATGCAAGGCTACAAAGGGGTGTTACACTACACCTATCACAACCAAACATGGCATGAATCATGCAATGAAAAACAGAGTTATGGCATATCAAAATAAGCCCAAAAATCCACTTAGATGGCATCCCAAAGACCTAAGCATGGAGGCATACACAATGGTCTATTCATAACGCATAAGACATCAACTCTTTAAAGCATTAAAGGAGTGATAAGTGCAAGTATATGAGAATAAAACATGAACTGAAATAACATTCCAAATGATGCCAAATCATGATAATAGTCCAAATAAAGCATGCTAGTGACTTGGACACTCAAAGCTAACAAGCTAGAATGCCTTATGGCTATACAAAGCGTGGCATATATGATCAAAACAACACAAAACAGAGCTCAAGCATGGTAAAACAAGGATAAAAGCTTCTTTGAGTTGAGCCAAAACATGCAAGAATGGTAGTCTAAACGCAAGATGCATGTTAAGGCAAATGAGAGGATTGCAAGGCAAGTACATGAAGCATGTAAGAGCCAACTAAACCCACCCAAAACAGAGTCATGGCATGCTAAAGCAACACCAAAAGCCCACTGAAATGGAGTCAACATAAGCTAGAAAGACATGCTCAAACATGAAGCATATAAGACTAGTTTATGTAATTTACACTACAAGTGTATTAGGCATGCATGAAGTGACAAAACCAAGCAAAAACAGTGTTGTATCATGGAAAAACAAAGCCTAATACATACTGAAATGAAGCTAAAACAAGCTAAGCCAACATGCTACCAATATAAGCCACTAATGTAAGCATGCAAAACAATAAGGAGAGGAGATGACCCTCTCCTATTTAGGACTCCAAAACCATCTTTCCACCACTGAAAATCCTCTGGATTTCAGTGGTAGAAAGGCCATGCAAAACCTAAAACAAGGGCCAAAAGGGATGGCCTAAAACAAGGCCTAACAAGGCCTTGGAGGGAGGAGATGACCCCCAACCAAAAAGTGACCTTAACCAAAGATTTAAAGCATGTAAAAACAAAAATTTTATCAGTTAAGAGTTAAGCTTAAAACAATAAGCAAGTAGGTCTAAAAGCTAAAACAAGAATGGGGGTTTAAAAGCAAGGAACTCACCCTTGAAGACTACCTTCAAAAACACTGCTCCAGCAGCCTTCTCTGATCAAAACCAGCCCAAGAACACTAAAATCAACCTCAAGGGACCTCAACTCCAAGAGGATGGTGTTCTAGTGTGTGTTTGTGTACAATAGTAAGACAAAATGACACTTTTGAAGCACAAAATGAAGAATCAAGGCAAGATAGATACAAAACTATATCTATTACTCTAACCCTAATTTTCTGAACCTCTGGAAAGGGAGGAGGAGCTCCCTCTTTATAGAAGTTCAATTCCTAAGCTTGTTGAGCAAGCTAAGCAATTGAATCAAATCCCTCCATACATGTGTATGGAGGATGTGAATTGTGCATACCAGCTATAACAGCTGGCATAAAATATCTGTATAAAGCAGATGAACAAGGCTCGGCCAGAAAATATGGCCGATCGACCAACATAAGTACTGATCGACCAAAAAAAGTGCCGATCGGCCAACACTTTTGGCCGATGGCAAAAAAACAAGGCCGATGGCTTCATGCCTTGGCCAATGGGTTGAGGGGATGGCCAACAAGCCATCCTCTTCCCTCAGAAGCAAAAACACAAATCCTTGGTCCACAACCAAGCACAAAACAGACAAGTTGAGAGATCTTGAGGCAAGACGTGCAGCCGAGACCTCTGGGAACTCAAAATGAACACGAACATGGATGATCATCGAGTGTTCAAACGATGACGTCCAAGTCTTGAGGATGGTCAAAAAATAGGGTGTCTACAGACGGTCTCTCTTTCTGATTTCACTGGGACCCCATTCACGAAGCATCCGCTAAAGCAATGGAAGCAGAACACTCTAAAGAACTTATTGTATTTCAAAGGGCTGAAAAGATGAGGCAATAACAAATGTTTAGGGATGAAGTTGCTACTACTAATGAACTCCAAAGAGAAGCTGCAAGGAAACAACAAACTGTTGAACATTATACCCTTCGTAACGCTCCAACCATTGCTACCACTTTTGAAACCAGTAATTTTCTTTCGTAACTCTAATTTCTTTTCTCAAGTTCTTGATACTGAAACTTAACATTACTTTGTATTTCTTCCTTTGTAGCAATAACTACTTTGCCTTCTCCTTCAATAAGGACTCCTTCAGTTTCGTCTGAAGCTAAAAGACACTACTAGAAAAAGGAGCATTTGACACGGAACAATTTGCAATGGTTTAAGTGCCGTCGCAAAAGCTTGCTTTTTGCAACGGTTTAAGTGCCGTCACGGAATTTATAGTTTTTGCGACGAAAAAAGTTAGACCGTGGCAAAAAATAAGGGTATATGCGACGATAAGTTAAACGTGGCAAAATTTTTCTAGTTTTAATTTTTTTTTCCTATTTTGCGATGCTCTTTTACCAATTCGTCACAAAATTTTACTTTTTTCTCCTTCATTTGCGACGGCCTTAATATCGTCACAAATAATAATCCCTAATTTCGCGCCAAAGCCCCCTCCTCCACTCTCCCTCCTTCCCGATATTCCCAAATTCTCTGTTATCTCTTCAGATAAAAAAAAAAAAAAAAAATGGCCCTAATCTCACTGCTCTCTCCCTCCCTCTCACCCAGTTGTCACTCTATCTCTCTTGCACCGGCAACAATAGCGTCTAGGTAACCAACCCTCTTCTTTCCTCTCGCTCTTGCTCACGCATACCCTCCCTCTCACCCAGTTGTCATTCTGTCTCTCTTGCAGCGGCAACAACAGCGTCTCTCTGGTTCTCCCTCCGACATCCAGGTATAGCCTTCCTTTGCTTTCCTCTGCTCTCCTTTGCCCTTTTGTTTTCTTTGTGTTGAATCGCTATAATTATTTGCTACAATGACATGCTATATGATATTTGAGTAACAAATGGGCTATTGTAATTTGGTTCTGTTGTGTGATCAACAACTTTGTCTCTTTGTTCAGGGATGCTATGTCTGCATTGTTTTAGGGTACTGTGAAGGAGGAGATATGTAAGTTATTTGTGTTGCTTAAATAATTTATTAGAAAATAGCTAGATCATTTGTTTGGATGTGATGCAATCTTGCTTTCATGTGACCTTTGAGTATTTTCCCTTCTTTATTGATATAGGGCGGAAGCTATTAAAAGAGCCAATGGTGTTCATTTTCCTGAAGAGGTTTTTATCTGGCTGCCAACTTTACACTTTCTTTTCTAATTTATAATTTTCACTTTTATTTATTTATTTGGTTTTTTATACAAACTTTCCAAACTTAAAATACTTCCATTTCATTCCTCAATGTTGAATTATATGCAGAAACTCTGTAAGTGGCTAGTTCAACTCCTGATGGCATTGGATTACTTGCATACACACCATATCCTCATCGTGATGTCAAGGTTAGTTGCCTCTCTATGTGATTTGTAAAGTTTTAAGTGAAGTGTTATATCTCTGAAATCTCAAGGGTTGTTCTGCACTGCTGATGTTTCACACTTGCTTCAGTGTTCGAATATATTTCTGACAAAAGATCAGGACATACGCCTAGGTAAATGAAGTCTTACCCTATTCCTACCATTCCTAACTGCACCTTCATAATTTTGTTAATGATAATTTTGTGTTATTTTATTAGAGGTATTAAAATATATGTGGTTGCAGGTGATTTTGGTCTTGCTAAGATGTTGACTTCCGATGATCTTGCTTCCTCTGTGAGTATCTAAAATCATTGTTTTAGCTTCATGTTTGTTCTTTTATATAATCTAATTGCTCTGATGTATCGGCTTCAATTGCAGGTGGTGGGAACTCCTAGTTATATGTGTCCTGAACTTCTCGCTGATATACCTTATGGTTCAAAGTTAGATATCTGGTCTTTAGGTAAACTCCAAATCATTTTTGAACTTTTCAACTCATCTGTTCTAAATATGTCAATTTCTTTACCCATCATTTATTACATTCCTAATTTGTGTTATTCAGGATGCTGCATATATGAAATGGCTACCCACAAGGCTGCTTTTAAAGCTTTTGTAAGTCATGGATTTGTCATTTGAATAGTTAAGGATTGATTCATTATCCTTATGAAACTTAGACATTTAATTTAATCTTTATGAATTTGGAATGCTTAGTATAGTTGCATCTAATGTTTGTTATATGCAATTGTTTAGGGACTTGCATTTAATGCAAGATCATTAATGAAGTCATTGTATTGGGATTTATCTTTCTCCTGTTGTTTATTTTACATTTTTTAGTGATCTGATGATTGATGTAGGTAGATAGTCTTGATTTCTTTGTGAGGACCATCTTTGCCTGGCTGGGAGCTGGGTATGCAAGGTGTTAAAAGATTAAGTCAATGCAAATCATTTTGAAAACTGTGGAAATATGATTACCTAAAGATTCCAGTGTGCAATCCTGTGGAGCAGCTTTGCATCTGAATTTAAACAACTAATTTTTAGGGCCTATTGGTGACCCATGGAAAGAATGTATTAAAACTGAGTGTGGATATTGGCAAGAATCTTCGATGAGCTTATTAAAAAAACTAAAATTTGAACTGTTGCAATTGATGTTTGATCCCGAAGTGTTTGATCGTATCTCTTGTAGTGACAGCTTCATTCTTTAAATGGACTAGTGGTGGAAAAAGTAAATTTCATTAGAAAGATTCAAATCATTGTTATAGTTAGAATAATATAGACTTGTTTAGTGAGCCCCAAGGGATTGGCCAAGCTGTAAAGACTTGAAAATAAGACCTAAGGTCTCGAGTTCAAGTTACCCCTAGGGGCCACTGGAGGTTTGCCCTATCGTTAACTTCAGCGACCTGGGATTAATTGAGGTGTGGGCTTGCTGGCCTGAACACCCAATTATCAAAAATATAGACTTGTTTGGTGAGAAAAATATAGGTTGACAATTAATTCCTCTACATGGTATTGCAATAATGGTTTCCACACCTCTTTTTGGGTAAATCAGAATTGTTTATTATTCTAGGTTTTGGTCTTTTAATGATAATATGTTTTTGTTTCCTATGACCAGGATATGCAAGCTCTTATCAACAAAATAAATAAATCAATTGTGGCTCCACTACCGACCATTTATTCTGCTGCATTGTGAGTTTGTCATCTTGTTCTTGCACAGGGGTTTTATATTATTCCGAGCATCATTCTTTTTGTTTCTATTATTTGCAGCTACAAATGACTTCTTTTGTTTTACTTATTTGTTTATTGATCTTTTTCCACTCAAGGGCTTATTAAAAGCATGTTACGCAAGAATCCAGAACTTAGACCAAGTGTATGTAATAATCTATATTTACTTGTTCCTACTACATGTGTACATGCAAAATAATCTTAGTGACTTCACAACGACTATGATATTCACCATAGGATGGTCATCCAAGGTGATCTTGAGGCCGAAATATGATATATTCAGAATCCAATTTCATGGGTCAAGCTGATATAACTTTAAACTTTTCATATATATATATATATGAGTCATGATGGGAAGGCCATTCTTTGAAAGGATGGTAAATTATCTATATGATCATGTGGTTTCTGGGAACATATAACCTGATTTCCTTCATAAATTCTCCAATCCAAATGGCATAGAAGTTTCCATATTTATACCTTTCTTGTTGGAGAGGCGACTGTTTCGCTCACCAAAGCATACCATGTTTCCTGGAACAACCCCATTCCTTCTTTTTTCATTCTAATTGGCCTTAGATGTTGAGCTTTTGTGCATTCGATTATGGTAAATGGAATTGGGTATGCTTATCAAGAGTGTACATTATTCCAAAATGCCACAATCATTTGGAGTGTATCAACCTGGGTTGGTGTATCTAATACATTCCCTTTACTATGGAATATTTGGTGCCATGATAAAAGCTCAGTCTTCCTTGTGAGAAGCTACTAGTGCATAAATGAAGTAATATAAAAGTTAGGTCTGTATTCAGATTGTGCTCTCTCAGCGCCCTTGATTAATAGGACTACCACGGGGTAATATTTAATGTTCTTTAATTATGGCAGATTGAGAGAATTTCCTACATTTTTGCCGAGCTACTGTAAACTCAAAGCATGACTAAGCCACATCTAATAATCTTCTGAATTTGAGGAAATGACTTGTTGTAACCAACAACTGGCCCCTCCGTATTCACACAGACACACACACGCAAGGTTTAGGTGCTTGATTATGTATTAAAAGTTCCATTTGAAAATCGTAAGGACAAACTTGAACTGTTGAACACATTGCAAGTTTAAACCATATCGTAGTGCATGTCATGTGGAGTAGATAATATTAAGTCGGAGTAGGAACGTGGCTTTAAGTTTGTTTCTTTGGATCTCTTTTCCCCTTTCAAGTGTGTAGCTTTGTTTTGCCAGGCTGCAGATTTGCTCAGGCACCCACATCTTCAACCATACATTCTGAAGATCCATCTCAAATCTAATAGCCCTAGACGGAATACTTCACCAGCACAATGGTCTGATTCCAACACTACAAGAAAAACTAGACTTCTCAAGCCTGAAGCTGTTACCAAGCTTACAGACAGAGAGAGACGACAATCATATAGTAATGACAGGGCCTTGAATCCTAGCATATCTGGAACTGAACTGGACTCTCCATGTTCTTCTCAGAGAGCACGCCATTGTCTAAGATTTTTTAATAAAAAGTTCTCAGAATTATCTAGTGGCAGTGTCCATGAAGATATTGGTGTTGAAATGTCAACAGCCATAAAGTTTTCAAGTGCTGCCAAGACCCCAAGATTGACTCCAGCAAAAACGTCGGCAACTCCAAGGAGACAAATAGCTCCTCCGAAGATATCAAACATTGGTGAAAATTGTGATTCGATAAGTTATAGACAAGTGATATAGATACAGAATTGAGAGCTTTCCTTTTTTTAGTTCATTGATTCTGACCTAAAAGAACAAGGCTTTCCTTACTTTTGGGAATTTTCTCCAAAATGAAAACTTTCTAGTCATGCTTTTTCTCATGGACTCCAACAATAATCGGAGATGGCAGGTATAATGGTCTGAACTTGGATTAATTGTTAGAAAAATATCTTATATTTGAATGATTATGAAACCATCCCATCAAACCCTGTTACTTCAGACTGATTTTTTTAGTGTGAGTGCTCATGATAAACCTTTAAATGGGATAGTAACATATCATCTAATCATTGTGATGTTTCTTCTTGTTGACCATATTTTAAGCCCATTAAGTAGTGGGTCATAATTTTATAAAAAAGGAAAAATGAAAAGAAAAGAAAAACCATAGATATTGTACTCGATCTAGTGCTCTGGCTTTGTAGATCAGATGCAAAACTTGTCTTAACAGCCAAGAAACTCTCAATGGTACACTTACATTTGCAGGTTCCTGTGACGCGTAGTCTAGCAAGCAAACCTTTCCAACCAACTCGCAGAGCATCTCTTCCATTATCAACTAGAGCTACAACATTTGAATCGCCTTATAATCCTAATGGTGGTCTCCTGAGCAATGTCTGATCTCCAGACGTCTCTGTCAATGCTCTGTGAATTGACAGAGTGGTTGAATTCCCCTTAGCCTCTTCTGAAGAACCCATGTTTTCCATCTGCAGACCTTCTTCAACATCTGCTCATTGCTGTACAACCTCACCAACAAGTGGTGACCGTTCAATCACAAAAGACAAATGTACAGTCCAGATTCTAGACAGGACATTTGCCAAGCCATGCAAAGCTAATGCTAATCGTGTAGATCCAAGAAGTGGAAGTGAATGCTCAGAGCAGAATCCAACAACTGTTGTTTCAAGCCGTTCATCTTCTGATTCTCGGCAGCGTCGGTTCGACACCTCATCATACCAACAACGTGCCGAGGCATTAGAAGGATTGCTCAAATTCAGTGCACAGCTCTTGCACCAGGAAAGGTTTAATGAGCTTGGAGTGTTACTGAAGCCATTTGGACCCGGGAAGGTTTCTCCCAGGGAAACTGCTATTTGGTTGACTAAGAGCTTCAAGGAAACTGTCGTCTAGCAGGAAACTAAAACCATGTTCAGCACAGCCTCTGCGGAGAATGTGTAAATGTTATAAATTATGAATCCCTCATATGACTGGTTACTGTAGGTTGGAATCTCATCTTCCCATTAATGGGAAAGTGTATGCGAACTTTTTAAGTTCATGAAAAAGTTGAAGATTTTGAATTTTCTTCCTGTTATTGCATCATGCCTTTATTTTCACTTCTTTATACTAACTAAAAAAAGAAAAAGTATGCTAGTATCCATGGTCTCCTAAATTTATCTACTTTTTTTATTGTTGACCATGGCAAGTTTTGTGAGATTTGCAGGTGGTGATGCTGAAGATGAAGAGCAGTCATGTTGCAGGAATCATCACCGCAGAAAAAAGGTAAGTACCAACACTGATCCCATCTCATCCCTTGCTTGAATGAAGTGCCAATTGTGAGTGCATCTAATGCTCATCATGGTAGGAAAGAATTGGCAGAGAAGTTAAATTGATGGCATGGATAGGTTTGTGGCAAAATAGTGTGGCATGGATAGATTTGTGGCAATGTGGGATAATGTTTGTGACACTTGAAACACCATTCTTAAATAAATATATCTCTAATGATGTTGAGTGTTGCATATTAATTATTGATTTGTATGGAAGTCAACTAATTTAGACTCAATCCCGGCCACATTAGTGTGGGTGGGTAAATCAAGAGTGATGGCTGAAGAGTCTTTAACAGTATTCATATATAAGGTAAATGCCTGAGACCCCCAGTGGGGGTCATTGGGGGTCGTACGGAAGAGAAAGTGATTGGCTAAAAAAAAAAAATATTTTTTTTTTTTTGAATTTCGGCGAATGGGATGGCGCCACCTCACTGGGGTATATAATTTGGGGGAGTTTTCAAAATTAGGTTTACTTTTTTTGGGGGGTGAAAGTCTTAATTCTTATATATGAACTAGTATATGAGCAATGTGATGCGCAGGCTAAATAAATAATTAAAAATAATTTTAAAATTAAATAATAACATAAAATTTATTTAAAAGTATAAAAAATAATTTAGAATGAATTAGATTTTAACCATTGTATTAGAATATATATTGTTGTTGTTATGTTATTAATTGTATATTTTAAATTCACAATAAGAAATAGTGTTATAATTTAGTTGGCAAATATGAAAAAAAAAAAAAATTAGAACAATTTTTGTTTGGGATGTTCTAAATGAGTGTACTTTTTGACTTTTCATAAAAAGATGTGTAGAAAAGTAGAGAGGATATGTTAATTGATGTGACTAAAAAAAAATAAAAAATGTGGACTTATTTAGTCTTCCCAAACTTGGCCAAAATTATATTTATGATAAAATAAAAATAAATTTCATCTAAGAACAGTTGGAGAAGCTGTGAGAAGATACATTGTGTGGCGCTCAATGCATGTATATGTTACAATCTTATTTATTTATTTATTGAAATAAATATCAAATGTTTTACATTTTCTGTAAGTTTGAAATTAATTATATTGTAAATGATTTTTTTTTTTTTTTTTTTTTTTTTTTTTTTTTTTTTTTTTTTTTTGCAGGTGCAACCCTTTTGAGTACATGATGATATTTTCACATATCGATATTAGAGTTTACAATCTTTTTTTTCTTTTTTTTTTTTGAAAAAAATATTAAATGTTTTACATTTTCTATAAGCTTGAAATTAATTATATTGTAAATGATTTTTTTTTTTTTTTTTAACAGGTGCAACCCTTTTGAGTACGTGATGATATCTTCACATATCGATATTAAAGTTTACAATCTTATTTATTTATTTATTTTTTGAAAAAAATATTAGGTCTTTTTGGTAATGTTTACGTTTTCAGTTTATATTTACAAAAATTTTATAAACTAGTTTTTGTTTATTTTTAGAAAAATATAAACTACAAATGAGTTTGGTAATTGACAAAATGTTTAAAAAAAATTTAAAATATAAAAAAGAATGAGAAATGGCAAGTGGCGGCAAATGACAGCGAAAGACGGTGATGGAAAGTGGTGACGGTGGGTGGTGGGTAGCGGGTGGTGGTGGGTGGTGGTGGGTGGTGGCGGGTGGGTGGGTAGGTGACGGTGGCGAGTGGTGAGTGGTGGGTGGTGGTGGTGAGTGGTGGTGGCGTGGCGGTGGATGGTGGTGGTGTGGGTGGTGGATGGTGTGGTGGCGGTGGTGGTGGTGGTGGTGAGTGGTGTGGTGGTGGTGGTGGTGGTGGTGGTGGTGGTGGCGGTGGTAATGGTGGGTGAGTGGGTGTGATGTGGATGGTGGGTGGTAGTGGTGGTGATGGTGGCGGTGATGGTGGCGGTGGTGGTGGCAGATGGGTGGCGGATGGCGGTGGCGGTGGGTGGTGGTAGGTGGGTGGTTGTGGGTGGGTGACGGTGATGGTGACGGTGACGGGTGGTGGCGAGTGGGTAGTGATGGTGGTGGAGGCGGGTGGTGGTGGCAGGTGGGAGGCGAATGGCGGGTGGTGGTGGATGGTGGCAGGCGGGTGGTGATGGTGGGTGGGTGGGTGGCGGTGGTGGTGGTGGTGGTGGCGGTGGTGGTGGTGGTGGTGGTGGGTGGTGGCGGTGGTAGTAGTAGATGGGTGGGTGGGTGGGTGGGTGTGGTGGGGGTAATGGCAGTGGGTGGTGATGGTGATGGTGGTGGTGGTGGGAGGTGGGTGGCGGGTGAGTGGTGGGTGATGGTGGTGGTGGTAGCGGGTGGGTGGGTGGCTGGTGGTGATGGGTGGCTAGTTGTGGATGGTGGTGGCAGGTGGGTGATGTGTGGTGGTGGCAAGTAGGTGGCGGGTGATGGTGGCGGGCTGTGGAGGGGGGATGGTAATGGCGGGTGGTGGGTGGTAGCGGGTTGATAGCAAGTGGGTGGTGGTGGTGGTGGTGGTGGTAGTGGCGAGGGGTGGGTGGTGGTGGCGAGTAGGTGGCAGGTGGGTGGTGGCTGGTGGCTAGTAGTGGCGAGTGGTGGGTGGTGAATGGTGGTGGCAGGTCGTGATGGGGGATGGGTGGTGGTGGCGAAAGACGGTGGTGGAAAATGGTGGCGAGTGGTGGCTAGTGTTGGGTGGTAAAAAAAAAAAAAACTCAAAACTCAAAACGGAAACACATTTTTTGAGTTTACATTTTTTGGCCAAATTTATAAACTGAGGCCACTGATTTATAAATCAAAAATTTTACCAAACAAGTTTTTATTTGAGTTTTTTTAATTTTTGTAAATGTAAACAGAAAACTGAAAACGTAAGTGTTATCAAACGACACTTAAATGTTTTACATTTTTTGTAAGGGTGAAATTAATTATATTGTAAATGATTTTTTTTTTTGGTTTTTTTTTTTTTTTTTTTTTTTTGCAGGTACAACCCTTTTACGTACGTAATGATATCTTCGCATATCGATATTAGAGTTTACAATCTTATTTATTTTTTTTTTTTTTGAAAAAAATATCAAATGTTTTACATTTTCTAAAAGCTTGAAAATAATTATGTTGTAAATGATGATTTTTTTTTCTTTTTTGTTTCTTTTTACAGATGCAAACCTTTTGAGTATATGATATCTTCGCATATCGATATAGGAACTTACTATTGATATCAAAACAAGCTACATTATATCTATTTTTATTTTTTTATTTTTTTATTTCTATTGTCGATACTAAAAATTTGAGTTCTTGAATTTCAAAAATTATTAGTATTGTTAGAGGTTATTTTATATATTTTTGTAAATAATATTTGATTGACAATTGTTATAAGGTACATATATCATTCTTAGTATATGATTTTTTGAATGTGAATTTGGATGTGGATGTGGATGTATTTTTAAAAATATTAATAATTTGTATAGGAAATATTTAATAAAATATGATTTTATAAAAAATAATTTTATTGCGACAATAATAAACCGTCGCTAATGTAATTCTCATTTCCTTATATTTTATTTGCGACGGATTAACCTGTCGCATATACGTATTAGTTCCAATCTTTTGCGACGGTTTCAACTGTCGCAAATAAATCTTTTGCGACGGTTTAAACTGCTGCCAATACAGTATTAACTTAATACTACTTTTTTGGCGACGTCTTAGACCATCACTGATAATACTTTTTGCGACGGCAAATACCGTTGCAAAAAAAGGTTTTTTGCGACAGCAATCAACATCGTCACTAAAAATGCCATTTTTTCCCCTTTTTTTGTGTCAGGCGAAACCTTCTCAAAAACTATTTATTAGCCGTCGCCACAAGAATGCGACGGTTTGTAACCGTCGCAAATACTTTTTGTCTCGCCCCTTTCCACCACCCCCCAATTTCCGTTGCTGCTCCGTCACAAAAAGTCTTTTGCGACA
This sequence comes from Camellia lanceoleosa, assembly GCA_025200525.1. NCBI lineage: Eukaryota > Viridiplantae > Streptophyta > Magnoliopsida > Ericales > Theaceae > Camellia > Camellia lanceoleosa. The sequence continues at coordinate 1,640,474 of CM045765.1, read as the reverse complement.
ATATATGGACCTTTTGCGACGTTTGAGACCGTCACAAAAAGTCCGATTTTTAGTAGTAAGACCTCAAAATGTGGAGCCTATTCAAGTAATACTCCCACTCCCTGGTCCTACACTTTTTATACTTTTCTTGAGGCAAAGTATTCCTGCATCCCTATTCTTCGACTTAACTCCAAACTTTCTTCTTCTATCCTTTAACTCTGCCCAAATTATTCTCCCTTCAAGCCTTGCTGCTCCTTCTCCTCCTGAGGAAATTCCAGCTATTACTTCATCTCCAGTGATAGTTGATTCTCTTAGAGAAGACACTGGTAGCTCACCAATTCCTTGTCCATTATCCCTATCTAGCTCCAGTCCCTCTTTTCTTGAATTACTGGTAGCCAAGACTATAGAAACTGCTAGGAATACTTCATCTTCCACTCCTATCCCTATGCAGTCATCTCTTCTTTCTACTAGACCCCTTTCTACACCAACCATATCAACAGAAGAGGTGGATATTTTCGAGGCTAGATTAGCTAGCCTTTTTTACATGCTTTCTACCATCCCAACAGCTAGCAATGAAACTAAGCCATTAGTTCTGGCTGATTCTCTCTTAGAAATTTTTAAGAGCTCTTCCTCCATCAGTAAGACTTCCTTGCCTTCATTAGATTTGGACAGCTATTTGGAGTTGTTGACATCCTTCTCGAGGATTCCCTTCGAGGCCTTGCAAAGGCCTATTATGAAGAATGGTTTCCTCCAATGCTATAAAGTTGTTGAGCAATCCAGCATGACTATTTCAAGTCATTTATCTCAGGCAGCAGCTACCATTGACTTTTATATCAACATCTGCCATGTTGCCAAAGCTACAGAGGAGAAATTGTTGAGACCAGAGATTTGTTTCCCAGATACATGCTGAAGTGTCAGAATTGAAAGAACAACATTCCGCTGTCTCCCAATTTCGAGCTCAACTATTGGAGAAGAAAGCTCAGCTTGAAGAAGAGTTATCAGCAGTCAACCTGGCTTTGGATCAAACTACCACCAAGCTGTAGATTACTAACCAAGGACTGGCTAATCGAAAACAGGAGATAGCTATGGCCATTTAGTTGTTCCCGTCTCTTAAAAGTAGAGAGTCAATTGTAAAAAAACAACTGAAACATTGTACTGACTTTTGGACCAATTTATGGCTGCATGTATTCAACTTCTTATGACATAAAAATCTTTATTTGTTATTTAAGTGTTTTCATGCTTCTTTTGTTTACCACTTATTATATTCTTTGTGTTTCCCACACGATTAGATAATAAAGTTTCAAATATCTGCCATTAATTTTCTTAGGGTGTACATATCCATTCAAATTTCTCAAATGATATGTTCCCCAAGGCAAAACTCTATGAACTTGATATGGTCCTTCCCAATTAGGTGACCATTTGCTAAACCTATGGCTTTTAATCTCTATTAGGAGTATTGTCTTCCATACCAAATCACCTTCATCAAAGCTAATGGGCTTGACTTTCTTATTATAGTTTTTGGCTGCTTTCTTCTTTTGGAAAAGAATGCTATTTAATGCCAGAATTCTAGCTTCATTCACATTATCTAACTCCAAGCACATACTCTGATGGTACTACTCAGGAACTAACTGATCTTGGCATCTCACCCTCAAGGACTTGATGTTAATTTCTACAGGTAATATTGCATCATGCCCATATACTAAGGCATAAGGAGTAACTCCTGTACTTAATCTTGGAGAAGTCCTATAAGCCTATAATACATCCAACAGTAAGTTATGCCAATCCCTGGGATTGTCTTCCACAACTCTCTGTATTCCTTTTTTCAAGGATTTATTGGATAATTCTGCTTGACCATTTGCTTGTGCATAATAGAGGGTATAATTAACAACGCTAATTCCAAATTGTGCCACAAAAGACTTTACCATCTTCCTATCAAATACAGTCCCATTATCAACAGTTATAGTATGCGGGATGCCAAATCTGTGGATTAGATCTTTAATGAATCCAATAACTTCGATCTGGTCTATAGCCTTATATAGTTTAGCTTCGACCTACTTAGTGAAGTAATCTGTGGCCACTAACATGAAACAATGATGCTTCGAAGAGGGTGGATATATTTTTCCAATCATGTCCGTAGCCCATCCCCTAAATGGCTAAGGCTTCACAACCGCATGCAGATCAGTTATGGATACATGTCTTATCATGCCATGCTTTTGGCATGCCTAGTAACCTTTAGCATATTCTATGCAATTTTTACAGATGGTTGATCAATAGTAGGAATGTCTTCTAAGCAGCCATCTCATCTTCACACCAAGCTGATGAGCACTACAGATGCCTTCATATACCTCAGCCATGGCTATCAATGCCTTCTTTGGCCCTAAACATTCCAATAATAACCCGTTTGCCCCCCTTTTGTAAAGAGCATTATGATACATTATATATTGCATAGATTGGAATTTGATTTTTCTGCTAGCTTTCGAAGATGGCCCAATTCGATACCGCAAAATTGGATGCCTCCAATCTTGTTCTTGTAAGTCATTATGATTGACTTCTAACACCACATTCCTTTTAGTTAAGGGTGGGATTACTTTTTGATATGTTGTTTGGCTTGTGTTCATTTGAGTGTTATCTCTTCTCCTGAAATTCGAAACTTTCTAAGCCACACCATTAGCTTTGTTATTCATGAATCTTGGTATATAAGTCACATTTGCTATCTGGAATTGAGAAAGCAAATGTAATGCAACAACATAGTAAGGCAACATACTTGTACTTTGACATTTGAAAATTCCTTTCACTTGGTTAACCACTAATTGAGAATCCCCAATTATATCAACTGCATGAGCTTGCAATCTAATAAGTATTTCTAGTCCTACTATTAAAGCTTCATATTCAGCTTGATTATATATTGGAACAAATAATTTCATTCACTCTGAAACCATGTGTGGTCTCTACCCCTTGTAGTGACTTAATCACCACACCAATTCCAGTTAGACCATTGGCTTTTGATCCATTGAATCACATTTGCCATGGTTCAATACTGACCATACCAAGATCCATTATCTCTTGGCTTTCTATCTGACATGAATGATCTACCAAGAAATTAGCTAAAACTTGTCTTTTTACTGCCTTTTGGGGGACATATTCTAGATGAAATTCTGATAAAACTAGTATCCATTTGCCAAGAGTGCTGCTATTAGCACCTGTCAAAATTCTTTGGACCCCCTATTTCATAATTTTTTTTATTACAATTATATCCTAAAGTAAAATTACATTAAAAGACATCATTAAATGGAACACCCACCTATCAATAAGAATTAATACTCTATAATATTGGACACCCACCCCCACCCCCACCCCCACCTCCAACTCCAACTATATGTATTCTATGTTAGTAAATCCTAAACCTATTACTTTTCATAACCAACTAACATAAACCCTAAATCTATTATTTTGCATAATCATCTTAAATCTTGAATGTGTCATCTTTATTACCATCATCAATGATATTGAACTTGAAAGTTTTGCTTCAAGTATAACGTATACTTCATCATCTTATAAGTTTATCTGTCTTGTATTAACATTCTCGGTCGTTTTCAGTTCTTGTTTAGATTCGATTTTTGCATCGGGTTTCTTGTTATTAGAATTATATTTGGTATACTGATCTTGAACATAATCCTTTCATTCAATACATTGGTTCTGAACATTAATGCAGATAGTCAGTTATGTAATTTTCTTTGTTAAACTAACTTAGAATGGAAAAGAGTGAATTGGAATGGATTTAAATTATATATTTTAAATGGATTTAATTCATGTTATTTTAAGTTGTGAATTGGAATGGATTCAAGTTACACAGTGATGAACAAATTTTGTAATAACCCACATTCATGTCTTAGTCACGTTCATGTGCATTTATATGATTTTGTCTTATTAAGCTTGCATTTGTAGACTTTGACTTGTTTTGCGTAAGTAAAGGTCCCTGTCTTGTTTTGTGTTTATATGATTTGCCTAAGTGTTGTATGCATGCTTTGTTCCTTCCCTACTATCTCAAGCCTAGGTCATATTAAGCCTAAGTCATCTCAAGCCTAGGTCACACCTTTGAACCTCTCACACCTAGGCCATTGCACGCCAACACCTAGGACCACCTTGGAACCAATTTGGTTAACCTCCACCTTCACCCTAGCATATTAGCCGAGATGTCATCATCTAGGCCGAGGTGTGTGTAGACGTCCCCGAACGTCCCGGGAGGGAAATCCCGTGTTGTTCGTTTGGGCTTACTACAGTTCAGGCTCAAATTGTCACGGTTCTTAATATGAACCAAAGAGTCCAAATCTGGCAAAATGTTTTGAAAAACAGATTTTTGTAAAGAAGTGCCAAACATGGACTGCTTTGCCAGATACAGAGTCGCCACCTAAATAATTTTTAATGGGGGAATTTAGGAAACCCTGACTCGTTTGCTTAAGGCCACGTGTCCGTCATCACCAAAGTTGCCTCGGCTTGGGAACTTGGGTACGATTGGGGAATGTCAGCTATGAGCACCCCCTCTCGCCCGATCCGAAGATCGGCCTCTACTAACCATGATATCTTGTTTTGAAAACATTATGTGCTCTTATTCCGATTATTAGCCTAGATTTACTATGTGATGCGCACAACACAAAAATATAGACTAGATCGCCTAATTTAGAACAGAGCATTGCATATCCGCTCGTTTGAAAGATTGTTTGAAATTTGCTACCCGTAAGTAGGCTAAAACATGAATTTCAACGAGTTGTTCCAACTCAAACAATCCAACCTTCACCCACAGGCATTCAGACAGTTATATCATTTAAGCACATAGCCTCGTGGTAAAGCATGCTGACATGGTAACACTCACACACGTGCAAGGATGCTAAAACATAAATGCTTACCGAGTACTCCAAGCCAAAACAGAAATTAGTTAGTAATCATATGCATGATCCTAGTTCATGTTAAGATGGCTAATGCAACGCATGCGAGTTGCAACTACAATAGGCTCGGCTATCCTAATATGGCATATGATGATGCTACAGCTATCACGTATTCAATTTGGGATTGAAATACAAATGCAATTAGTATGATTCGTCGAGCTCGGTGCATGCAATACAGATGGATGGATGCACGCATGCAAAGCATAAGGTATGCTAATTTAAATATGCCCTAATACTAACCATTGAAAGCTAGTAAATAAAAGGGAAGAAAGACGTGGGGTTGGAAGACATACACACACTCACGCACACTTATTACGCAATTGCCCTCACTTGGAGGGTCTGAATAAATATTACACAACCAAATGAATACTACTAAATTAATTATTACAGAATTTCTAATTAATTAACAAATTAAATGCAGGAGGGTGGTCGCAGCCCTGCCTCGGAATGCGTGGAAGATGCATGCTCGATCCGCCTTGCCCGAAAACCCGGTACCATGCCACTGTTGCCTCTGTTTACACTGCCTTGCTCCTCTGAAAATTATGAAAGTTTCCAAAACTACTTTGAACTTCCTCTTGAGCACTATGGAAGGTCATCGGCCAAAAGTAAAGGCCATCGGCCATCCATCGACCACAGATATTGATATCGGCCACAAATGTTTGGTCAATCGGCATTGTAGATGGCCGACCGGCCATATCTTCTTGCAGAAACCTGTTTTGACAGCAGCAGAGGACAGACAAGGCATGGCAATGCATTTTCAAAGCAATGTTTGCACCACCACCCTCCCTATCATGTTTAAGACTCAAGGGAGCATGGTACTCGACCCTAGGACCACCAGTCACGCATTTCAATGCATGATGGCCCAAAGAAGCCAAAGTGTGCAATTTCAATATGGAATGAAATGCACAAAACAAATAATGGGCCCCAACCTCTATCATAATCAATTCAAGAGGCATGGGATGCATGCAATGCTATGCAACCTAAGTATGCAAGCTAAGCATGCAAATGTGCAATGTGTCAAACATGCAAAATGCAATGTAACAAACATGGAACAAGGCCAAATATGCAACAACATACAAGGCAAGCATGCAACAACATGCTAGGATGGTCTTGAACCGAAGTGGACAGCCCTCAAGTAGGCCCAAAACAGTGACCAAAATGATGCAACAAAAGCATGAAAACACACACACAAGCATGCATGCACAGGGGTCTAAACATGGAGCATAAGCCATCAACTCTTCAAAGCATGAAAGGGATGGAAAATTCAAGTATGCAAACATGGAACATGGACTAAAATATGGTCTCCAATGAAGCCAAATCATGAGAACAAGCCAAGTAAAGCATGCTAGTGACCTACACACCCAAAGCTAACAAGCTAGAATGCAAAGAGACCATACGAAACATGTTGAGCATGTAACAACGCCCGCGGGGGGGGCCTCGCCACAGCTCGGACTCGATTTTGTGTTGCGGTTCTCAATCTCGAACCAAAGAGTCCAAATCCGGAAAATCGTTTTGAAGGAAAACAGATTTTTTGAAAAGAAGTGCCAAACATGGACTGCTTTGCCAGATAACAGAGTCGCCACCTAAATATTTTTAAAATGGGAAATTTAGGAAACCCTGACTCGGTGCCGAAAGGCCACGCGGTCCGCTATCACCAAAGTTGGCTCGGGAACTTGGGTACGATTAGGGAAGGTCACATCGTGAGCACCCTCTCGCCGGTCAAAGACCGCCTCTACTAACCATGATATCTCGATTTTGAAAACATTGTATGCTCTTATTCCGATTATTGGCCTAGGATTACTATGTGATGCTCGCAAAGAAACAAGTATAGACTGGTCTGAATTGGAACAAAACATTTCATGTTTGTTTGTTTGAAAATGGTTTGCTACCCGCAGGTAGGCTTAAAATGTAGATTTTGCCACAATCTAGTGGGCTTAACAAACAATTGACGAATTGCTCCAATTCAGATAACTCAACCTCCACCCACAGGCATTCAAGGCAGTTATATCACATAAGCACGTAGCCTCATGGTAAGCATGCTATCATGGCAACACTCACACGCATGCAAGGATGCTAAAGCATAAAACTTACCGAGTACTCCGGCCAAAAGAAGCTCGTTAGAAATCATGCATGATCCTAAGTATCTTGAAATGCCTAATGTAACACATGCAAAATGCAACTATAGCGAAGCTCGGCTATTCTAAACATGGCATATGATGATGCTACTGACTAACATGTATTCAACTTAGAATTGAAATACAATGCAGGTTTGTATGATGTGCCGAGGCAGGTGCATGTAAAATGATGAATGAATGCAAACATGCTATCATCTTGTATGCTAATTGAAATATGCCCTATATCTAACCATAAATGGCGGGTAAATTAAAGGGAGAAAGAAATGGGGGTTGGAAGACATACATCGCACTCACACACCCTTATTACATTTATGCCCTCGCTCAGAGGGTCCGAATAAATAATAATACAGACCCGAATAAAAGAATATACAGTCCGAAATAATACAAATTCTAATTAATTATCAAATTAATTACAAAAGAATTAAGCGGCGTGCAAGCCGAGGATCGCCTCGCTCGATAGATGATGTATGTGATCGCTTGGCGCGAAATCCTTGGAATGCCTTGATTAGCCTCTGTTTGCAATATTTCTCGAAATCTATTTGGACTCAAAAGTTGATTGTTGATTTTGCCGCAATGTAGAGCGTGAAAAGGGCATAGCAATGTATTTTCACAAATATATGCATGCCTCGATCCTCGTACCACCAATCACGCATACCGATGCATGATGGCAGAGGAACCGGATTGCACAACTCAATATAGGGATGAATGCGTATGAATGCGACAACAAAACCTAACTCCATCATGGGTAATCCGGAGTGGTGGTGACTTGGGAATTGAGACTCATTCCGTTACTCGGAGTACAAAACGTGCCTCGTTTCCCGTGCGATATGCATGATATGCGTGAAATGTAGCTGAGATGTGATATAGCATGCACAATGCTATGAAAATGAGATGCCTCGAAATGCGTGTCCACGGGCACGCAAACCGAGGCGATGCGGAATGACACGCGAAATGTAATGATGGACTTATACCAACATGAAGGGGGGCCTCAGCCACACTCACATAGGATGCCGGAATGAAAAGAATGAGGTGCCTCGAAATGCGTGCCCACTGGCACGTAAACCGAGGCAATGATGAAATATAAACCGGATAAAACAGAGTGCCTCGAAATGCGTGCACACGGGCACGCAAACCGAGACGGAGGTATACGCAATGCCAAGCGGATAAAAGTAGTGCCTCGAAATATGCGTGCACAGCACGCAAACCGAGGCGAGCATACGCAATGCCAAGCGGATAAAGCGAGTGCCTCGAAATCGTGCACACGCACGCAAAACCGAGGCGAGATGCAATGAGAAAATCGGATAAACCGAAGTGCCTCGAAATCCGTGCACGCGCACGCATAACCGAAGCGAGGATGCAAGAATGAAAATCGGATAAAAGCAAGAAGCCTCAAACGCGTGCCCGCGCGCGCAAATCAGGCGGCTAAAATGGAGATCGATAAATGCGAAGTGCCTCGAATGCGTGCACACGCACGCAAACCGAAGCGATGATGTGCGATGCAAAATCGGATAAAACCGAAGTGTCTCGAAATCGTGCACACGGACCGCAAACCGAGGCGATGATGAAATGAGATGAAATGGCATACGGAATGCAACGATGGGCTTACACCAACATGGGAGAGCCTCGGCTCACTTTCACATAGGAGGTCGGATAAAAATGAAGTGCCTCGGAATCTGCACACCTGCACGCATAACCGAGGCAATGGCATACAAGCATGAAAATGCAAATTGGGCTTACGCCAACATGAGAGGGCCTCAACCACACTCACATAGTGGCCGCGGATAAAGCAGGCGCCGAAGGCGTGCCACGGCACGCATAACCGAGGCAATGCAAAAATGATGCAAATGGCATAGGGAATGATATGTAAGCATGGCAATGGAATTTCAGCACCTAAATAAAGGGGAAAACAGCCCCGAAACAAAACGAAATGACACTCGAAGCATGCATTCATCCCGAAAGTGTGAAATTAAGCCCCGAAATGGCCTATAGCCATGCTATACATGCAAAATATGATCATGGCAGCAAGAACAGTAGCAAGGCAGTCCCAAATATGGCATTTTTCAGTAACAAACATGGCCAAAATGCAAGCATAGATAGATCAACAATAGCATGCAAAATTAATGGCCAAAAGAGGGGTATTGAGACAAGTGATATATGCAAACCCCAAATGGACAAACTTTCTTCTACAACATTGAAGATGAGATGAAAATAAGCACAATTGCAGAAGATGGCATCCTCAAAATCAGAATAAAATCATGCTAACAATTCTATGCAAAAATGGAGCTCAAAAGAGGCTATAACAAGAGTCATGCAAAGCAAGCACCAAATGACAAAATTTTCTTCATGAAATGTGTAAAGGGGACCAAAATAAGACCAAAGTCAGTAGGGGTCGAAGTCCCAAAAACAAATAGAAATAGGTCAAAAGTTGCATACAAAAATGGGCACACTTGATGGAATTCGAAGGAAGTGGTGGATAAAATGGCCAAATGAAGTTGAGCCCTTCTACAATGTTGTAGAGGGCTCAAAATGAGCATTAAAACCAGTAGGGTCGGACCCCTAAAACAAAAGGAAATAGGCCTAAACTAGCATGCAAGATAATGGCATAAAAGCTAGATATTGAAACAAGTATATCATAGAAGCCTCAAATGAAGTTGAGCCCTTCTACAAAGTTGTAGAGGGGCTCAAAACAAGCACAAAAGCAGTAGGGGTCGGAGCCCCAATTCTCAACCAAATAGAATATAGAAATTAATCAAGAAAAAGCCCTAAAAGTTGGTTTTGAAGACTTACCCTTGAAGACTTGTCTTTCTTTGATTCTTGGCTCTGATTTGTAGCTTCTCAACCTCTGAAATTCACTTCCTAGCTGCTGGAATGGTAGTAGGGAAGGTGAGGCTAGGTGTTGATGAAGAGAAGGCCTAGGGACTTGAAAGCTTTTTGAGGTTTTGAGCTATGAAAATGGAGGAGTTTGGAGAAGTATCCTTGAAGGCAAATTTTCCAACCCTAGAGAAGAAGGGGTTGGGCCCTTTAAGTAGACAAGAAAGGGGTGTAAAAGGGGAGGGAAAAGCACCTAAGCTTTCCCTCCCAAAATATCCCCCGGATGAGGGAGACACTTTGAACAGTGGGCCAGAAAGCAGTGAATCTGCCGGCCAGGTACCCCTCTCCAGGGTGGCCGCCCACCCACCTCCCCTGGCCGGCCACCCACCCCCAAAAAATGAAGTGTTGAATTAGTGGCCGACCACCATACATTAGGGTCCTCCCAAGTGTGTAGAATAAGGCCCCAAGGTTGGAATTTGGCAACTCTGAAGCAGAAGTCACAACATAGAGCTTGAAGGAGGGGCTCAAAAATGAAATTCAAAATTGTGGCCGACCACCAACTTTTAGGGTCCTCCAAGATGTGTAGAACAAGGTTCCAAGGTTGGAATTTGGCAACATTGAGCGGGATTCACAACATTGCATTTGAAGAAGAGGGCCAAAATGAAAATCAAAATTGCTGGCCGACCATGCTTGTTTAGGGTCCTCCCATGTCCCCGATCACAGATATGTAACTTTGGTTGGAAGAAAATACCCCAAGGTGTTCAACATTGGCGGAAGTGAAAAACGGGCTCGGAGGAATAAACTGCTATCTGGGATAATTGCTGGCCTCCCACCCCCAAATGATCTTCTGGTGTTGAAACAGAGGTACCGCCAAGTTTGAACAAAAACTAATGAGAAATGAGCGTTCGGGGCCAAAAGCAAACCGAAATCGGGATCCCGAAAATGGGCTGCAGGTGCCGGAAGTGGTATTCAGCAGCGAAGTGGGTATCTGCGACCCCGGTGTCCCTCGGAATGACAAAACAGAGGTCCCTGCCAAAAATCAGAGAAAAACGATGCAAAATGAATGCTCGGGACCAAAACCGGGCAGTTTGGGGTCCAAACCGATTCTGCACCAAAGTGGCATCTGACCCTGAAGTGGGCATCGGGGGCCCCAGGGTTCCTCAAAATGATAAAACAGAGGTTCCTTCCAGAAACCGGAGAAGGCGGATGCGAAATGAATGCTCGGGACCAAAATCGCTCAATTTGGGGTCTCGAAAACCGGCTATGAGCACCGAAAGTGGCATACGGCCACGAAGTGGGCATCGGGGGCCCCAGGGTTCCTCGAAATATTAAAACAGAGGTCTCCGCCAAAAACCGGAGAAGGCTGATGCAAAATGAATGCTCGGGGCCCAAATCACGCAGTTCGGGGTCCCGAAAATGGGTCGCCGGGCACCGGAAGTGGTGTTCGAATTGCGTGGCATCGGGGCCCAGTGTTCCTCGGAACTATAAAACAGTGCATGCCAAAACCGGAGAAATCGGAGATAGTTGGGTGGTCCCAACCGAGGCACAACAGCGGCAAACCGGTCTGGGAGCTCCGAAATGGGCAAAATAGCCTCTGACCACAAAATATATCATGACCCACCGGGAGATAGTCTACGGACCACCTTCCCTCGAAAGAAAAGCAGAAAACGAGTCTGGTTCGCAAACCGAGACAAGGCACAGAAGAGGGTTCGGAAGTCCGGAGGCAGGGCGCACGGCCGCAACTCTGAGACTTCTGAACGAGCACAGTATGCAACATCACCGAGCGCTCAATCGGTGACGTCTGAGTCTTAAGGTCGGTCAAAAATGGGTTGTCTACAGAGCATGACCAAAGAAACTGAAAACAGATCTAATGCATACTAAAACATGCATAAAAGCTTTACAAAGCTTGGCCAAAATCATGCTAGAACAAGGGTTAAAGCCTAAAGCATGTTAAGGCAAATTTATGGCATTACAAGACAAGTATGCAAGGCATGCATGGTGTGTCTAAATCAAGTAAAAATAGTGCTATATCATGGCAAAATAAGCACAAATAACACTTAAGACATGGCCAACATGAATTTAAAAATGGTGCTCACACATAAGGCTAAAATGGCACTTTTTGAAGACAACAAAGAGAGGGGGTGACCCTCTCCTTCTTAGGACCTTAAACCACCATCCTCACCACTGAAATCCCTCAAGATTTCAGTGGTGAGGAGGCCCAAACAAGGTGGTCCCGGAGCTCACCAAAAATAGCACAAAATGGGGCCAAACAAGGCCTAAGAGGGAGTAAACAACCCCAAACACAAAAGTGACCTTAAGCAACTATTTAAAGCACTCAAAAATAAGACTTTTTTCAGTTATAAGTCAAGCTCAAAATAGCATCAAGATAGGCTAAAAGTGTGCACAAAAATGGGGGATTTAAGGCTTAGAAACTCACCCTTGAAGACCTTCTTCAAAACCAGCACTCCAGCAGATTTTTCTGAGTCAAAACCAAGTCTTGAGCCCCCACAAGACCCTCCAAGAACCTTAGATGAATGGTGGAGGTGTGTGCTTAGGAGTTGGGGTGCAAAGGGGTCAAGAACCAAGTACTTTGGAGGCTTGGATGTAGAGATATCAAGAGAGATATATGTTTTTGTCTTGGACAAATTTCTTGGAACCCTTACAATGGAAGAGGAGCTCTTCTATTTATAGAGCAAGGCAAAAGGCCTAAGCTTCTTGGAGAAGCTAAGGCAAAAGGGTCAAAGGGGGCAAGCTTCTAAGGGAAGCTAAGCAAAGGGGTCAAGCTTCTCTTAGAAGCTTGTAGCAAAAGGGCCAAGCTTCTTGGAGAAGCTAGGCAAAGGGGTCAAGCTTCTTGAAGAAGCTAGACAAGGGTTCAAGCTTAGAAGCTTGGAGCAAAGGGTTCAAGTTGCTTGGAGAAGCTAGAACAAAGGTTCAAGGGGTTCAAGCTTCCTCAAGAAGCTAAAACCAAGGGTTCAAAAGGTTCAAGCTTCCTCAAGAAGCTAGAACCAAGAGTTCAAAAGGTTCAAGCTTCCTCAATAAGCTAGAACCAAGGATTCAAAAGGTTCAAGCCCCCTCAAGAAAAGGTCTCGGCCAGAAAAAGTGGCCGATCGACCAAAACAAATGGTCGGTCGACCAAAAACAGTGCCGATTGGCCATCACTAATGGCCGATGGCAATAAAACAGGGCGGTGGCCTCAAGCCATGGCCGGTGAGGTGTGAAGATGGCCAACAAGCTATTTCCCACCCTCAGAAGCAAAACAACAAGTGTTTGGTTCAAAACCAAACACAAAACAAACAAGTCGAGAGGTCTTGAGGCAAGACGCGCGACCGAAACCTCCGAGAGCTCAAGACGAACACGAACATGGATAATCATCGAGTGTTCAAACGATGACGTCCAAGTCTTGAGGATGGTCAAAAATGGGGTGTCTACAGTGTGCATCACCTAGGCCGAGATGTGCATCATCTAGGCCGGGATGTTATCATCTAGGCTGAGATGTTATCATCTAGGCGTCCTAGATCTTTGATCCTTGCACCTAGCGATCTTGTTCCGGGACTGGTATGACCTACACCGAGGTGTGGCACATCTAGGCCGAGGTATGGCATAGCTAGGCCAAGTGTTATCCTTCCTAGCCAAGATCATTGAGACCTTACTTGCCGAAGCCTATGTCCTAATCCGAGATCATTACCTGCCGGAGTGCCCATGTCACCTTACTTGTTGTATACACGTTGTCATACTCTTGTCTTGTCATTCAGTCACCTTTTTGAGGAGATCCAATCCGGTAGTGCCACGTGTCCCAGCAGAGGGTTAAGTCAGCCAGCAGAGAGAGAAAACATATCATTTGTCATATCTTTGCCTTTGAAGAGAGAGAAGCTCTAGGAAGAGGAAGAAAAGTTTTTAGAGAGAGAACTAGATTTCCAAGCTTGATCTTCACACCTTGAACCATTATATCCGTGTTTTGAGGTTAGATTCTTGATCTACTCTTGTTATTCTTTATGTTGATCCAATCACATTGCATGATCTAGCATGATTCATGAGCCATGCATTGATTTAAAGTTTGTTTTAGAAAGAGAAAGTGATGTTCATGTGTTCTTGAAGAAAACCATGTTTTGATCCGAAAGTTTGTATCAAGATCCATGTTTTTGTGTTTGTTTTCATAAGATCTGCAAGTATGGGTACCCAAGTCCATGTTTTTGAACTCATCTCATGAAATCTCAGATTTTGAATAAAGAAGTTATGATTTTAGCATTCATGTTCTTCATGTTCTTGTCCTTCATGTTCTTTATGTTTTTCAAGGGGGAAATCCAGATTTCCAAACTTTATTTCCCTAAGTGTGGTCACCGAGACCACTCTTGCCTAGATCTCACACCTAGGTCAAGCATTGTATCTCACCTTGGATAACCTTGCATGATCACTTGCACCTTAGTCTATCTTGCATGCACACCTAGGCTAACCACTTCACACCTAGGCCAACCATGGTACACCTTTGCCGGCACCTTGTAACACCTCAACAGGCAGCTGCACACCGAAGCCTAGGTAACCACACCTCGGCCAAGAGGTGTGGGACCTCGGCCAAGACCTCTTGAGTTCACCCAACTAGGTCATTTTTGCCTAGATCATTTCTGTGCACCCATTCCAAGACCTGGTTGGTACCCAGCATGTTTTCCCTAGATGAAAAACAATGTTTTTACACCCAGCATGTTTTCCCTTGATGAAAAATAGTGTTTTTACACCCAGCATGTTTTCCCTAGATGAAAAACAGTGATTTAACTCCCAGCATGTTTTACTTTGTCTTGACTTGGTTTTGGAAAGAAATGCAAAGATCATTTGCACTCATGAAAAGCTTGTTTTAAGAATGCATTTCATATCCATCTTTGAGCATCTCTTCTTGTGTTCTTGAAGTGCATTCAGTAGACTTTATTATGTATTTGTAGATCTTGGATCCTTGCCTTAATCCCTACACCCGAAGAGCTATGTAAGTGGTATTTTTGATAAAGCTATGTTATAAAGTTTTGATAAAGCTTTGCTTCGTTTTGGAAAAGTATTTGATCAAGCATGAATGATTATCCCTAGTTTTGTATCAAGTATTATCTTGTTTTGATGACATTCTTGGAACATCCTTCCATGCTAGGGGACTTTAAGCCCATGTAGCACCATGTTTGAGAGATCTCTGCCATCGACGGTCTTGTGCGGATGGCCCCACCGACGGCCTTGTGTGGGTGGATTTGTCTAATCGATTCCGGGTCGATTATTTCCTTGTTTTGTCGAGAATGTTATCCCCCATGTATTATGTAGATGTTATTAAACATCCCAATAAGATTTGAAAGATTTGATTGATGAACTTGATTCATCCCATGTTTTGTTACAGCTACGATATGTATTGTTTTGATAAAGATCTCGGATATCATTCATTCAAACCTTTATTAATTATATCATTCACTGAGTATCCAAACTCACCCTCTCCTTTATATATATGTAAGTGGCGAGCAAGAAAGCGGTGACGCCTAGATGTTATTTGCAAGTTGTTTTGGATTCATTTTGTTAACCTCTTGAAGATTATGTTTCTTAGTTTTAATTCACTTCTTTTGTATATGTCGACTTGAGAAGCCTTTTGATCAAGATGTAATATGTACTTTATTTTATTTGTATCCAAGTTGTAAAACCATGTTAAGATGTATGTCATTTCATTTGATTTATGTACAGCTCTTATGAACTACTTAGATTTAAATTTGCTTCCACACATGTAGGCCTCATATATTTATACTCTGATTGTGTGTGAATTTTTGTAAGTTGGCCTTTGGTAATCTCGGATTACTGGCCATCACGACACCATTCTACTAGGAGCGGTATGGGGTCGTGACAAATTTTGTTCGGACATACAATGCTGACAAGATCATTATTGTTCGACAAAACAGTTCTTGTCAGCATTATTGTTCGACAAGATCATTATTGTTCGAAAATTGGAACCGTTGAATAAAAGTACTCCGAATTGTTTTCGACTAAAGGTAAATTAAGTTTGGAGGACTAAACTTCCTAAAAGGGGGAAGACTGTAATACCCCTGTTCCGTAATATGTTAATTGGTCCTTAAAATGAGTATGATTATGTGGTTAATATAATTTTGTGTGCCATTATGTGAAAATATGTGGTTTTGAATTTTTATCTGTTCATCGTAGGAATATCTGTTTGATTATCTGCTTTGAAAATTAAATTGAAGGCCTTATCGGCCACGAAATCCAAAATTGATTGCGCCATTGTGATTAGCATAATTTTTAGAGCCTACGATGAAATTTAATTGAAAATTGATTTGGATCAAATTAATCAGATTAATATTAATGATTTAGTGCCCAACTATTTAATATTATTAAATAATAGTTAGTGGGTTATGTTGTAAAGACTCTACACCCTCAAATTTCTTCCCTTAGTGCATTTTGGCTGACTTTTGGACTCAAAGAAGAAGAGAGGGTCGGCTAAGAGGGAGAGGGTAAAAGAAATTGAGAGTTTGATTTTGAAGGCTTGGAATTTGAAGGCCAACTCTAAATTGGACCATAAATTGAGAGAATTGAGCCTCTAAGTAAGCATTGATTCTTGAATTCATGAGTTTAATGTGTGATCTTGTGTGTTCAAGGGTTGTTTGTGATCAAGAGCATGATTTGAGTTCATTTTGTTGAAATTGAGGCTTGATATGTGCATGCATGTAATGAACTCCCATTGAATCACAAATCTAGCATGTAATTTGTGAAATTGTGAAAGATTGGTAGTGTAATGCCACATGCAAGCATGTCTTTGTTAAATTTTATGGGAATGAGCACTAATTGCATTATTTGAAGTGAATATGAAGTCAAAAAGGGCATGCATGTACAAATCATGGGAGTATAAGTCTCGAATGTTCGAATTTGAGCATGTTAGTGATGAGGTTATGATATTTTGGGACATGCATGCAAATAAATTATGAAATTAAGCTTCAATATGTTGTAAATTATGCTTGTACCATGTTAGTACACGTCTATGAGTAATTTGAGCCATAACATGCATAAATTGTTGGTTGAAAGTCGAAATGACGCTCAAGAACACAATTCTGGGTTTTCCAGAATTTTGAGGTCCGCTCGAGCGGGGAACCTGTCGTTCGAGCGGTAAATGCGTGCTCCCAGTACTTTTTGCAGACTTGATGTCCGCTCGAGCGGGGTAATTCACGCTCGAGCGGAGGAGCTATTTTGACAGGCCTTCCGCTCGAGCACCCTATTTAACGCTCAAGCGTATTTTTGATGCAACCAGCACTTTTGCAGGCCTATAGGGTCCGCTTGAGCGGGAAAGTCCACGCTCGAGTGGGGACCTTGTTTTCTGAAATTTTGTCTACGCGTTCTGTGTTTCGTTTTCCGTTCTCTTTCACTTGCAAGCACTCTTAGGCATATGTTAAGTATTGTAAATGAGTTAAAGAGATAAGAATGAAGCCTAAAGAGAAAAATGTGAATTTTGAATGGATTGAATGGTTAGTGACCCTTGTATGTTCATGGCATGTGTAGGGTCAAGTTCCAGGGCGAACCAATTAACCGATCATTGTGAGTAATATCTGACATATGTTATTGTCCAATTGCTACTTCTATGTAAGTTTTGTAAAGTTCATTAATTTGAATGGTGGACACAGTTTGATATGAAAGGCCTATGAGCCAGTTTGATATGAAAAGCCTATGAGCCAGTTTGAAATGGGAGGCCTATGAGCCAGTTTGATACAAAAGTTTGAAAAGGCCTAAGGCCGTTTTGACATAAATGAATGGGCCGAAGGCTGTTTTGACATGAATGGAAATCCGTAGGTCGTTTTGACATATATGAATGGACCAAAGGTCGTTTTGATATAAATGAGTGGACCGAAGGTCGTTTTGACATATATGAATGGACCTAAGGTCGTTTTGACATGAATGAGTGGGCCGAAGGCCGTTTTGACATGAGTGTATGGGCCGAAGGCCGTTTTGACGAAACGAGCGAATTAAGGCCATTTTGATGAATGAACGAGCGAAGGCGTTTGACATAAATGAATGGGCCGAAGGCCGTTTTGACACGAATGGAAATCTGAAGGGGCCAAGGGCCAGAATGTTTGAAACTACAGTCACTTGATTTGAATTTCGTATAGTTATATATATCTGTTAAATAGAAATATGGATTGGGCCCAAGGCCGTTTGGAACATGTTGTTCTACATTGTTATGTAATTTCTGTATTGGATATTATTCACTGGTGTAGATGTCCTCGAACGCCCCGGGAGGATGAATCTCGTTCTGTTCTTTTGGGTTTACTACAGTTCGGACTCAATTTGTCACGGTTCTAAATCTGAACCAAAGAGTCCAAATCCGGCAAATCGTTTTGAGAAAAACAGATTTTTAGAAAAGAAGTACCAAACATGGACTGCTTTGCCAGATACAGAGTCGCCACCTAAATATTTTTTAATGGGGGAATTTAGGAAACCATGACTCGGTGCCAAAGGCCACGTGTCCGTCATCACCAAAGTTGCTTCGGCTCGGGAACTTGGGTACGATTAGGGAAGGTCAGCTATGAGCACCCCCTCTCGCCCAATCCGAAGATCGGCCTCTACTAACCATGATATCTGATTTTGAAAATGTCATGTGTTCTTATTCCATTTAATTAGCTAGAATTACTATGTGATGTGCACGGCAAAACAAGTATAGACTAGATCGCCTAATTTGGAACGAAGCATTGCATATCCGTTTGTTTGGAAATGTTTTGAAATTTGCTACTTGCAAGTAGGCTAAAATACGAATTTCAATGAATTATCCCAATTCAAGTAATCTAACCTTCACCCACAGGCATTCAGGCAGTTAATCAAATAAGCATATAGCCACATGGTAAGCATGCTATCATGTTAACATTCACACCCATGTGAGATACTAAAGCATAAAAGACTTACAGTGTACTCCGTGCCAAAACAATGAAGCTAGTTAGCAAACATGCATGACCCTAGTTCATATTAAAATGGCTAATGCAACGCATACAGAATGCAATCTAGAATAAGCTCGGCTAATCCTAGGATGGCATGTGAAATGCGACGGATAACACATATTCAAGTTAGATTTGGAATACTTATGCAGTTAGTATAACGCGTCGAGCCCGGTGTATGCAATACAAATGGATGAATGCACGCATGCATGGCATAAGGTATGCTAATTGAAATATGCCCTAAACTAACCATCGAAAGCTAGTAAATAAAAGGGAGAAAGACGTGAGGTTGGAAGACATATACACACTCACGCACACTTATTACAAATTAGCTCTCACTCGGAGAGACCGAATAAATAATACAAACCGCCTAATTAACTAACTCATGAGCTAATTAATTATTACAGAACCAAATGAATAACTAGCTACAACTAATTATCACATAACTTAATTAATTAACAAATTAATTATTACAAATAAATGAATGCTAACTAAGAAGTAAGGAAAGCAGTAAATGATGTTATTCCAGCTCTGTTTGAAAAAGAGGAGCATGCATGCTCGCTTCGGTTCTTCGCCTCGAAATGCCTTCTGGTTGCTCTTTAGAGGCTCTATTTGCAGGGTGTCTTCCAGTGCTCATTGCTAGAACTTACCAAAACACTGCTGAAGAGTTCACCAGTGACCTGCCGGCCATGAAAGGAGCACTACCGGCCAACAACAGGGCACTGCCGGCCAAGGATGATGCACTGCCGGCCATTGATGGCAAACTGCCAGCCACTGGTGTGCTGTGACACCAAACTACAACAAAGCACAAAACAGAGAAAAATGAGGGTTTCCCAAGGACATGTGTGCACTATGCCACTCCAAATCACCTCAAAACATCAAGGGAGAGGCCTTGGCAGATCCACGACCATCAATCACGCGTCCCGATGCATGATGGCCAAAGATCCAACTTGTGCAACTTAATGTAAATGCATGCAACAAACAAATGAATGCTAATACCCTATCATGTTGAGATCAAGGGCATCGGCGACCGAGGATCGAGGCACATTGCGTCACTTTGTGTACGAACGCACCTCATTCCTCAAGTTTGGTTTGACACCTCAAACCAAACAAGATGCAATGCGTGTATGCCATATACAATGTAAAGTGATGCAACTCATGCAATGCAATATGAGCATGTTAAGCTAATGCAACATGACATTACCTAATCATGCAAGCTAAACCAATGCAATATAAACACGTCAAGCATACAACAAGACCATGTAATGCAACTAGCTAAACGACATGCAAAAATGCAAACACGATACAATGTAAGCATGCAATTAATGCAATGTAACATGTCAAGCATTCCAAGTATGCAAAGATGGACTTATACCGAAATGAGAAAGCCTCAGCCCATCCCAAAACAGTGGCCAAAGTGCAAGGAAGTAAGGCCAAAACAAGCTGATTAAGCATGCTCATGCAAGAGGCCAATGAAGCACATAAACTAGAGCTATATGATACAATGCTTACAGGTCTCAAACACCTCAAAACAGTCACTCTACATGCCATATTGATGCTGAAAATGCCATGATCATACACCAAAACAAACTCAAATGATATGCCCAAACAATGGACTCTTGAAGCACATGAACTACAACCATGTAATGCAATGCATGAGAGTTTTATCTAGCCCAAAACAGAATTTCTACATGTTAATTTAGGGCCTAAAACATGCTGGAAAATAGTCAAAACAAACTAGAAAAGCATGCTCTCGTTTAGGCCATTCTAAGCATTCAAACCACAACCATGCAAAGCAATGCACAAGCTACCTTAACACCTCAAAACAGAGCTTAATCACAGCAAAATATGGACTATTGCAGGCCAAAGTCAAGCTAGCACATGTTAGGAAGATAGGCTAAAGCATGAAACAAGCTAGGCTAGGGAGCAAAATTACACTACAAGTGTATGAAGCAAGCAACCAAGCCCCCAACCAGACCAAAACAGATCTGAAACATGGCAAAATAGAGCCTAAAACATACTTGGCTTAACCTAAAACAAGCCACAAAAAGATGCTACTTTGTAAGGCTAACAAGGCTAGCAAAGAGGATTTGCACTACAAGTGCAATAAGCATGCAAGAGGTGACCAAGACAGCCAAAAATAGAGTTATGGCAAGTCTGATAAGTCACAAAAATGAGCCTAAACAAAGCCACAAAGAAGTAAAAACACATGCTCATTTGTTTGGCCAACAACACAAGCAAGCAAGACAAGAAGAGGGGGGACCACCCCCTCCTATTTTGAGCCTCAAAACAGGTTTTTTACCACTGAAAATCCTCTGGATTTCAGTGGTTCTAAGGCCAAAAAGAAGTTGTTTGAAAAGTTTGAAAGCTAGCTCACAAGGCCTTACAAGCCAAGGAGCACAGGAGCAGACAACCCCCTAGCCAAACAAGGCACAAACCAAGACTTTTAGGGCTGAAAAACAGAGGAAAAACAAAGGTTTTTGTAGTTCAACACTAACCCAAAAAACAGCCCCAAAGTAGTGTGCAAAGATGGTGAAGTAAGTGTGCAAAACAAATACAAGAGAGGAGAGGTGCTTACCCTTGTAGCACAGCAGCAAAAGGACCTCTTTGCTGGTTCAAATGACCTGCCAACAGTCCCAAAATGAGCTCTAAGGGACCTCAGCCCACTGATATGGAACCTTGATGAAGGAAGTGTATGCAAACAAGATGTATCTCTCAACTTCTATGCACTTCTATACACAAAAGGGCAATAGAGAGGGGCTCTAGAGAGAGAGGCAGAGGTTTTTTTCTGGAAATTCTAGAGAGAGAGGAGCTTTTAGAGAGAGAGGCTCCTAAACTTGCTCAAGAAGTTCTAAGTGTTCTTCTCCTTTGAATATATGATATATGGCCTCATATATAGCAAAAAGCAAAGGTTGGTCCAAATATCTGACTTGGGGACTTGTCCCTAACAGCTGGAGGTAAAATATCTAAAAAAACTGATTTTTGACATTGTTGGCCGGCAGTACATCACTGGTGGCCGGCACTGCATCATCGATGGCCGGTAGAGAAAATCTGCTCTCCAGGTCCAACTTCAAATGGGCATATCTCCTTCATATGAACTCCTTTTTAGGTCATTCTTGTGCCCAAATTGAAGCCCCGGAAGTAAGCTTTCCAATGGTGGCAGCCTTGCATCAAAACTCCAACTGTGCTAAAAGATATCCCTCTTTTGGTGAAGCCACGCAGTTTTGGTCCTACCCGGAGTCATGCCGAACTTCTCCCAAACTTGTTCTCTTCTCTCCTTTCCCATTTTCTTCAACTCCAAACCCCTAAACAAGGTGTTTTGAAAGATTTTTCAAAGATTTCATCTCAAAAGATTTCATCTCTCCTTCATTCATTTCCACTCTGTCCTTGCTCGGTTTACCGAAAAGTGCAACATTTGACAAAATGTGAGCGTTGGAACATCGTAAGAACTTATTTTCAAAATGTTTTGAAAGAGAGGGTTTTAAAGTCTAAAAACCATTTGAAATAGTTTTGGTCCAAAAAGGGGTGTGAAGTTGGGATTTGATTCTCTCATTGCCGAAGAAATCAACCCTTTGCCCTGTACACCTTTCATCACCAAGTAAAGCATCAGTAGCGCCCAAGTCTTAAGGGCGGTCAAAAATGGGGTGTCTACAACTGGGCTATCGCTCACGCCCATTCATGTGTTTGTAGGTGAGCCAAGAGAAGTCCAAACCCAGCCCCAGTGAAGTCTGCCAGAAACAACAAGAGTTTTGGAGAGTCAGCCTTGTGTCTCACGCACGAGACCCATCCTTGCCATTTTGTTATGTATTTATACTTTGTCTTGTTGGCAAACTTTGTGTATATCTGTATATAGTTTGGATATGGGTTGACTCAGTTTGAATGATCCTGTCTGTAAAGGATTTTATGGTACTGTATTTTGTTGTGGGTTATTAACGTATATGCGTATGGTTTGTTTTAAAGTGCATATAAGCACGGCTCTATGGACAAAGTTTTTAATTGTTGCTTCCGTTTGGCCCCTTTACTCTGTTGAGTTACGTCTGTTTTGGTTTGAGGCCGTAGGTAATCTCAGGATTACTAGCCGGTTATGTCCTTAACCCATAGAGGTGGGTTCGGGTCATGACAATAGTGTTCATAGCCCTTTGATATATAGCCCTAGCATTCTTTTTGGCCGAATGGCATTTTAACCCATTCGAAGGTGCCAATGTTCCCAGGACATCTGAATGCTGTCTTATGGATATCCTCTTCTGCAATGCAAATTTGGTTATAACCAGACTGCCCATCCATCATTGATAAAATCTTGTGCCCTGCTGAACTATCCACCAATAAATCTACTATGGGCATGGGGTACTCATCTTTTAGAGTTGCTAAATTCAAGTTTCTAAAATCGATGCATATCCTCATTTTACCATTCTTCTTAACTACAAGCACAATATTGGATAGCCATTCGACATACCTAGCTGTCTTAATAAAGTCTGCCTTAAGGAGCCTAAGAATTTTCTCTTTGACCTTCTAAATCACTTCAAGACTCATCCTTCTTAATTTTTGCTTGTATGGCTTGAAATTAGGCTTCATAGGGAGCCTATGTTCTACTAATGACCTATCCAATCCTGGTAGTTCATTATAAAACCATGCAAAACAATCTTTATATCTCTTTAAGACCACCAACAACTGGTCCCTATCAAGAGCACTTAACCAAGCACTAATGTAAGTGGGTTGTTGTGTAGAAACTTCCCCTAAGTTAACCTCTTCCAAGGGGTCATATATCTAAAAACTCACTAATGCTTATTTTTTTTATTTCTTCTGTCTTCGAAGCAATTTCTTTACTTTGTTCTGCTCCCAGTTTCTTTTCACCATCTTTGCCCTCCTCCTCATAGACAAAGTCTGTCCATAAGGCTTTTTCCTCCTGTATTTCTTGGACTTTTGTTTCGATGTCCAATGCACAGTATTTGTCAAAGGTCAAAGGTCTAACCTGTCGTTGTTTATGCTTACAGCCAACTATCATGGCTTCCTTCTCTTGTTCCTGAACCTTCTGGACTATTGCTTTTAAGTCCAATATTGTGAACTTAACTAAAACCAAAGGTATGGCTTCTTGGGCTTCACTTTCTTGCCTACAACCAAGTATCATTATCATCTTTGATGATGAATTCTTCATCAGCACTCTCCTGTACCAAGTGCTTCAAGTGTGCTAATTCCTCATCAGCCGTCACTTCCACTGATCTATCAGGTTTTCTCAGTATGCTGAGTGGTGTCACTTCTTCAGTATACAATTTGACCTCTGCAAAGTCAGCACAAGCTATGAAGGGTTGAGGGTCTGTATTGATCTTCTCTGTCTCTCCATTGCATAAAGCCATCATTATCTTCTAATGTAGAGAGGAAGGCACACATTTGTTAGTGTGAATCCAATCCCTACCAAGTAAAGCATTATACTTAGCATTGCTGTCAATAACAAAAAATGTAGTCATGCAATCTCTGGTTCCTACACTCAGGTTGATGGGCAAAATACCCTGAGCCATCTGTTTATCTCCAGCAAAACCAGCGATGATTGTACTGGCTGGGATTAATCTGGGGTTCGTTTTCCCTAATTTCTTCAAAGAAGATTTCGAAAGTAAGTTCACCGCTGCTCTATTATCTACCAATACCCTATTAATCTGTATCCCATCGAAAAAAGCCTTGATATACAAGGGCTTGACATGCTGTGTCATAGATGTTGTAGGATACTTAAAAAGATATAAGAGATTAATACTCACCTCTTCCTCACTCTCATCTTCAGTTTCCATTGGTGTGGCTACTTTGGATTCATCTTGAACTATACTAACCTGTAAATCTTCACTAGAAACTGGAATAGGGTCAATCTCCTGACCTTCTTGGTTTCCATTTTTAGCCTAGAACTCCTGTGGCAATATATGCACCATATTTACTAACACTGGAGGAAATGAGCCAAACTAAACTGCCGACTGATCTTGTTCCTTTTCGAGGCTAATTTGTTCAGTTACCTCAGAAGCATCCTCCATACTACATTCTGGAACTTCAATATTAGTGGCTTCCTTTGAATGGTCTGTTACTGCTGGTTTTTTTACCAAAAATTTATGTTCAACCA
Source organism: Camellia lanceoleosa (assembly GCA_025200525.1). Classification (NCBI taxonomy): domain Eukaryota; kingdom Viridiplantae; phylum Streptophyta; class Magnoliopsida; order Ericales; family Theaceae; genus Camellia; species Camellia lanceoleosa. The sequence goes on along the minus strand of CM045765.1, from coordinate 1,615,567 downwards.
TGAAGGCTTTAAACATCTCCTCTTCAACCATCTCTTTCCTCTGGCTTAAGCCAAGTTCTCCTTCTGTTTCACTATCACTTTCCATCAAAGCTTTTTCAAGACCTACTAAGTTAGATATTTCTTTGGCTTTCAGTTCAAAGTGAACTTTAGCCAACTGCTCTTTGCTGAAACTTCTTCTATTCTGAGGAGTCGATTTTGGACTATGGTCCAATTTTAGATTTTCTCTTTCTTTTATCTGGCCTTTTAGTTGGGCCAATGAAGAACTTTTCCCACTTTCTTTCAGATCCTTCTGGTACTGAGTATACCTTCATTGGATCTTCCTTGTTTGGGATCTAGAAATTACTGGAACCATATATGGTTCCTTTGTTTTTGGGTGCTTCAGCAACACTCAATTATTTGGAGCCACCAAAGGAGGTTTAACCATTCTACCCTAGTCCCCAACAACACTTCTCTAGTCAAGCATTTCTCTAGGGTTGTTTTGCATTACAAACCAATCTGGAACTCCAGGTACCCATGAACTCACGAGCTCAATTGTTGAACTAGCTCTTTCTGCCTTCGAGGCATGCTTCGAAGCTGTCTGTGACAGTCCTTGCTTGGCCCTGATCCCTTGGCTTGGGCCTACTTCAAGCCTTCCATGGTGGCTACTTTCCATCTTATGTGAGGCTGGTTTAGGAGACCAATCTCTGGGTTTGACCCCATAACTTGAGCCCACTTCAGGTCTCCTCTCAAGATGATTGCCTTCCATTCTATAATAGTTGGGTGGTCTGAACTCATGTAGAGGTCTCTTACCCTTGGAATGCATTCTAGTGGTTGTTGGTCCAGCCAAGAATGGCTGCTGTCTAGGACCAGTTGGGTATGGCATTTTGTTGTAGGCACTGGTTAGTTTAGGGCGTCTCTGCACGTCCTTATAATACTGTTTCCCATCAATCGGAAGCCCTTTCAACCATTTGTAGCTTAACCTACATCTTGGACACATTCTTTGCATGACAACTGCCTCTAAAGAGTCATCATCCAGTACCTCTTCATCAGAGTCTTCCCTTTGGTCTGCAAAGCCCTGCCCATTCGCTGGTGAACTTCTAGCATCTTTCTTGACAATAGTATGACTGGCAACATGCATCTGCACATTAACCTCTTCCAATTCTTTCAAGGATAAGTTCTAGAAGTCTGGTACAATAACATTGGCTGTAACTTTTCCAATTTCTGGGAATGGATTAGTGTCAATCCCCATAGCTTTCTCTGCTTTAGCTGGAAATTTTAAACTTCCTTTTCGAATCTGTTCTTAGATCATGTCCCGAAAAACAATACAGTTTTTAGTTGAATGAGATCAAAAATTATGCCATTTACAATATATTTTTCCTTTAAGTTCTTCTGGAGAAGGAATTTTGACTCCTTTTGGTAATTTTAGGAAATTTGCTGCAAGCAAATAATCAAAAATGTTATCTGCCTTTGTTAAAACAAAAAAATATTTCCTATGAAGGTCTTTCTTTTTAAACTGCTGATCTATTGTAGTATCTTTATGAATTAACGCCTCACAGATCACAGGCTCTTTTCCTATGATCTCTGCTGCATCAATCTCATAATTAGGATCTTTATAATATATTTTATATGATGCATTACTTCGATCTTATTCTTCCTCAAGTAATGACTCATATCTGGACAACTTATGGGTTAATTCCACTAAGTCTCAAAACTCAGTTGAGTCAAACTTCTTTTGAAGCCTAAACTCTAAACCATTTTGAGCCAATCTCACAAATTCAGGCTCTGATAGAATGACTCTACACTTGTTTCGTGCTCTTTTGAATCTAACAATAAATTGAACAGCCTTCTCATCAAGCCTTTGACTCAACCTTGCCAAGTCTGCCATGGAAACTTCTGGCTCTGTTTGGAAGAATTGGGCATGAAATGCCTCCTCCATTTGTTGCCAAATTTGGATAGAGCCAGGTATAAGGTTAATATACTATACAAAAGCTGCCCCAGTTAGAGAATTTGGAAAAAGTCTTAACTTCATGTAATCATTATTGGTAAATTCACCACATTGGGCTACGAACCTAGCAATATATTCTACTGTTGACAGGTTTCCATTTCCATAAAAAAAGAGCAAAGTCTGGTATCCTAAACCCTCTTGGGTATTCATGTACCCTATCCACCCATTCTGGATATGGATTCCTATACACAGGAGTTTAAACCCCCCGAGCCATAGGTCTACACATTTCTCTAACAATATCAGTAATTTGGTTCCTAGGAACCATATTTTGTGCTTGTTGAACCACCACTGGAGGAACAAACACAGGATTTGATGGAAAACCTTGTGCCTAAGGTCCTCTTGGTCCATAAGGAGGTATATTTGGGACTGGTTGTCCTTGTGGTGCTGGTTGTTGTTGAGGGTATGGTTGACCTCCCTGAGCCTGTCCTGCGAAGGGACCTGCGAAAGGTGCTGTAATAGGAGGAACAGGTGTTGTGTCTCTTCCAGCCACAAGAAACCCTTCCAACCCCCCGGGTACAAATTCGAACAAAGGATTAGTGAACCTCCTTGTGCCAGGTATAGCTTCAAATATGGGATTTGGAAACATCCTTATGCCATTCTCTTGTGTTGGTCCAGATCCACCAATCTATATGGCTTCACTGTTAAGTAATGAGGCATTTTTGATTTATCATAAGCCTCGAAAAAGGCTCATACCAAGACTGAGGTGATGGTCTTTCATAATTTTGATTACTAGTCTGGCCATTAGTATATCCATTACTTTGCATAGGCTGTTTGTCTCTAGCCAATCTTTGCTTAGGGACATTTGAAATTTCCTCTATATACTTTGTGTTAGTTGGTTGATGGGTATTTATCTGATCCATAAAGGATATTGCCCATCTTTCCATTGTGTTCATTAACTACTGTCCCATGGCATCTACTAGGCCTCCCCACGGATTCATTGGTTAAGTAAATAGAACAGTGGATGGTCTAATTCTATGGTCTCGTCCACTATTCTAAACACATGGTGCATATTCTGCATTACTGGTCTGTTCGACCATAGGTTCTGATGAGATAGGTGTTTCCATAGGATGTGTTATCACATTATCCTCTAGATCAGGTACCTCTACCTCTCCTTCCACACCTTCTCATAGGCGTTCATTTTTTCCTTGTCTTCTACATCTAGCCATTTCAATGGGTCCCACCGGGCGTGCCAAAAATTGTCGGCTTATTTTTCCTACGAAGGAAAATACCATAAGTGCAAGCATGCCAGCAAGGATTGGAAAATCCTTACAAATTAAATTCAAGCCAATTATCAAGTGATTGTGTTGACGGTTCTTTTGTCTCAACAAAGAGGACTTCAAAATTACCAAGTGTAGAAAAAAGAAAAATAAAAAAAAAAAAAGAATGAGGAAGACGGAGAAAGACGATTGAGTGAACAATCAAAGTAATAATTACTTACCTCTACTCCTATGCTTCGAAAAGGAAATGCATAAAATGCTTTAAAAATGAAATGCTTCAAATAAATGCTTTGAAATATAAATCTATGTTAAACTACTCCTACGATAAGGAAAATACCAAGAAATATTCAAATCAATTATCTTTGATTTGAATTTTGGATCTTTTACAATATAGCTATGAATGACTATTTATAAGCAAATATTTTTAAGAAAAAACTTCCAGTAATAACTACCCAATAACCACCTAAAACTACCCACTATTCCATCTTCATTCCCACAATACCACATATCCTTCCATGTCTTCATAACTTCCTTTAACCTCCAATTCATGCTCCATGTTCTTCACTTTATTCTCCATCATCTTTTCACATTTCATAACTCTCATAACTTCCAAATGACACATGTCCTGCAATTATATAAATAATAAATAATAATAAAAATTGTAGATTTATGGTGCCAACAGACTCATATCTTTGTGGTGTAAAAATAAAAATTCAATGCAATGATGATACTATTATATTCACAACACTAGTATCACTAACTAATAATAAACCTACATGGCAGGGATGCAATTTTATGGGCTAACTTATATATATTTGTGAGAACTTATGTAAATGCACATGGTATGCACCTTACACACCCAAACACTTGCCTCAATTTATAAGTCTCCTCCCACTAATTCTCATAAAATTCCGATTTTAATAACCTTGTCATGAACTTACTAAAAGTGAATTGATACACTTTTTCTTTTGGTTATAATTACAACATGCCGGTTGTTATTTAAAATTAAAAATTATACCTAATTTTTAAGCTAGTAAAGTGACAATCAATTAGGATATTAAAAATAATACTCTCTTATATATTTTCTCTAATTAACAACTAATTATATCACTTATACATTATTAAGTCTAAAAAATGGATTTAAAAATTGGGCTTATGTATTATTGTTCTTTTAAATTAAGAAAAAAATCAGTACAAACCCTTATAATTACAAATTTTGTAATGGAGATGATCATAATCCTTTGCGCACCATATCTACCCCATTAATTTTTTATTTTTCTTTCTTTCTAAAATAGTAATTGAAGAGTATTAACCAGGGCCAGCCTTGGGCATAAGCCCACCAGGCCATGGTTTAAGACCCCTCAAAATAGACCTAAAAAAGAGGTCCCTCCTAGTATAATTTAATGTAATAGATTATGTATGTTTTTAAGTCTAAAAAAAATTAAAAAAGCCCAAACTAACTTAAAATAAATTGACCCATTAAAAAATTGAAAGGTCCATTCAAAAAAAATTAACATTGTTAACACTGTTATCCATTGAAAATAGACCCCAAAAATGGACATCTCATATTATGGTTTAGTGTAATATATTAGGTATGTGTTAAATCCAAAAAAAATTAAGAAAGGCCCAAACTAATTTAAAATAAATTGACCATTTAAAAAATTGAAAGACTCATTTAAAATAATTAGTATTGTTATTCATTGAAAATGATTTTGCAAAAAAACTAGATTATGCAAGCATGATTGATTTATTTGCTTCTAAAAATGCAAGAAAGTAAAGATCAAATGATACTTATTAGTTGTTGTAATGTAATATTAATTATTTTTTTGTAATTTTGACACAAATTTTTTATCCTTTACCTTCAAATTGTTTTTTCATTTAATATATATAAAGGGTCTCAAAAATTTATTAATTGATTATCAATTTTTGGGCCTGAAAATCTGAGGGTTGGGCCTAGTATTAACCTATTAGCACCCTTCGCTACATAACTAGGATGGTGAATCTGTCAAACCACTTTGTCCTCTCCTTGTCTCTGAAGATGGGTAACGGAGAAAATAGGGATTGTGCGACATTTTTCATGGCTGTACTGATAATAGCATCAGTACTGATATTTCCATACTATATGCAGCCTGAACCTCCTGCTATGTTAGCTCTGTTGTTCTCTCTTATCCCTATGTCTATTTTGTTGTACGTTCTGTATCTTGTGTTGTTTGTGTGGTGATTGAATTTGCAATTCCACACCATGTTCCCTCTCTCTCCTCCTCCTTTTATATTGTATTTGGTTAGAAAATTTGAGAAAAGATTTGAAAAGAGAAATAGAAAAGGTAAGTGAAATATGAATAAAACATGTTTAAATTTTACCAAATTTCACATATATTTTTCCTTTCTCTTTCCAAATCCCTCTCTAAATCCCCCAATCAAACACAGTATTAAGGATTGATTACACTTTACACCTTTCAATAATTTTACTTTCTCAATTTTAAAATTATACATTTAGACGCATCATCAACTATGGAAGTGTGACAGTGGTTAAGTGATTGAAATATACAATTTTAATCCTGAGAGAATAAATTGATATTTAGTAACAGTTGAAGAGGATTTAGGGTAATAATTCACCGATTTTTTTGATGCATATATAGAAGTATAAATGTAATCAATTTATTTGTTATGGATTATTGCTCTGGAATTTTATGTGTTTGGCAATGTAGCTTTCACCAGAAATGAATCAAAGGGGGGAAATTTTGATAATTTAGGCATTCATACCAGAATTTTAAACAATATGTAGATATATCTCCAAAGAAATTATAGCCAAACATAATTTTCACACATAAAAAAGATCAATCAAAATGATGAGTCATCATAACAGTGCTAGTTTTAATAATAATTTGAAAAAGATGCTTCAAAATTCAAAATTCACACACTGTTGATTTATCAAGGAAAATAGTACGTAAAGACAAGTTTTATTTTATTTTATTTTATTTTTTAAAAAAAATCATTTTTTTTAAAAAAAAAATCATTCAAATATATATGACATATAATAATGGGTATTTTGGTTTGAAAAATAGCAAGATATAAAATGCAACATCATTCTATATTAGTAGAGTTCATTTGAGAGAATTGATTGCTGTAAAAGATAAGTGCAAGGTTGTCTGTTTGAATTTTGGATTTGAATACATATTTTGCCAGGAAAAAGAAAACAAAATGTGAATGAAATTTAAGCTTCTTTTTTTATTACATTTCCTTGTCTTTTTTTTTCTACTCAATAAATATCCATCAATATCCAAAATAAACACTGATCAAGTACAAACTTGTTCATTGCAGTTTTATCGTAGTGGTGACAAAACTCTTGTTCTCATTAATCTGGGAAACTAACCACCAGGAAATTAATTAATCACTACTAGATAATGGATTAGTATATATAAAAACACTAGTAATATCAATCTGATTCACTTTTGGGAGTAAGATTAGTCCCGCTAATTTTTATTTTTGTTTTTTTATTAATCAAGAGTGTACCACGTGAGCATCAGATATCACACTAATGCTCCAAAATTATTGAAAATTTTTCCACATGACCCTATGCATTAGCAGTGAATTGCATGAAATGGCCATCAACAAAACCCAATCATATGAAAATAAGTAACAACCATGCACATCTGAACAAGTAGGCCTAAACATCCAACACAATCAAAAACAATATATATATATATTTCTTAGGCAATGTGTCTGTTTGAATCTCCAAACATGAATTACAGTACTCATGCCATTCTCCAACCCCAAAACAAAAAGTGAAACAATAAAACAATGTGTTATGTAAACTTATCCTATCTCTTGTCCATCTCTTGAAATCACTTTATTTCTTGAAATTCACTAAGCCTATCCTATCCAATCTACTAAAATTAATCAAATTACTTATTTGTTAGTAAAACAATGTAAGGATAATGCTTTGTTTTTGTGATTCGCATATGACAATCTAAAGTTTTGGCACATTTCAAGGCTGAATTCTTGCATAATTGCGTGGCACAAGCCAAGGACTATTTATTGCATAGGGAAAAGGCCATCATAAATCTTTTACCAAAAGCAATTTTAGTGCGAGCAAATGCTTACGAAAGATTCAACAAGAGCTAATATTCAATTCAACAAAAGGAATACTTTCACTTACATTATCGATAGGAATGCCATTAAAACAAAGAAATTGGAGTTGAATTCAAACAAAAATGTAAATGCTACCTGTTTCTTCCAATGTGAAACCAAAGTTCTGAGCAGAAAAACAAACACAGCAGCGTCCTTGGGCTCAGTTGTCATCTCCACGATAACACCTCCATAGTGATCATTCGTACCAGTGAGTAGTTTGCTCATCTGCAACACTACATGTTGTGACAACATCGACCTGAAATTCAAGAATACACTCCAAAATCGGACCTTGAATCTGCTTATGCCTAAAAAGTCACAAAAACAAGTACTGAAATTAGCTACTAAACCCTAAATTAACAACCCCCCCCCACACCCCCCCCCCAAAAAAAAAAAAAAGAGTGAATTGTGATTGAAAGACCAATGGAAAGAGATTTTGATCGAACAATGAGGAACAGACGATTCGAGAAATGGCAGTGAGAGAGAGTTGTTGCTGTGGAACAGAGCAAGGAAGGTCTGGAAAGAGATCTGATCATTTTGTACTTTAAATGAGTTATATCTAACTGATAATGGATCAGAAGAATATTGCCTAACTGAATTTGAAAATCAACAACAAAAGCACAAAATTTAACCCATAATTAACTGTTGAACCCATATTATATTACCATACAATCTGTGTAATTAATGTTCTCAAATTATCAACTTAGTATATTGCTATGATGTTTTCAAACCAATAAAAGCAGTAGTAATAAGATAGTGGAAGTGATCTGATCCACTTTGATTCCTTAATGGGTAGGACCAAGATCAATCCTACTCATTATTTATTTATTTTGAAGTAGTTTTATCAATCAAGAATACCACATGTGTATCAAATATCACACTAATGATCCGAAATTATTGAAAAATTTTCCATATGACTCTACTGATTTGTTAAGATACACTTGATGCATTAACAGTGAATAGCATGAAATAGCCATCAATAAAACCCAATCATGTGAAAATAAGTAACAACCATGCACATCTGAACAAGAGGCTTAAACATTCAACACATTCAAAAACAAAAAATATATATATATATTTCTTAGGAAATGTGTCTGTGTATTAGATACATATAATCTCCATACGCGAATTACAGCACTAGGGCCATTCTCCAACCCAAAAACAAAAAAATCAAAAATCAAAAACAATAAAACAGTGTGTTATGTAAACTAACATATATAGTAATAATATAATAATGAGCAGATCACTTGGGGGCTTGAGAAAGGAAAATGAAGACGACAGCGGCCACCACGGGAAAGAGGAGGAGCACGTAAAGAGGTGGCGGCCCCAATGGCCCTGGACCCATCCCCAAGGGAAGAAAGATGAGGCAAACAGCCACCACCAATATCAACGTCACTTGTTCCACTCCGCATCCATGCTGCTCTTCCCTCCTCATTTTAGAGAAACTGGTTTGGATCTCGAAAACAAATGTGCGGTTGTCTGACAGTGGTTTTGTTATGTGTATTGGTCGGACAAGTCGTACATACGTACGTTGATAAGCCAATGATTGTGGACATGTATATATAGTGGTGATCAGGTGTCTCCCTGTCCCCTTGGCAAAACAACACAACGGTTCTATTTTTAGGGACTTGCAAAACGCGGGAGTTTTCGAAATGCATCCGGATCCTCTACAGTCCTCCCTCTATAGTTCTTCATAGAGTTTTAAAAACGGCGCCTAGGAGATGAGAAAGAAACGAAGAGAAAGAGAGAGAAGGAGACGGAGCACCACAATCAAAACCTCTAATTTTTCAAAGCCGTAATTTTTTAATTTCAAATCTAGTTCTCAATCAAAACTCTAACTTTTCAATTCAGATTTGAAATTAGATTTGAGAGTTTGGAGGACGAACCTGGTTCAATCTATGGCGTGAGGGAGCTCCGGCAGACAACAATGGCTAAGGACAGATGTTCTTCTCAAAAGATTTCTTCTTCTCTCTTCGTTTTGTTCCGGCGGACAACAATGGCCGATGATTGTGGAGGACGATGAAGAACGGAGGACGGTGCTCGCCGGTACTGCTGCGTCTCCCTCCCTCTCTCTCTCCGTTTTTGACTCTTCTGCTTAATTTGAATTATTTAATATATGGAACTTGTTAAGTATTATTGTGTGTGTAAAACGTTTATTGAATATCAATAATTATGTTGTATCAAAAAAAATATATATATCAATAGCTATCTCATCCGACTCTCGCACCTTGTTTGAGAATTAAATATTTTAATTAAAAAGTTCCTATAAATTATTATTTTATTTTATATTTTTTTATAAAAAAAATTTAAAAAATATTAAAATAGTAGGTGTGTTTAGTTTGATTTTGGAAGATAAATCTTCAAAAAAAAATCTTAGAAAAAGAGTTTAGAAATTTTTTTTGATTTGTTTGATTATATATTTTGGAAATAGTTTTAGAGTGTGGGAGTTTGGAATAATTTGATATTTCATTATAGATGTGTATAAGAGAAAAAATGATTGAAAAAATGAAAGGAGAAAGAAAAAGTGATTAATTAATATGTAGGGAAGAGAAAATAATTTTGAAAATTTTTAAAAAAATTTCAACTAAATAAAATTTTAAAAATTATATTTTAAGAGTTAATCAAACAAGGCCGATATGTTTTCAAACGAAGCCCTCTTTCCGGATCCCACTTGATTCGCAACATAAAAGTTTGATAATAATATTAAAATTTAATAATAATAATTAAAAAATTATAATAATGTTTGGTTTAATTTTAAAATCATTATTTTGATCAAAAATTTTTAAAATTCATAATTAAACAAGTAATTCAAAACTCAAAACTCTATTTTAAAGCAAAAAAAAATTCAAAAAAAATATTTTTATTTTGTTCTTTAAAATTTTTTTTTTTTAATTTGAAGAAAAATATTTTTTATTTTTTTGAAAAAAATATTTTATTATTTTTTTAACTATTGGCCAAATAATTTGTCACCATTTAGATATATACCTATATATATGGGCGATTCAAAATTTTAAAAAAATTCAAAAATGAATAAATATTTAAAAAGACTATTTAAAATATTAAAAAACATAGCAGAAAAATGTGAAACAAAGCAAGCAGCATAGGAGAAACGAAGAGAAAGAGAGGGGGAAACCGAGCACCGGCGAGCAGAATCAAAACCTTAGTTTTTCAGAGTCCCAAATCAAAGCCGTAATTTTTTAATTTCAAATATAGCTTCTCAATCAAAATCCTAACTTTTCAATCCAGATTTGAAATTAGATTTGAGAGTTTGAAGGACGAACCTGGTTCAATCTATGGCGTGAGGGAGTTCCGACGAACAACAATGGGTGAGGACAGACGTTCTTCTCAAAAGATTTCTTCCTCTATCTTGGTTTTGTCCCGGCAGACAACAATGGCCGATGACGGTGGAGGATGATAAAGAGCAGAGGACAGTGCTCGACGGTGCCCCTCCCCCTCCGCGCTTGTTACTCTCCCGCTTTGTTTCACGTTTCTGCTCTCTTTTCCATTTTTTTTTTGGTAAATTATAAATAGATTTACGTAAATTACAAATTATAAATTACTTTTATTCTAAAAATTATATAACAAATAAATTTTATTATTAATAAATCATTAAGTTAATTAATAATTTTTAATAATATTAAAATTTTATTTCAGTTTAGATAATTTTATTATTATATAAATGAATAGTTACAAATTTCATTTTTCAAATTAATTTTGTTAAATAAAAAATTTTGACAAGAAGATATTTGTAATTTTTTAAATTATAAAAAATAATTCATATTTTAAGTAATTATCTTATTAAAAAAGTCATGATCACTTTTCTAACACATCACTTCAAACCCAATACATACTCAACTTATATTTCATAAAAAATTAAAAAAATACACTTATTTAGATCATTCCAAACCAACCCTAAATCTTAAAAAGTGTATTTATAATTTATTTATTTATTTTCAAATAATCAAAAGATGCCCTTTTTTAGTAATTTTAGAAAAAAACTAGGAAGGATAGCGGATAGGGTATGATTCACCCAAAAACCAATAGGGTATGTGTCTAAATTATTGTGGGTTCTCGATTGTCCGTGGCCATATTTTTTATTAATCATAATTTATCATGGTATTTATATTTTTTAATCACTCATAGATTTATGAACTTAATTCTATTTACCAATCAAAACACCATTAAAACATTACGTGACAATTCTAAGACCAACAAATAATTTTTCTCTTATACTATTCAAAAGGTTATAGACTCAAAAATTCTGCTAAAAATTTTATTAAATATCAGATTTATATTGTGTGAGTCTCACACCCATATAAAACATTTGATAAAACTTTTAATAAATTTTTTTAGATCTCTAACAATACATCTTTATTTATGCCACTTGTCTCCACTCCCGATCCGACTCTCTCTCATAATACTCTTCTCCACTTCCACTCAAACCCACAAATTCAATATTAAAATTAAAAATTTGTTCAAAAAACACAAAATATTAAAATTAAAAATTATATTTATAATTAAAAAATATATATTATATATTATATATATATATTAAAATTATATTATATATATAAACATAGCAGTAACTCAATAATACGTTCTATGAATATTATATATGTTACATAAAAATTCAATAATATATTATATATATATATGTATGTATTATTATTTATTTATTATTATATTTACTAGTCGGGTATGGTTGGGATAAAAAAATACTCTTCCCGCTCCTACCCGAGCACCTTTGGGTTGCTCAAAAGTTTCTCAAATCTAATCATACACTATTCAATTACCCTCAAACCCATCTCATTGACACTCATATAGATATTACTAATTTGAATTGATGGCATTGTTGTCATTATAATAATAATAAATTATAAATATATCAATTCTCTTTTCACTCTATTTTTTTACATATTTTTATAAAAAAAATTAATAAATTATTCTAAACATACTTTATATTTAACAAAAAAAAAATCAAAAAATTATTAAAAATAACTTATTCCCCAAGAGAGAATTGATAATAAACATATGCATATGCATTAGTCATTAATTTTCTATTTACTGTGATACACTCAAATCTATATCTATCTATCTATATCTATATATCTATATCTATATCTATACTATATATTAAGCAAAAGGGAGTTTTTAACCACAAGGATTGTGGGAGCTCCAATCTCCTAATCCTAATTTTCTAATTTTTTTGATTTAAAAAAAAAAAAAAAAAACTCAGCATTTATTGACTTCTCCCAACCCACAATCCCTTTTGACTTCTCTCATAATTATTGCAACGTCCTTTTCAATTTCTCCCATAAACTATGATTACACACAAAAATAAAAAATAAAAAAGATAACAATTTAGCTATAGATCTCAAAAAGATATAACATCTAAATTTGAATTATGATTTAATAATATAATTATGTATTTTTTTATGTATATCTATCAAAATTTTAAATCACTTAATGGGACAAATTAATCAATTTTTCAAAATTATTGATTTTTAATTTACAAAATAGATTAAAAAAAACTATTGACTGATTTATTTATTTAATAACAAAAATATTTCATAATCTCTCTCCTAATCTCTCTCACAAATTTTCAAAAAAAAAATATTAAAACTTGCATTCATTTTCACTTCCCCAAAAAATCAGATAGGAGCTCCAATCTCCTAATCCTAATTTTCTAATTTTTTGATTTAAAAAAAAAAAAAAACTCAGCATTTATTGACTTCTCCCAACTCAACTTCAACATTTATTGACTTTTCCCAACCCACAATCACTTTTGACTTCTCTCATAATTAGTGCCATTTTGGGAAGACAGTAAAAAGTCACGTTTTTAGACAAAATGTCTAAAAACGTGGCTACCAAAAAGGTCAAAAAATTGATTTGGCAAGTGCTAAAAACGCAGGTGTAAAATTACAAATTAGGGCCTCTGAAAAAAAAATAAAAAAATAAATCTTTTATGTTGGGTAAGGGTATTTTGGTCATTTTAAGTTGATTTGACACCATAAACAAATATTAAACTAAAAAGTAAAAAGCCAGCTTTTTACCAACTTCCCAAATCACTTCCAAAAAAGCCAAAAAACTTAGTAAAAAGCCAAAAGTCAACTTTTTACCAACTTCTCAAAACAACCCTTATTGCAACACCCTTTTCAATTTCTCCCATACACTATGGTTACACACAAAAATTAAAAAAAAAAAAAAAGATAAGAATTTGGCTATAGTTCTCAAAAAGATATAGCATCTAAATTTGAATTGTGATTTAATAATATAATTATGTATTTTTTTTATGTATATCTATCAAAATTTTAAATTACTTAATGGGACAAATTAATCAATTTTTCAAAATTATTGATTTTTACTTTACAAAATAGATTAAAAAAACTATTGACTGATTTATTTATTTAATAACAAAAATATTTCATAATCTCTCTCTCCTAATCTCTCTCACAAACTTTTTTAAAAAAATATTAAAACTTGCATTCATTTTCTCTTCTCAAAAAAATCAGATAATATTTGTTATTAAAGTTGTAGATATCTACCTATATTTTATATATTATATTATAACATAACAAAAAAAACTAAAAAACTAAAAAAAAATCTTTAAAGTTTATCTAAATAAACTTTAAATCAATAAAACTCATATGTCTATCACATATTTAACTCATATCATAACTTACCTAAATAATAATAATTAAAAATAAATGAAAACCACAGATAAATTAAATTTAAAAAAAAAAAGATACCCACAACTCCATCTTAAATAAATTAAAAAAAAATACCCGAATAGAAACCACACAAAAATAAAAATAAAAATAAAAAGATATATCTATCTATTTATCTATCTATCTATCTATATCTATACTATATATTAAGCAAAAGAGGGTTTTTAACCCTAAGCCTTGTGGGAGCTCTAATATCCCAATCTAAATTTCCTGATTTTTTGATTTAAAAAAAAATCTTAGCATTTATTAACTTTTCTCAACTCCCAAGTCTTACTCTCATAATAACGGATAAGGGGTCACTGCTGTGCTTAAATCATAGCAGTGACTGTGGTGCTTCCATTTGAAGTGTATTATGATTTTATTTTTATGATCTAAACCGTTCATTTTATAGGGTTTGTTGAGTACATCATGCCTACCAAAAATCATATTAATCGGATATCAATAACTATATGATCGAATTGCATATTGTTTATGCTATTTCTCAAAATAAAACTTATTATTCATTTTTTTGGTTATCGATCATATAGTTGTTGATATCCAATTAATATGATTTTTGGTAGGCATGAATTACTCAACAAATCCTACAAAATAAACGGTTTGGATCATAAAAATAAGGCCATAATACACCTCAAATGGAGGCACCACAGTCATTATTGTGCTTTGAGCACAGCAGTGACCTCTTTTCCCATAATAACAATTTAATGCATTAAGAACAAGTATAAAATAAATTCTTTGAAATCTAACACATATGAATTCATTGAAAAGTCCCAACACATATAATTATTATCCCTCATAATAATACTTTAATGCATTAAGAACAAGCATAAAAAAAATTCTTGAAAAGTCCAACACATATAATTATTTTAAAAATATTAAACTTTAATATAATAGAATAAAAAAAAAAGGACATTTAATTCCTTGAAAAGTCCAACACATATGATTATTATCAAAATATTAAACTTTAATATAATATAAAAAAGAAAAAAAAAGAAGACATTTAAAAATATATATATTTAAAAATCACAATTCACATATATAGGTAATTGTAAACACAATCCGTGCATAGCACGGGTGATATGCTAGTATTATATAAGGAAAATGAGATTTTTAACCAACAAGCCTTGTGCGAGTTCCAATATCTCAATCTTAATTTTTTAATTTTTTTATTTAAAAATAATAATAATCTCAGCATTTATTGATTTTTCCCAATCTGCAAGTCTTTTTGACTTCTCTCATAGTTATTGTAGCACCTTTTTCAACATCTCTCATACACTATAGTTAGTAAAGAGATTATTAAATTATTTTTATAAAAAATCTAAAAATAATAATTTGTATATTAAAAAAATATCTAAAAAAAATATAAATATCTATATCTATCAATATATTATATAAAGAAAAGGTATGTAAGAGTTTCAAACTCTCATTCCACAATTGTTAATTTTTGTTATTTTAAAAATATTTTTAAAAAATTCTATTTGCTAACAAAATAATTATAGATTTAAAAAAAAAACAAAAAATCACCTAAAATTTTAAATTACAAGTTCCTAAAATCTCCTCTCCCCCCTCCAATATTTCTCTCTTTTCTAAATCCCATCTCATAATAAAGTAACTATCCATTACAAAAAAAAAAAAAAAAAAAACACAAATCTCATCTCATAACAAAGTAATTATATATTTAAAAACAAAAACATTATAGATTAAAAAGAGCGTAAAATCAAAATTGCTAATTTTTGTAATTTTAAAAATAGTACTATTGGCTAACAAAATAACTATAGATTAAAAAAAAAAAAAACTAAAATTGCTAATTTTTGTAATTTTAAAAATATTTAAAAATAATACTATTGGCTAACAAAGTAACTATAGATTTTAAAAAAAAAAAAAAATTGAATTATAAGTTTCTAAAATCTCTCCCCTAATATTTATCTCTTTCCTAAATCTCATAATCTATATATGCTATATATTATATTAAAATGACTTTTCATCTTAGAGGCCTTAAGTGTTTCAAAATCTTAAATCTAATTTTTAAAAAAGAATATAAATCTCATACAATTTTCTCTCTCCTAAAATAAATCTAATGAAAAGAAAACTCTCTCACCTCCCATAAAATGTATACTATTAAAATATTTCACAACTGGTCTAATCTATATAAACCTTAAATTAAGCCTAACATAAAATAAACATTAAACCGTATATCTAGATTCTCTCTCTATTTTATAATTAAACATAATTTTATTCCCAAATAAATTTAAGCATATTTATACTATATATATATTTTTAGAAAAATCTCATAATTTATTATTTTTTATAATGATTCCATGATTTATAATTTAGAAAAGAAAAGAAGAAAAAAATTATTTTTATACACTTTTTCTCTAACCAATTCTTTCTTCTATTCAAAAATCTTCACCATCATACATTGTATTTTTTCCAAGCCATTCATGTCTTGCTCGCCCTATAAATATTATATTCATGGAACAATGAAACTTATTGTTTTTTAACTTTATTTTTATGAGACAAATTGGAGGTTAGTTTATGTTTAATCTGTTCTATTATTTAAATAGACTCTTTTATCTTTTAGGTACACCATTTTTTCTTTTTCTTTTTTATCTATGACAATTTTTTTGTTTTTGTATTTCATATTTTATGTGTCATTTCTCCCTCTTCTCTACCAACCATTATTTGTTTTTTGTTTATAACTATTTTTTGTTGGTTAATATTGTTTTCCTAGAATTTTTATACTAAAATGGCGTGATAGGATCATCTGTATAGTAAAAAAACATGTCACTCACTATAAAATGATAGATAAAAATCCAAAAAAAATCTTTATTAATAAGTTTTTGGTATTGATTTTATGTTTGTATATCATTACATTTTTTATAAAAAAAAAAAAAATTTACTTTTAATATTTTTTTGATATCATGATATGTGTTAATTGACAGTTGGTGCCGAGCATTATTTCAAAGGCATATAATAGTTTTTCAAAGCTATAAATAGAAAATTTTAATTTTAATCAATTTTTTTAAACTATTAAAGGTGTTAGTCAATTATTTAATTATTTATCTTTAATATGTGCAGCTCCTCTATTGCTTTATGGTACTTCTCTCACTACTCCACTGTGAGTTCATATGTTTTTAGAAAAAAATCATATGTAATTTAAAATTTTGAATCTTTTTATATAGGATGTTAAAAAATATATTTTAGAATTTAAAATATAGCTATACAAAACTATATCTTTTTAAATATAGCTATATTTATAATTAATTTTAATCTATCTATTACCTATCCGTATTTATATTATTATAAATAAAAATGCTGTACAATAATTGAAGTTCAAAATCCTAATCTATTTTTTTTCAAAATTTAAAATTGTTAAAATGCATATGTTGCAATATCATTAATTTCTTCCTATTATAAATTTTATTTTATAAATCTTATAAGATTTGTTCAATGACTAATATTCAATTTTTGTAAAAAAATTTCAACATATTCCTTCCAAAAGTTAATATAGCAAGTCGACAAGATCATATTTTAAGACTCAAAATTATTAATAGTTTGATTTTTATATATTTTTTTTTTCAATAAGCATGTTAAAATATAAATAATATCCAAATAAAATTATATGTATTAATACATATGACATTAGTTTTAATTGTAATCACATCTTTTTAAAGTCTTTATTCATTTTTAACTTTTTTTTGATATTTTAAATTACATGTTACGATAATTTTTCTTATTCATTAAGTTTTTAAAATTTCTTTAATTATTTTCCTTTCAAAAACCAATATAACAATTTTTTAAAATTCATATATTTTTATTCTAAAATAGTGAAGTATTAGAATTATGTCATTTTCATTTTTATTTTTTTATAACAAAGCATAATTTTAATTGTTAATTGTCAATACAACAATTTTAATCTATGTTTATGAGTAAATATTATAGTAAAGGAACATTTAAAACAAAACTCTTAAACTTATATATAAAATTTTATTTACAAGAAAAAACATACAAAATTAAATATAATTATCATAATTTTAATAAATAATATATTATTTTATCCCGTGCATAGCATAGGTGACATGATAGTATCTATACTATCTATTAAGCAAAAGGGGGTTTTTAACCCCGGCCTGTGGGAGCTTCAATATCTCAATCTGAATTTTTTAAATTTTTTATTTTTTATTTTAAAAAAAAAAACTCAGTATTTATTGATTTGATCAAAATTCTCTCATTAGCATTTATTAACTTTTTTCAATCCACATGTCTTTCCACATGCCTGCATTTATTGATTTGGTCAAAATCCCCTTATCAGCATTTAAAATCCCCTCATATAAATAATTATAGACACAATCCGTGGATAGTTACTACAGTACCTTTTCAACTTCTCCTATACACTATGGTTAGTGATAAGATTGTTAAATCTTTTTTATAAAAAATCATAAAAAATATAATTTATATATTAAAAAAATCTAAAATAAATATAAATATTTATAATTATCTCGTGCGTTGCACGGGTGATAAGCTAATATTATATAAGAAAAAAAGGATTTCTAACTCCCAAACCTTGTGAGACCCCCAATATCCCAATCTAAATTTCTTGATTTTTTTATTTTTTTAAAAAAAAAAATCTTACCATTTGTTATCTTCTCCTAACTCCCAACCTTACCGTCATAATAACATTTTAATGCATTAAGAACAAATATAAAAAAAAATTCTTCAAAAGTCTAACACATATGAATTCCTTGAAAAGTTCAACACATATGATTATTTTCCCTCATAATAACACTTTAATATATTAAGAACAAGCATAAAAAAAATTCCTTGAAAAATCCAACGCATATGAATTCCTTGAAAAGTTCAACACATATGATTATTATCCCTCGTAATAACACTTTAATGCATTAAAAACAAACATGAAAAAAAAAATTCACTACAAGAATTTTTAATTTTGGCGACTAAATTTTTAGTCGCCAAAAGTCATATTTTAGTCGCCAATACGCTTTAGCGACTAAATTTTTTGGTTGGGAAATTAGTAGCCAAAGAGTAGTCGGGAAATATAATTGCCGACTAAACCTAATTTAGTCGCCAATAGGTTTGAAAATTAATTAAATAAATACATTTTTGCCGACTAATTTTTTTGTCGCCAAAAGCCAATTATTTAGTGACCAAAAACTTTTTAGCTACTAAATTTTTTAGTCGCCAAAAGCAGATACTAGTGTTTTGGCTACTAAAATTTTAATCGCCTAAAATCAATCCTTTTTGGCTACTAAAATTTTAGTCGCCAAATACTATTTCTTTTGGCTACTAAAAATTTAGTCGCCTAAACTACGACATTTTTGGCTACTAAATTTCTAGTCGCGAAAAGTCATATTTATTCTTCAACTTCTGTTTTTAGCTACAAAATATTTTAGTCACCAAATGTTTGATTTTCTTTTGGCTACAAAACTTTTAGTAGCCAAAGGTTTGATTTTCTTTTGGCTACAAAACATTTAGTAGCCAAATGGTTGTTTTTCTTTTGCCTACAAAAAATTTAGTAGCCAAATGTTTGATTTTCTTTTGGCTACAAAGCTTTTAGTAGCCAAATGTTTGTTTAATTTTTTTCTTTTTTATTGGCTACAAAACGTTTAGTCGGGAAAAACATGATATTATGTTTTATTGTTAATATTATAATGTGTCAATAACCTGTCTGCATTCCATTCAACCTATAATACATATGTAAATAAAATAATACATAAATTATCAATCATTCCACAATCTGCATCCGTATACAAATGTAGACACCCCATTTTTGACCGTCCTCAAGACTTGGAAGTCACCGTTTGAACACCCGATGATTATCCATGTTTGTGTTCGTTTGGAGTTCCCAGGATCTCCGAACCCGACTGTTTAGTGTCTGGTTTTGCACCAAACACTTGTGTTTTGCCTTGGAGGGGCAGGGAATGCCTTGTGAGGCATCCCCACACATCACCGGCCATGGCTAGAGGCCACCGGCAATGTATATTGCCGGTCGGCACTCTTTGTTGCCGGTCGGCAGTCCATTTTGTCAAAATGGCAATTTTGAGCAGCCGACTACTGTTCATCTGCTTTTGCAAAAATTTTAGGACAGCTGTGTGGCATTTTGTTCCCCTCCATACACGTGTATGGAGAGATGCTCCTCTTGTAAGCTTATTGAACAAGCTTTACAAGATTGTTTGCCTATAAGAGGAGGGCTCTTCTCTTGGCTTTAGGGTTAGAGAAATTTTGTGAGAAAAACACAGAGGAGAGCTCTGGTTCTAGGGTTAGAAAGTTGTAACTATTCTATCTCTCTTTTTCTCTCTTTTATGTTCTAGGTGCTTTTGTCCATACTATTGCACATAAACACCTAGTCTTTCACCTTTCCTTGGCTTTTGAAGGACCAGAGGTTTGTTCTTAGTGTTCTTGGCTGGATTTGAGCTTGAAGGAGCAACAAGATCACCATTGTTGAAGAAAGGCTTCAAGGGTAAGAAACTAGTCATTTTTATCCCATTTTTGCATCCTACTTTTGACCATCTTGTAACTGTTTTTGTGTTTAGTATATAACATAAAAAAGTTCTATTTTTAAGCCCTCTTAATAGTTTATTTAGAGTGTTTTGTGGTTTGGAGGTGTTAGACCCCTCCTAAGCCTTGAGAGGCCTCATTTTGTGCCATTTTTGGTGAGCTCCGAGACTTTGGTGCTTGGGCCTCCTCACCACTGAAATCTTGAGGGATTTCAGTGGTAAGGATGGTGCCTTAAAGTCCCAAGAAGGAGAGGGTCACCCCCTCTCCTTGTTGTCCTTGAAAAGGGCACTTTTTAGCCTCTTGAGGGAGCATCTAGCATAGGCTCTTGTTGACCATGCCTTGGTTGTTATTTATGCTCATTTTGCCATGAAATAACATTGTTGTATGTTGTTTTTGGTACACCATGCTTGCCTTGCATACCTACCTTGTAATGCCATGATTTGCCTCAATACAGGCATAGCATTTAGACTATCATGCTTTTGTGTTTTGGCCAAGCTTTGTGAAGCTTATTTGCATGATTTGGTGTGCTAAGGAACTGTTTTAGGTCGTTGGAGTCATGCATCCCTTTCTTTGTATAGCCACCATGCAATACTTCTTGTATGTCTTAAGCTTTAACCCCTCTAGCATGCCTTACTCGCATGACTTGTTTGATTGGGCACCTTTTCTAGCATGTTTCTAGTGTCTAACATGTTGGTTATATGTCCATGTTTGTGCCTTTTAAGTGTGAGTAAAAGTTGCTTTAATATGCCTAAGTCTTGAACCATGCATCTATGCATGTTTGCATGAACATTTGCCTTCATGTACTTAGCATTTTTGGCCACTGTTTTAGGCCTATTTAGAGCTGCCTAAATCATGTTTAAGTCCATCCCTTCGTTGGTTGCATATGCTCCTTGTGTGTTGTAGCATATTGGTAAGTTGTTGCATGTTGGAATTTGCATGATTGAATGAAGTCACATGCTTGTTTGCATGCTTGAATATCTACATTACATCTTGCATGCTTGTTGGTTAACATTGATGTTTCATGTCTTGTATGCTTGTTAGCTTGTATGCTTATTTGCATGGCCATGGTTGCATACTAGTAAATGTGCCTAGGATTGCATTACATCAATGTGCATGCTTGGCCTCTTGAAGTGAGTGTGATAGAGGTTGGCCCTTTTATGTGATTATGTGCATTGCATTCATTCGAAATTGAAATGTGCACACTTGGTTTTTGGGCCATCATGCATCGAAATGCTTGATTGGTGGTCCGAAAACCAAGGACCATGTCCCTTTGAGTTCTACACGTGATAAGGGGTATGGTTAGGGCATACATGGTTTGAATTACATTGCCATGCAAGTTCTGTCCTCTGGTGCTGTAAGTTGCAGGTCCTACAGGCATTTTTGGCCGACCGGCAACATATAGTGCCGATCGGCCATCCATTGGTAGCCGATGGATTCATCTTGTGCCAATGGCCATATCTAGCAGCCGGTGGTAATTCTACTCGGTGGTGGTATTCCCCGATGTCAGAAAGCAATTGAGACTTTGGCGATCCTCGGAGGGTAAGCGAGGAAAACAGAGGCAGTCTATGCATGGCAGTGTAATTCCGAGCAAGACCGAACATGCATTGCATCGGACCCGCTTCCCGAGGACTTTACTGCTTTACTTAGCATAGTTAAATTTGTAAACTAATTAAGTAATTTGTAATAATTAATTAGCTCGTAGTTAATTAATTTGTACTATTCTTTTGGTCCCTCCGAGCGAGGGCGAATCTGTAATAAGTGTGGATGTGTGTGTGTATTTCTTCCAACCCCACGTCTTTCTTTCCTTTTATTTACCTGCTTATGATGGTAGATTAGGGCATGTTTAAATTAGCATACCTTGTGCAATGCATGCGTGCATCCATACATTTGTCTTGCATGCACCGGGCTCAGCGCATCATACTAACAGCATTAGTATTTCAAATCTAACTTGAATACGTGCATCGAATGATTGCATTTTACATGCCATGTTAGGATTAGCTGAGCCTAACCTAATTGCATTTTGTATGCGATGCATTAGCCACTTCAGCATGAACTAGGATCACGCATGTTTGCTAACTAGTTTACTATTTTGGCACGGAGTACACTGTAAGTATTTATGTTTTAGCATCCTGCATGCGTGTGAATGTTGACATAATAGCATGCTTACCATGTGGCAAAATGCTTACGTGTTATAAACTGCCTGAATGCCTGTGGGTGAAGGTTGGATTGTTTGAGTTGGAATAGCTTATTTCCAAATTAGGCGATCTAATCTATACTTTTGTACTGTGCGCATCACATAGTAATTCTAGCTAATTAACCGGAATAAGAACACATAACGTTTTCAAAAACGGATATCATGGTTAGTAGAGGCCGGTCTTCGGACCGGGCGAGAGGGGGTGCTCATAGCTGACCTTTCCCAATCGTACCCAAGCTCTCGAGCCGAGGCAACTTTGGTGATGACGGGCACATGGCCTTTGGCACCGAGTCAGGGTTTCCTAAATTTCCCAAAATAAAATATTTAGGTGGCGACTCTGTATCTGGCAAAACAGTCCATGTTTGGCACTTCTTTCAAAATCTGTTTTTCTTAAAACGATTTGCCGGATTTGGACTCTTTGGTTCAGATTTAGAACCGTGACAAAAATTGAGTCCGAACTGTAACCCGTGAGTTCCCTCGCGAACCTGTTACAGTTTCTGGCGACTCTGCTGGGGAGTTTAGAGAGCTTGACTCGAACTCGTGATATCTGGTTTTGACTACACTTATGTGTTTCTTTGCATTGCATGTGCATTGGTGCGCCTAGGACACCGTGTTGGCCATCTGCTATTCCTGAGTGGTTTGCCGGAGGCATGACTTTGTCAAAGCATGCCATAAGGCTGACCGATTGCGGGCTCTGCCAATATGGGAACACAAACCCCGGTTTTACCAGGGCACCCTTTTCGACCATTCGACCTACTGCATATTCGGAATCCATAGTGACCATTCCAAACTAGGACAAGTTGCTTACCCGATATTAGGTTGTTTGAAACCGCTGCGTGCGTAGTGAAACCCTAGCTCCTAACAAAATAGGACAGGGAAACCCTACCCCAACATAGGGGTGTTTTCGGCTCTCTTTTACTGGTTGTGTGCTTTTAGAGTGTATCTTTGCAGGAATGCACATATCAGTTTGCAAAATTTGAGTATCAGGCCCGAGGGCATCAATGTCAGCGTTTGATAGAATTAGTTATATCTGAGGGTATTCGATTCAGTGTTTTTGGGAAAGTGATTTCCGGGAAACAGTGATCAATAGTAGAGTACAGTTGTTCGGTTGCACCTATGTTTGATCCGTTTGGGCTGAAATGCTGCTTGTTTTTCCTTTCAGTTCAGAGAGTCCCAGAATAGTCAGTGCTCCCCCTTGCTGAGGCAGGGCTTACGATGACGTAGAATTTGGAAGAGATAGTGGTTATGACAGCTGCATTAGATCAAGGAATCACTCTGCAAAATGAGACCAGTGTCGATATGCCGCATCCACCCAGATCGCCGGTTGCGCACCCGATCTGGACACCCCAGCTATATCAGGCTCGCGAGCCTACCACATTCGAGTTAATGGGGATGATAGGTGATCTCCAAAGGTCCGTGGCGGATCTCGCTTACGGGATGTCAGCTTCGCCACCAGCCGCACCATATGTCGGGAGTTTTGTACCCCAAGAGCCCCCGCTCTTGGGACGGATTGTAATTGAACTCAGCCAACCGGAGATGGCCTCCGGCTATGGCAACGACGTACTAACCCAAATTCTAGATCAGGCCGAGGCCAGAGACAAAGGCAAAACGAAGGCAAATGCCGATCCTATTGAACAACTGCTGTGGGCCGTCGAGGCTTTGAAAGCCGGGGGGATGAACAAGCAACAGATATCTGCAGTTGCGACAAAGGCTGTTGAGTCGCCACCTAAAAGAAGTGCCAAACATGGACTGCTTTGCCAGATACAGAGTCGCCACCTAAATATTTTTTTTTTAAATGGAAAATTTAGGAAACCCTGAATCAGTGCCGAAGGCCACGTGTCCGTCATCACCAAAGTTGTCTTGGCTCGGGAGCTTGGGTACGATCGGAGAAGGTCAGCTATGAGCACCCCCTTTCGCTTGTCAAGACCGCCTCTACTAACCGTGATATTCGATTTTGAAAACGTTATGTGTTCTTGTTCCGGTTATTATCCTAGATTTACTATGTTATGCGCACAGCAAACAAGTATAGACTAGATTGCCTAATTTGGAAATAAGCATTGCATATCCGTTTGTTTTGAAAAATGCTTTGGAATTTGCTACCCGCAAGTAGGCTAAACACGGATTTCAACGAGTTTTTCCAACTCAAACAATCCAACCTCCACCCACAGGCATTCAAGCAGTTTATCTCATATAAGCATTTAGCCACACGGTAATCATGCTATTATGGCAACATTCACACGCATGCGAGATGCTAAAGCATAAATACTCACATTGTACTCCTTGCCAAAACAATAAACTAGTTAGCAAACATGCATGCCCTAGTTCATTTTAGAGTGACTAATGCATCGCATACAGAATGTGATTAGGATAGGCTCGGCTAACCCTAAAAATGGCATGTGAAATGCAATCATTCGGTGCACATATTCAAGTTAGATTTGAAGTACAAATGCAATTAGCATGATGTACCGAGCCCGGTGCATGTCAACAAATGCATGGATGCACGCATGCATAGCATAAGGTATGCTAGAATAAACGTGCCCTAATACTAACCATCGTAAGCGGGTAAATAAAAGGGAAGAAAGAAGTGGGGTTGGAAGACATGCACACCACTCACACACACTTATTACATATTTGCCCTCGCCCGGAGGGACCAAAAGAATAATACAAATTAATTAACTAACAGCTAATTAAAAGCGGTAAAGCCCTCGGGGCGGGTCGATGGCGCATGCTCGGGACTTGCTCGAATCGCCGCCATGCATAGTCTGCCTCTGTTTTCCTGCTTTGCTCCTCGAACTGCTAAAGTCTCGGGAATGCCTCTCGGGATCGGGGATCCCAAGCTAAGTAGAATGACCACCGGCACTAGGATGTGGCCATCGGCACAAAATGAACCCATCGGCTGATGACTTACTGCCGGCTGGCACAAAATGTTGCCGGTTGGCAAACAATACCTGCAGAACCTGCAACTCACAGCAGCAGAGGGCAAAACTTGCATGGCAATACAATTCAAACAATGTATGCACCAATCATGCCCCCTATCATGTTTGCGACTCAAAGGGGGCATGTGCCTCGATTCTCGGGCCACCAATCACGCATTTCCATGCATGATGGCCTAAAGAATCAAGTGTGCACTTTCATGTCAAATGAAATGCAAACCAATCAAACAAAACAAGGCCCAATTCCTATCACCAAATCAAGGAACAAGGCATGCATGCAAGATGCAACTCAACCTAGGGATGCAAGCTAAGGATGCAACATGGCATGACAAGGCACTTGTGCAAGCATACTAGCAAACATGAGGTAAGCATGCAACCAAGCAAATGATGGTCTTAAACATGATCTAAGTAACTCTAACTAGGCCTAAAATCAGTGGCCAAAACCAAGGAAATGAAGGCCAAAATGCACACACACATGTATGCAATCATGGTCCAACACCTTAAGCATAAACAAGGCAACTCTTAAGCACACTTAAAGAGACCAAACAATAGACAATTAGCATGCATACCAAACTCTGGAATTGCACAAAATAGAGATGCCAAACCAACTAATTCAAGCAAATAAAGCATGCAAATGGCCCAAGTACTTGAGGCAAGCCAAGGGGCTTAAACCAAGGTCAAACCCACCAAGCCTCACAAGGCTAAGGGGACTCAAAACAGGTCAAAGGTAGACCTAAACAACACCCAAGGAAGTTCTAGATGGCATCTAAATGGCTCAAGTCCAAAGGCATGCACAAATGCACTTTCAAGGAGCATACAACACGAACTCATAAGGCGTTAAAGAGGCATGCAAGGCAAGCATACAAACATGTTAGGGGGACTGAAATAATATGAAAAAAGACTCCAATCCACTAAATCAAAGCAAACAAAGCATGCTATACACTTATATACTTAAGGCCAACAAGCCCAAAAATGCAAAGAGGCTATATAATGCATGCTAAGGTCGACTCAAACAACCTAAGACAGACCTAAAGCATGGCAAAATAAGCACAAAAGCTTCACAAATCTAAGCCTAAAAACATGCTAAAACAAAGGCACACAACCTAAGGCATATTAAGGAAATCACAAGGCATTACAAGGTAGGTATGGAAGGCATGCATGGTACACCAAAACCAACTTAAAACCATGTTATATTGTGGCAATATAAGCATGAAAAATAGTCATGGCATGCTCAACACACACTCAAACATAAGCTCCCTTAAGAGACCAAAAATGGTCCCTCTCAAGGACAACAAGGAGAAGGGGTGGCCCTCCCCTTTTGGAGACTTCAAGGCACCATCCCCACCACTGAAATCCCTCAAGATTTCAGTGGTGAAGAGGTCCAAACACCAAAGTCTCGAAACTTGCACAAAATAGCACAAAAATGGGGCCTTTCAAGGCCTAAGGGTGGTCAAACACACCCAAACCACAAAACACTCTTAACAAACAATCAAGAGGGCCTAAAAACAGAAATTTTTTATGTTATACACTAAACACAAAAACAGCTCTAAGATAGGTAGAAATATGATGCACAAATGGTGTAAAAATGACTAGTTTCTTACCCTTGAAGCCTTTCTTCAACAATGGTGGTCTTGTTGCCTCCTTAAGCTTCAATCCAATCAAAAACAGCAAGAACAAGCCCTTAGAACCTCAGTAGCCCAAGGAAGGTGAAGCACTAGGTGCTTGTTTGCAATAGTATGGACTAAAACACACAAAAGAGTAATATAGAGATAGGATGTGTATTAAACCCTAACCCTAAAACCAGAGCTTTCTCTGTATTTTCTAAGCAAAAAGCTCTAATCTTTCTAACCCTTGAGCAAAGGAGAGGAGGGCTCCTCTTATAGAGGAGCTAATCTTGTAAACTTACAATGTAAGCTAACAAGAGGGCATCCTCCCATACGTGTATGGAGGAAGCAAATGCTAGCCACTGTTTCAAAATATCTCCAAAAGCAAATTGAGCAAGAGTCGGTAGGCCAAAAATGTCATTTTGACAAAATTGACTACCGACCGGCAACAAAGAGTGCCGACCGGCAACATATATTGCCAGTGGCAACAAAAACTAGCCGGTGGCCTCTAGCCACTGCCGGTGGTGTGTGGGGATGCCTCACAAGGCATTCCCTGCCCCTCCAAGGCAAAACACAAGTGTTTGGTGTAAAACCAGACACAAAACGGTCGAGTTCGGAGATCCTAAGACAAGGCGCGTAGCCGAGAACTCTGGGAACTCCAAACGAACACAAACATGGATAATCACCGAGTGTTCAAACAGTGACATCCAAGTCTTGAGGACGGTCAAAAATGGGGTGTCTACAGTTGCCCCTCTTTGACAGAACTCGAAAGTCATAACAATGACGGGAGTGAATGTCAAAGCCCAGAGGCGACCCATTTTGGACAAGGCCGAAGACTTGGACAAACATGCAAGACAAACAAGGTATGCGCCCGAAAGCGGGGGCAAAATGCAACTGAAAATGCAAGAAGCCGAGCATAACTTATGATCATGCAAAGAAAGCTGTAACGAAGCACACATGCAACAGTTTTAAGCTAGCATACACCAGACTACACTACAATGCAAAAAGTATGCAAGAGAATTATGCAATTCTCAATACGTCTCACTCGGAGGATACAATACCTGTGCGGCTCGTCCGGTTGCACCGTCCTCAAATGAACTGTACATACAATATCGTGCCTGAAAAGAAAACAAACTTAACAGGTACAATGTCGTTAGCAACATGCATGACAATGCAAACGAGACATGCATGCCAATGCAGATAAGACAACACGCATGCCAACGAAAATGTGACACGCATGCCAATGGAAATGAGGCACACATGCCGATGAAGATGGGGCACACATGCCCATGGAAATGAGACACGCATGCCGATGAAAGTGAGGCACACGTGCCGATGGAAATGAGGCACACGTGCCAATGAAAACGAGGCACACGTGCCGATGAAAATGGAGCACACATGCCAATGCAAATGGGTCACACATGCCAATGAAAGTGAGGCACACGTGCCGATGAAAATGGGGCACACATGCCAATGAAAGTAAGGCACACGTGCCGATGTAAATGAGGAGGCACACGTGCCGATGAAAATGGGGCACACATGCCAATGCAAATGGGGCACACATGCCAATGAAAGTGAGGCACACGTGCCGATGTAAATGAGGAGGCACACGTGCCGATGAAAATGGGGCACACATGCCAATGCAAATGAGGCACACGTGCCAATGAAAACGAGGCACACGTGCCGATGCAAATGAAGCACACATGCCTATGGGAATGGGGCACACGTGCCAATGAGAATGAGGAGGCACACGTGCCGATGCAAATAGGGCACACGTGCCTATGCAAATGGGGCACACGTGCCAATGAAAACGAGGCACACGTGCCAATGAAAATGAGGCACACGTGCCAATGAAAATGGGGCACACGTGCCAATGAAAATGAGGAGGCACACGTGCCGATGCAAATGAGGCACACGTGCCTATGGGAATGGGGCACACGTGCCAATGAGAATGAGGAGGCACACGTGCCGATGCAAATGAGGCACACGTGCCAATGAAAATGATAAATGATGCAAGTGTGACACACATGCCACACGGAGTGGAAAGTGATGCAAATGATGCAAATGAAACAAATGAGACACGCATGCCTCAAAGGATGCAAAATGAAGCCAATGAGGTACGCGTGCCTCAAAGGATGCAAAATGCTGCCAATGAGGTACGCATGCCTCAAAGGAATGCAAGATGCTGCCAATGAGGTACGCGTGCCTCAAAGGATGCAAAATGCTGCCAATGAGGTATGCGTGCCTCAAAGGAATGCAAGATGCTGCCAATGAGGTACGCGTGCCTCAAAGGATGCAAGATGCTGCCAATGAGGTACGCGTGCCTCAAAGGATGCAAAATGCTGCCAATGAGGGATGCTGCCAATGAGGTACGCGTGCCTCAAAGGATGCAAAATGCTGCCAATGAGGTACGCGTGCCTCAAAGGAATGCAAGATGCTGCCAATGAGGTACGCGTGCCTCAAAGGATGCAAAATGATGTAAGTGTGACACACATGCCACACGGAATGTAAAATGATGCCAATGAGGTACGCGTGCCTCAAAGGATGCAAAATGATGCAAGTGAGGTACGCATGCCTCACGGAGATGTAAAATGATGCCAATGAGGTACGCGTGCCTCAAAGGATGCAAAATGAAGCCAATGAGGTACGCGTGCCTCAAAGGATGCAAAATGATGCCAATGAGGTACGCGTGCCTCAAAGGAATGCAAGATGCTGCCAATGAGGTACGCGTGCCTCAAAGGAATGCAAGATGCTGCCAATGAGGTACGCGTGCCTCAAAGGATGCAAAATGTTGCCAATGAGGTACGCGTGCCTCAAAGGATGCAAAATGCAGCCAAGTGTGACACGCATGCCATAAGGAAATGCAGAACAATGCAAGTGTGACAAGCATGCCACACGAAATGTAAAACAATGCAAGTGTGACACTATGCCACACGAAATATAAAACAATGCAAGTGTGACACGCATGCCACACGAAATGTAAAACAATGCAAGTGTGACACACACGCCACACGAAATATAAAACAATGCAAGTGTGACACGCATGCCACACGGAATGGAAAGTGATGCAAGTGTGACACGCATGCCACACAAAATATAAAACAATGCAAGTGTGACACGCATGCCATACGAAATATAAAACAATGCAAGTGTGACACGCATGCCGCACGAAACAATGCAAGTGTGACACGCATGCCACACGAAATGTAAAACAATGCAAGTGTGACATGCATGCCACACGAAATATAAAACAATGCAAAACAATTTAAGTGTGACACGCATGCCACACAGAATGTAAAATAATGCAAGTGAACTCGAGTGCGCGACAACGCACGTTTTTTTTTTCTTTTTGAAATGCATGATAATGCAAAACAAGGAGATGCACGACAACACGAATGATGTGCGAGGCAATGACAACACGAATGATGTGCGAGGCGACGTATGTATTGAGGTGCATGACAATGCATGACAACGCTTGTAATAAAATGCACGACAATGCATGAGGGATGTGCATGACGGCGCAACGCAACGCACCAGACAACATGATGAATGCATGCAATGCACGCGGGGCAACTTTTTTAGTCTTGTAAAAGGCAAAAGGATACAATCATTGCCTGAATTTGAGTGCTATGCACAGAAGATGCGGTCCGAGGTCAAAACGGAGGCCGGTTGAGCGTCGGAGATACACTTTCTTGCACTTTCTCGAGCTATGAAGACCCAAAACAACTCATATGGCCTAAACAAGGTTGTGGGAACACCACCGGTCGGGCTAGGAGGCCACCGGCTATCCACCGGCTGAAAAATAATTCCATCGGCACAATATTCTGCAGGCCGGCACAAAATGTTGCCGACCGGCAAAAAGTTCCTGAGTCGGGGCAGATTCGACTTTTCACAATGGGTGTTTTAAAATAGGGTTTCTAAACCCTATTTTCTCACTTCTCCTTCGCCGAAAATCACTTCCCTCTCTCTCTAGAGCCTTTTTCTTTCCTCTTTTCTCCGTTTCTTTGTGTTCTCGCGCCCTTTTCATCGTTTGATTCGCGAAGTTTATCGCGTTTCGAACATTTTGGACTGATTGAAACTTCGTTTCGACGCTCCTTTTGCTATTTCCACCTTTTTGGGGTTTGTTCCCCTCGATTTCCTCTTCATTTCCGTGCCTTTTCACATCCCGACCTTTCCGGCCATTTTCCACCCTCCCGGGGGTTGACTCTTCAGTTGACTCTTCGTATTCCAACCTGATTTTCATTCCCCGACCATTTTCTCATCACTCTTGTCATGGCCAACGACATTCCATGCGGTGGGACTCCCCCGGATCATGAGATGGATCCCGGGGTTGAGCTCCTACCTTTGAGCGAGCGCCCGTTCGACCCGGCGACCTACCGGCTGGCGATTCATGTTCTGCCACCCGACGGACTGCGCCAGTTCAGGAGTTTCGACATGGCGTTGGATCCCGAGCTCCTGTTACGCGAGCCTGCCTCCCACCTATCCTCCGGCGCTTCCGAGGTAACTTTCTTTCTCTGCTTTACTTTCTGCAATGTAGGATGCTTTAAACTGTCAATTGCCATAACTGATTACGGTCTTTAACTGCTTAGTGCCGATACACTGATACACTGTATATTGTAATCGATTACAAACACGTTTGCGACTGATTATCGGTTTAAGACTCACACGCGCACACACTGCACTAGCCTTGAACCACTCAAACCACGGCACACACCGTATTTCACTGCAAACACCATCGCCCGATACCTGTTTGAATCTAAAAACATGCACGCATGCTACATTTGCACCGAGCCACACAAACACACTGACGCATCATACGTTGTAGTTCACTATAAACACACCGGCACCCGGTATCTGTTTGAATCTGAAAATACGCACGTATGCCACATTTGCACCGAGCCACACAAACACGTTGACGCATCATACATTGTAGTTCACTATAAACACACCGGCACCCGGTATCTGTTTGAATCTGATAAACTTGCACGCATGCTAGATTTGCACTGATTCACTCAAACATGCTGACGCATCATACGTTGTAGTTCACTGTAAGCACACCGGCACCCGGTATCTGTTTGAATCTGATAAACTTGCACGCATGCGAGATTTGCACTGATTCACTCAAACATGCTGACGCGTCACACGTTGTAGTTCACTGTAAGCACACCGGCACCCAGTATCTGTTTGAATCTGATAAACTTGCACGCATGCTAAATTTGCACTGATTTTGACCGTTTCTTTAAAACTGTACATTTTATATTGCTTCGCAACTATTTGTTTGAAAACAGGGAGATTCCCATACCATCCGTGGGTATGGGAATACCGTCGCTCGTGAGTGGTACGCCGAGCTTCCCAACGCAGTTCGCCATATTGTGGACCAGACCGGCTTTGGCGCATTCTGCAGAGGACTCTCCAGGCTCACTACGTGCAGACCTCTCCTCGCCGCTCTGGTGGAGAAGTGGTGGGACACCATCGATTCATTTCACTTGTCTACGACTGGGGACATAACGATGACCCCTTACGATTTCTCGATGCTCACAGGCATCGGGGTAGGGGGTGATCCGATCCCCTTTGACATTGATATGGACGAGTGGACCGCGGCTCAGGTCTACTTGCTCGGCGCGGCACCGCCTCTTGCGCGTCCCGGCTTTGTCCGATACTCCTGGTTCGAGGTGCAGTTCAGGGTCCAGCCCCTCCTTGTCGATGCAGCCCCGATGACCCTAGAAGCCGTGGAGAGATACGCACGCGGCTTCCTCATGTTCCTGTTCGGAACGACCATTTTTGCCGACCGGGCGAATGCAGTGCCTCTATGCCTTCTCAACGCACTGGTGGATGTGAGGGACATCTTACATTTCGACTGGGGTGGCGCCGCTCTAGCCACCCTTTATGGATATATGAGCTCGGCTTCCCGCGGCAGCGGACAGTTGCTCGGGGGTTACTGGCGTGCTTGGGAGGTACATTTCTTTTTCTGCCTTTCATTTCTGTTCTATATTTTCTGTACTCTGCACACTGCACACCTTTGTGATCTGCTTTACACTTCGTATCTTGTACACACGGCACACACATACTACGCTTTACATCGATCAGACATCGCTTACTCGTACATCCTGTACAATACACGGCACAACACACGGCTCTGCTATTTCTGCTTTTATTCTGTATTCTGCTTTATCTGATAAATGCACTGGTATTTATCTTGCAATTGTGGGTTTAGGCCTACTTTCCTAGGCTCGCTCCCGTACCCGATGCAGAGACCCCTCTGGTTGTCCCTTTTTCGCGTTGCTTTGACGGGAGATGCACCCGGAGGCCGCGAGAGACATTCAGCTTCTTCCGCCGTTACTTTGACACTATCACCCCCGCCGAGGTATGTTTTACTTGCAGTTCATTTAGGTTTCGCCTTTTCACTGCATATTTCAATAACAGTAGATAACAAACTGTATTTCAATTTCAGATCACCTGCCGACCGTGGGCTCCACTGCCAGCGATGATGCGGGATCGGTTTGCCGGCGCCGATGAGACCTTACGTTACCGGAT
This sequence comes from Camellia lanceoleosa, assembly GCA_025200525.1. NCBI lineage: Eukaryota > Viridiplantae > Streptophyta > Magnoliopsida > Ericales > Theaceae > Camellia > Camellia lanceoleosa. Next base: position 1,581,732 of record CM045765.1, on the reverse strand, counting down.
TCTGCTCGAGGGCCCGATCTGTCGAGTTTGGTACCTAGGTGAGCCTTTCTTGCGTCAGACCCTAGGCTTACTGGCGAATAGTCGGTGCACCCTCCCGAGCACATGCGGATCGAGAGGTTCCTTTGCCCGGCGATGGCGGACTACACCATTGGTGGGAGGCGACGATTTGGCGAGGCGATTACTCGAGTACGTCGAACCTTCATCATCATCGACCTCGAGTGGCGACCACCGAATGTAGAGAGAGACTTATGGCGCCCGGCCGAGTGGAGTGGGGCGAAATTTGGAGGAGGCGAGGAGGGCTCGAGTCCGTGGCGGTGGAGTTCAACGAGGCGAGGACGGTTGGCTCTCGCCGCTTTATTGACTTTCCGAGGCGGGGTGGGCGACCTATCATATTCCTTCGCCTCCCCTCCGGTGATCACGAGTTTGTCAAGATCTCGACTTGCCTCCGGTATGTATTCTTGCATTTTGTGCAGTCATTTCATTTTAGTTTATTTGATATTCCACGTAATCTTGATGTATCGATACTTTTGCAGCGTCTTGAGTATACGGCGGTCATTGGAGATGAATGCCTCCATGATGGGGATGCTACAATGACATTCGACCTCTTAGCCCTTTCTGAGATTCAGTATGTTCTTTCGACCCTGACCTCAAACCATACACAAAGCGCTTTACATGTCGATGCATAACACAACATCTAATAAAGCGCTCACGGATCATCGATACATCAGACTCACGCATTGTATTCTCGATTCACTTTGCTCGCCACAAGATTCACATACACATCAGATTCTGTCTTGATTCACTTTCACACGGCTCACACACTGCACTTATACACTACATTCTGCACTGATAAACTGCTCCATATATACTAATGCATTTGCCTTTTATGCTTTTCAGCCTCCCTTCCAGATTCCTCCGGTGGGCGGCGCTCCAGCTGGACCTCCCATTTCTACCCGGGATGGCAGAGTATATCCCCGCACCAGAGGAGGGCGTACTCATGTCGGGAGCAGCTCGCGGGCTCCAGTTCTGGATGGCGAGTCTGAGGCAGAGACAGAGGCGGAGAAGACCGGTGATGGCTCGAACTCGAGCTCAGACGGCGATGCCCCTAGTGGTGCCCCTGTTGATGACGCTCCTGGACCTTCATCCAGGAAGAGGACCAGGACAGATTGACGGCCCCGGAGCCATTTTTGACATTTGATACAGATTTTTACTGTTTTTCTTCCTTTTTGCATTTTCCCCTTTTAGTTAGTAGTTAGGGTACTTTGTACTGCCGCAGGCAGATTTTGTTTCCAAAACTTATGTACTTGAAAAGATGATATGAAATAAAACAAACTTTTTGTCTGAAAAAGTGTTTACATTTGTGTATATTTCATACCTTGCACTGTATTTGTAACGACCCAGAAATCCTTTCCTCCGCTCGAGCGGAGGAGGGGGCGGTCGGGCGGACTTTTGGGGTTTCAACAATTTTTCGATGGCCGAGATTCAGGAGTTGTGGTTCTCCGCCGAGCGGGGAGTTTACGCCGAGCGGACGACTTTGTTGGTCTCAAGGCTCAAGCGCAAGGTTGGCGCTGGGTAAGTTTGATTCTGAAGCATGTGGACTCATTTTCGATGTTCTTCTTACTGTATTTGAAATGTCCTTACCTTATTTTGGGATATTAATTGAGATGATAAGATGATGGTAAAGTAAGATGGGACTAAAAACTTTAATTGAATAATTAGTTTCGACCAACCGTCACTCGTTTGCCCTTTTCTTTTCCACACTTGGAATTTGAATGTGAGGTTAGAACCATTGGAAAGCTTATTTCCGGGGCTTCAATTTGAGCACAAGAACGACCTAAAAGCGGAGTCCGGATGGGAGAGTTACACTTGTTTGAAGTTTCGATCTGTCTTTGAAAGCAGTCCGCTCGAGCGGGAATTTCTCGCTCGAGCAGGAATTACGGGACAGCAGCTTAAAAAACGGGATTTTGAGATATTTTTCCACATTTTCTTTCCCCTCTCTTCTTCCCTCTTCACCTATGTCCGAAATCCTCCGAAACCCTAGCCTCAAAACCTTGATTTCCTTTATTTTGAGCAATAATCCACCATGGTTTTTACATCAAGAATGGAGACTAAGAAGAGATCAATGTTTTTAACCGATTGAAACTTGGATTTGCGAAAGGTTACTCCTCAAGCTTGCTCTTTTGTTGATTCTTGAGGTAAGGGTTCTAATACTCTTCAATACTTACATTAAGAGCTTGATTTGTGGTATTTCCATTGTATTGATGTTCAAATTTGTATTTTTGAGCATATAGAGTAAATTATGAGATTTGGGGAATTTCGGGTTTGAAGCATTGAGGGTTCAATTGATGAGTTTAAATGATGGATTGTGAATCCTAGGTGTAGAATCATTGGGAAAATTGGAATTAAAAGTGGTGATTTAAGAAGTTTGAACTTTTGCTAAAAACCCTCATTATTCTTGAAACCCTAGATTAATTGGTGATGATAAATCCTGAGTTTATCCAATTTCAACATAGAATCATGGAATTGGTGGGTTGAATTATACGTGTACAAGTTTAATTGGATTTCTGAGATGTTTCGAAATTATGTTTAAATTTAGCGAATGAACTTTGTTATAAATGTTGGAATTTATGTAATAATGTGAAAGGACAATTGGGGAAATAATTTATTCATGATATAGATGATATGAACTGGGTTGTAGAATATTGGAATGAGATTCCAGGATTTATTTTGAATTATGTTAAGTTGCAAATGGCGTTAATGAACCAAGTGATGTTGACTTTTGATGGATTATGTCGTGTTGAATAATGTTGGAAATTGATTAATCTTGTAATATGATGAATTGTGTAGGGTCAGTTACGGGGGTGGATCAAGCATCTAAACACTGTGAGTAATAGTACAAAGATATACATTTTATTTAGCATCGATAATTATTATCACTAACGCTCTGTTTCTTATAAGTGTTACACGAACATGTTACACAAACATTTACGATGGTTGAAAGTCAATGTGAACGTCGAAAGGTCGGCATACATCGGTATGACTTTGAAATGACCCTGTTCTGTCGATGATGAATAATAATTCTCTATTATCTATAAGCAATTCTTAATGAATAAACAGAATTATGTTTATCTTTAAACCAAATATCTGTATGAAACTAAGAATATTCCATTGTGTTACACATGGACCCGAAGTTGTTGAGAATCTATGATACGCATGTAAATGTTTAACATTATTACGAGACTCACGTTAGAATGTGGGCATAACATGATATTAACTTCTGTGTGATTCGATGTATGTCTTGTGACATAATGTTCGTTAATGACATTCTGATTTCCGTCAGTTACAATATTAGCATATGTGTTGATTGGAACTCAATGAGAATGAAATGTTGAAAAGATATACGTACATAGTAGTATGTTACGGGCGCAAAAAGGCATTACAGGCGAAAGGCTATTACATTATTTCGGGCGATAAGTCGCTGCTCATTCTGAAACTAGACCCATGTGTGTTTGAGACATCTTTTGTAATGTAGTTAACCACATACTTCTCTGATTATATACTTTATTGTTTGAGTTGAATATTACATGATTTACTTACTATTATTCACTGAGCTTGACTCACTTTATTTTATGTCTGTTTCTGTAGGCACTCAACTTGGGGGTCAACCTTAACCTGTGGCTTCCGTTACCAGTTGCCAAGCCTTGAGTATCTAGATTCTTAGGCGTTGACCGTTCAAGTTATGGAGTTTTGCTAAGTTTTAATTTGTACCCTAAGTGTTTATTAAGCTAGATGTATATGTATATGTATTTAGCTATCTCGGATATACGTCAATGTATATTTATCGCATTATGTTACATGCGTGATCCTGGCATAATAGTGGTAGCTCAATGGATATTATTTTATACTATTATATGATATTAAATGCTTCCGTTCAGGCCCCATAGATAATATTTAACAGGTTTGGTGTCCATTTCGAATGGGTCATGCCCAAATTTTTAGGGGCGGATTTGGGGCGTGACAGGTGGTATCAGAGCACGAGTTGCTATCTCACACGGATCCATTGAGCTGTAGGATGTCTAGAAAAGACTTAGGCTTCATGCATGACATCCTTAGTGCATATGAAAAGACTGATAGCAACGTTAAGAGTAATTTGTTTACGTTATCGATTATGAGCCATGCCTATTATACCTCTCATGTCTATTATACGAAATGATTGATTTTTGAAAAACTGTTTTGATGACATTATGGTTGTTCGCTATGATACTCGTTTTGCTTATGATATGACATGATGAGACTTATTGACTTCGGTATGGAGCAAAGTCTTTGTCTGAACTAAGTGCTACACTTTAGTGGGAGCCACCTCTAGAATCGTCTGAGCCACCTCTTGAGTCCATACACACTTCTATATTTCGATATATCTGTGCGAAAGGCTATCTGAAATTTGAAAGGCCAATCGATATCTGGGCCAACATGCCAATCTGTTAAAATGGTATAAGTAATTGTGGCACCCTTAAGTCCTATGGCCCTCGCCCGGGGGTAACAATACCGTGGCCTATGGCCCTCGCCCGGGGGTAACAATACCGTGGCTATTGGTATCAATTTTGTGGTCTTCGGACCTACCTGTTGTGGTCTTCGGACCTACCTGTTGTGGTCATTAGACCTACCTGTTGTGGTCTTCGGACCTACCTGATCTGATGGTTAGCCATATATGATCTTATGCAAAATTTAAATATGAATATGATTATGAGCATATATCTGAATCTGTTTCAGTTGTCATAAATTGCTTAAACACTAAATATGAAAGGTTTAGGTAGGATATAGTGATGTCTTTCTTGTTATGGTATTGTTTGGACCTATGATTTAAAAAGGTATTGTGATATGTATTTTGATAAGTTGTGTTTTGGATAATAGTTGGACCCATGTAAGTGACTTATTCTATTACATTAAGTGCGATAATGACATGATATGACAAGCCTTTGTTTCATTTTACGTCGTTATTAAGGAATGATGATCCATGTATGTAAAAGTATTAAGGGCCCTTGCTGGTAAAAATACCGTGGTATAAGTATGTTACAAGATATCTCTTGCCGCAAGCGGTCTTATGCGGGTGGATTATGATCAAGTATAAGTTCTGATTTTTGTTTCTGATTCAAGTATAACTAGGAATCTGTACGAATATGCTTCTATTTATCTGTTCAGTTTATGCTATGTCATAACATGATGTGGATTGTTTGTGTCGGATGTGTTCTGTTTACGTGTAAATGGGATTTGGTTGTGAAATCATGATTTGTGATATATAAGGGTGGTAAAAAAAAATGGCATTTGTTGACTACTTGAAGTCAACCTAAATGATCGATAGTAGCTAAGCTGCGAGAATTCAAATTCTGTTTTTGTACATTAAGTGACTTAAGATGGAGAAACTCATTTCTGTGAACTATTTTATGTAACTATGCAAATGTTAGAGGTTGTGACATTGTTCTATATCACCTATATGGAAGTTATGATGTGAACTGTTTTGCACGATCTCGTGGATTCTGGTGGAAATAAAGGACATGGAAATATTCCATTTTGTTAAGGACATTTACCTTCTCTTACATGTTTGGACAACTTTGGACAATATTTACTACATGCTTACAAATTGATTGACTACCACATTGAATTAATATTAAGAATTCTGAACCGGGATGTCACGAAATCAAATTGCTCCTTTGTTATACTATTGCGTAAGTTGTTGCTTTTATAGACTCTGGAAAGATGTGATTTTTTTTTATGGTTACTGTATACGTAATAAGAGTTATAATTATATGAATGAACTTGGTAGAATCTACGTACGAGGACTAACTGGAAGCTCTATGTTTGTTAACTAACCGGGCCAAATGATTGGTCTCTATTTTACCTTTCGACCGTTTGTTGATCCACTATAATTATAAGTTGTAAAGCGAAACCATGTGAGTGGCGTTGTCTCTGCTAGTGAAAGCGGAAGAATTGTTTGAATAGAAAGGGAACCAAATGAATTTGTGCTATAACAAGAAAAGCGCTAGCAAAGGAAAATGTTATACCTTACGATTATGAATGATTAGTCAAGTATGATGTTGAATTCAATATGACGGCATGATCGGTGTCTATAATGGGGATTTTTCTTCCCACCATTCATTTCGTCAAGAAGTAGAGAATGTGATTTAAAACCTACGTAATGCTATGATCTTAGTATATTTTTAAGTAAATGGAAGATGTGGTACCTCTTAGGCGTAACCTTATTTGGTAAGTTCAAATCGATCCAATGATGCATAATCGGATTTAAGTCTAACCATGTAATTAAGTTACTTGGGAACTACGTAATGGTCGGGACCACCGAGTAAAGCGCATTAGAAGATAAGTTCGAACATGTACTCTCTAATTAAAATTGTGTATGGAACTATTACAATTTGGGTGACTTAGTTAGAGACTTTGTGGAGGGTACTTTCATTACGAGTGAACTTAATGCATGCTGTGGGAACTCATTTCGCATAATTGAATAAGAAATTTGAAACCTTAAAGGTTTAATTATCTGAAATTGATTATGTATCTGTGACCAGCATAATTCTTATGTAATCTTAAGTATGTTTACGAGATTTCCATTTTGGAATGCTTAAACGATTGGATTGTATTCCATATGTTTTAGATATAACCATCTATATATATATCCAAGTCTTCTTACGCCTAGAAAGAAATAAGGATTGAAAAGAAAAGAAGTAAATGAGAAAGTGAAAATGGTGTATAGATTTTAAAGTTTAAGGTATGTTGAGCTTTTGATTGACCTCTCTTGAAGTTGAGTAGGAGCCTCTATGTGAGTGTCTTTAAGGGGTAATTGTATGATGGTCCTCACTATTCTATGTTTTTAGTGTCGATGAAACAAAGAGTTGGTGATGCCACTAATTGAAGTGCAATTGAATTTTGGTGATGGACCGTATAATGTGAATTGTCTTTGAAATTGAGAAGTTGTTATGGGCCTTGGGATTATAATTGGTTAGTGTTGTTCCTTGGCCGTTGAAATTTTGATGCGTATATGTTGATCGAAAGTATTTGTGATCCTTTTCTATCCCAAGTGTGGATCTAGTTTTGGAACATTACAGGGTGTGTTTCTGTATATGTTTGACCTATTTTCTATTTGGTTTTCTCAAATTTCGAGGATGAAATTTTTGTAAGGAGGGAAGGATGTAACGACCCAGAAATCCTTTCCTCCGCTCGAGCGGAGGTGGCCGCTCGGCGGACTTTGGGGTTTCGGCAATTTTTCGAGATGGCACGAGATTCAGGAGTTGTGGTTCTCCGCTCGAGCGGGGGAGTTTACGCTCGAGCGGACGACTTTGTTGGTCTGCGCGCTCGAGCGCAAGGTTGGGCGCTCGAGCGGGTCGCCTGGGTAAGTTTGATTCTGAAGCATGTGGACTCATTTTCGATGTTCTTCTTACTGTATTTGAAATGTCCTTACCTTATTTTGGGATATTAATTGAGATGATAAGATGATGGTAAAGTAAGATGGGACTAAAAACTTTAATTGGAATAATTCGTTTACGACCAACCGTCACTCGTTTGCCCTTTTCTTTTTCCACACTTGGAATTTGAATGTGAGGTTAGAACCATTGGAAAGCTTATTTCCGGGGCTTCAATTTGAGCACAAGAACGACCTAAAACGGAGTCCGGATGGGAGAGTTACACTTGTTTGAAGTTTCGGGATCTGTGCTGAAAACAGGTCCGCTCGAGCGGGAATTTCTACGCTCGAGCGGGAATTACGGGACAGCAGCTTAAAAAACGGGATTTTGAGATATTTTTCCACATTTTCTTTCCCCTCTCTTCTTCCCTCTTCACCTATGTCCGAAATCCTCCGAAACCCTAGCCTCAAAACCTTGATTTCCTTTATTTTGAGCAATAATCCACCATGGTTTTTACATCAAGAATGGAGACTAAGAAGAGATCAATGTTTTTAACCGATTGAAACTTGGATTTGCGAAAGGTTACTCCTCAAGCTTGCTCTTTTGTTGATTCTTGAGGTAAGGGTTCTAATACTCTTCAATACTTACATTAAGAGCTTGATTTGTGGTATTTCCATTGTATTGATGTTCAAATTTGTATTTTTGAGCATATAGAGTAAATTATGAGATTTGGGGAATTTCGGGTTTGAAGCATTGAGGGTTCAATTGATGAGTTTAAATGATGGATTGTGAATCCTAGGTGTAGAATCATTGGGAAAATTGGAATTAAAAGTGGTGATTTAAGAAGTTTGAACTTTTGCTAAAAACCCTCATTATTCTTGAAACCCTAGATTAATTGGTGATGATAAATACTGAGTTTGTCCAAATTAAACATAGAATCATGGAATTGGTGGGTTGAATTATACGTGTACAAGTTTAATTGGATTTCTGAGATGTTTCGAAATTATGTTTAAATTTAGCGAATGAACTTTGTTATAAATGTTGGAATTTATGTAATAATGTGAAAGGACAATTGGGGAAATAATTTATTCATGATATAGATGATATGAACTGGGTTGTAGAATATTGGAATGAGATTCCAGGATTTATTTTGAATTATGTTAAGTTGCAAATGGCGTTAATGAACCAAGTGATGTTGACTTTTGATGGATTATGTCGTGTTGAATAATGTTGGAAATTGATTAATCTTGTAATATGATGAATTGTGTAGGGGCAGTTACGGGGGTGGATCAAGCATCTAAACACTGTGAGTAATAGTACAAAGATATACATTTTATTTAGCATCGATAATTATTATCACTAACGCGCCTTCTTATAAGTGTTACACGAACATGTTACACAAACATTTACGATGGTTGAAAGTCAATGTGAGCGTCGAAAGGTCGGCATACATCGGTATGACTTTGAAATGACCTGATACATCGATGATGAATAATAATTCTCTATTATCTATAAGCAATTCTTAATGAATAAACAGAATTATGTTTATCTTTAAACCAAATATCTGTATGAAACTAAGAATATTCCATTGTGTTACACATGGACCCGAAGTTGTTGAGAATCTATGATACGCATGTAAATGTTTAACATTATTACGAGACTCACGTTAGAATGTGGGCATAACATGATATTAACTTCTGTGTGATTCGATGTATGTCTTGTGACATAATGTTCGTTAATGACATTCTGATTTCCGTCAGTTACAATATTAGCATATGTGTTGATTGGAACTCAATGAGAATGAAATGTTGAAAAGATATACGTACATAGTAGTATGTTACGGGCATAAAGGCATTACGGGCGAAAAGGCTATTACATTATTTACGGGCCGATAAGTCGCTCTATTCTGAAACTAGACCCATGTGTGTTTGAGACATCTTTTCAGAATGTAGTTAACCACATACTTCTACAGTTATATACTTTATTGTTTGAGTTGAATATTACATGATTTACTTACTATTATTCACTGAGCTTGACTCACTTTATTTTATGTCTGTTTCTGTAGGCACTCAACTTGGGGGTCAACCTTAACCTGTGGCTTCCGTTACCAGTTGCCAAGCCTTGAGTATCTAGATTCTTAGGCGTTGACCGTTCAAGTTATGGAGTTTTGCTAAGTTTTAATTTGTACCCTAAGTGTTTATTAAGCTAGATGTATATGTATATGTATTTAGCTATCTCCAGATATACGTCAATGTATATTTATCTGCATTATGTTCTGTCTGTGATCCTGGCATAATAGTGGTAGCTCAATGGATATTATTTTATACTATTATATGATATTAAATGCTTCCGTTCAGGCCCCATAGATAATATTTAACAGGTTTGGTGTCCATTTCGAATGGGTCATGCCCAAATTTTTAGGGGCGGATTTGGGGCGTGACAGTATTGCATCATATTACACCTCAAATGTAAATGATATTGATCTGTTGTCTGAAAAATGAACACTTGTAAATTGAGCACTTGCACTATGATAATCGGATAACCAACCGACTAACAGCAAACAACTCATATCGACCACTACTCAAACTGAATAATACAGCCCATACTCTACTGGGGATTGATCTGCATATAGCCCATAATACAGTACTCGGTTCATTCTGCACACAGCAAACCCTGAACAGATAACCCAATCTGACAAGACGGATCACAAAACTGAAACAGTTGAAGTTGAAACACACTCGGATGTCCCAAATTTTCTTTTTCCTTCTCTTGCTTCGCACGAATGTAGAGAATGGCACAGCATTCTGAGCACAAACGATTTTCTCCTTTGAAATAAAGAGGGGTTTTCAACCGGGGTGTCGAGCCTACCACAGAACACAGCTAGACAGACTCAAACAAAGAAACAAAAGGCACACGACCTGAACACAACGAGACACACTTGGAAAAGACACAAAGCCAAAATCGAAACCGACAAATCAAAAGACACGACACACAGACATGTTTACAAAAAGATCTCAAATCTTGAGGAGCCACTTCCTCCGGGTATTATACCCACCCTTTCTGATTTGTGATACTCACAGCGCTCGGCCCTCATGCTTGGTTTTTTTCTCAAAACCCTTTTCTCACTTCTCTCTCTGCTTACACCTCTCTATTCTTTATTCTCTCATTTTTTATCCCTCCCCAGGGTGGTTAATGGATGAATAGGAAGTCGCAGGTTCACACCCAGCACTGTTAGCTCATGGCTATTTCTCCCAGTGGATAGAGTGCCTTTCCGGCGAGTATGTTGGCGGGGGAAAGACAGAAGACCTGACTCAATTGTGCCCCTAGTTCGTCACTTTGACCATTTTTTGTTTTCTAAAACAGTTTTGATCAAAATGAGAGTTGGATTAACACACTTATTCGATTTTTGGATTTGCGAATCAGGCTGTGAGCACTGAAAATTTTCCTTTTTGGGTCCAAACATGGTCCAATTTTGGAAAATGAAATAGTTTTCGAGAAAATAATCAACTTCAGTAAAAATTTTCAAAAACTATTTTTGCAAACAATCAACGCTCAACGAGCGCGGAACTTACCCTCGAGATATGCAACCTCGGATTGGGGACGATGGAAAATTGCCCCTGGCTTAAAGGGGGGGATAAGGCAACGGAAAGTTTCCCCTGGTTTGGACAGCAACTCAGGGCAACTTATGGCAATGCATGGCAACGGAAAGTTGCCCCTTGTTTGGATGATGCCGCGGCATTCTGTAAGCCAGTCCTCGTTGATGACGATCAGATCCTCGGACGCGGAGGAGGCGAAGACGGTTTGAATCAATAGATGGACATAGTCACCTGGAAGGCATTGGTGGTTGGACTTCAAGAGGAAGTTGGTCACGTAATTCCAGGTTGCTGCAATCGAGACATTGGATTTAGAGGAGGCAAAAGTGATCAAAACTATGACATGGACTGAGACGCTATGGAAGCGTTGGGGGCTGGACTTCAAGATGAAGTTGCCTACGTATCCCAAACATGGGAATCAAGCCTTACGTAGTTCCGGTTAAGGTACACTCGGGTATTTTAACCTTCACTGTTTAGGCTCTAACTTTTGCCAAGGTGCCCAATGCGGGTTTTCGACCTTGCGAGCTATGTTTTTGTTCTTCTTTCTCTTTATTCTTTTCTTTTGCATTTTCATTTCTTTTCTTTCTTTTCTTTTGCTATTCTTTATTCTTTTCTTTTCTTTTTTTGCTTCTTTTTCGTATTTTTCTTTTTTCTTTTCTTTTTCTTTGCTCTAACTTTTGCCTGGATCGCCCTTTCGGGTTTTCGGCCCAGCGAGCCTCTCAAAGGGTAAAAGTGTAGCAAGCCCATGCCAAATGGTTTTGAGATTGAAGCCTCTCTATGTCCAGGAGAGTGACCGTTGTGTTGATTTGCAGAAAAGTCCATCATGGTTGCTTCACAAGCCTTGCCTGGTGGGATCTGATCTCCTTAATCTGACTTTGGTGCCTCTTGCTCGAGGGCCGCTTTCAAATCTGGCCACACGGGTCTTTCATGGCACTGAATGTTTTGAACGGACTCCAGGTTTGAAACAGATAGGTTGAATCTTGAGGCTGAGAGCGATCCTAGGCTGCACAATCTCAAGAGCGATTCCACACAGATCTTCGCAAGACTGCGCGAAACATTTTGTTTTTGAAAGTTTTTAAGAAAGCGACAAATCGCTCGCGCAGAAGATAGTGTGGGACCGACCGATCAAACCAGATCCTTCTCAAGATTTCTCACGACAAGCATGATTTCATTCATTAAAAGCTGAGCATGCCTCTCTTTCTCTCAAAATGATCAAAATTTTACAAAACCCGAGGAATTACTTCCTCTTCGTTTTCATCACCGCAGTGTTCGAAAAGAGGTTTTATGAAAAGCTTAGATCATTACAACGATGTTTAAGGCACAAGAAAGTAGGTGGTATGTACTGTCGTTCCATTCACATTCTCTGGCACAACCAGTTGAAACAACAACAAGTACGGAAATGTGATAGCCACAGCTGTTTCATTCAGATGCCCTGATTGTGACTGGCTCCTCAACCGAGATAGACTCAAGAGGAAAAACAAAGGATAATTACAAAACGGCGTTCGAGGCGACAACCCCGGAATCACCTGGTATACTATACAAGAGGGACTGACTCATTACAACAAGACAGACCCTGTAAGCAAAAAGACTGACTCAATATAGAGAGACAAACTCAAGACAAAACAAAAGACTGACTCGACACCCAAGTCAGAATTTACAAAATTAACATTAACAGATGCCCAAAAATGCGTGCCAAACGCCACATCCAAAAATGCGCCAGAACCTTTGCCCTGAGCGGTTCATCTTCTGATTACATACTCGCAGTATCTGTGTCCTCAAAATCCAAAAACTGGGTGGTGACGGACTTTGCTGAGGTGGGGGGAGGATAACCTCGTTGTCAATCAAATCTTGCACCTCATGACGGAGGCGGAAACAATTGTCGGTAGCATGGCTCGCTGCTGGCGGTGGTACGCCTGATCTTGGCGAGGTCATGAGTAGCAGGGAGATTCTTCGGGAGAGGCCAAGGCTCCAGGGGTTTAAGGTGTCCCCTCTCGGCAAGGATCTGAAGTGCCTTGGACAATGGCATGTAGAGAGCATGGAAGACCCTGCGCCCTCGGGGCAGGTACTTTGGAGCCTGAGCACTCTTGCTAGATACACTAGCGAACGGATCGGCGGGTGCGGCCTTGGATTTCTGATCCTTTCCGGATGCAAGGTTGGGAGTGGGAAGAACTGTTTTGGCATGACAGGGCCTATCCCGATTCTCTGATTGACTGGAATTGCCCTCAGGCGGAGTGAGGAAAGCATCCTCCACAGTTTTTGACATAACCGCGGATATCTGTTGCTTGTTCATGCCCCCGGCTTTCAAAGCCTCTACTGCCCACAGCAATTGTTCGATAGGGTCGGCATCTGCCTTCATCTTGCCTTTGTCTCTGGCCTCAGCCTGATCTAGAATTTGGTTTGATGCGTCGTTGCCATAGTTGGAGGTCATCTCCGGTTGGCTGAGTTCAATTACTATCCGCCTCAATAGTGGGGGCTCCTGGGGTATAAAGCCTCCAGCATATGGTGCGGCTGGTGGCGAAGCAGACATTCCATAGGCAAGATCCGCCACGGATCTTTGAAGATCACCTATCATTCCCATTAGTTCAAATGTAGTAGGCTCGCGAGCCTGATATAGTTGAGGGGTCCAAAGCGGGTGTCGGCGGCGCGACACAGGTGGATGCGGCAGATCAATATTAGCCTCACCTTGCGGGGTGATTCCTTGACTCAACGCGGCCGTCATGGCCACGATCTCTTCTAAATTCTGCGTCATGCTCAGTCCTGCCTCAGCAAGGAAAAGACACTAGCTATTCTGGAACGACTCTCTGAATCTCTGAACTGAAACGGAAAACAAGCAGTATTTCAGCCCCAAACAGATCAAACACGGGTGTAGCCGAACAACTGCACTCTACTACTGATCACTGTTCTCGTAATCACTGTTCCAAAAGCGAATCGATACCCGCAGACATAACTGATTCTCAACAACACTGATACTAGTGCCCTCGGGCCTGATGCTCAAACTTTGCAAACTGATATATACGTTCCCTGCAGAGATACACTCTAAAAGCGCATAGCAGATAAATGAGAGCCAATACACCCCTATGTTGGGGTAGGGTTTCCCTGTCCTATTTTGTTAGGAGCTAGGGTTTCACTACGCATACAGCGGCTTCAAACAACCTATATCGGGTAAGCGACCTGTCCTAGTTTGGAATGGTCACTATGGATTCGAATATGCACTAGGTCGAATGGTCAAAAAGGGTGCCCCGGTAAAACCGGGGTTTGTGTTCCCAAACTGGCAGAGCCCGCAACCGGTCAGCCTTATGGTCATGTCTTGACAAGATAAGCCTCCAGCAAACCGCTCAGGAATAGCAGATGGCCAACACGGTGTCCTAGGCGTACCAATGCACATGCAATGCAAAGAGACACATAAATGAAATCAAAACAGGATATCACGAGTTCGAGTCAAGCTCTCTAAAAATCCCCAGCAGAATCGCCAGAAACTGTAATAGCGCCCGCGAGGGACCTCGATGCTACAGTTCGGACTCCCCTTTTTTATTTGTTGCGGTTCGTAATCTGAACCAAAGAGTCCAACTCTGGCAAATCGTTTTGAGAAAAAAACATATTTTGAAAAGAAGTGCCAAACATGGAGTGCTTTGCCAGATACAGAGTCGCCACCTAAATATTTTTTTTTAAATGGGAAATTTAGGAAACCCTGACTCGGTGCCAAAGGCCACGTGTCCGTCATCACCAAAGTTGTCTTGGCTCGGGAGCTTGGGTACGATCGGAGAAGGTCAGCTATGAGCACCCCCTTTCGCCCGGTTCGAAGACCGGCCTCTACTAACCGTGATATCCGATTTTGAAAACGTTATGTGTTCTTGTTCCGGTTATTATCCTAGATTTACTATGTTATGCGCACAGCAAACAAGTATAGACTAGATTGCCTAATTTGGAAATAAGCATTGCATATCCGTTTGTTTTGAAAAATGCTTTGGAATTTGCTACCCGCAAGTAGGCTAAACACGGATTTCAACGAGTTTTTCCAACTCAAACAATCCAACCTCCACCCACAGGCATTCAAGCAGTTTATCTCATATAAGCATTTAGCCACACGGTAATCATGCTATTATGGCAACATTCACACGCATGCGAGATGCTAAAGCATAAATACTCACATTGTACTCCTTGCCAAAACAATAAACTAGTTAGCAAACATGCATGCCCTAGTTCATTTTAGAGTGACTAATGCATCGCATACAGAATGTGATTAGGATAGGCTCGGCTAACCCTAAAAATGGCATGTGAAATGCAATCATTCGGTGCACATATTCAAGTTAGATTTGAAGTACAAATGCAATTAGCATGATGTACCGAGCCCGGTGCATGTCAACAAATGCATGGATGCACGCATGCATAGCATAAGGTATGCTAGAATAAACGTGCCCTAATACTAACCATCGTAAGCGGGTAAATAAAAGGGAAGAAAGAAGTGGGGTTGGAAGACATGCACACCACTCACACACACTTATTACATATTTGCCCTCGCCCGGAGGGACCAAAAGAATAATACAAATTAATTAACTAAACAGGCTAATTAAAACAGTAAAGCCCTCGGGAAGCGGGTCAGATGCAGCGCATGCTCGGGACTTGCTCGGAATCGCACTGCCATGCATAGTCTGCCTCTGTTTTCCCTGCTTTGCTCCTCTGAAAACTGCCAAAGTCTCAGGAATGCCTCTCAGGATACTGGGGGATCCCATCGGCTAAGTAGAATGACCACCGGCACTAGGATGTGGCCATCGGCACAAAATGAACCCATCGACTGATGACTTACTGCCGGCCGGCACAAAATGTTGCCGGTCGGCAAACAATACCTGCAGAACCTGCAACTCACAGCAGCAGAGGGCAAAACTTGCATGGCAATACAATTCAAACAATGTATGCACCAATCATGCCCCCTATCATGTTTGCGACTCAAAGGGGGCATGTGCCTCGATTCTCGGGCCACCAATCACGCATTTCCATGCATGATGGACTAAAGAATCAAGTGTGCACTTTCATGTCAAATGAAATGCAAGCCAATCAAACAAAACAAGGCCCAATTCCTATCACCAAATCAAGGAACAAGGCATGCATGCAAGATGCAACTCAACCTAGGCATGCAAGCTAAGGATGCAACATGGCATGACAAGGCACTTGTGCAAGCATACTAGCAAACATGAGGTAAGCATGCAACCAAGCAAATGATGGTCTTAAACATGATCTAAGTAACTCTAACTAGGCCTAAAATCAGTGGCCAAAACCAAGGAAATGAAGGCCAAAATGCACACACACATGTATGCAATCATGGTCCAACACCTTAAGCATAAACAAGGCAACTCTTAAGCACACTTAAAGAGACCAAACAATAGACAATTAGCATGCATACCAAACTCTAGAATTGCACAAAATAGAGATGCCAAACCAACTAATTCAAGCAAATAAAGCATGCAAATGGCCCAAGTACTTGAGGCAAGCCAAGGGGCTTAAACCAAGGTCAAACCCACCAAGCCTCACAAGGCTAAAGGGACTCAAAACAGGTCAAAGGTAGACCTAAACAACACCCAAGGAACTTCTAGATGGCATCTAAATGGCTCAAGTCCAAAGGCATGCACAAATGCACTTTCAAGGAGCATACAACACGAACTCATAAGGCGTTAAAGAGGCATGCAAGGCAAGCATACAAACATGTTAGGGGGACTGAAATAATATGAAAAAAGACTCCAATCCACTAAATCAAAGCCAACAAAGCATGCTATACACTTACATACTTAAGGCCAACAAGCCCAAAAATGCAAAGAGGCTATATAATGCATGCTAAGGTCGACTCAAAAAACCTAAGACAGACCTAAAGCATGGCAAAATAAGCACAAAAGCTTCACAAATCTAAGCCTAAAAACATGCTAAAACAAAGGCACACAACCTAAGGCATATTAAGGCAATCACAAGGCATTACAAGGTAGGTATGCAAGGCATGCATGGTACACCAAAACCAACTTAAAACCATGTTATATTGTGGCAATATAAGCATGAAAAATAGTCATGGCATGCTCAACACACACTCAAACATAAGCTCCCTTAAGAGACCAAAAATGGTCCCTCTCAAGGACAGCAAGGAGAGGGGGTGACCCTCCCCTTTTGGAGACTTCAAGGTACCATCCCCACCACTAAAATCCCTCAAGATTTCAATGGTGAAGAGGTCCAAACACCAAAGTCTCGAAACTTGCACAAAATAGCACAAAAATGGGGCCTTTCAAGGCCTAAGGGTGGTCAAACACACCCAAACCACAAAACACTCTTAACAAACAATCAAGAGGGCCTAAAAATAGAACTTTTTTATGTTATACACTAAACACAAAAACAGCTCTAAGATAGGTAGAAATATGATGCACAAATGGGGTAAAAAGGACTAGTTTCTTACCCTTGAAGCCTTTCTTCAACAATGGTGGTCTTGTTGCCTCCTTAAGCTTCTATCCAGTCAAAAACAGCAAGAATAAGCCCTTAGAACCTCAGTAACCCAAGGAAGGTAAAGCACTAGGTGCTTGTTTGCAATAGTATGGACTAAAACACACACAAGAGTAATATAGAGATAGGATGTGTATTGAACCCTAACCCTAAAACCGGAGCTTCCTCTGTATTTTCTAAGCAAAAAGCTCTAATCTTTCTAACCCTTGAGCAAAGGAGAGGAGGGCTCCTCTTATAGAGGAGCCAATCTTGTAAACTTACAATGTAAGCTAACAAGAGGGGCATCCCTCCATACACATGTATGGAGGGGAAGCAAATGCCAGCCAGCTGTTTCAAAATATCTCCAAAAGCAGTTGAACAGTAGTCGGCCGGCCAAAAATGTCATTTTGACAAAATTGACTGCTGACCGGCAACAAAGAGTGCCGACCAGCAACATACATTGCCGGTGGCAACAAAAACCAGCCGGTGGCCTCTAGCCACTGCCGATGGTGTGTGGGGATGCCTCACAAGGCATTCCCTGTCCCTCCAAGGCAAAACACAAGTGTTTGGTGTAAAACCAGACACAAAACGGTCGAGTTCAGAGATCCTGAGACAAGGCGCGTAGCCGAGAACTCCGGGAACTCCAAACGAAAACAAACATGGATAATCACCGAGTGTTCAAACGGTGACGTGCAAGTCTTGAGGACGGTCAAAAATGGGGTGTCTACAGTTACTACTCAGCTGTTGGACTTTGAGGACACTGATACTGCAAGTATGTAATCAGAGAGTGAACCACCTGCGGGCGGCACTTGGTATACTTTGATGTGGCATCTGGCATGCATTTTTGAGCATCTGCGAACACTAGTTTTGTAAATTCTGGCTTGGGTATCGAGTCAGTCTTTTGTTTTGAGTCTGTCTCTTTGTCTTAAGTCAGTCTTTTTGCTTAAGGGTCTGTCTTGATGTAGCGAGTCAGTCCCCTTTATATAGAATACCGGGTGATTTCGGGGTCGTCGCCTCGAGCACCGTTTTGTAATTAGCCTTTTGTTTTTCCTTTTGAGTCTGTCTCGGTTAAGGAGCCAGTCACAGTCAGGGAATCTGAATGAAACAACTGCGGCTATCACGTTTTCGTACTTGTTGCTGTTTAAGCTAGTTGTGCCAGAGGATGTGAATGGAATGACAGTACATTCTACCTACTCTTTTGTGCCTTGAACATCGTTGTAATGACATAAGCTTTTCAAAAAACCCCTTTTTAGCACTGCGGTGATAAAAACGAAGAGGGAGGAATTCCTCGGGATTTGCAAAACTTCGATCAAACTGAGAGAAAGATAGGCGTGCTAAAACCTTTTTATGAATGAAATCATGCTTGTTAGCGTGAGTACTGAGAAGGACCCTAGCCTGATCCAGACCGGTTCCACACTATCTTCGGCGCGAGCGATTTGTCGCTTTCTTAAAAACTTTCAAAAATAAAATGTTTTGCGTGGTCCTATGAAGACTTGTGTGGAATTGCTCTTGAGATTGTGCAGCCTAGGATCACTCTCAGCCTCGAGATTCAACCTATCTATTGCGAACCTGGAATCCGTTCCAAACGTTCAACGGCTAATTGCCATAAAAGACCTGTGTGGCCCAATTTGAAGCTGCCCTCGAGCCAGAGGCACCAAAATCAGATGAAGAAGGCCAGATCTCACTGGAAAAAGCTCGTAAAGCAACCGTGATGGATTCCTCTGCAAATCAACATAGTAATCACTCTCCCGAGTGCAGGGGGGTTTCAATTTTAAAACCATTTGGCATGGACTTGTTACACTTTTACCCTTTGAGAGGCTCGCTGGGCCGAAAACCCAAAAGGGCGACCCAGGCAAAAGTTAGAGCAAAGCAAAAAATACAAAATACAAAAAATACAAGAAAAAAAAAAGAAAACAAAAAGAAAACAAAAAGAAAACAAAAAAGGCAAGCAAAGAAAAGCAAAAAAAGAGAAGAAAAAGAGAAAGCAAAAGAAAAAAAATGAAAAGAAGAAAAGAAGCTCGCAAGGTCGAAAACCCACATCGGGCACCTTGGCAAAAGTTAGAGCCTAAAAAGTGAAGGTTAATACCCGAGTATACCTTAACCGGAACTACGTAAGGCTTGATTCCCATGTTTGGGATACGTAGGCAACTTCATCTTGAAGTCCAGCCCCCAATGCTTTCACAGCGCCCCAGTCCATGTAAATGGTTTTGATCATCCTTGCTTCCTCTGCATTCGGCAATTCGGTTGTAACAATCGGAACTACGTAAGGCTTGATTCCCATGTTTGGGATACGTAGGCAACTTCATCCTGAAGTCCAGCCACCATTGCTCTTACAGTGACTGTGTCCATATATTGGTTCAGACCATCATCCTCGGAGTTCAGTCGTCATTGATAAAAGTAGTTTACAGCATGCTGCGGCACCATCCAGACAAGGGGCAACTTTCCGTTGCTGCAAGTTATCATCCAAACCAAGGGCAACTTTCTGTTGCCATGTACCCCCTTTAAGCAAGGGGCAATTTTCCATTGCCTCCAATCCAAGGTTGTGCATCTCAAGGGTAAGTTCCGTGCTCGTCGAGCATTGATTGTTTGCAAAGATAGTTTTTGAAAAATTTTATTGAAGTTGACTATTTTCTCGAAAACTATTTCATTTTCCAAAATCGGACCATTTCTCAAACCCAAAAAAGGAAAATTTTCAGTACTCACAACCTAACTCGCATGATTTTCAAAATTAAAAATTGGACAAGTATGTTAATCCAACTCTCATTTTGGTCAAAACTGTTTTAGGAAGAAAACAAAAAAAAATGGTCAAAGTAACGAACTAGGGGCACAATTGAGTCAGGTCTTCTGTCTTTTCCCCGTCATCAACATACTTGCCAGAAGGGCACTCTATCCGCCAGAAGAAATAGCCGTGGGCTAACGATGTTGGGCATGAACCCGCAATTCCCTATTCATTCATCAATCATCCTGAGGAGGGATAAAAAAAATGAGAGAATAAAGAATAGAGAGGTGTAAGCGGAAAGAGAAGTGAGCAAGAGGGTTTTGAAAGAAAAACCGAGCCTGAGGGCCGAGCGATGTGAGAATCACAAATCAGAAAAGGGTGGGAATATACCCGGAGGAACTGGCTCCTCGAAATCTGAGATTTTTTATAAACACGTCCGTGTGTCGCGTCTTTTGCCTTGTTTACCTCAACTTTTGTCTTGAGTCTCTTCCGAGCGTACCTCGTTGTGTCCAAGCCGCTCACCTTTTGTTTGAGTCTTTCCCGCTACATTCGGTTTTAGGCTCGATACCTCGGTTGCAGAACCCCTCTTCAAAAGGTGAAATCGTTTATGCTCAGAGTGTTGTGCCATTCTCTACATTGTATGCGAAACAAAAGAAGAAAAGGGAAAATTTGGGGCATCCAAGTGTGTTTCAACTGCATTGCTTTAGACTTTTAAGTAGTCCGTCTTATCAGATTGGGGCTGTTTGTTCGGGGTTTGCTGTGTGCAGAATGAACCAAATACTGTGTTATAGGCTGTATGCAAATTAGTCCCCAGTGGAGTAAGGGCTGTGTGTTCAAAATCAGGCAGTGGGATACTTGGGTTGTTTTGCTGCTGGGTGGTTAGTTATCTGATTATCACAGTGCAAGTGTTCAATTTTCAGACAACAGATCAATTTCATTTACATTGAGATGTAGTATGAAATGATGTAATGCACAACGCATGAGATACACAAATGTAACAACTTATAGATTAAAAAGTTTGTTTCATTTCATAATCCTTTCAAGTACATAAGTTTTGGAAACAAAATCTGCCCGCGGCAGTACAAAGCACCCTAACTACTAACAAAACGGGAAAAGTGCAGAAAAGAACAGAACAAACAAAAGAAGAAAAACAGTAAAAATCTGTATCAAGTGTCAAAATGGCTCCAGAGCTATCAGTCTGTCCTAGTCCTCTTCCTGGACGAAGGTCCAGGAGCATCATCAGCGTCGTCATCAGAGCCCGAGTCAGTACCGCCTCCGATCCCCTCCTCAGATGACCCCGTCTCTGCCTCTGCCTCTGCCTCGGAGTCGGAACCGGACTCATCATCATCGTCATCAGGGACGGGTGCCCGAGAGCTACCCTAAACATGAGTACGCCCTCCCCTGGTACGAGGATGTATAGTATCTCCTCGCCCTCCTCGAGCAGAAATTGAAGGCCCAGCTGGAGCACCACCCACCGGAGGGATCTGAAAGAGAGGCTGAAAAGTATAAAAGGCAAATGCATCAGAATACTGCGAGCAGTTCATCAGTGTAGAATACAAGATATGAGTACAATCTGTGAGTGCCGTGAGCAGTGAATCAGTGCAGAATACAATGTATGAGTACAGTTTGTGAGTGCCGTGGTGGCGATGAATCGGTCTGAGAATCGATTGTATGAGTCTGATCTGTAAGTGTCGTGGCGGTTTATCACTACGAGGATATGTATAGTGAGTACAGTGTGTGAATATAGTGTATGAATGTTGTGAGCAGTTTATCAGGTGTTGTGTCGTGTATCAGATCGTGTGAAGCAGTTTGTGTATGGTTTGAGGCTGTGGTCGGAAAGAACATACCGGGATACTATAAAGGGCCAGGAGGTCGAAGGTCCGCTGTAGCATCCCCATCATGGAGGCATTCATCTCCAATGACTGACGGGTGTACTCAGAAGATGCCTGCAAAAGTATCAGATGCATCAATATTCTGTGGAATATCAAATAAACTGAAATGAAATAACAGTACAAGATGCGAAATGAAGTAATACATACCGGAGGCAAGTCGGGGACACCGACAAACTCGTGATCAGCCGGCGGAGGAGCAAAGGGGATCTGGTAGGTCGCCCCACCCTGCCCTCTGAAAGTCGATTGGCAGGCGGGCAGCAACGGTCCCCGTCCTCTCTGAACTCCGCCTCCACCACGCACTCGAGCTCTCCTCGACGCTCCCGCTCCAGCAGCCGGCACCGCTGGCCTCGCCCCCTCAGCTCGTCGACCACTGCTCAAAGGTCGCATAATGTAGGTCCGGACGTACTCGGCGTTGTCACCCTCGCCTCTGTGACGCTCCGCACCCCAGCCAGCGGTGTACTCTCTCAGGTGCGCGAGGGAAAACCTCTCTGTATGCCTCATGTGTGCAGGAGGCGGACTCGAAACTATCTGCTCCAGTAAACCTAGGGTCTGACGCAAGAAGCGCTCCCCCAGGTACCAAGCCCGACAGACCGAGCCCTCCAACAGGATCCGGAGGCGGGCAGTTTCCTCTGTGCCCTCATAATGATCCCTCACCACAGCCGGCAATGGAGCCCAAGGCTACCAGGTGATCTGCGGGTACAAATGCAGTTTGTCATCTATCTGTTAAGCAAACTCTACAGTTGAACATACATCCACGGCAGTGATGGTGTCGAAGTAGCGGCGGAAGAAAATAAAAGACTCCCGAGGTCTCCGCACACACCGCACATCGAAGCGATGAGAAAAGGGGACGTCGAGCGGGATCTCCACATCGGGTACTGGGGCGAGCCTAGGAAAGTAGGCGTAGACCCACAACTGCAGAACAGATATCGGTATGACTATCAGATAAAGCAAAATACAAAATAAAGCAAGAATGGCAGAGCCGTGTGTTGTGTAGTGTATAAAGCAGAGTATATATGTGTGCCGCATGTGCAGTATATAATTAGTGAGAGATAGACCATGCGATTACGTAATCTGTAAAAAGATAAAAGCGAGAATCTGAGAAAAGGTAAAAGCAGAAATGTAAAAAAGAGGGAGAAGATGTACCTCCCAAGCTCGCCAAGATCGCCATGAGCTGTCATGAGGCGAAGAAGAGCTCAGATAACCGCATAATGTGGCTAAGCCCGCTTACCCCAATCATAGCGGCGGATCTGCCTGACATCCACCAGTGCGCTCAACAGGCATAGAGGCACGGTGTTCGCCCGGTCGGCGAATAGGGTCGTCCAGAGTAGAAACATGATGAAGCCCCGCGCATACTGATCTACCTCCGCTGGGGTCATCTGCACCTCCTCCTCCAAGGCTCATTGGTCGGGCCGAGTCTCGAACCACGAGTATCGACAAACCTGCCGAGCAAGTTTGGTGAAAGCAGTCTGGTGGCGGTCCACTCATCCATATCCGTGTCGAAGGGAATCGGATCTCCCCCTACCCCAATGCCAGTAAGCATCAAGAAGTCGTAAGGGGTCATCGTCATGTCCCCTGCGACGGAGAAGTGGAAGGAGTTGGTGGTATCCCACCACCTCTCCACTAAAGACGCGAAACAAGAACTGCGGTAGTAAGTTGGGAAAGCCCCTGCGAAGATGCGAAACCCGCCTCGTCGGCGATCACGGAGAAGCGCGCGTCAGCAACATTCTGCATACCCGCGGATGGTATGGGAATCCCCCTGTAATCAAAAACAACAATTGAGAAGCAATATTCAAGATGCAGTTTTGAGAAGCATACAGATATAGTGTGTGTGTGTGTGCGTTTCAAATGTAAAGCCGGTATTGGGCGTCAGTGTGCTAGCAGGGAACTACAGCATATATTATGACAATGTGTTGAACAGTTCAGTACAGATGTAGCGTGTGTGCACGTCTTTTAGATTCAAGCCGGCATTGGGTGTCAGTGTGCTAGTAGGGAATTACGTCGTGTGATATGTCAGCATGTTTGAGTGGTTCAGGGTAAATACGGCATGTGTGCACGTTTTTCAAAAATCAAGCAGACATCGGGTGCCGGTGTACTAGCAGTGAAGTACAGTATGTGTTGTGTCAATGTATTTGAGCAAATCAGGGCTAACGCAGTGTGTGTGCGCGTGTAAGTTTCAAGCAGTTATCAGTTGCAAGTGTGTTCACAATCAACTACAGTGTACAGTGCATCAGTGCATTCGAACTAAGCAGTTAAAGAGCATAACCAGCTACGGCAGTTTTGTATCCCACATTGCAGAAATTAAAGCAGAGAAAGAAAGTTACCTCGGAAGCGCCGAAAGACAAGTGTGACTCTGGCTCACGAAGTAGTAGCTCGCGTGCCGCGCCCCTCTCGAAACTCCGAAACTGGCGTAGCCCATCGGGGAGCATCACGTGAACCGCGGGCCTGTAGGTCTCCGGATCGAACGGCCAGACGCAGAGTGGCAAGGGCTCAGCCTCAGGGCCCATCTCAAGCTCTGGAGGAGCCCCACCCTCTAGAAGATCATCCGCCATCTCGAAGAGAATGTGAAAATGACCGAAAAGAGGAAAAAGGGGCGAGAATGTGAAAAGTCAACAAAAAGTCAACCCCGAGAGGGTCGGAAATGGCCGGGAAAGCCGAGGTGAGGAAAAGTCACGGGTATCGAGAAAAACTCGAGGAAAACAAGTCCCGAATGGTGGAAATCAAAGACGGGATACCGAAACGAAGTTTCGTTCGATTCAAAACACTCGAAACGCGAAGGTATTCGCGAATCGAACAACGAGATCGAGGCTAGAACGCAAGAAAATGGGGAAATCGAGGGAGGAAAATAGCCTAGAAAGGGAGAGGGAGGATTTTCGAGCAAGGAGGAAGTGAGAAAATAGGGTTAGAAACCCTATTTTAAAAGACCCACAGTAAAATGTCAAAACTGCCCCGAACATGAATTCTTTGCCGGTCGGCCACACTCTTTGCCGGTCGGCAATATATTGTGCCGATGGAACTGTTTGATGGCCGATGGACGGCCGGTGATGAATTGTGATGGCCGGTGGACAGCCGGTGGTTTCCCACAGTGGTTTTTGAGCCTCCTACACATTTCCTTGGGTTATAAGAGTGGTCCAGAGCCTTCATTTCTTAAAAGCGATTGCAAAAGCATTGCATTTCGACGCTCAACCGGCCTGCTTTTGGCCTCGGATCGTGTCTCTGTCGTGCTTGCACTTAATTCGTGCAAGGTGTATCCTCCTCGTATCCTTTTTGGCTTTTACAAGACTCAAAAATTGCCCCGCATACATCGTGTTTCGATCGCACTGTTTTGTGCATTGCATTTTCGATCGCATTGTCTTGTTTGCTGGTCTGGCGAGACCTTAAAACCGCTTGGTTGCATTGTCATGCATATCTTAAGCAGCACGTTGCTGCGCATTTCAAGTTCACTTGCATTGTTATGCATTTCCTGTGCACGCCCGGTCTAGGAGACCTTAAATCCTCTGAAGGTGCAAGTCCTTCGGTGATTGTCGTGCCCGAACGACTTTTTGGTAAGTTGCATTGTCATGCATTTCAAATGACGCGTGTGGCTGCGCATTCGGGTTCACATGCATTAGACATGCGTTGTTTCCCACTTGTATCAACATGCATTGTCATGCATCTTAAGTCGCGCGTTGTTGCGCATTTCGAGTTCACATGCATTGTCATGCATTTCCCCAGTAACCCGTTCTAGGAGACCTTAAATCCTTGGAAGGTGCAAGACCTTTGGGGCATTGTTGTGCACAGTTCATGCATTTTCATGCATCTTAAGCCGCGCGTTGCCACGCATTAGAAAGTCCATGCATTGTCATGCATTTCAAGCGACTTGCGTTGTCGCGCATTTCATGCATCATTTGCATTTTCAAAAAACAAAAACAAAAAAAACACATGCACATGTAATGCATTCATTGTAAATAGAGCATTGTCATGCATACATGGTAAATATTGCATTGTCATGCATCGTAGAAAGTAAACATGCATTGCCATGCATTTTTGTAAATATCTATTTCATTGCATATTTGTAAATATCGCATCATAATTTGCATGCATCCATTGCATCACCTTCCATCTGTGGCTTGCGCCTTTCCATGTTGAGCTTGGTCTGGTATGTGCCCATACTTTTCACGTCGAAGCATAGTTCAGTAGACCGTTCTATGTTAGCCGCAGCTCGTATGCGTACATGCCCTTCCTAGGCAAGATTTGGTTTGGCCCGCGTGCCATATCCATAGTATCCATCGCATCATAGTTTGCATGTATCCATTGCATCATCTTCTATCTGTGGCTTGCGCCTTTCCATGTTGAGCTTGGTCTGGTATGTGCCCTTACTTTTCACGTTAAAGCACGGTTCTGCATGTGTACGCGCCTATTCCACGCTGGTATGTTGGTTTGAGGGTTGCGGCACCTTTTCTGTGTTAGACATGGCTTGTTTGTGTGCATGCCTTTCCTAAGCAAGATTTGGTTTGGCCCGCGTGCCATGTCCATTGTATCCATTCCATTGCATCGTAGATTGCATGCATTCATTGCATCACCTTCCATCTATGGCTTGCGCCTTTCCATGTTGAGCTTGGTCTAGTATGTGCCCATACTTTTCGTGTCAAAGCATAGTTCAATAGACCGTTCTATGTTAGCCGCGGCTCGTATGCGTACATGCCCTTCCTAGGCAAGATTTGGTTTGGCTGCATGCCATATCCATTGTAGATATTATGTTGTAGTGTAATTTTTGCATCCGGCATTAGGATCATCATTCTTTCTCCAGCGGGTCGTCACCCCACTTATGTCATCCCCCCAATACTCGTTCTTGTGTCCGTCTACATTACTCATAGTTCAATAGACCGTTCTATGGTAGACAGACTTGTTACCTCCATCAATCCATTTGACATTTGTGTGGTTTCGAACCGCTCATGATTGGATCATGATTCAATTGCTTTGCATATAGTTTGCAATTTCATTTGCATTGTTCATACATTGTTTTGTATATATCGCATATCATTTTGCATTCATTCTTGCATTGTCATGCATGTTGCTAACAATACCATACCTGTTAAGTTGTTTTCTTTGCAGGCACGATATTGTATGTACGGTTCATTTACCACTGGTGGAACCAGACGAACCGCACAGGTATTGTATCCTCCGCGTGAGATGTATTGAGAATTGCATAATTCTCTTACATCCTTTCTGCACTGTAGTGTAGTTTGGCGTATGCTAGCTTAAAACTATTGCATGTGTGCTTCGTTACAACTTTTCTTTGCATGATCGTAAGTTATGCTCGGCTTCGTGCATTGTCTTGCATTTTTCCCCTGCCTTCGGGCGCATACCTTATTTGTCTTGCATGTTTGTCTAAGTCTTCAGCCTTGTCAAAAATGGGTCGTCTCTGGGCTTTGACATTCACTCCCGTCATTGTTATGACTTTCGAGTTCTGTCAAAGAGGGGCAACTGTAGACACCCCATTTTTGACCGTCCTCAAGACTTGGACGTCACCGTTTAAACACCCGGTGATTATCCATGTTTGTGTTCGTTTGGAGTTCCCGGAGGTCTCGGCTACGCACCTTGCCTCAAGATCTCCGAACCCGACTGTTTAGTGACTGGTTTTGTACCAAACACTTGTGTTTTGCCTTGGAGGGGCAGGGAATGCCTTGTGAGGCATCCCCACACATCACCGGGCATGGCTAGAGGCCACCGGCTGGTGTTTTGTTGCCACCGGCAATGTATATTGCCGGTCAGCACTCTTTGTTGCCGGTCGGCAGTCCATTTTGTCAAAATGGCAATTTTGAGCAGCCGACTACTGTTCATCTGCTTTTGCAGATATTTTAGGACAACTGTATGGCATTTTATTCCCTATGGAGGGATGCTCCTCTTGTAAGCTTATTGAACAAGCTTTACAAGATTGTTTGCCTATAAGAGGAGGGCTCTTCTCTTGGCTTTAGGGTTAGAGAAATTTTATGAGAAAAACACAGAGGAGAGCTCTGGTTCTAGGGTTAGAAAGTTGTAACTATTCTATCTCTCTTTTTCTCTCTTTTATGTTCTAGGTGCTTTTGTCCATACTATTGCACATAAACACCTAGTCTTTCACCTTTCCTTGGCTTTTGAAGGACCAGAGGTTTGTTCTTAGTGTTCTTGGCTGGATTTGAGCTTGAAGGAGCAACAAGATCACCATTGTTGAAGAAAGGCTTCAAGGGTAAGAAACTAGTCCTTTTTACCCCATTTTTGCATCCTACTTTTGACCATCTTGTAACTGTTTTTGTGTTTAGTGCATAACATAAAAAAGTTCTATTTTTAAGCCCTCTTAATAGTTTATTTAGAGTGTTTTGTGGTTTGGAGGTGTTAGACCCCTCCTAAGCCTTGAGAGGCCTTATTTTGTGCCATTTTTGGTGAGCTCCGAGACTTTGGTGCTTGGGCCTCCTCACCACTGAAATCTTGAGGGATTTCAGTGATAAGGATGGTGCCTTAAAGTCCCAAGAAGGAGAGGGCCACCCCCTCTCCTTGTTGTCCTTGAAAAGGGCACTTTTTAGCCTCTTGAGGGAGCATCTAGCTTAGGCTCTTGTTGACCATGCCTTGGTTGTTATTTATGCTCATTTTGCCATGAAATAACATTGTTGTATGTTGTTTTTGGTACACCATGCTTGCCTTGCATACCTACCTTGTAATGCCATGATTTGCCTCAATACATGCATAGCATTTAGACTATCATGCTTTTGTGTTTTGGCCAAGCTTTGTGAAGCTTATTTGCATGATTTGGTGTGCTAAGGAACTGTTTTAGGTCATTGGAGTCATGCATGCCTTGCTTTGTATAGCCACCATGCAATACTTCTTGTATGCCTTAAGCTTTAACCCCTCTAGCATGCCTTACTTGCATGACTTGTTTGATTGGGCACCTTTTCTAGCATGTTTCTAGTGTCTAACATGTTGGTTATATGTCCATGTTTTTGCCTTTTAAGTGTGAGTAAAAGTTGCTTTAATATGCCTAAGTCTTGAACCATGCATCTATGCATGTTTGCATGAACATTTGCCTTCATGTACTTAGCATTTTTGGCCACTGTTTTAGGCCTATTTAGAGCTGCCTAAATCATGTTTAAGTCCATCCCTTCGTTGGTTGCATATGCTCCTTGTGTGTTGTAGCATATTGGTAAGTTGTTGCATGTTGGAATTTGCATGATTGAATGAAGTCACATGCTTGTTTGCATGCTTGAATATCTACATTACATCTTGCATACTTGTTGGTTAACATTGATGTTTCATGTCTTGTATGCTTGTTAGCTTGTATGCTTATTTGCATGGCCATGGTTGCATACTAGTCAATGTGCCTAGGGTTGCATTGCATCAATGTGCATGCTTGGCCTCTTGAAGTGAGTGTGATAGAGGTTGGCCCTTTTATGTGATTATGTGCATTGCATTCATTTGAAATTAAAATGTGCACACTTGGTTTTTGGGCTATCATGCATCGAAATGCTTGATTGGTGGTCCAAAAACCAAGGACCATGTCCCTTTGAGTTCTACACGTGATAAGGGGTATGGTTAGGGCATACATGGTTTGAATTGCATTGCCATGCAAGTTCTGTCCTCTGGTGCTGTAAGTTGCAGGTCCTGCAGGCATTTTTGGCCGACCGGCAACATATAGTGCCAATCGGCCATCCATTGGTAGCCGATGGATTCATCTTGTGCCGATGGCCATATCTAGCAGCAGGTGGTAATTCTACTCAGCCGGTGGTATTCCCGGTGTCGTGAAAGCAATTCGAGACTTTGGCGATCCTCGGAGGCAGAGCGAGGAAAAGCAGAGGTCTATGCATGGCTGCAATTAGAGCAAGACCGAACATGCATTGCATCGGACCCGCTTCCCGAGGACTTTACTGCTTTCCTTAGCTTAGTTAAATTTGTAAACTAATTAAGTAATTTGTAATAATTAATTAGCTCGTAGTTAATTAATTTGTACTATTCTTTTGGTCCCTCCGAGCGAGGGCGAATCTGTAATAAGTGTGGGTGTGTGTGTGTATTTCTTCCAACCCCACGTCTTTCTTCCCTTTTATTTACCTGCTTATGATGGTAGATTAGGGCATGTTTAAATTAGCATACCTTATGCAATGCATGCGTGCATCCATACATTTGTCTTGCATGCACCTGGCTCGGCACATCATACTAACAGCATTAATATTTCAAATCTAACTTGAATACGTGCATCGAATGATTGCATTTTACATGCCATGTTAGGATTAGCCGAGCCTAACCTAATTGCATTTTGTATGCGATGCATTAGCCACTTCAGCATGAACTAGGATCACGCATGTTTGCTAACTAGTTTACTGTTTTGGCACAGAGTACACTGTAAGTATTTATGTTTTAGCATCATGCATGCGTGTGAATATTGACATAATAGCATGCTTACCATGTGGCTAAATGCTTACGTGTTATAAACTGCCTGAATGCCTGTGGGTGAAGGTTGGATTGTTTGAGTTGGAATAGCTCATTGAAATCCATGTTTTAGCCTACTTGTGAGTAGCGAATTCCGAAACATTTTCAAAACAAACGGATATGCAATGCTTATTTCCAAATTAGGCGATCTAGTCTATACTTTTGTGTTGTGCGCATCACATAGTAATTCTAGCTAATTAACCGGAATAAGAACACATAACGTTTTCAAAAACGGATATCATGGTTAGTAGAGGCCGGTCTTCGGACCGGGCAAGAGGGGGTGCTCATAGCTGACCTTCCCCAATCGTACCCAAGCTCCCGAGCCGAGGCAACTTTGGTGATGACGGGCACGTGGCCTTTGGCACCGAGTCAGGGTTTCCTAAATTTTCCAAAATAAAATATTTAGGTGGCGATTATGTATCTGGCAAAGCAGTCCATGTTTGGCACTTCTTTCAAAATCTGTTTTTCTCAAAACGATTTGCCGGATTTGGACTCTTTGGTTCAGATTTAGAACCGTGACAAAAATTGAGTCCGAACTGTAACCCGTGAGTTCCCTCGCAAACCTGTTGCAACAAAAAATAAATTACTTTAACTATCCAAATACATACAAATGAATTATTGTCCAAACTAAAATAATAATTCCATACAACATATACAATCATACAAAAAGTAAAGCCCTCCATATACAAAAATTACATTTACTATACCATGTCAAATGACCATTTGACATGGTACAAATTACCATCGTAATCTGTATCACGACAAAAGATGATGTATGTACCAAGCCAAAAATACATTTATGCACCACGATAAAAAATCAATTTAGTGGACGGCATCAAAAGGTGATCTATCTACTATGCCAATAATTATCTGTTCGTTGCCAGTAGTTTTCTGTATTAGGAATAGTTAACCGCACAAAAGCTGGAAACGACAAAAATCTTATATTACTTCTATACAAAAGTACAATTTCTTCTCCATACACAAAAATATCTCTGCAAGTCCACGCAGCGAAGTCATCTACAAAAAACCAAAAAAAAAAAACTTTAGAATTGGACCAAAAAATGCCCAACTTCATGAATGAATTTGGGAACAAGTGACAAATAAAAATAAGTGAGAAGCAACCTTCCATGATGAATCAATTATCAGTCATTGTACAGTCTTTCTAAAGTCTTTGGTTATAAAGAACATTGTTAAATGCAGAACAATCATTACTAAATCTTTTATTAGTAACATACAGCTAATGTAACAATCTTTTATTTGTATGGAACATGTATCCAAATTCTGTGGCTAAACCAATATCAAAGCCCATTGTGAATAGAAAGTATTCTTTTTACCAACTTCCTCATTATTTGTTTGCAAAAGGCATTTGAATCATTAGATTGGATATAAAACCATCGGTACTTATTAATGTATGTCAATGCCATTTCAGAGAGGATATTAGAACATGTGATAAAAATAATAACACACGTGTATACGTTCACAAAAATAGCAAGTTTAAAATATTCCGTCAGTTGTCACAAGTCCTATTTGTAATGGGAAAGCTGCCCGTGAGAGTCAGATGAAGGTTCGGGAGATGTTTTGAAGTTTCGCCCCCGAAACGCCCTTTTCCGACTAAGTTTTGGGCGTATTCGTCTCTAAATCCCTACCTACGAGCCCGAATAACATTCCGTCAGTTGTCATAAATCCTATTTGGCGTGGGGAAGCTACCCGTGTCGGCCAAACAGAGGTTCGGGGGCTGTTTTAAATTTTCGCCCCTGAAACGCCCTTTTTCGACTAAGTTTTGGGCGTATTTAGCTCTAAATCCCAACCTATAGGTCCAAATAAAACAAAATATTGAATTTGGGCGTATTCACAAATTTTTTGGGAGTGCTACATTGAATTTGGTGGGCTATCATGTAATATGAAAAAAAAATAAAAATTAGAAATAGCATACATATGTACAAATGAAAATTTTCATAACCTTGAAGGGGCCACAAACCCCCCTCCCTCCCTCCGCCCCTGTTGCTACATATCATAAGATCAAGTTAACTAGCACTAGAGAGCAGAAAAGAGCAGGTTGCAACATGATGGCAGTGTATATACATATAACCAAGAAGTGAACATCCAAAATTGCCACACTAACATATTTAGCATAGAATAGACCACTATAGATTTATAATAAAAATGAAACAATACATGCCTACCTGTTGAGCAAATGCTGCTGCCTCAATTGCGGCAAACAAGACTCTTGATCGAGAAGATCTTGATGGCCCGATCCCGGACCAAGAATGCTTCTTGCATATGCTACTCGCAGAATCTATCCGTTCTTTTCTAGAGTTGCCCCGTTTGTTGCTCCAAGAGCTTTGGTAGCATCCTCAACCTGGAGAACAAGAAAACACATAAAAACCATAGTTTGAGCATGAATATCAATATGTTTCAACAAACAATAACATGATAAAAAATATTTATATTTATAAAAACCTAACTTTTCTTAAGAGTGGAAAAAAATACAAAAATAAAAGCACAAAGACTGAGATGACCACAATGCTTTTATAATTGCAGTTTGCATCTTACATAGTTTTTAAAGTGAGCCCCGTTGCAACTCATAAATCAGCTAAGCAGTCCCATTTGTCTAATCAAAATCAAATCAGCGTGACAAAATCAAGTGACATTTTGAGAGCAAAAATGAAATATCATATAGTCTTTATGCTGGGTCATTGTGGTAGACTTGGTAACTAATATCTAAAACTCTAGAAATGGGAATTCCTTAATTTACCACAAGCCCATTACATGGTTATCGAGAAAAATAAACACAAATTATGCTTCTCAACAGTTCTCATTCTTTGCCACAATTCTACGTTAAGAATTCATCAATCTAATTTGATTAGTGAACGTAATGTGTAATCTTTCTTGGTCTCCCTTTTATTTTTTAAATTTCAAAAGATCATGTCTAAATTTATCACTTTTCCCTTCTCATTTCCTTTCCATCCATAAATCCCTACTCAAATCTAATATCCAAACACCACAGTTAGAAGATTAAGCCCACCCACAAATTGGAAACTACAACTAACACCAATAACTTGTTTATTGGAGTTATCAGTGTCAGAGAGAGAGAGAGAGAGAGAGAGAGAGAGAGAGAATGAAAGCATTGCAATGTGTTGTTATCAAGATAGACATGATGTAAAAGATATAAAAAAATAAAAAAGCACCAGAAGACTACTTAAGCTGCAGCACTGGTTGAATCAAAATTAATTGAAGGTGAGATGCCCTTCCATGTCCCAATACCTATATAGTAGCTTTGTGAAATTAAATTCAATAATCAAGCCTCCAAGTTTTGCAATCAGAATCAACAATAGTAACCCACCAGCCACTTCGCTATACTATAAATCAATTTTTCTTAGAAAAAGGTAGATGCAATGTTGATTACAAATTCACAACTGCAATGAAATGCAAAATTTTGTTTGACTTAAAAACTTCCAACCTTTGAGAAGTGATTGTCACTAGTAGAGGTTCTAATGGGCTTGTTCAGAAACAAATTAACCAGCTTCAAATGATAAAAAACAGAGAACCAACTTCAAAAAAACAAAGAACCAGCTTCAAATGAAACCACTGCAATCCCCACCATTTCATCAACCCTAGACCACATCTTCCATACATACAGATACAAATACAGTATCAACATACAAAATTCTGAATCAACATACAGTATAAAAAATAAAAAATAAAAATTCCAACTCTGATTTACAAAACCCAAATACAATATCAACATTCCCACCCAAAACCCTCATTCCAAATGAAACATTATATTTATCTAAAATATCTAATTTGAGTCAACATGATTCAATTTCATACGACAATCTAAATTGTTAATGAAATAGTAGTAAAGTCTACTTATTGGCTTTAAAATATGTGTTCTGTGTTGGTTTGTTTGATTGACTTTTTAGAATGTAAAAAGCTAGTTGGTGAAAAAAAATAAAAATTCATGTTTATTTTTGTCCAACTAGTTTTTTACTTTAAAAAAATTCAAAACATAATTTTTGAAGACTCAACCAAACATTCTATGTTTGGTTTAACATAAAATGTTTATTAAAAAAAAATTACATGAAAAATTTTGGTTTGTCTTCTCATTTTTCGGTGTTTTTGAAAATTTTCAATTCAAATGAGCTTTGGTTTAAATCTAGTGTTTAAAGCATATCATCAAACACCTATTGCTCATACTTTTACAGCACCATAATCACATAACCTTGAAAGCAACGCTGTCAATTGTAGCATTCAGATTCAATTGGAATGTAAAACATCCTAAGCAGAGATGAAAAACCCTAACCTTTGCGATCATCCGAGGAATCATGGAACTCCGTATCATCCTCATCCTCCGCCGCAGACGCCACAGACACTTGAGGCGCATTACCACCATCCTTCTCATCCGGATACCTCACAACCACCACAGGACAAACACAAGGATTTAACACAAGAATTGCTAACACTCCCTAGCCTTCCATTGTTACCTCTCTTGATCGCACCAAACCCTCGACTCCCCATAATCACTGCACTCAACCCTAGCCTCTCGACTTCCAAGCACAGCCTCTCCTTCATGTCGTGGTCCTTCACGATGTGGATCTTGAACGGTATCTGAGCCTCGACAAGCGGCTGAGCGAGAGACAGAGGGACAGCAAGAGAGACAGAACCGTGTGAAGAAGTAATAGATTTGGGAAAAAATTTAGGCGCCAATACAAAATATTTCTCAGAAAAATTTGAACACATCCGTGACTAAATTTTAGTCACTGAAGATAGGTTACCAAAAATTGAAAAAAAAAAAAAACAAAATTTATTTTGACGACGAAAATAATTTTTTGTCGCTGAAAGTAAGTTTTTGGCAACTAAAACTTTAGTCGCCAAAGAGAAAAAATAATTTTTTTATTTTTCATTCGGCGACTAAATATTTTAGTAGCTAAAAATCAATATACGGCGACTAAATTTCTTTTTGTCACTAAAAGTAAGTTTTTGGCGACTAAAATTTAGTCGCCAAAGAGGAAAAATAATTTTTTTATTTTTCATTCGGCTACTAAATATTTTAGTAGCGAAAAGTCAATATTTGGCGACTAAAATTTTTTTTTGTCGCTGAAAGGACATTTTTGTCGACCAAAGTTTAGTCGCCAAAGAGAAAAAAAATCATTTTTTTTATTTTCCATTTGGCTACTAAATATTTTAGTAGCTAAAAATCGATAATTGGCGACCAACTGATTTTTAGTCGCCAAAACCTATACTTCTGGCTACTAAATTTTTTTAGTCACCAAAAAGTTTTACTTTTGGCTACTAATGTTGTTTTAGTCGCCAAAACCTATACTTTCAGCGACTAAAAATTTTTTTAGTCGCCAATTTGGTCGCTGTAGGTGCATTTTCTTGTAGTGATTCCTTGAAAAGTCTAACACATATGATTATTATCAAAATATTAACTTTAATATAATATAAAAAAGAAAAAAAAAAGACATTGAAAAATCGCAATTCACATATATAGATAATTGTAAACACAACCCGTGTATAGTACGGCTAATGTAACGCCCTCAAAATAAAACCATAAATCATCCAACAACAGCATATTTTGACATAGGAGAATGATGCATAAATATACTCCATCAGAGTAATCATTACAAAAAGTATCACATGTTGACAACAAAAGTAAATACCCTATGGGCTTACAACTTTCCAAGTCAACACTTGGTTACAAAAAAGAGAATACTAACTCTATACAAAGGAAGCCCTTGACTTGATATACATGTAATACAACAAAACAACAAAAGAAGTCCCAGCCACTAAACCTCCCAAGCTACGTCCTTGGAGGTGGCATGCTACCGGTACCTGAAAATGATGTCCCATAAAGGGTGAGCCACAGCCCAGTAGAAATATACTAAACCAACTACAAACAATGACTAAAATAATAGCATTCAACAGATGGTCCATACTTATATTCCAACTCATGCCATATTACCGTTTCATGACAATCATAACCATGTTACATTTTACTTTCCATTTCTTATTCAACTTTGAGTTTGAAAAAAAGGCTCAGAACCTGGCCAAATAATTTAATGAGGTTATAACTCATTACTAAAACACTTTCGAAATTCATGACGGATACACATTTTGGTATTGTATCAATAACACATAAACCACTTCCTTACTTTACAAGTGATACACATTTTGGTGCTGTATCGATATAACATAGAAACACTTCTATACTTCACAATTGACAATGATATACATTTTAGTGCTATATCAAATCAAACACACACTTCCATACTTCACCATGATACACATTGTAGTGCTGTATCAATATCACACAAATTCCGGTTTAGAGGTCCATCCCCTATCTTTCCCTAAACCGTGGAGTTCATCCCCTATCTCTTCCCACACAACACAATGTATATAAACACAGATCATATACATAATCAATCAATATATAAAGTTAATGTATTCTTCAACCGTCATACTCAATGACATATTCCATTGATTAGTTTTAGTTTGTCTAATCATCATGCATTGTCTACAACAATCAAGACTATCCTCCACCGATAGCCCAAAGCAGTTATTTCTAAACAGAAAATAAATGCACCAAATGGATAAAATATCAACATTTGTCTAGATGAGCGATAAATTAATCCAACTACACCCTTTAATCCCAAACCTTTCCAATTTAAATATTTCTCATTCAATTTCTCATTTCCCAAAATTAATTATACAAATTAATTTATCAACAATTAGGGCTTTTTCCCATAATTACAATTCCAACCCTAAGGTTCCATTTTCCTCAATAATCCCACACCAAGTCCATTTTCCAATGTATTACATACATAAAGGTTTTAAACTTTGAAAATCCCTCTTTTGAAAATTACACAATGACCCCAAACTTTCTCGAAATTACCCAACAACCCCCAACATATCGAAACACCAAAATTTAAAGACAAAGCTCATAAGATGGAGTAGGATATCCCTACCTCAAAGTTAGAGCTCAAATGGAGAAGAAGACCAAAACTAAAGTGCTCCAAACTCCAAACTTTTCGGATCAAAACGAAGCCCTCGACGATCAACACACTCTTTACAAAGGCCGAAGGAAAGGAGAACACTCTAACTAGATCAAACCCTAGAGAGCAGGGAGATTCTAGAGAGAGAAGCTCTCAAAATTGATTTTGGGAAAGTAAGAGAGAGAGAAGAAAAGTGAAAAGTGATTCAAAAATGCCCAACTGCCATCTGATATACGACAGGTCCGCTCGAGCGAAAAACAGGACGCTCGAGCGTCAAGAACAAAAAACTGGATCCGCTCGAGCGCAATAAGTCCCGCTTGAGCGCCAAGACACAAGAATAAAGTACATCCGCTCGAGCGCGAAAACCAGTCCGCTCGAGCGTGGATTTCCCCCTTCCAGAACTTTCACAGACAAAGCACTACCTGCTCGAGCGCCAAAAGGTCACCTCGAGCGCAACCCGCTCGAGCGTAAGAAAACCCGCTCGAGCGTGAAAAACACACCTGCAGAAGTTTTGCAGAGGCACAAAATACTGGGAGTGTGTAAACTCCGCTTGAGCACAAAAAGACCCGCTCGAGCATAACACCAAAACTCTGGGCAACAACACTAAAGACCAAAACTCAACCTACCTGTTCAAAACATGCCCAACATATCCTAAAATTCAAACATAAGGAATTAAAGGATGACAACAAGATATATACCTACCAATTCCACAGAACCAAAGTCCGGAATGCAACAATTACAGGAAAGGAAAATTGGGATCGCTATAGCTGATATACTAGTATTATGTAAGGAAAATGGAGTTTCTAACCCACAAGCTTTGTAGGAATTCTAATATTCCAGTCTTAATTTTCTAAATTTTTGATTTTTTTTTTTTTAAAAAAACCTCAACATTTATTAACTTTTCCCAATCCACAAGTCTTTTAGGAGATTTGGTCAAAATCCCCTCATAACAAAACTTTAATGCATTAAGAACAAACATTAAAAATAATAAAAATTTTGAAAAGTCCAACACATATCATTATTTTCAAAATATTAAACTTTAAAATAATATAACTTTTGATGTAGATGTTAGTTTTTATTAAAATTAGTATGTTTAGAATTCTCACATCAAGATCTATCAAATAAAATCTATGTTGATTATGAAATTCTTAAAAAAGAAAAAAAATTATTACCATTGAAATTGATGTAAACAGTAACAATACTATGTTACTCACAATAACATGTTACTTTGTCCAACAGTAACATGTTACTATGGCAATATTGTCCAACAAGGGGGGGGGGGGAGGGGAAGGGAAAAAAAAGAAAAAAAAAGAAGAAGATATTTTAGTTTAACTCAATTATGTGTTTTCTCCTTAAGGGGTTTATGAAGCAAAATAAATTGGGTGGCCATTTTCACCAAACAATGGTCTAGTGGAGAGGTTTTGGCTAAATTTCCCAAGCCTTTCTTTTTTACTTCTCTCATACCTACTGCCGCATCATTTTCAACTTCTCGCATACACTATAGTTAGTGATGAGATTGTTAAATTATTTTTATAAAAAAATCTTTAAAAAAATTAATTTGTATATTAAAAAAATATTTAATACAAATATAAATTATTATTAAAAAATAATAGGTTCCAAAAAAAAAAAGAGAGAGAGAAAAATTACACTGTGCATTTCATTAATAATACTAAAAAAAAATGTGCCAAGTGTTTGTGTAAAGGCTTGACACGTGTCCACTCTCAAATTATCAAGTGAATATAGATGAAATCAAATAACTCAACTTTAATGACTAACAAATATTAGAAGCCTGACTATTGAAGCCTTATAACTATTAATTAATAGAATTCAACAATTGAAAAGTCTCAAACCACATCTCTTTGTCTTGTCAAATGTTTTTTTTTTTTTTTTGGGGGTAAATTATAATTTAACCCCCTGTTGTTTGCCTAAAAAACACGGAGCCCCCCTATAGTTTCATTTGTAACACTTAAACCCCCTATACTTCATACCAAAGTGCAATTTTCAACGGAACTGTTTATTTAAACAGAACGTGTGCTACATGACCATGAATGGAGAGTGGAACAGTTTTTCCCACCCAAAAACATATGGCAAATGACCAAGATACCCTTATTGCCATATATATATATATATATACAAAATGGTTTAGTGCAATAGAGCATGGATTACACTCTTGGCAAAACATTAACATCTTTATCCCCAAACGAAATTCAGTGTTTGAGCATGGGTTTCATTTACCTCAAGCATTAACATCCTTTGACCATTGGTTTGAGCATGGGTTTCATTTACCTCAAGCATTAATATCCCCTGGTTTGTTTCATTTACCTCAAGTTCTCTCTCTCTCTCTCTCTCTCTCTCTCTTTCATTATATAAATATACAACACCATAATCTTCCATGCAAAACCACCACCATCACCTTTTGTTTCCCCTCTCATCTAACCACCATCACCTTCCATGCAAAATCACAACCAATCAATATCACCACCATCATATTCCAAGAAAAATAATCATCATCTCACAAGATTTTTTATCTTCACAATTGAGAAGTTAAATACTCAAAAGTGGTATTTGAGGCTTAGTGCAAATTGAGGAAATACCTTAGCGGTGACAAGCTCCCACAGAACAATAGCAAAACTGAATATGTCTGCTTTCTGATCGTACGGTGGATGATTAATAACCTTTTGATAGAGAAACAAAGTAAGAAATGATATCAAAGTAAGAAGTGAATAACTAGGGAATCAACATCAAATAATGGTTAACATCGTGCAATTCAATGACACAAGTCTAGAACCTAATATCAAACAAAGTGCACTTCATTAGTTTTCTCGAAAAATTCAACCCAGTATTGCATACATCAACATTGTTAGATACAGAAGATTTAAAATGATACTACAGATTGAGCAAAGTTATCTGATGTGCATGAATCATGGAAATATAAGAATTGCAATGTCAATACACCATGAAGCACGGACCAACTTCTTATTCCATGTAAAACCACCACTCAAAATCACCACCACAACTTCTCTCTCTAAAAATAATCCAAACCCACTTTTCTTCTTATAATTCAAATTAGTAACAAACCCAATCCATGAAATCAAACAATTAATATATGTAAACATTTAGATTTTTGAAATAGCATTGATGGGATTCATACCAACCAAACCCACTTTTTCTTCCTGTTTCCGACATTTCTTTGGCCCATCTTTCGGAGTCCATAACTTTTCCGATTCTTAACGATTTTATCCCGTCCTTTCACCAATCTCCTTACCTGGCTTTATACTTCATTCTACGCTACCTTATTTTTTCACTTCTTCCTGAAATGGGTGGTTTCGGCATACCGAAAGTTGTCCAAAAACTTCACACTTTTCAAAAAAATATCTCCAAATCTATTTCTTTCTTTTTCATCATCCACTCTCTTCTCTTGCTTCATCTATAGCATTTTGTAAAGGGTGGTTCTTGGTTTTGACGAAGTTGGGCAATGGTGGTAATAATGGTGGTCACGGTGAGAGAGGAGATATATACATATAGAGAGAGAGAGAGAGAGAGAGAAGTCAAAACTTGGGTTTACCATTTATCCTTCTCCTCAGGTACACATGTTAACTTATCAATGCTTGGGTTCACCATTGTCAAGACCAAACGGGCTGTACAATTTGTTGATTGGTGGTTTACGATCGCATTAAGAAGAAAATTAAAGAAATAAATAAGGGTAATTTAGAATTTTTACAATTTCTATTACATCCGTCCAAAATTGTACTTTGGTATGAAGTATAGGGGTTTAAGTGTTACAAATGAAACTATAGGGGGGCTCCGTGTTTTTTGGGTAAACCACAAGGGGTTAAGTTATAATTTACCCTTTTTTTTTTTTTTTGTTCATACATTCATTTTAATATTAATAGAGAATTAGACGTGTGGAAGAGTGAGACACATTAAAATTATATATTAAGTTATGTAATTGTTGTGATGAAAAGTAAAAGTTGTTTTCCCCTTCTATGGCGATTTATCTGGTTATACCTCCAATTAAAACGTCAGGTGTACTTTTACATCATCATTGAACGTTGCTTTTATTTTTTTAAGATACTTTGTCTCGCAATTATTTGTGTTTTGTATTATGAAATTTATTATATCTGTATTTATTAAAACTATTAGATGGACCTAATGCAAGGAAGTGTAGACTATTTCAATGTCATTCTCGAGATTAGAAATACAAAAAATATACACAAAAAGTATATAAATGACAAGATTTTATAAAATTTATTTGTGAGTCTCACTTCTTGAAAATCCTATAATTCATTTATTTTTTGTATTATATTTTATGCTTGATTTCTACACTTTTTTTTATAGTTTTCTTTGTTTTCTTTAAAAATTTATTTTTAAAAATTAATAAATAGATAAGTAAATCATTTTCTATTTCAAACAATTTCATTTTTATTTTTTCTTAAAGTAGTTTTAGTTTTGGGCAATTACTTACTTTATATATATATATATATATATATTATAATTTTGTGCATTTTAAGTGTATCACTAATACTCAGAGATGCACTATGAAAGAAGTATCATGCAAAAATCAAGCAAAAAGAAAAATAAAAAATAAAAAATATGATGAATGTGGAGCAAAAATTAAAGATCAAAACTCCTAAAGTAAGCAAGCAAGCAAACAAACAAACAAACAAGAAGAATAGA
This sequence comes from Camellia lanceoleosa, assembly GCA_025200525.1. Classification (NCBI taxonomy): domain Eukaryota; kingdom Viridiplantae; phylum Streptophyta; class Magnoliopsida; order Ericales; family Theaceae; genus Camellia; species Camellia lanceoleosa. The sequence goes on along the minus strand of CM045765.1, from coordinate 1,539,564 downwards.
ATGTTTAACAATAGACATTTGAAAATTTGTAACAAAATTTTATAACTTTTCTTTTTGTTGAGAAAATTCTATTTGGTACTAGCTAAATAACATGCTTTTAAAATAGTTTTTTTTTTTTTTTTAATTTGAAATTAAAACTATAGTAAATTTATGTAAGCATAATTACTAATCACATTTTTTTACTTAATGTATAATATTATGTTGACTACCTTTTTCAGGATTATTTTTTTAAGTATTTATATAGAAGTAAAAAAATATCATTAGGAATAAAGTTTTCCTTAATTTAGTTATAAATTTTGCCTATACGTTATTTTTAAATTTTGAATGAAAGTAAATATAAAATAATTGATTGAAGATATATTACATTTGTTATATTGACATTTAGAAATCATAATTCAAATACATACAAATAATCACGGGTGAAACACTAGTTAAATATATCTATAAAAGGCTATATTTAACACTACCAATAAGATAAAAATGGCTTTTGCTGTTTAGTAAAATATTACTTTTCATTTTGATAGGAGTAAAATGTTCATTTTTTTTAAAATGCTTCTGTGTTTTGTTTCAGGCCTCTCTTAATATAGTTAAATATAGTGAAAGATACCTAAGCATAAGAACATGGGTATTTATAAACAGAGCAACCGAGCACTGCTAATCCTAACAAAGTAGTGTTGACTTTCATGGTACGAGCCATACAACTATAGAATCACTTACAAGGAAAGTAATTTTGAAACATCCAACACTGTAAAAGAATGTTGAAAAAAAGATTTTGCTTCCAGTAACGGTTCCTAATTTAATGATTAAACCAAGATTTTGACCTTCAATTTATTATAACAAATGATATGGCTCCATTTCAGTGCAAAGATCAGTGATAACATTGTTGATTCATTTGCCTTCATGAACTTACCAAACGTGAAATATTAATACACTTTTGCTCACCATGCTCACCATATCTTACTCCGTTAATTTTTTTTTCTCCTTAAGGAGTAATTAAAGATTGTTAGCCCTAGTATAGCCTTGGCCTTGCACTATAAAGTGGTGAATATGTCAAAATCACTTTGTCCTCTCTCTCTCTTTGAATCTATCAAAAACACTTTGTCATTTCTCTCTCTCAAGATGGATAATAGAGAAAATAGAGATTGTGCAATATTTTTCTTGGCAGTGCTCTTGATGACATCAATATTGATATTTCCACATTATATGCAACCTGAAGCTCCTGCTATGTTATCTATCTTCTTCTATCCCTATGTCCATTTTGTTGTATATGATCTATCTTGTGTTTTTTATATGTTGATCTCTCTCTCTCTCTCTCTCTCTCTCTCTCTCTCTCTCTCTCTCTCTCTCTCTCTTCTTTCAAAGGTTAATCACATTTTACCCATCTCAATTAATTTTAAAATCATAATCATCAATTGTGAAAAAATCATAAACAATTTGTCAATACCCTTTGGAGGGGTGAAGGTGAAACAATTTTTATAGTTTAGTGGTTGATGAAATATACAATTTTAAAGTTGAGGGAATAAAAATCGATATTTAGTGATAGCTTAGGAATACATAGTGTAATTGTTGGCTTTTTGGCTTTCGAAGGTTATTATTGTAATTGTGAGCGTGCCAACAAGGATCAATCAGTTCTTACAGAAAATTAATTGCCAACCAATTATCAGACGATTGTGTTTTAGTTCTTTCAGTCTCAATGAAGAGGACTTTTACTGGTGGCTTAATTTAGGAGAATTAAGCAAACAATCAATCAAATGAAGAACAATTGAAGCATTTTATTAAAATAAAAAACTTACAATGATCCAATTCAGCCTCGTAGAGGTTTACAGCAGCAATCTACTTGAAACTACTCCTATGAATGAAGTGTAGTACAGGAATTTTAAAGTACAAAAATGTAAAGAATAGGAAATATAAAACTGGAAAGGAAATAAAGTAGAATAAAACTGGGTTTTTTGGATCTAAGTCTGGGGTTTTTTTCTGGGGCCTTCTCTACTATTTTGACTTCTCAAGGATGACCATCGAACTGCACTTCTAACCGTCGAATCGTTCCTCTATGATCGCTGATCATGTTGCCTTATAGTTAGCTCCACTATGCCATCACTTGCAGTTAGGCTTCCCTCTTGTTTTTGAATTTGAATGTGAGTAACCATTGAAGCCACATCGCTTTGCATCTTTTTGCTGATCTAGTGCTACACGGATCTTGTAGGAACCAATACTAACTGTCATGTGTACAATCATGATCGAAAACTTGAAAAGTCTTCCCGTATAGCCCTTATTTTGCCACGCGTCAAATTGTAATTGGCTTATACAAAATATGTAGCCAACATTACCCCCCGCACTAATATACCCAATACTTGGTGATATTAGTAGACCAAAGTCTTTTATCTACGTCTTAGAATGTGCAGGGGTTTTGCATTCTTCTAGAAATGCAACCGTCATTCATCATTTGCATTAAATTCTCTTTTAATCTTTTGAACATCCCCACCACCTTAATATTCAAACAGACTGATACATCTTTTATGGCCAAACCAATTAATCTCTTCTATTGATCGAGTATATGAAGAGTCATCTGATGATATTGTTCTTCCTCGAAAAAACCTTCATGCATTGATTAGCTACCTTTACCCACCTTTCTATATTCAAGTTATGGAAGCTCTTGCAAATTATCAACCCTTGGACTACGAACACACTGTCCACAATCCTTTGATTTAGAAATTTGCAAATATGGACATGGGAAGTTCTTCTTCTAATCCACAATCTTCTGCATGGGATGAGGCTGTGGCTTCTTCTTCCTCTGGGGCTTCTGGTTGGAGAAGCTGGTCGGAACCTGATGCATGTGAGTTAAGGGAGCGAGTTAATCACCACTTTGTCGAGTTCACTGATCCCCTAGAATTCCCTTCTGATGCTCGAAGTTTGGTGGTTTATCCTTACGTGCCGATTGACTGCTGACGTAGTTTAGAGGACAATCTGCTTGTAGTATGGTACACATCCTCCATACCTACAAAGATAGTACAAGCTACCTGACGCCCAGAAGAGGCACAAGGGTATAACCCATCGTTCTTAGCCCAGAAGGCGAGGCTTTGCTCTTCTGACTGGCTTGATTGTGTTAATGCCCCTCAGTTTCCTCCTTTTTTCGAAATGGAAACCTCTATACCTCCTCATCCGCAAAATCCCTACTGGACAGAGAGACTAAGGCTTACCCTCTCTGCGGACAAGGTTTTTCCTTCTTATAAGCCTTCACATTCCCCTACTCTAGCTCAGCGAAAGCAAGCCCAACTTTTGCTTGCGGCGTTTTCTTACTTGCCTTTCAATGTTCTTGAAGACGATGTTCCTCTCAAGAACCATCGATGGGCTTGTGATATTATGACTCGGGGTCACGTCCTTAACCCCGTCGCTTCTCCATTGGCACCGAACTTCTGTGACCACCACCCAATCTTTGAACCAACTTTCATCTCTTCGATTTCATACCTAGTACGAAGCAGAGAACCTCATCGAAAAATATGATGACTTCAAGAATAAAGACTCTACGTACTGGGATGACTTGGATATAGACGAGCTGGAATAAGGGTTAAAAGAAACAGCGTTCGCAATAAAGATTGAAGAACTTTTTTATCAAGTAAGAGCACATCAACTTCAGCAGTCACGCCTGGAGAAAATAAAGGATAGAATAAAAAAGAAACAGAAATTTATTGACCATAGCTGGATTAAATTCCATGATCTTGTTATTTATTCTATTCCTTACTTTTATGAACTCAAATTTGTACCCAATGAGGGCCTTTTGATGTAATAGCTTTCGTTTCAATATAGCTAAGACTTTTCTCTTTGTTTGGCATGGTTTGACTTTATCTCTGTTCGTCTTCATGAGCAAATTTAGGGCTTCAAACTCCACAATCTCATCCTTCGAATCTGGATTCAATCATCTCAAATGAAACACTGACAAAACCAACATGAATTTTTCCAATTCATGGAATACAGTTGAAAACTTTTGCTGGTTTTCATTTAGAATCAGTGCTTCGAATTTAACAACCTTGCCCCTTAAAGCTTGTTTTAATCATATCCAACATATGGTCATGGTTAATACGATCAATCAATTTTAAATTGACCATTTTTGCTTCGAACAATAGTCCATACTTTCAAAAATATGGAAGCCCCCCTCGAGGGTTGCACTGTTTTAATCCGAAAAAGCAATCTTTTCTATATATTATCAAACCAACTATTGGTTTTGATACTTCGAACAACAATTCTCATCCTTAAGGGATCTCAAGTTTTGCTTCGAAGGATATTACTCTCATTAAGAAACCTAAAACAGGTCTTTAATCCCTTTGAAGTAAACGAATACTTAAGCATTCTTATATCCCTAGGTGTGGAATATGCTTCGAAGTCGGCTCCTTGCCTTCGAAGCTATTTGTTATTGGATCTCGGCGCCAAAATTTGGCTTCAAAGCCAAATGCTGAATTTCAAAGCTGATATCAGTATTTGAGATATGTTTCCCTCCAAAGCTACCAATATTGAAGGAAACCTTTCGCATCCGTATTTTTAGTACTTTTTTGTGAATTCCGTCCGTGTCACACGACCGGGTATATTTTCAGACACAAAAGTTTTAAAACCCTTTTATTTTGTGCTCGGAATTCACCTATTTGTCTATCGCACAAAACCCTTTATCTCTACCGACCTTCCACTTCTTTCTACTCTCTTTCCCAACTTCGTCCTCTGAGAAAGCTTTCTATCAATGGCTTCTTTTTCATTGAAAATACTGGTTATGGAGTGTGCGAGTCTGTCTGTGACCTTGAAAAGGATTATTGCCGAAGAGTGTGAGAAGTATAAGGCATGTGAGAAAAGCGCCATTGACGGACGCATCTTCATTCCCCACTGTCATGCGCAACAAGAGTATGTGCTTGGGCCCATCTTCAAAGAGATTCCTATTGAGCTTCCAGCTCTATATCGACGTTTAGAAGACCATTGTTTTCTTTACGAAGGTGGTCTTGACTGGGGAAACTGGAGGATGAACCGCCCCCATCGCTGTTGGTCCACGGTGAGACCAGAGTGGCAAGAATGGTATGATCGGGTTGTCCCTGATAGGACTCTGGACCTTCAAGAGCTCTGCCTTTTCGATGCCCTCCAATTATCCAGGTTCACTATCTCAGAAAACCCTTTCTTAATACCTGCTGCCCTTTGCTTTTGGAATTCTGCCTTTAATTTCTTTCAATTTAAATGTGGGATTATGGCCCCTACTGTTCTTGATATCTGCCATCTATTCGGATTATCTCCCATTGGAACCCTCTTTGGACCAGATTACCCTGACCTACCAACCCCTTTTTCCCTCCCCTCTCTTAACTCATCTTATAGTGACTTTGTTAAGGCTGAGAATAAAAGGGAGGGCCCTATGACTGATAGGGAATTCTTCTCTTTCCTACTATATTTACTTTGCAAATTCCTTTTCTGCACCTCTTCTCAAAGAATCATGCCTGAATTCACCCCTCTTGCCAAAGCCCTTGTTTTACAGAAAAATGTGGCCTTAGCTCTATACATTCTAAGTCACGTATATAGAGCTTGTTCTCTTTTTTGTGAGAAATCCTTGGATGCCAATTAAGGGGGTCCATTTTGAATACTTCAGCTTTGGCTTTTTGCTTATTTTACTGAGCTACAATCTAAAGGCCTTAAATTTTTTGAGCCAAACCCTACTACTCATGGCATGAGGCTAGCCAATGCTTCACTCTATCCTTCTACCTTTGCTTTTTACTTCTTCTTCTTCCACCAACTTCCAGCTTCCCTTCTTTCTTATAGCTTTCATCCCTTCGAACCTACTACCATTGGCCCATCTTGGTTGAAAAACTTTCTAAGTGATAGGTTCTGTTCTTCACCTCATCACAAGAACATATGGGCCTCTATTCTGATCCCCATATAGTTATTCATTGGGACTATGAGCCCCAGAGCTTACAAGTGCATTGCTGAGCCCTATTGTCCTGCTCAATTTGCTAGGCAATTTGGCCTCTCACAAGGGGTCCCAATACCTCTCTGCAGCCAGACCAATTTAAGTCTTACTAGCAGGGATTTAAAGGTTTGAAGATCCAGACTAGAAGAAGCCACTTCTAAATTTATACAGGACTTGATTGAGTTTGAGTATATCCCCTTCATTCCTCAAGGTAACCTATTGAAAAGGTGCCAAAACTAGTGGGTGACCAATATGGAGGTATATTTGGCCATTCCTCCTCAAGACCTATTAATGGTGTTGGATGTGCCCCAAGCCAAGCCCAAAGGAGTTGGAGTTGTCACCTCTTCCACTACTCCTACCACTTCAGTTCCTATGCCTGCCACCACACAGTCTATTCATACTACCTCAACTTCTCCTAGAGCTACTCGAGTTACTTCAAAGAAGGGTATATACTCTTGTTTCTTTTCTCTTCTTCTTCTTTATAATGCTTTTAGCCTTACCTCTAATTCTTCTTTTTGAAGGTGGTGCGGGTGCCTCATAGGGAGATTCTCCCCAAAAGATCCAAGCTTTAAATCTTCTCAGGAGTGAACAGCAACAAAAGAAAAGGAAGCTTTTACTTTATCCTGAAAAGGAAGCACCTGGGGTTCAGGCAGCAGAAGAAGAAGAGGCAAATCAAGAGCAAGAGACACCCTTAAAAAGAAGAAAGAAGATGACTATCTCTCTTGATGATTTCACTGGAGATCCTATTCATGAAGCATCTGCTAAAGCCGTGCAAGCAAAGCATTCCAAAGGGCTTATTGTATTCTAAAGGGCTGAGAAGAGGAAGCAACAACAAATGCTCAGGGATGAAGTTGATGCCGCTGATGCACTCCAGAAAGAGGTTGCAAGGAAACAGCAAGTTGCTGGACACTATACTCTTTGCAGCTTCTCAATCATAGCCATTACTTCTGAAACCAGTAAGCTCCTTTGTACTTTTATTCATCTATCTCAAATTCTCAATGCTGAGGCTTGACATTGTTTTGTATTTCTTCTTTTGTAGCCACAACTACTTTGCCTATTCTTCCAATAAGGACTCCATCAGTTTCAGTCGAAGTTGAACAACCTCAAGATGTAGAGCCCATTCAAATAGTTCTCCCACTTCCTGGCCCTATATTCTCCATACCCTTCTTGAGGCCAAGTATTCCTGCTCCTTTTCCCTTTGGCTTACCTCCATACCTCCCTCATTTGTCTTTTGATTTTTCTCAATTTGATTTTCCCTCGAGCACTGCTTCTCCTCCTCTTCCTAAGGAAATTCCAGCTGCCACTTCATCTTTGATGGTAGCTAACTCTCACATTGAGGGTACTGGTAGCTCTCCAATCCATCATCCATTACATTTGCCTAGCTCTAGTCCTTCTTCTCTTGACCAATTGGTAGCATAAACCATAGAGACTGCTAAAGATACTCCATCTTCTTCTCCGATTCCTATGCAGTCATTTCTTTCTTCTACCTTCTGCACCTTCCATGTCAATGGATGAGGTGGACATTTTTTAGGATAGACTAGCTAGTTTTTTTGACATACCTTCTACCTCTCCACTAACTAGCAATGAGACTGAGCCATTAGTTCTAGCTGATTCTCTGCTAGAAATTTTTGAGAGCTCTTCCTCCAGTGGTAAGACTTCCTTGCCTTTGATAGATTTGGACAGATGTCTGGAGCTGCTTGCATCTTTTTCGAAGATTCCTTTCGAAGCCTTACAAAGGCCTATAATTAAAGATGGCTTCCTCTAGTGTTGCAACGTCATTGAGCAATCCGGCATGGCTATCTCAAGTTATTTATCTCAGGCAGCAGCCACTATTGATTTTTACATCAATATTTGCCATGCTGCCAAGGCTGCGGAGGAGAAATTGGTGAAGGATCAGAGCTTTGTTTCCAAAGTACATACTGAGGGGTCAGAATTGAAGGAACAACATTCCTCTGTCTCCCAATTTCAAGCTCAACTGTTGGAAAAGAAGGCTCAACTCGAGGAAGAATTATCAGCAGTTAACCAAGCTTTGGATCGGACTACTACCAAGCTGTAAATCACTAATCAAGAGCTAGCTAATCGAAAGCAAGAGATGACTACAGCCATTCAATTGTTTCCATCCCTCAAGAATAGAGCATCTATTGTAAAAGAACAATTTAAACACTGTACTGACTTTTGGGCCAACCTATGGCTACATGTATTTGACTCTTTATGAAATAAATTCTTATTTATCTTTGAAGTGTTCTCATGTTCTTTTATTTAGCACTTATTCTATTCTTTGTGTTTCCCACACGGTTGGATAATAAGGCTTCAAATATCTGTCATTAATCTTTTGGGGATGTACATATCCATTCAAATTTCTCAAATGGTATGCTCCAAAAGGCAGGACTCTATGAACTTGATATGGTCCTTCCCAGTTAGGTGACCATTTGCCAAACTTATGGCTTTTAATCCCTATTGGGAGTAATGTCTTCCATACCAGATCACCTTTATCAAAGTCAATGTGTTTGACTTCTTATTATAGTTTGTGGCTGCCTTCTTCTTTTGGAAAAGAATGCTATTTAATGGTAGAATTCTAGCTTCATCTATACTTTCTAACTCCAAGCACATACTCTGATGGTATTGCTCAAAATCTAACTGATCCTGGCATCTCACCCTCAAGGACTTAACATTAATTTCCACAGGTAGCACTGTATCATGCCCATATACGAAGGCATAAGGAGTGATTCCTGTGCTTGACCTTGGAGAAGTCCTATAAGCCCATAATACATCCAATAATAAGTTGCCAATCCCTAGGATTATCTTCCACAACTTTCTGTATTCCTTTTTTCAAAGACTTATTGGATGATTCAGCTTGACCATTGGCTTATGCATAATAAGGGGTGAAATTAACAAGGCTAATTCCAAACTCTGCCACAAAAGACTTTACCATTTCCCATCAAATACAGTCCCATTATCAACAGTTATAGTCTGTAGGATGCCAAATCTATGGATTAAATCCTTAATGAATCCAATGACTTTAGTCTGGTCTATAGCCTTGTATGGCTTAGCTTCGACCCACTTGGTGAAGTAATCAGTGGCCACTAAGATGAAGCAATGATGCTTCGAAGAGGGTGGATGTATTTTTCCTATCATATCTATGGCCCATCCTCAAAATGGCCAAGGCTTCACAACTGCATGCAGGTCAATTATGGGCACGTGCCTTATTGTGCCATGCTTTTGGTATGCCTGGCAACCTCTTGCATATTCTATGCAGTCTCTAAGGATAGTTGGCCAATAGTAGGAATGCCTTCGAAGTAGCCATCTCATCTTCACACCGGGCTGATGAGTACCATAGATGCCTTCATGAACCTCAGCCATAGCTGTCAATGCTTCCTTTGCGCCTAAACATTCCAACAATAACCCATCTCCCCCTCTTTTGTAGAGAGCATTACCATACATTATGTATTACATAGACTGCAATTTAATTTTTCTGCTAGCCTTCGAAAATGGGCCAGCCAGATACTGCATTATTGGATGCCTCCAGTCTTGTTCTTGTAAGTCATTATGATTGACATCTAGGACCACATTCCTTTTATTTAAGGGTGGTATTAATTTCTGATATGTTGTTTGGCTTATGTCCCTTTGCGTATTATCCCTTCTCTTGAAATTCGAAGCTTTCTGAGCCATATCATTAGCTTTATTTTTCAAGAATCTTGGGACATGAGTTACATTTGCTATCTGAAATTGAGACAGCAGATGTAATGCAACAACATAGTATGGCAACATGCTTATACTTTGACATTTGAAAATTCCTTTCACTTGGTTGACTACTAATTGAGAATCTCCAAATATGTCAACTGCATGAGCTTGTAATCCAATAAGTATTTCCAGTCCCATTATTAAGGCTTCATATTCAGTTTGATTATTGGAACAAGTAATTTCATCCACTCTGAAACCATGCGTAGTTTTTACTCCTTGTGGTGACTTAATTACTACACCAATTCCAATTAGACCATTGGCTTTTGATCCATCGAACCACATTTGCCATGGTTCAATACTAGTCATACCAAGTTCTATTATCTCTTGGCTTTCCGTTTGACATGGATGGTCTGCCAAAAAATTAGCTAAAACTTGTCCTTTTACTGCCTTTTGAGGGACATATTTTAGATGAAATTCTGATAAAGCTAGTATCCATTTGCCAATTCTTCCCCTCAACATGGGTCTAGATAACATATATTTAACCAAATCTGTGGTTGCAATTACCAAGACAGTTGTAGGCAAAAGATAGTATCTTAATTTCATTACAGCAAAATACAATGCAAGGCACAGTTTTTCTACAGCTGAGTATTTACATTTACAAGAATTTAGAAACCTACTAAGGTAATAAACAGCTTGCTCCTTGCCTTCTTCATTGTCTTGGGCTAAGAAAGCTCCCAATGAATCCTCTGCTGCAGCTATATACAATTTCAAGGGCTTATCACCCTTTGGTGGCATCAGCACTGGAGGGTTGGCCAAGTAGGCTTTGATTCCTTCGAAAGCAGTTTGATGCTCTGCTGTCCACACAAACTCCTCTTCATCTTTTAGCCTTAACAAGGAAGAAAATACTTTAGTTTTCCCTACAGTATTAAAAATGAATCTTCGAAGGAAATTAACATATCCAAGGAACTTTTCTAATTCTTTCTTACTTGATGGAGGTCTGGCTTCAATGATGGCTTTGGCTTTATTATGGTCAATCTGTATTCCTTTCTTGTGTACTACATAGCCCAAGAAGTTTCCAAATGATACGCCAAAAGCACATTTAAGAGGATTGAGTTTCAACTTAAACTTTCTCATTCTTTTGAAAGCTGCTTCTAGGTGAAATAAATGTTCCTCCATAGATTGGGATTTCACTACAATATCATCAATATAACACTCTAAATACCCTCCAATGAGGTCATGAAAGATAGTGTTCATAGCCCTCTGATATGTAGCTCCAGCATTCTTCAGGCCAAATGGCATTTTGACCCATTCGAAGGTGCCAATATTCTCAGGACATCTAAATGTTGTCTTGTGGATATCCTCCTCTGCAATATAGATTTGGTTATACCCAGAATGCCCATCTATCATTGATAAAACTTGATGCCCTGCTGAACTGTCTACCAACAAATCCACTATAGGCAGAGGATACTCATCTTTTGGAGTTGCTAGATTCAAGTTTCTGAAATCGATGCATACCCTCATTTTACCATGCTTCTTAACTACAGGCACAATATTGGATAGCCACTCAACGTACCTGGCTGTCCTAATAAAGCCTACCTTGAGGAGTCTAAGAATTTCCTCCTTAACTTTCTGAATCACTTCTGGACTCATTCTTCTTGGTTTTTGCTTGTATGGCTTGAAATTAGGCCTCATAAGGAGCCTATGTTCTACTAATGACCTATCCAATCCTGGTAGTTCATTATAAGACCATGCAAAACAATCTTTATATTTTTTCAAAACAACCAACAACTGTTCCCTGTCAACAGCATTCAACCAAGCACTTATATAGGTGGGCTGTTGTGTAGAACCTTCCCATAGATTTACTTCTTCCAAGGGGTTATGTATCTGAGAACTTACTGATACTCCTTCTTTGATTCCTTCTGAGTTTGAAGCAATCTCCTTGCTTTGTTTTGCTCCCAGCTTCTTTGGTTTGACATCCTTACTCTCCTCCTCATAGACAAAGTCTGTCCACAAGGCATCCTCCTCCTGTATATCTTGCATTTTTATTTCAATATCCAAAGCACAGTATTTATCCAAGGCCAAGCATCTGACCTGTTGCTGCTCCTTCTTCCAACCAATTATTATGACTTCTTTCTCTTGTTCTTGCACTTTTCTGGACTATTGACTGTATGTCCAATGTTGAAAACTTAATTAAAGCCAGAGATTTGGCCTCCTGGGTTTTATTTCTTGGCTTACAACCAGGCATCATTGTCATCCTTAACGACAAACTCTTCATTAGCACTTTCCTGGATTAAGTGCTTCAGGTGCGCCAATTCCTCATCAGCCATCACTTCGGCTGATCCATCAGGTTTTCTCAGTATACTAAGTGGTGTCACTCCTTCAATATACAATTTGGCCTCTGCGAAGTCTGCACAAGCTATGAAGGGTTGAGGATCTGCATCGATTTCCTCTGTCTCTCCATTGCCCAAGGCCATCATTATTTTCTTATGCAGAGAGAAAGACACATACTTGTTGGTATGAATCCAATCTCTACCAAGTAAAGCATTGTACTTAGCATTGCTGTCGATAACGAAGAATACCGTCATGTAGTCCCTGGTTCCCACACTCAGGTTGATGGGCAAAATTCTCTGAGCCATCTGTTTGTCTCCAGAAAAGCCAGCAATGGTTGTGCTGGTTGGGATTAAACTGGAGTTCCTTTTTTCTAGTTTCCTCAAGGAATATTTTGGAAGCAGGTTCTATAATAACCTGACCCTCATAAATGATTTTGGTATCTTTTCAGTCCGCTATGTTGTGCTTCCGAATGTTTGTTGAGAAACTCTATATTAAATTTTGTTGAACTCAGTGAAGTTTGGGACCATAGGTTCCTATCTGTCCATAAGAACATTATCTGTTACGTTTAGAATGTTTAATCTGAAATTGGAAGCCCTAGAGACTTAATTATCTGAAATGACTTTGATATTTGGAATCAGCATAATTTTTAGGTAATAATATGCATTTATGTGAAAATTCAATTTAGAATGTGTAAACTGATTCAGTTTCGTCTTTATCTTACCTTAGGTATGCATATATGTATAATTGTGCCTTTACATGTGTTGGACTCAAGAACTTTAGTTATCACAAATACATCTTTGAAGAGAAATAGAGAGGGAGGAATCTAGGAAAGAGCATTAACAAAAATTAAGGACTAGAGAATTGAAGCAAGTTGAAGGAATTAAACTCAAAGGTAAGTCCCCTCATCTTTTGTAGCTTCTCTCCTAAATTTGAATGAGAATTCTTCATAAGTGTGTGTATGATCATAGGTATTTTGAATTAAGTTTGTCTATGGAATGATGTTGATGTTAATGGTTATGTTGAGCAAAGGAACTACCTTATGTTGCATGTTTCCTCATGTTTTGTTCACAACTCAACTATGTGATGTTGTATGTTGAGAGAATTGAATTACACTTTGATATATATATGTGTTGTGATCTCCTTGAATAGGAGTTATGTTTTGAAATCTAGTTTGCAGCTAGGTCACCATGTGTTTTACCTCCAAATTCACATGATATTTGAAGCATGATTTCAAAATTTAGAGCTCTATTTTGAACCTTGAAAATGCCCCCAAAACATTGGATTTTTGTTGATTTTCGAACAGATTTCTGGGCAAATCGTCGCACGTGCGAGAGTCACGGCCGCACGTGCGGGAAAATGGGAAAAAATGGAGCTGGGTTCTGCTTAAAAAGCACGTGCGGGGGAATTTTGCCGCATGTGCGGGGGATTTTTACTGCGTCAGAGTCACGACGCGTCGCCTGAAGCGAAAATTTGGGATGCTTCATTTTGTGTGTCGGACTCTCTAAAATTGTCGGAATCTATATTTGATATTATTTTGATGTCTTTTAATTCAGTCGAAGTTAGCAAATCAAAGAATGATTAAATGAAGAAAAGAGAGCTAATTTGTGATCGTGTGTATGTGTAGGACACACTCCGGGAGAAACGAGCGCTCCGCCTCGACACTGTGAGTAATAGTACATTAAATGTACCTTTGTTTACTGTTGCTACCTAATGTTATTAACATTCAGTTTTCCGTAAGTTATTATATTAGCATGTGAGTAGAGGGAATTCAACAAAAATGTAAACATGGAAGGAAATTTATGCCTCTGTTTATTTCTCGAGCGAAAGGTCGTTACATTAAGCCGTAAAGGCCGTTACATAAACTTCGGGCGAAAGGTCGTTCGAAATTTCTGGGCCAATAGGCCATTCTATTATAACTAGGCCCAAGGCCGTTCTGAGAAATATTTTAGCATCGGATTAGCTATTTAGATTCCATTTTTGATACTATACTGTTATGCATGGTGATTAAAGTCGAATCTTAATCTGTTTGTACTGTTATTCACTGAGCTTGTCTCACGTTGTAATTTTGTCTGATTCTGTAGGTAGCCAACTTAGAGGTCAGCCCTAACATCGATATCATCTACCTTTTGTCAACCTAAGGACAACCAGGCACTTGAAAAGCCCTTTACAAGCTAGCGCGGCTTTGCCAAACTTTGTCATTTTGTACTAATGTTTTGTAGACCAAAGTCACTTGTACCTAATGTTTTGACGCATGCCCAACCACTGGGCTGGATTGTATTGGTTGTGTATGTAACTTAATCTTGGCAGCGTGTTCATAATATGGTTAATTCTGAGTCGTGGTCCTGGCATTGTAGTTGCTCAATGGATGTGTCTGTATGTTATTCTATTATTTTAACGCTTCCATTCAGGCCCCGAATATCATGTAGAGCAGGATAGGTGTCTATTTCTGATTAAGTCATGCCCGAAACTTAGGGGCGAGTTTAGGCTGTGACAGGTTCACTGCTGCCCCATTATCCACCAAGACTTGGTTCAATTGTATCTCATCGAAGAAGGCCTTGATATACAAAGGCTTGATATGCTGTGTCATAGATGTTGTGGGATACTCAAAAGGATATGAGAGGTTAATACTCACCTCTTCTTCACTCTCGTATTTAGTTTCCATTGGGGTAGCCATTTCGGATTCATCTTGCACCATACTCGCTTGTGAGTCTTCACTAGAGACTAGAATTGGGTCAATTTCTTGACCCTCCTGGTTCTCATCTCCAGCTTGGAATTCATGTGGTAGTATATGTACCATATTTGTAAGGCCCCTGAAATATGTATTTACTTCTCAGACCCTAATGATGATTTATTTTCTTAAAACCCTCGTTTACTTGAATCAATTCGAATCTTGACAGTTAGTAATTGCTAGTTTTATTTTTATCCAAATAGAAATTCCCTAACCTAATTTAATTCTACCTAGGTTACATGTATTTAACTTCAAGCCCTCATATATATATTTTTTTTTTTTCAAAACTTGCCCCAAAATAGTACTTATATCTTGTACCTTGGTATGCCATCAATCTTGCTATATATATATGTGTGTGTATATACACCTTGAGGGATGTGCCCTTGTACCTAAAATTTATAAAAAAAATAACCCCATCATTCTAGGAAAAAGTGAGGAGACAACTTTCAAGATATATCATCATGAAATCCTAGAGAAATACAACCTAGTGACCTACCTAGGATGCAAAATCCAAGAATTAGTTTTATTACAACTAGATGTGGCCTAAACCAATGGAACACACCTCCTAAGTCCCTTCCATTCCTTTAGAATTCAAGCAAAATCCTAACTTTCCATCCAATTCCAACTAAAGGGCTTTTATGTCCTTTTACCCCAATTTGCCTATATATACCACACCCTCCCTAGCTTGCAAACATACACACAACACACTCACTCACACACATTTTGGTTAGAGAGAGAGAGGAGAGCAAGGAAGAGAAATCTAGAGGAGAAGGAGGAAGAAAAGAGAGTTTCTTGTGCAAAGCTTGGAGGGTAAGCCACCAACACAACCCTCTCTTCATTTTCTTTTCTAATGCATGTTTTTTTAAAGATTCTAAATAAAGTTTCAAATCTGTTATTATCAAGTTCCTATGTTGAAAATACTAAGATTTGAGTATTGTTTCCATTTCTCATGTATTTTACCCATTTTGGCACAAAACCATCTTCTTTTGTACACATCTCTCAACTTTTCAAAGGCACTCTTTCAAACAAATTTTCTGAGTTAAACATGTGATAGTTAGCATATTTTCTTCACAAAAGAAATGAAACTTTCCCATGGTGGAACCCCCTTTTTTTATAAATTTCCTTGTTTTTGGCATTCTACCTTAAAACCTGTTTTTTTTCAGTCAACTTTCAAAAATTCCAGAAAAATGTACAAAAATATTCTGAACCTCTATTTTATGTCAAAACCTTCCTTAAGGAGTTAGCTTTCAACTAAAATTGGTTTCATCGAAAAACATTGAGTGGTTTGCAAGAAAATCAAGTTTTCCTAACAGTCGACAGATTTGGGCAGATTCTGGACAGATTCTGGAACAGTGCTAGACTATTTTCTAAATAACTTAAAATCGGGAAAAGCAATCCCATTTCCGAAAAATGTTCTAGAAACTAGATCAAATTCTCTATGAACCATAGGAAAACCGAGTCCGGTGGATGAACCTAAGTAGTCCTTCCATATTAACCTTCATGTGATGTTAAATCTGGAAATTTGTTATGTTTGGATGTTTTATGCCCTTGTATTCATGAAAATGTTTAATGGCTTATTATCATATCTTGGCATGATGTTGTATGGGTATGTTATGTTATTTACCTTCTTATCTTGAGGAGGCATGCTTATGTGGATTTTATTTTATCGTTTAGTTGGACTAACCTTGACTTAAAACACTTAATTCAACGGGAAACCTAATTGGGTGGGTATTGGGTTTTTGAATACTTGAGTAATGAAAAAAATGAGAAAATATGATATATGGATTGTTGGGATGCGTTCCCTATTTGAAAGTTAAAGTCTTGCGCAAGTGGTTTTCGGAACCCTTGAACGAAACGGTTGTATTCGGACCCTAGGTGGTTTGGTGTGAGGAGGGATTCGGGCAAGGCCCTATTTTACCGTCTCTTTTGAGGCCCTGCGGTTGGCACTACGCGGTACATAACCGTTGGTAGGCATCCGAGGTTAGTTCTACAACAAAGCAGCAAAAGAGGGGGTATACCGAATAATCCGCGTCCGATTCTTGTGGTTGGGAGGACGAAATCTCTTTGGGGGATTTCTAGTTACTAACATCTGACTCAACTCTTAATGTATTTATTTGTTTATTAGAGTATCATGTTTTACTACTTGGTGCTATAAATGTGATTGTGTATTGGGCTGGGAAAAATGAGTGGGGTGTGTGTGTGTTTACTGGGCATTCAAAGCTCATGGCATATCATGCCAGGTGACGAAGCGGAACTCATAATGGAAGACGACGAGCTTGAAACCTTTGAAGACTTTTGGCTATCCTAGAAAAATTAGAAGTTTCTTTTTGGATGTTTTATAAAGACTCACTTGAAGTTTTAAGCCTTCTTTTGGATGTAATGTAATGGAACAATCTTTTGAATTAAGTATAATTGTAGTTGTTATGTATTTATAATCCATGTATGAACCTTATCGTTGCTTATGAGACCTTGTGTCAATACCTCTTAAGATCTGTCAAAAAGGTAGTGCGCTGCCTAAGAAAGCTGGACTTAGAAGGGAGGCTATTTTGACTCTTCCGGCGATCTGGGATCTTACTTGGTTATTGACCATAGGACTCATTAGTGACTCTCTCTTGACTGCAACCAATGGTGTAGAACCAGGGCGTCACAATATTCATTGATACTGGAGGAAATGAGCCAAATTGGATGGCTGGTTGTACCTGTTTATCCTCTTGGCCACCTTGTTCAACTACTTCAGAAGCATCTTCCATGCTGCATTCTGGCACTTCATTACTAACAAACTCCTTCAAATGGTCTGCTTCTGCTGGCTTTTCAACCAAAAATGTTTGTTTAGCCATGAAGGCTTCGAATATTTCTTCCTCAACCATTTCTTTCTTTTAGCCCAGGCCAACTTCTCCCTTTGTCTCGCTATCACTCTCCATCAAAGCCTTCTCCAATCTTGTTAAACTGGACCTCTCTTTGGCTTTTAGTTCAGAGTGAACTTTGGCCAACTGTTCTCTGCTGCAACCCATTTTGTCTTGTAGAGTTGATTTTGGACTATGTTCTGACTTTGGATTTTTCTTTCCTTTTGTCTGCCCCTTTGTCTGGACCAATGAAGAGCTTTCTCCACTTTCTTTCAGGTCTTTCTGGTACTGAGTGTACCTACGCTGAATCTTTCTCCTTTGTGATCTAGAAATTACTGGGACCATGTTTGGTTCCTTTGTTTTTGGATGCTTTAGTAACACCAAATTATTTGGGGCCACCAGGGGAGGTTTAATCATCCTACCCTGATCTCCAACAGCATTTCTTTGGGCAGGCATCTCCCTAGGTTTGTTCTGCATGACAAACCAATCTGGGACTCCAGTTACCCATGAACCCACCAACTCAGTCGTTGTGCTGTCTTTTTCTTCCTTCGAAGCCAGTTTCGAAGCTGTCTGTGAATGCCATTATTTAGCCCTGACTCCTTGTTTTGGACCTAATTCAGGCTTTCCATGAAGGTGGCCACTTTCCATCTTGTGTGAGACTGGTCTAGGGGGCCAATTTATGGCTTTGCTCCCATAACTTGAACTTACTTCAGTCCTTCTTTCAGGACAATTGCCTTCCATTCTGTAATAGTTGGGAGGTCTGGACTCATGTAAAGGTCTCTTACCCTTGGATTGCATTCTAGTAGCTGCTGATCCAGCCATAATTGGCTGCTACCTAGGACCAGTTGGATATGGCCTTTTGTTATGAGCACTGGTTGGCTTAGGACGTCTTTGCACATCCTTATAGTATTGTTTCCCATCAATTTGAAGCCCTTTCAGCCACTTATAGCTCAACCTACACCTGGGACACATTCTTTGGATAACTGCTGCCTCTAAAGAGTCATCATCCAGTGCTTCCTCATCAGAGTCTTTTTCCTGACATGTAGAGCCTTGTCCAACAACTGGTGAACTTCTAATGCCTTTCTTGACAGTAGTCTGGCTGGCAACATGCATTTGCACATTGACCGCTTCCAATTCCTTCAAAGATAAATTCTGGAAGTCTGGTACAAAAACATTAGCTGCACTTTCTCCAACTTCTGGGAATGGATTAATGTCGATCCCCATGGTCTTTTCTGCTATAGCTAGGAATTTTAAACTTCCTTGCCGAATTTGTTCTTGGATCTTGTCTCGAAAAACAATACAGTTTTTAGTCGAGTGAGACCAAGAATGTCACACCCCAAACCTGTCCCTAGAAGTTTGGGCATGACCTACTCGTAAATAGGCATAAAACCTGGTGAATAAGCTTATGGGGCCTTATCGGAAGCATAACACAACATATATATAGATACAACAAACATCATTGAGCGATTTCTACCATGCCAGGATCTCATGCATCGTAATATTTCATCAACAACAGACATAGTTAAAACTAAAGCCTTGAACATTAGTTACATGCACATGCATTTACAGTCCCAGCCCTATGATTGGGCGTATACAAAACAACATGAGAGTTATACATAACAACCTTAGGTGGCACTAAACAAGTAACTAATATCTTTACAGTTCACCGAAATGAGCGGCTTGGTATAGTGCCTGGATACGTAAGGTTGAACAAAAGAAGCGGTGTCCTGAGCTAGGATTGACCACCTGGTGGGTGACCTACAGAAACAGATAGAATGGAGAGTGAGCCGGGCTCAATGAATAGTAGTGCATAATGAAACTTTACTTAACTTAAATAATGAAACGATACATTAGTCTGATTCTGCGACATACACATAACAGCTTTAGGCTTAATCTTGTACATAAACTTGGTGGCTTTAAGCCCTTGAAAGTGGCACTATGGCCCTTGAAACTTGTTGGCACAATGGCCCTTGGAAAGTGGCACGAAGCCCTTGTAAACATGTTGGCACAATGGCCCTTGAAAGACATAGCATTATGCTCTTGAAACTTGTGGCATCACGCCCTTGAAAATGTGCGGCGTTAAGCCCTTGAAAATGGCGTAAAACCTTTGATAACATGTTGGCACTACGGCCCTTGAATATGGCGCGAGGCCCTTGAAAATGTGGCGTTAAGTCCTTGCACATTCCTTTTTTTTACATACTTTAACATTAACATTAACACTACATTCACATTAGTTCAAACATACTTTAAACATTAGCATAAGTACATTACATGCTTGAGACATTTACATACTTGCTTTACATGCTTTGTTACATTGACATAATTGCATATCATTTACGGAGGTACTACTACTCACAGTGTGGTAATGATGTGCTCGTTCCACCTGCTGTGTGCCCTGTATATATTCAAATTCACTTATTAGGTCATTCCCTCCACAAAATTCCCTTTTTATTCGTTTTACTTCGTAGGTATTAATCATCATCAAAAAGGCATCAAACATACATTTCGACAACATTAGAGGACCCTACACGCAAAACGGAGCAAGTCATTTTTTCCAACATGTGCCGCACATGCGGCTAGGATCCCCGCACGTGCGGCAGCTAATCCCGCACGTGCGGCCCGCACATGCCTTTTAGGCAGAATGCACCCTTCAGAAATCAGCATTTGCCGCACGTGCGGCAGTGACCCCCGCACGTGCGACGATTCCCCTGTTTGGTCCGACTTTTGCACCAAAGTTGGGTTCTTTTGGGGATGTTTGAAAAGCTCTAAATCAAAACTTTTAAATATCAAATCATGGTTCAAAACATGTAATTAAAGGTGCTTCATATTACAATCTAACTTGAATTCAACTCATGAACACATTCAATTGATCAATCAAAATTAAAATTCATAACTTAACATTCTTAACTTTCCTTTCATCTATCATAACACAAGGTACAAATCATGAGCTCATCACTTACATATAACATGAAATCAAGATACAAAATCATGATCCTTATGATGATTGTCAACTTAACAGGGAAGGAGACACAAAGATGATTGGTAGTATTTCAACATTTCAACATACCCTTCTAAACTTCTTATTCCACTTGAGATCATGTCATAATATGCTATAATAAGAACTTTTATTTCAAATTGAAGAAGAGAGTTGAATTCCATCTTACCTTGGCTTCAATTCTTTCACTTCTCTCTTGTTCTTGACCTCTCTCCCTTTTCCTCCCAAGGCATGTATGAAATTTCTAAGTTGAAGACTTCTCATTGACATATAAATATAGTCATTCATAACTACCCACATATGAGACGAAATTGGATCGTTTAATCAGTCCAAAATTA
The DNA here is from genome assembly GCA_025200525.1 of Camellia lanceoleosa. Classification (NCBI taxonomy): domain Eukaryota; kingdom Viridiplantae; phylum Streptophyta; class Magnoliopsida; order Ericales; family Theaceae; genus Camellia; species Camellia lanceoleosa. The sequence goes on along the minus strand of CM045765.1, from coordinate 1,518,719 downwards.
AAATTTCACCAACATGCGTAAAATTACTTAAAAATTATGCTGATCACGAATATCTTATCAATTTCAGATAATTAAGCTGTTAAGGCTTCCAATTTCTAACTTAATGTTTTTAATGGGAACAGATAATTTTCTTAAAGAACAGATAGACATCTTAAACATAAGTTTCACTTGTTTCTTCAAACTTTTCCATGGACCTTTTTCAATAAACATTTAAGAGTGCTAATCGAGGGCTGAAAATATAACAGAAATCATGTGCGAGGGTCGGGTTATTACAAAGAATTATGCCATTTACAATACACTTTTCCTTTAAGTTCATCTGGAGATGGAATTTTGACTCTTTTTGGTAACTTAAGAAAGTTGGCCGCAAGCAAATGATCAAAAATGTCATCTGCCTTTGTTAAGTCGAAAGAGTATTTCCTATGAAGGTCTTCTCTTTTAAACTGCTGGTCAACTATTGTGTCCTTATGAATTAATGCTTCACAGATCACAAGTTCTTTCCCCACAATCTCTGCTGCATCAATCTCATAATTAGGATCTCTATACTATGTCTTGTATGATGCATTATTTCGATCTTGTTCTTTCTCTAGTAATACTTCATACCTAGAAATTTTATAAGTTAGTTCCACTAAGTCTCTAAACTCAATTGAGTCAAACTTTTTTCGAAGCCTAAACTCTAAGTCATTTTGAGCCAATCTCACGAATTCTGGCTCTAGTAGGATGACCCTACATTTGTTTCGTGCTCTTTTAAATCTGGCAATAAATTGAGCAGCGTTTTCATCAAGCTTTTGGCTCAACCTTGCCAAATCTACCATGGACACTTCTGGTTCTGTTTGGAAAAATTGGGTATGAAATATCTCTTCCATTTGTTGTCAAGTTTGAATGGAGCCAGGCGTAAAGTTAATATACCATACGAAGGCTGCCCCTGTAAGAGAATTTGGGAACAATCTTAACTTCATGTAATGATTATTGGAAAATTCACCACATTGAGCAACAAACCTAGCAATATGCTCCACTGTTGACTGGTTTCCATTCCCATAAAAAGGGCAAAGTTTGGTATCCTGAATCCTCTTGGGTATTCATGTACCCTATCCATCCATTCTGGATATGGTTTCCTGTACACAGGAGTTTGAACCCCCTGAGCCATTGGTCCACACATCTTTCTAACAATATCAGCAATTTGGTCCCTAGGGACCATATTTTGTGCCTATTGAACCATTACTGGAGGAATAAACACAAGATTTGGTGGACAACCTTGTGCTTGGGGTCCTCTTGGTCCATAAGGTGGTATATTTGGGACTGGTTGTCCCTGTGGTGCTGGCTGCTGTTAGGGGTATGAGTGACCCCTTTGAGCCTGTCCTACGAAAGGACCTGCGAAAAGTGTTAGAGCAGGTGTTGTGTCTCTTCCAGTTGTAGGAAAACATTCCAACCCCCCAGGTATAAATTCGAATAAAAGATTAGTGAACCCCCTCGTGCCAGGTATGGCTTCGAACATGGGATTTGGAACCATTCTTATACCATTTTCTTGTACTGAGCCAGATCCCCCAATTTGCATGGCTTCACTGTTAAGTACTGAGGCATTTTGACCTGCTATAGGCCTCGAAATAGGTTCATACCAAGACTGAGGTGATGGTCTTTCATAGTTCTTATTACTAGTTTGATCATTAGAATGTCTATTAATTTGTATAGGCTTTTTGTCTCTAGCCAATCTTTGTTGAGGGGCATTTGAAATTTCTTCTATGTGTCTTATGTTTGTTGGTTGATGGGTATTCATCCGATTAAAAAATGATGTTGCCCATCTTTTCATTGTTCATTAACTGCTGTCCCATGGCATCTACTAGACCACCCCATGGATTCATTGGCTGAGTAGATGGAACAGTGGATGGTCCAATTCCTTGGCCTCGTCCAATATTATGAACATGTGGTACTTGTTCCGAAGTGCTGGTCTGTTCGACCATAAGTTCTGATAAAATTGGTGTCTCCACAAGATGTGTTATCATATTATCCTCTGAATTAGGTATTTCTACCTCTCCTTCTACGCCTTCTTTCCAGCGTTCATTTTCTCCTTGTCTCCTACGTCTAGCCATTTCAATTAGTCCCACTGGGCGTGCCAAAAATATATGTTGGCTTTTTGGCTTTCGAAGGCTATTATTGTAATTGTGAGCATGCCAGCAAGGATCAATCAGTCCTTACAGAAAATTAATTGTCAACCAATTATTAGATGATTGTGTTTTAGTTCTTTCAGTCTCAATGAAGAGGACTTTTACTAATGGCTTGATTTAGGAGAATTAAGCAAACAATCAATCAAATGAAGAATAATTAAAGGATTTTATTAAAATGAAAAACTCACAATGATCTAATTCAACCTCGTAGAGGTTTACAGCAACAATCTACTTGAAACTACTGCTATGAACGAAGTGCAGTGCAAGAATTTTAAAGTACAGAAATGTAAAGAACAGGAAATGTAAAACTGGAAAAGAAATAAAGTAGAATAAAACTGGGTTTTGTGGATCTAAGTCTGGGGTTTTTTTCGGGGGCCTTCCCTGCTATTTATACTTCTCAAAGATGACCATCGAACTGCACTTCTAACAGTCGAATCGTTCTTCCATGATCGCTGATCATGTTGTCTTATAGTTAGCTCCACTATGCTATCACTTGCAGTTAGGCTTCCCTCCTATTTTTGAATTTGAATGTGAGTAACCGTTGAAGCCACATTACTTTGCATCTTTTTGCTAATCTAATGCTACGCGGATCTTGTAGGAACCAATACTAAATGCCACGTGTACGATCACAATCGAAAACTTGAATAGTTTTCCCGTATTGCCCTTATTTTGACACGCGTCGAATTATAATTGGCTTATACAAAATATGTAGCCAACAGTAATATGAACCCCTTTTTTTTAAGCATAAGTGTAATCAACGTATTTGATAAATGTAATCAACTTATTTGTTATGGATTATTGCTTATGTTTGGCAATTTCACTGGAAAGGGGAAAATTTGATAATTTAGGCATTTCAAACAATATGTAGATACATCCCTAAATTATTTCCGTTGTATCAAAAAAAAAAAAAAAAGATATATCCCTAAAGAAGATTTTTTTGACATACAAAAAAATAATAATAATAATTCAAAATGAGAGTAATAATGGTGCTAGTTTTAATTTGAAAACAAGGCACAAAATTTACATTGTGTTGAGTAGCAAAGGAAAATAGTATGCAAAGACCCTTTTTTTTAAATTCCATTTAAATATGACCTACAATAATGGGTATTTTGGTTTGACAAACCAAAAGGGTAAGTGCAACATCATTCTATATTATAATTATTTATATTTATAAAAGTTGTGTTTGTAAAACCTTAGGCAAATAGGGTTTTTACACCTTTGTTTATTATAGACTCTTTATGAGGAATTGAGAGAGTTGATTGCTGTAAAGGATGTGGTGTATTCGGATTTTGAATATGAATATATATTTTGTAGAGAGAAAAAGAAAACAAGAGGGAAATGTAAATGAAATTAAAAAAAAAAATTCACAATTTTTTTTTATTCTCTATAAATTTCTATTCAAATCTAATATCCAAAACACGTTGATCAAGTACAAACTCTTGTTTAAATTTTATTGTAATGGTAACAAACTCTTGTTTTGATTTATCTAGGACTATATAACATGAGGAAATTAATTAAGCATACTGATAATGGATTAGAAAAATATTATTTGACTAAATTTGAAAATCGACAATAAAACACAAAATTTTACCCACAGTTAACTATTGAATCCATTATGGTAACCATACCACCCAATTAATTATTTTATACTCCTAGATTATTAACTTTGTATGTTTTTTTTTTTTTTTTTTTTTTGATCGGAAAAAAAGGGGATCTGAGGTGTCATCACGTCCCCTGTGGGCCCTAACCCCGGGGTAACCGGTTGCCAGCTAGGAATTAACCCCCACCATGTGGGGGACCCACCACCAGGGCACTGTGTGGAGCTCACCTACGCACTGCAGGCCGCCGAGGGTTCGAACCGGAGTACAGAGGGGGGGTCCCCAAGGGTACACTTCCACACTCCCCCCAGGATTCGACCCTGGGTCAACCTGAAATGACCAGGTGCTTTCTCCACCAGGCCACCACCCCTGGTGGTTATTAACTTTGTATGTTGACGTGATGTTTTCAAATAAAAAAAAAAAAAGCACTAGTAATAGGATAGTGGATCTGATCCACTTTGATTCGTTGGTAAAAGTAAAATCAATCTCACTTGTTTTTTTATATTTATTTTTATGCAATTTTATTAATTGAGAGTACCATGTGTATATCACATATCACTCTAATACTTCGAGATTATTGAATAATTTTCCATACCACCTTAGTGATTAAAAAAAAACAGTGAATTGTATTAAATGGCCATCAATAAAACCCAATCATATGAAAATAAGTCACAATAATATATTTCTTAAAAAATGCTTCTGTGTATTCAATACATATAATCTCCAAACAAGAGTTAATATTACAATAATCGGGCCATTCTCTAACCCAAAAACAAAAAAAAAAAATCAAAATTCAAAAACAATAAAACTGTGGGGATATATTTTCTAAATACCCACATGTGGCCAAGGTGACGCCGATGTGTCAGCCGAGATGCCACGTGTTTTGCTCATGACGCCAAGGTGATCTCAGCAAGGCCGAGGTTATTTCCGAAGATATCGGAATTCGAGATAAGCAGATAAGGCACAAGAGTTCTAGATTATGAAGGGACTCAATCTGGATAAAGATAAAGCTCTTAGGGAGTTTGTCTTTATCTATAGAAGAGTCCTGGATAAGCACTGAGCTAAAGTCCATTGAAGCTAGGCTTCTGTTGGGACAAGGATTGAGTTAACTATAAAAGAAAGGCACCCCCGATGGGTCTAAGGTATGCAATTTATATTCTGAACAGTGAGTTTAGCACTATTGATTATCTTTGAGAGATATACTGACTTGATCGTCGGAGTGCCCCCGGGTGGACAAACCATCGTCGGAATCTTCTCTTTCTGTTGCAGGTCAGCCAAGTGTCATCTATTCTGCTAGTACTCTCCAGCTGAATACTGAGTTGGCAGTGTAGTCAGAAATTCACCCACACAAAAACAATGTGTTATATATGTCAACTAACATATAGTAATAATATAATGAGAGGATCACTTAGGCGCTTGAGAAAGGAAAATGAAGATGACAGCGGCCACCACGGGAAAGAGGAGGAGCACATACAATGGCGGTGGCCCCAGTGGCCCCGGACCCATGCCTAAGGGAAAAAAGATGAGGCAAACAGCCACCACCAGTATCAATGTCACTTGTTCGACTCTGCATCCATGCTGCTCTCCCCTCCTACTCATTTTACACAAACTAGTTTGGATCTCGAAAGCAAACATGCAGTTGTTCGAAAATAGTTTTGTTATGTGGATTGGTCGAACAAGTCGTACATACGCTATACCAGATATGATAGGACAATGATTGTGGACATGTATATATAGTGGTGATGAGGTGTCTATCCACTTGGCAAAATGACACAACGGTTGGATTATGAGACGCAATTTGTAAAACGCGGGGGTTTTGGCAACTAACCAGTTTGTGTCTATAGGTCTCTCATCATGTGTCTTAAATTTTAATAAACATATTTAAAAGTAAGGCATGAAAATGGAACTGTTTGTCCGTCTATATACCAAAAATGTTAGCCCGATCCATCAAGAAAAAAAAAAAAAAAGTTATACTAGGTATCCCAAATAATCTACTAAATTTTTTACCAAAGCTTTCATATGAGTGTGGGACCTACACACATATGGGTTTGTATGGGTCCCAACCCATATAAGAATTTTGGTAAAAAATTTAACAAATTATTTGAAATCTATAGCATTTTCTTAAAAAAAAAAAAAAAAACTATCAAACTTAACCCACAAGCAGGACATCATTTTACGGGTAAACAGACAAATATGGCAACAGTCAAATATTGAAGAATTAATTTTGTTTCATAATTTGAATATTCAATTCTCTCATAATCTGGACATCATAATTTGAATTTAATTTTTTTTTTTTTCCCTTTTAGTAATGTAATGTTACATAATTGGAAAAATATATTCATAAAACATTTAAAATTTAAATATATGGATTAAATTTATCTGACATATATGGCCCACATTACACCAAGGCACTACTTGGCATTCTCTACAAAAAAAAAAAAAAAAAAAAAAAAACATATTTTTTTTATTTTTTTATCTTTTTTGAGTCATATCACTTCTCTACTATTTTGTCTATTTTTTCATAAAAAATAAAAAAAAATACACTTATTTAGATCATCTTAAACACCCTCTAAATATGAACATACATATCATACATTCAAATTCAAAATAGTTTTCTAACAATCCGTTTGTTTCAGTAAAAAAACATTTTAAAAAATATTTTTTTGCATTTTCTAGCATTTAGTATAATAAAAAATAAAAATCAACGAAAATATTTTTCATGATTAACAAAAAAAATCTATTTAAACAGAAAATATTTTATATTTTTAAAATCAAAAAATATTTTTCAAATTAAAGTTTTACCCGTGCTACCACATTGCCACCGCTTCCACCTCGACCTCCACCACTACCACCACCACACGCAACTCTCACCGCCTTCTGTCCCAAGCTCCACCGGCCCATCATTCTCCCAACCATCCCTATGATCTCCTCTCCCTTTTCCTCTTACCATCCTAGATCTGCATCAATGCGTCAAATACCGTCTCCAACCACCGCCAATGCCCCGTTCTATTTTCCAATCATCGTTGTGGTTGTCCAGTGAAAAAACAATTCATAATCTGCGGTTCTTAATAAGCTTAACTTTGTTTGTTTTTAGTTTTCAGAATTCACTTTTCAGAAAATTTTATTTTTTCATTTCTGTATTTTTTTTTGTTTTCACTGAATTTTTTTAATATTTTAAGCAATTTTTTTAAATTTTTAGACACACTTAACATAAATGCACTTAAAAAGTATAATATTTGTGAATTTTTTTTATAAAAAAATCACTAAATACAAAAATACAAAAAAAAAATGAAAATTTAGTACTGTTTCATATTTTTGTGTATTTATTATTTTTTTAAAATATTTTTTCACAAATATTTTACTATTTAGATACATCTAAGTAAGGTTCATATAAAAAAAGTAAAAAAAATTGCTTAAGATTTTAAAACTATTGACTAAAAACAAAAAAATAAAAAAATAAAAAAAATAAAAAACTCAATTTCTAAAAAACTAAATTCAAAAAACTAAAACCAAACACAGATTCTTCCAAACCAATGAAGAACACCCATTTTATATAATTGTTCAGATTCGTCAACTTGTTTAGATTTGTCAACTGATTCATCATCATCAACCAATTTGATGTCATATATAGTGTGTATATATATTGTTGTTTTATAGTGTATATATATTGTGTGAAGAAAGTCTGAAGATATTTTTTTTTTATTAATTTCATTCCATCTCTCTACAAGTATATATACACATGGTAACCACCTAACTAATTCTATCTAACTAATCCTAACTATGTAATTGTGTAACTGTATCTTGTTATATAGAATGCTAGTCTACAACAGAATATATCTAGCTATTATACAACTGCCGTATCTGCAGATGATGAAGGATCCTTATCATTTCCCCGCAAGATAAGGGGTGGAGAAGCAACCCTTAGCTTGGATGTGAGAAAGGCAAATCGAGCAGAGGACAGTGGTTTAGTGAAGACATTAGCAAGTTGAGCCGAGGTTAGAACATACTTGAGCAACAACCGGCGAGCGGCAACCTTCTTGCGAACAAAATGACAGTCCACTTCGATGTGTTTAGAACGGCTATGGAAGACAGGATTGGCAGCCAAGGAAAGAGAAGAAAGGTTATCACACCATAGCACAGGAAGAGAAGGTTGGGGTATAGCAAATTCAACAAGCAACATTTGCAACCAGGTTAATTTGGCAGTGGTATGAGCTAAAGAGCGATACTCAGCTTCGGTGGAGCTGCGGGATACTGTGGATTGTTTCTTAGAAGACCATGAGATGAGATTGGCACCCAAATAGACACAATACCCAAAAGTGGATTTACGATCAGATGGATCACCAGCCCAGTTAGAATCACTATAAGCCTGAAGATGAAAATTACTGGGCTAAAAATGCAAACCGTGAGACAAAGTGCCTTGAACATATCGTAGAATGCGTTTGACAGCAGCAAAATGGCCATTGGTAGAAGAGTGCATGTACTAGCAAGCAGAGTTAACAGCATATGAGAGTTCAGGCCTTGTAATGATAAGATACTGAAGAGCGCAAACAATACTACGATAAAGAAAAAGGTTGGGAGAATAGAAGAGAAGCATAGGGAAGAAGAGGGGTTTTGAGAGAGACAGGAGTAGCACAAGGTTTACAATTCTTCATTCCAGCCTTCGCAAGAATATCAGTAGCATATTTTGATTTGGAAAAAAAATAGCCATGAGGAGAAGACTAAACTGAGATGCTTAGAAAATAGAAGTTGTGACCCAATTCCTTCATGGAAAAATGCCTTGTGCATGCGGGTGAGAATAGTCTGAATAAATTCTTCATTAGTGCCAATGAGGAGAATGTCATCAACATAGATGAGAAGATAAGTGATAGAAGAAGTGGTCTTGCGGACAAATAAAGAGGAGTCGCATTTGCTTTGAAGGAAACCTTGAGAAAGAATAAACCTAGAAAATATAGAGAACCATGTTCTTGGTGCTTGCTTTAAGCCATAGAGAGCCTTATGTAGTTTACAGACCATAGTACGCTTAGAGGGATCAACAAACCCTGGTGGTTGATCCATGTAAACTTCCTCCTCAAGATGACCATGCAAAAAGACATTACTAATATCCAGTTGTTTAAGGAGCTAATGATGATGTAAAGCCAAACATAACATGATCTGAATGGTGGGTTGCTTGGCCACAAGACTGAATGTATCGTGAAAATCAATGCCCTGTTGCTGAAGTAAGCCCTTAGTGACAAGTCTGGCTTTATGTCGGGCAACAGTTCCATCAGAATTTGTCTTGGTTTTAAAAACCCATTTGCACCCAATAGATTGCTTGGATAGAGGAAGAGAAACAAGGGACCAAGTGCCCTGTTGTTGAAGAGCAGTATACTCATCAAGCATGGCTTGGAACCAGACAAGAGAGAGAAGAGCATGGTGGTATGAGATGGGTTCAGTATTATCCAGAGAAAGAGAAGTGGAGGTTATAAGACAAGTAGGGTGGGATTTCGATCGAGTAGTCATAGGATGAATATTAGGAATAGAAAGAGTAGAAGGGTGAGAAGGTACAGGCACAGGAGGTAGATGGGGCTTTGGTAACTGAGACAAAGACAGAGATTGATGAGAACAAGGAGGTTGCGAGGTGCGATGAAAGCGATCTTGGGGAAGAAGGCGACTACCTTTGGTGAAGTATCTTTGCTATGGCGAGAGAAGAAGTATCTTTGCTGATGAGGGAAGCGGTATGGCGAGGAGGAAATAGGCTGCAGAGAAGGAGATATGGGTGTGGATGAGGAAAGAGGGGTAGGTGACCAAAAGAAGGTCTGGAGTTGAGATAAGGAAGACTCTGAAAACTTGGAGGACTGTGAAGAACAAGTAGAAAAAAGAAAAGATGCCTCATGAAATCTGACATGCCAAGAAAGCAAATTTTTTCCTGTGAGAGGATTAAGGCATCTATAACCCTTGACAGAAGGGTGATACACGAGAAAGACACAATGAACTGATTTGGGTGCCAATTTATGAGGAGAATAGGGCTTAAGCCAAGGGTAACACAAACAACCAAAGACTCTGAGGTTAAAATAGTCAGGAGGATGTTTATAGAGTAATTCATAAGTAGATAAACCAAAAAGATTTTTGCTAGGAAGCCTGTTAATGAGATATGTGGCAGTGGCTACGGCATCAAACCAATTGATAAGTGGTAAAGAAGAGTGATGTAAAAGAGAGATCGCAGTCTCAATAATATGCAAATGTTTGCGCTCGGCAACCCCATTTTGAGATGGAGTGTGAGGATAAGAGAATTGTTGATGAATGCCATGAGTTTGCAGAAACACTTTCATAGATTGATTAATAAACTCACCACTTCCATCAGACCTTAAAATCTAAAAAGGAAACCCATATTATTTTTCAGCAAAAGCTTTGAACTCCAAAAATTTTGAAAACACTTCACTTTTGTAATAAAGAGGATAAATCCATGTAAAATGACTAAAATCATCCACAAACAACACATAATACTTGTAAGTAGAGGAAAAACAATTAAATGGACCCCAAACATCAGTGTGAATTAATGCCAATGGACTATTTACAGATGAATTTGAAAGTTTAAAGGATAGTCTATGGCATTTTGAAACAGAACAAGCATTACAAGTCAAAGCATCTTTATTTGAGGAAGAAGACAAAGACAAATGTGGTTTCAACATTTGAAACTTAGAAAATGAAGGACGGCCTAAACGCATGTGCCAAGTATTTGCAGATGATGAAGTGTATGGAGCAGATGTAGCAAAGAAGGAGCTTTGAAAAGCATGAGGGGAAGATGTGGAAAGCATACGAAAATGATAAAGTCCATTAGCATGAAATCCTTTATGAAAAATAGCTTTAGAGTTCTTGTCCTGAATGACAAAAGAAGAATCATCAAAGATAATGTTGCAGTTATTATCTTTTGCTAACTCATGAACGAAAAATAAACTAGAAGAGATTTTAGAAACATGAAGAATTTTATCAAGACGAAACGAATGATGAGGTGTAGGTAAGATACCTTTTCCAATGTGATGAATGGGAAGAGAAGAACCATTGCTAATGATTACTTGATTGGTGCCAGTATATGGTTGATAGAAGTTGAGGTTATGAAGATCATTGGTAATATGATCTGAAGCTGCAGAATCTAAGAACCAAGGGCAAGACTGCTGAGACGAAGAGGAAGCATCATTTGGTGTAGAAGTAACAAATGCCTTGGACGGATAAGATGGGACAGAGAAAGAATGTGATTGTGACTGTGTTGAAGGATGAAATTGCAGATCAAGACGATGCTAACAGTCTATGGCCGAATGATTAGCCTTTCTGCAAATTTGACAAATAGTTCCACATGTAGATCGATTTCGAGATTGAGATCGGCCACGAAAATTGGAATATCACCGAATCGATTTCCCCGATATGTACCTCTTGAATCACCCCGAGGGGAACCACGATTATGATGATATGAAGTAAAACCTTTAGAGGAATTATCATCCTTCATGGTTGCGTAAGCAACAGTCAGATAAGAGGCATGATTGATTACCTTCAATATGAATAGCCTCGGAGAAGAGGAGAGAAGAAAGTTCTTCCATTCTAATACTCTCCGATTAAGCTCGGATAGCCGTTTTAAGAGAATCATATTCAGCAGGCAATCCATTCAAAGTAATCAACACAATATCTTCATCATCAACAAAAGACGAAGCAAGATTCAACTGATCCACAATATTCTTAATATTGCTTAGGTAAACCTCCATTGAATCAGAATTTTTAGAAATTGAATTTAGCTTGTTCTTCAGCTGATGAATGTGAGATCGAGACAGAGAGGTGAAACGTTTTTCAAGCAACATCTATACCTCAGAATTGGTGTGAAGATGAAGAACAGTGGTGAATATTGCCGGAGAAAGCGTAGCAGTGAGACAACTCAAGAGATGTGAATCAATCACTTTCCATTGTACTGCTTCAGGATTACAAATTTCATTGCCTGAAGAATTCCGAATTGAATCTGGTGGACAACAATATGATCCATCAACAAATTTGAGAAGATCGGTTGCGCAAAGAATGTTCTGCATCTGGTTTTTCCAGATGAGAAAGTTTGTGCTATCAAGTTTGACAGTAATGAGAGAACCGAGATCTGAAATCAGCATAGTGAGATTAGGAGGAATAGATGAAGAAGAAGCCATTACAGATCGCTCCCTAGAGCTTATCGGCTCTGATACCATGAAGAAAGTCTGAAGATATTTTTTTTTCATTAATTTCATTCCATCTCTCTACAAGTATATATATACATGGTAACCACCTAACTAATTCTATCTAACTAATCCTAACTATGTAACTGTGTAACTGTGTCTTGTTACTCCCTCCGTCTCAAAATATTAGTCCCTTATTCCATTTTTCATTGTCCCAAAATATTAGTCTCTTTTCAAAAATCAAGTACAAAAATAATATAAATTTCCTATTTTGCCCTTCTTTTAAATTAATAAAAAATATAAAAAGTACAATTATGACATTGATATTCTCAAAAAATGTACTATCAAAAGGATAATTTTGAAAAATTAACTTTTTTCAAATGCAATAATTGTACTACCAAAAAAAGTTGGATTCTCCAAAAGGGACCATTATTTTGGGATGGAGGAAGTATATAGAATGCTAGTCTACAACAGAATATATCTAGCTATTATACAACTGCCGTATCTGCAGATGATGAAGGATCCTTATCATTGTGTATGTATAGATATATATATACCAGTTTGTGGAAAATAAAATAAAATAAATAAAATGAAAATATCAGTTTCTTCACTGTCTTACATAGTCTGTGTGTATACATAGATACATAAAAATATATATATATATATATATATCATTTTGTAAAACATAATAAAATGAAAATTAATTTAGAAAATTAAAAATTAAAATAAATAACTAGAGACCTATAGTTCATCTATATTTATTTTTTGATGAGTAGTTTATATGTAATTTAATTGAATTAATGTTATTTTTTCATAAAAATTATTATTGTTTTAAGTTAGAAATAAAATAAGAAAAGAAAAAATAAGGTAGAAGTTCAGAGAGGTATTAAGATAATTTCTTGCCTTTCATTAACGGTGTTAGTGTTCCAATTTAGTCCGTAACTACAAGAGAGTTGTTTGCCTATTTTTCAACCATAAGGGGATAAATTGCGCCGAATCCAAATCACAAGGGGGATAAATTGAATTTTGCCCTAAAGAAAATGGTAGTTTGGACTCAAAGAATTTTGCCCCAAGAATAACATTTATAATCGGAAAATATTATGGTACACACCCTTTAAAGAATATGCACCATATGTACTTTATAATTAAAAAAAAAAAAATGACATAATTTTTATTTTTTGAGTCATAACTAAAAAAAGAAAAAGTGAACTCATGAGTCATAACTAAAAAAGAAAATTGTTCATAATTAAATAAAAAAATTAGTCATAATTAAAGAAAAATTGACATAATTAAAAATGCATATAATACATACTTTTTAAAGAGGTGTATATTAAAATTTTCTTTTAAAATATTTTAATTTTCTATAGTAATGGGGTTAGCTAATATGATTTAATTCATCCTCAACAAAACCTAACCTTGGTTGTTAGACACAAAATAATGAAATTCACATTTATAAATACATGTGAAACCTACTCATTTATATCTTGAATGAAAAAAAAAAAAAAAAAATTATAAGTAGATATTTTCCTCTCGAAATTGAGTTTGAACTTTAAATTGAAAGCATTGAAAGGAAGAGGGACTGGCGGTCAATGCTCCCCGGTGCATCCCAACTGTGAAGGGTGAAGTCTATTGGTACCGACCACTGCCCTCTTCCTCGTTCGCAACGCCCTTCTGCCACGTGGATTTCACTTTTTTGGCACTATCAATATATTTATATATATATTTTTTTGAACGTGACGTGTATATATATATTATTATACCTATTTATGTGGCAGGGAGACTTGACAAACTATCTTCATCTTAGTTTCATATTCTTAGTCCCATCAATTTAGAGAGAGAGAGAAAGAGAGAGAGAGAGAGAGAGAGAGATGGAACGTGGAGAGACCGGAGGCTTCCATGGCTACAGCAGAACCCCACAAACATCTTCTGGTAAACTACTAAAAATAAAAAAAAATAAAAAAAATTCTCTATTTTATGTTCTTTCCATTTTCATATATAGAAAAGCTTTTTATGGTTTTTATTTTGTTTTATTTTTTTTCTTTCCTTTTCATTTATCATTTAAATGATATAAAGTTTTTTGTTATGGGGATTTTTTCTTCTATATAATTTATATTGTAGTATTGTTCTCTTTATCTGCATGCAAATGTGTCTTCAACTGTAGCTCGCTCTCACAATGAAAACAAGTTTAGAATTAACACTGTGTTTGGATTGGGGATTTGGAAAGAAAAGAAAAGAAATAGAGAGAAATGTATTTCTCTTCCTTGTTTGGTTATCTTAAGTGGAGAGAAATGGGGAGAAATAGAAAGAAATGGAGAGAAACTCATTTCTCTCATAACCCTTCTTTTCAATCTTCCCAAAAGTGGAGAGATTGGGAGAGAAAAGAAACCACAAATGTTTATATTTTTATAATACCAATTTTATCCCTATAAAAATAAAAGAAATAAAATGATTAAAAATATTAAAAGGTTATTTTGGTAATATAACATAAAATAATTTCTTTTCTTTTCTCTTAATGAAATCTAACCAAACAAGAAGGAGAGAAATGACAATCATTTCTTTTCTTTTATTTCTTACTTATCCAAACAAAAAGGAGAGAAATTACAATTATTTCTTTTCTTTTCTTTTCTCTTATTACTTAAGTAATCATTTCTTTTCTTTTTTCTCCTAAGTTACCAAACATAGCGTAAAATCATGTGTATTAGGCTTTGAGTATCTTATCAGTACGTGAGGTGATCTGGTTTTTTCATTTTTCATTTGCTGTTTTTTACATGTTTCATTATGCTAGTTCTGGATATAAACATAGTAAATCTTATCTAAGATTCATATGAACATACATTTGATGTTTTGTAAAGACTTTCATTTTTTAGCAAATTGCTTTACCTTTTGATCTTCTTCTTTATTTCTCTCTTTTACTTTCACAAGAAATAGATGAGATGGTTGCACATAATACAAGTAATATTATGTATTCAAAAATTTTACTTAAAATTTTATTTAAAAATTATTAATGTGTGATTCATATTCACGATGCACTATTTAAATTTTTACTACACTTCCCGATTTATGATAACTTTTTTGATAAATTTTTATAGTAAGTAGAGTTTGATGAAATTGATAGGTAATGTGGAAACAAGTGGCATGCATGCACTGCATAAGCCCACAGAATCTCCCCTGGACACTGCCTTTGACTGTTTAACATTTGGCATTCATGCAATCTCAGCCCCTGATAGCATCTACTTTCCCATTCTGATCAGGGCCGGCCCCTGACTTATTAGGGGCATAAGACGAATTTTTTAAATTGGGCCCTTCATATATCAATATTTAAAAAAAAAAATTTTGTTTGGATAAAACAAAAAAGATAAAAATTTATTTCTATTGTATTATAATTTAACAAAATTTAGATAACAAAAATATATATATATATATATATAATAGTTGAATTTCAATTAGTTGAATCGAATCTTTAATTTTTAAGATACCAATGCTATAAGAACAAAAATTAATTGAGGGTAAGGATGAGAATTTTTAACACAACTCAAGCAATATATAAAATTAACAAGTTAAGGTTGATTATTTTTCAACATAAATCCAAGTATGACACAACTCAATAACATGAATTATTAGTTATATATTTGAATGTTCACTAAGAGATGCTATGATATTTTTTTAATCTTTTATTTAACTCTATCTAACCGAATAAAAAAGTATGTAAAATAATAATTAAGGATAATATCTTTTTTTTATTTAAGTTATATATTTTTTTTGTTAACTATTTTAGAGTCAATCTAATAAAAAATATATATTAATAAAGTACAATTTTTTTAATTAGAAAAATGCAATTGAATTAAAATCAAACATTCTATGAATAATTTCATTTAGTTGAAATAAATTTTATAAAATTCAACTTATGAGAAAATGCAATTTTATAAAATTTTATAAACTTTTAATCTCTCAATACACTTGCTAAGTTATTTTTAACTAAAAGTAAAAGTTTTCATATTAAATATCAATCGAATACGAATCAAAATAACACCATACGACAACATAAAAATAAATAAATTGAGCTAATATTAAAATAATTATGAAATAGATGACATGATATATTCTCCTAATTGGAGATCCTAAATTTTGTTCAAAATTAGGACCTCAAGATGACCGCCTCAGTCGCCTCACCCAGGGCCGACCCTGATTCTAATCTGACTTATATAACTCTTCTCCCTTTAATATGCATCCATTCCTTTTTCTTTTCCTTTTCCTTTTCCGGCATGTATTATATTGACAGAAATAGTTTGAAACCTGCATGTGCAAACAGAGGTGTTAGAAAATTTGTTTATATATATATATTAGATAGGTACATAACATTCTTGAAATATTATTTATTGAAAATTTTAAATTTAGGAGTTGTTTGGCAATGACTTTTTTAGTTGACTTTTTGATTTTTTTTGACTTTTTTAGCCTAAGACTTTTTTGTTTTGTTTAGTTTTCTTGTTTGGCTTTTTTGACTTTTTGGCATTAGAATGACAAAATTGTCCTCTACTTTGGAATAATTTTTTTTTTGACTTTTTGTTTGTATATGGGTCGTTTTGGTAATTTTGCATCTCAACTCAACTTTTTTGGTATTTTGTGATTTTGTAGCTCTTTTATATCCTTATCTGCTTATTTAGCCCAAGTGAGAATGCCAAACCGGGGCTTAAAAAATTTCGAAAGTGCATGATGACAAGAACAATGAATTTGAAACCCTTTGTTTGTTTGGCTGGTTGTGTCTCAAAGTTCTTTGGTGGGAGGTCAGATTTGTCTTGCTATTAATTTGAATATACTTAATGGAAGAAGAGTTGTTATTTATTATTGAATTTATTTTATATAGGATGATTCTCTTATGTTTAATATAATACATAGAATTAATTTGAGAGTATTGTTGGGGTTATTGTGGGTTCTAGTTTATCAATTTGAATTATTTATCTTATAAAATCTGGTATATAGATTGTTAATGAAAAAATTAGTTCGATTTAATAATTATAATTATATGATTTTTATACTTTTATTTAAAAAATTGTTGGTAAATATAATTTTGGAAATATTAATTGCTGCTCCCTCAAAGTTTCTTTTGTTTTATATGTTCAGATGATCTAAGTGAGTTTGAGCTACGGTACTTGCTCAACTACTATTAAGTTATTCGACCTAGAAACTTACTAATAGTAACATTGACAGTAATCACAATTATAATTTTAAAAAACGTTATCAGAATATGAATAAATATACTGTGAAATAATATTAGTTGATATATAAGTGAATAACGATATGTAAAACTATTACCACAATCCTAATTTCTTTAATTAAACTTTTTTGTTTGTTTTTAAACTAGGGATGAAACTATCCGAGATAAGTATGAGGTCGTCTGAGATCAACACAACAAACAAGAACATTCACCACTCGACGACAACCAATGACAGCGAATGCACTGTGCGGGAACAAGATCGGTTCATGCCGATCGCCAATGTGATTCGAATCATGCGAAAAATCCTCCCTCCACACGCTAAAATCTCCGACGACGCCAAGGAAACAATCCAAGAATGCGTGTCAGAGTTCATCAGCTTCATCACGGGGGAGGCCAATGACCGGTGCCAGCGAGAGCAGCGAAAGACCATCACTGCCGAGGATGTTCTCTGGGCAATGAGCAAGCTGGGCTTCGACGACTACATTGAGCCTCTCACTTTCTACTTGAATCGATTTCGTGACTTTGAGGGTGATCGGAACTCATTGGTGAAGCGGACGGTTGATTTTGGCGCTGGAGTTTCAACTGTGGCGGGTTTTGCACCGGTTTTCCAGTTGGGTCATGGGTTCTTTGGAGGTGCACCCATGGGTGTGGGTATGGGTGGATTCATGAAGGAAGGATCGAATGCTGGTTCGTCTCAGGCTGCTGTGGCCGGGCTTGACCCGTATGCCCATTGTAACAAGTGATTCATGACAATTTCGCAACAAGAATTCAAAGGCTAAGGTGTGGCTTTTTTGTGTTGGTTTGTGGTATTCTGGTAATGGTTTTAAGCATAAATTAGGGTTGTCTTCATGCATGTATATGCATGTAATATTGGATCTTTGAACAAAGTTACTACTACTTTTCAAGTTCAGCTGCTATTTATGATGAAAAATTTGTTGATTGAAATCAATGATATGAAACATTTTATTCGCATAAAATGTGAGTGATTGTTAATTGTTGTGCACTTTTTTTTTTTTTTTGGTGCGTGCACTACAATATATAAGAGTTTTATGGATCAAATTTTTTAATCTCTAAAAGTGAAAATTTTGTTACAAAAGACATTTAAAGACCAATTTCTATCGTTATGAGAATAATTGTTAAAAAATCGTCTTGAAAAGTTAAAAATAAGGCTTTTAACGACAAAATTTTGAAAATGTCATTAATAAATACACTTTTAGAGATAAAATAATTTGATTTCAAAATTGTTTATTTTTTTAGACAAAAAATTTAGTCTCAAAAAGATAATAATTCATTATTAATATCAAATTTTCGTTACTAAAATTATAATGACGACACTTTTTACTATAAAAATACTTAGTCCCTAAAAAATAATTTTGTCTCTAAATTTTGGTCTTTAAAATTTTAATTTTTTGTAGTGGAGTATGGCCTTGAAATATTGAGGTCTCTTTTTTTTTTTTTTTGAACGGCAAACAGATAATTTGATTAAACAGAACATTACAATACAGCTTGGAAAAATTGCATCATTGTCAAAGCTAAGCAGCCCAACAGGTTGGCACCCAAAGCATGACCAATCATATGCCTCCCCAAGACACCACCAAGAGTTGGAGAGAATCCAACCCACTACACCCCACAACACCTCCCAAAAAAAACACAGATTAAACCCTACCACCTAGGCAGCACCTAATCTGCCCAATGTTGTACAAGAAATCATTAATAGTGAATGGAAAGTCCTTCGTTGCAGCTTTCAGCCATATTGCTAATCTGATGATAATAGCCTCTCTCAACTCCCCCATCTGTGTTTGAACAGCATTAAACAGACAGTCATTCCGATGTTTCCAAATAGACCAAAGGGCAACCAAATGAATTGCCTTCCATAACCTCCTCTCAGCTTTGTGAAAGTGGATACCATCCCACCACTGTAACAAACTCTCCACTGAGCCCGGGACAACCCATGACACCCCCCACCATTGCAATAACCCAGCCCACACCTTCCAAACCACTGGGCAAAAAATAAGAACATGCTCAACAGATTCTTCCTCGGTTTTACAAAACACACACAGAGCAGATGCAATGACAGAAAGAACTCCAATCCTTTTTAAGAAAACAGAAGTTTTAATTTTATGTTTCCAAGCTAGCCACCCAAAGAATTGGACTTTGGGTGGCAGTTAATTAATCCACACCAATCTACTAGGGCTAACACAATCTCCAAAACCCAACTCACATTGGCGATACAAAGAGGCAACAAAAGACTGACCTGAAAGGGTTGCTAACCACTTGGGTTTATCCTTAACACCCACTCTTAGCACAGGAGCTACTTGCAACAGAGCCAGAAGTCTACTCTGCTCGTCTACCTCCTACTGATGCAGTGGCCTTCGAAGCTTGAGATCCCACGCCTCAGCAGACTCTTGAATTTCTGTAAAAAACTTGAGTGTTTCATTTTTGACAGTGGACAGTGAGAACAATCGAGGAAATTCATCTTTTAGACAAACATCCCTACACCATTTATCATACCAAAATTTGATTCGACATCCATCACCCACTGTAAGCCGCAGATTATGACCAAAAAATTGCATCAGATTTTGTCTTTGTTCTGCCACTGTTAGAATATCACACCATATCTTAGACCCTCTGACACTTGTGGATAGCTTTGGAAGCCAATCACCCTCTGCCATTTTATATTTTTGGCATAATACCTTCTTCCACAATGCATCCTCTTCATTAGCATACCTCCACCACCACTTTAACAATAGGCAAGCATTGACCTCCCTGATTCTCCGAATCCCCAACCCTCCTTGCCTAATACTCTGTGTCACCTCTTTCCACTTTACTAGATGAATCTTTCTCCTTAAATCTGTGCCTCCCCACAAAAAAGAAGCTTGTACTCTATCAATTTCCTTTCCTTTGCATGTCTTTTTGTAATAAATAAATAAATTCAATTTGTAATTCAAAACAACTTGAGTCTTTTAGAAAGGCAAAGAAATAGCTTTCCTTTGTTTTTGTGGCATAATATTCTTTTAGAGGAACAAATATGTTGAACATATAAATATGTTATTGATTTATTTTGGTTATACCATTTTTTATCTTTTGCATGTCTTTTTTGTAATAAATAAAAAAAAAAATCAATTTGTAAGTTACACTAAAAACAACCTGAGTCTTTTAGAAAGGCAAAGAAATTGCTTTCCTTTGTTTTTGTGGCATAATATTGTTTTAGAGGAACAAATAGATGTGTTTGGAAGGGATTTGGAATCATAATTCTGCCCCTGGGAAAAGTTAAGGATCATGAAAATGATCGTGAAATATTTATGATCCTTGGATTACTTTAATTAGTGTGTGGTGCTTTATTTTAAGTGTAATCCAAGGGTCACAAAACTTTCATGATTATTTTCATGAAAGATTTTTCATGATACCTAGCATTACTGTTCTACCCTTACCTTTTAATATGATGTTTGATTTTAGTTTTGAAAAATTAATTTCACTCCTCCTTTTAAAAACTCGTTTCAGGCGGGCTTTTAAATTTTGAAATTCGGCCTACCGGTCGTCCCCTGGACATTCGGCCGGTTGACCTAGTGCGAATTTATTTATTTTTTTGGCAGTTGGCACTTATTTTTTTATAATATTTTTAATAAAACAATATTTTTGGAATTTTTAAGAAAAAATTATGAACTTTTAATAAATTTTTGAGTTGTGTATTTAGTTATGAGTTGCAAATTTTTATATTAAATATCATATGTCACATCAAAAATTTTCCACTCAATTAAAAAAAAATTTCAAAACTCATTCACCAAACAAATTTTCTACACTCAAATCATAATTCCAAAACTCACAAACTCAAAATACAACTCTTATTTTCAAATTATATTTAAAAAATTCTACTAAACGCTACTAAAATACTACTAATAGAATAATATTAGATTGATCATCAGTTTTTTTACTACAACAAATTTCATTATTTGTGGTGTAACAGTAATCAAAAAGAAATTGCAACGTGACAACCAAAAATGAAATGAGTTAAAATTCAATGTCACCAATCAACGTTAAGTTTACATACGTGAGTGAATCTCACTTTAAATAATTACTTTGTCACATATACTGTGGTAGGGTAATTGACAAAAAAAATTATCGAAAGGTAATAATACTGGTATCACATTGCACTCAACTTTGTTTTTCAAATGAAACCGACATGTAAATTTATCCTCACAAATATATTCCGTTAATTGTGGTGTAACAATCATTAAGAACGAATTGCTATCAAAAGTGAAAATGATACGGTTACTTTCAAATATATGCTTTATTTTATTACCCAAAATATCAAGAAAAAAAAATCAACTGAGGTTTAGAAAGTCTATTCCTGATTGTATATCATTCTAAAATCTCCTTCTATCAATTTGTTATGAATTTTGGAGGTATTTGATTTAAAACCAATTAAATAAGAAAATTAATAATGGGCGGGAGACCTTTAATTTATTCTTGGAGTATTTATTACTTTTCCTTACCTAGGATCCAGTCATGTGTAAAATATTGTAATAGAGAGATTACAAAAATAAAAGTTTTGATGTTAAAAAGAAGTCATGCCAAAATAATAATAATAATAATAACAAAGGGCACTTGAGTCAAAAATTCAATTTTAAATTTTCTTTGTTCAAATATGTACTCTAAAATACTTTGTTAAGAGGGTAATTTGTGAACAAATTGGGCCGAGTTAGGAAGAGTCGTCTTTGGAAGTTGGGCCACACAATGGGCCGAGATAAGGGCTGGTGTAGCTCAGTCTTAGGCTAAGAAGACACTAGGCTGGTTGCCAAGGCATGGACCTAACTATCTAAAGGTAATCTTTTATCGAATCGGGATGTTATGAATAGAGAGGGTCGAGCTATGTGTAGCTCAGCAGGGTGCCATTTGGTAGCTCGGCTTTCGGTCACACGGCCTGAACGGCAGGGGATCAAGATAAAACAGCTCGGTTAGGAATGTATATTTGAGCATGAGGGTGTGGCCATCTCACTTGGCTTGCAGTAATGAGGGTGTTTTAAGGATAAGCATTATCCTTGGGTATGAAACTCCTAGGAGGACTCTGCTGAGTAAAGTAGAGTCCTACTAGGATTTTGCAAACTATCTCACTTAGTTGGTAGTAAGTAGAATGTTATCAGGATAGACACTCTTCACTGGGAGTGTGATTCCTAGGAGTACTCTTACAAAGAGAGTTGAAATCCTACTAGGATTGTGCCAGGCAAAATCTATAAAAGCTCATAGCAGGACCAATGTACAGATATCACAATTCTTACTCTAGAATACATAGAGTTTTTGTGTCTATTGTCTATTTTCTAACTTAGGCATCGGAAAGGTTTCCGGCACACACCCTCTGGCTAGCTCACGTTTGTGTTTTCAAGTAGTAAAGCGACGACGTTTGGAGGAGTGCAAACTTAATCAACAGGATTATACGAGAAGATTATTTCGTGCTCATACAATTAGCGCCATCTGTGGGAATACAATAGAGAACAAACCTTTTGATTAAGTGTTCTTTCAATCAATATCAATGGCCCATAATGAAGACTTGCCACATTCTGATATTGATGGACAGACCCCAGAAAGAAGAGGGAGGCACGAGGGCTTGCCTTATGTTTCGCCCATAGTAGAATTGGATCCCCAGCGACGGAACCCACAGAGAGACGCGCGAGAAAGACGGGGCTCGAGTCTACACCACTCTTAAAGCCCTGATAGACAAAGGCGGATGATGGATCCCCAAGTTCTGGAAAATCGCATAAGGGAGCAAGACGAAGTAATAAGAAGAATTGCGGCTGACATGGAGACTATGAAACGCCAAATAAAGAGCAAAATGATGGCAGAAGAAGAGGTGGGCAAAAGTAGAGCGCACTCTCGCCACTCAGAAAATCGTGACAAGCAAGTCACACCGTCTCAGACGGAAACCAGAAGCCTCAGGATAGGCGACACATAGTCAAGAACCTCTAGGACTCGTTACTCCAGGCCTGAAAGAATGAGAACTGAAAGGTCTTGTACAGAGGGAATCAGTTATCGACCCTCACACATGTACCAAATGACATCTAGACACATGGAGTTGTCTAGGTCGACAGACTTGCATACAGTGCTAGAGGAAAGGGCTCGAATGAGAGAAGACACTTAGGCTCGTGGCCCCCACAGAGTCTCTGCATTACAACGATTGGCTTCTAGAGCACATGGGAGTGTCGAGGTTGGAATGCTAATACCACACCTTGCCTACGAACCAGCAGACAAAGTGTTAGCAAGGTTGCAAAGCTCATCATTCGTTTCGGCGATAAAGAATGCACCATTACCCTCAGGCTTCCACCAACCCAAATTCACTACTTATGAGGAGAAGTCAGACCCTTACATGCACTTGAGCCACTTGAGCCAGGTTATGGCCGTGTATTAGCGAAACGAGGCTCTAATGTGTATCTTGCTTCCTTCTAGCCTTGGCGACCTGGGTTTAACATGGTTTGAAAGATTACTAGAAGGTAGCATAGCTTCATGGGCACAACTAGTGAAGGCATTTGTGACCAGATTCAGAACAAACACCAAGACGCCAATGGAGATTGACCAGCTTTTCTCCATAGACATGAGCGAGAAGGAAACATTGAGGTCTTACAATAACTGGTATTGGGAGACTTTTAATCAGATTAGAGATTGCCCCACAAACCTAGCTATTGCACAATACAAACAAGGTTTGCCGCCTGGCAATAAGTTGAGGGATTCAATGACAATGACGCCGCCCCTTACTATGGAAGCCTTAATAGAGAGAGTGCACCAATACATCTGAGTAGAGGAAGATGGGGCGCACACCAAGGCAGAGTCCGGCACAACAGCGATACCAGACAAAAAGCCTTTGGCAAGAGTTAAAACAGTTGACAAGTAGGACCGATCGCGTAAAAGTCTTTGCCTATCTAAGGGCAAAGTGCGTTGGTAGGTTTGACCAACTCTTTCTAACAAATCTTTGCCCAACTGGGGGGCAATTAAGAAGGTTGGCAGGTTTGACCAACACTTTTTTCTTCCTCAAGCCGAGATAAGGATCTAGGCTTAGGAAGGTTGGCAGGTTTGACCAACACATTTTTTCATTCTTCAGCCGAGATAAGGATCTAGGCTCAAGGAGGTTGGCAAGTTTGACCAACACTTTTTTCTTCCTCATGCCGAGATAAGAATCTAGGCTCAGGAAGGTTGGCAAGTTTAACCAACACATTTTTTCATTCTTCAGCCGAGATAAAGATCTAGGCTCAAGAAGGTTGGCATGTTTGACCAACACTTTTTTCTTTTTCAAGCTGAGATAAGGATCTAGGTTCAGGAAGGTTGGCAGGTTTGACCAACACATTTTTTCATTCTTCAATCGAGATAAGAATCTAGGCTTAGGAAGCTTGGCAAGTTTGACCAACACTTTTCATTCTTCAGTCGAGATTAGGATCACGGCTCAAGAAGGTTGGCAGGTTTGACCAACACTTTTTTTTTTCTCTAGTCAAGATAAGGATCACGGCTCAAGAAGGTTGGCAGGTTTGACTAACAAAATTTTTGGTACTCTTTGACCAGGATGATAGTTACCTCGGCCAAAGCAAGTTGACAGGTTTGACCAACAAATTTTTGGCACTCTTTGACCGGGATGATAGTTACCTTGGCCAAAGCAGGTTGGCAGGTTTGACCAAAAGTTTTCATTCTTCCTCTAGCCGAGATAAGGACGTAGGTTCAGAAAGGTTGACAGGTTTGACCAACACTTTTCATTCTTTAGCTAAGATAAGGATCTAGGCTTAAGAAGGTTGGCAAGATTGATCAACACTTTTTAATTTTTCAGCCGAGATGAGAATCTAGGCTCAAGAAGGTTGGTAGGATTGACCAACACTTTGCAAACAAGAAAAGGTGGGCAAGAAATGATACACTACAAGAAAAGCGCCATGACCAAGCAAGAATTGCAAAAACTTTTTTCATTGATTGAAAGGTGATTACAAGAGGTGGGGCATATAGCTTGGTTACACAGAAAGAACTTCTTCTCGTGCGATTGCGAACTCGAAGAATATAAATGTTGAAGGCAAAAGGCGGGGCTATTCAAATTTTTTGGGGTACATGACGGTTGTAACAAGAGAACGAGGATAATAGGGGCACGCCACATATCCTGGGAATGACTCCGTGTTAGACATGCCAGATTAGCATAAGGACATGTTAAGCAATGGACAAGACTTATTGGGGCCGAACAAGTTGTGAAACTGAACAAATTTTTTAGCTCAGCAGAGTTGGGCGTTCTTAGTTCGGCTAGAGAAAAATAATCCCAATCATGCTACGCAGTTGGAATTAAGGGGCAATTAAGAGGGTAATTTGTGAACAAATTTGGCTGAGCTAGAAAGAGTCGTCTTTGGAAGTTAGGCCACGCAATGGGCTGAGATAAGAGCTGATGTAGCCCGGTCTTGGGCTAAGAAGACACTAGGCTGGTTGCCAAGGCCTAGACCTAGCTATCTGAAGGTAATCCTTTATCGAACCGGGATGTTATCAATAAAAAGGGTCAAGCTATGTGTAGCTCGGCCGAGTGCCATTTGGTAGCTCGGTTTCCGGTCACACGGCCTGAACGGCAAGGGACTAAAAGAAAACAGCTCGGTCAGGAATGTATATTTGAGTATGAGGGTGGGGCCATCTCACTTGGCTTGCAGTAATGATGGTGTTTTAAGGATAAGCATTATCCTTGGGTATGAGACTCTAGAAGGACTCTACTAAGTAAAGTAGAGTCCTACTAGGGTTGTGCAAACCATCTCACTTGGTTGGTAGTGAGTAGAGTGTTATTAGGATAGACACTCTTCACTAGGAGTGTGATTCCTAAGAGGACTCTTATAAGGAGAGTTGGAATTCTACTAGGATTGTGTCAGGCAAAATCTATAAAAGCTCATAGCAGGACCAATGTACAGGTATCACAATTCTTAATCTAGAATGCACAGAGCTTTTGTGTCTATTGTCTATTTGCTGACTTAGGTATCGGAGAGGTTTCTGGTACACACCCCCCGGCTAACTTACGTTTGTGTTTTCAGGTAGTAAAGCGACGACGTTTAGAGGAGTGCAAACTTAATCAACAGGATTATATGAGAATATTATTTCGTGCTCATACATTTGTCCATAAGGATAAATTCTCACAAAATGACCAAACTACTAATCAATGTTTTAAAAACCGGACCGGTGAATGAACCGGAAAAATGATCGGGCGGACGGGTCACCGGTTCAACTGTCGGGTTGAACCGGAATCGAACCGTGACGTCATAAATATATTAAAATTATATTTAAATTAAAATATAAGTAATAAAATTATAAATTATAAATTTTAATAATCTTAAATATTTCTCTTAATACTTTTTTTATTAAAAAATATAAAAATATAAGTAATAAAATTATAAATTAAAAATTTTAATAATCTTAAATATTTCTCTTAATATTTTTTTTATTAAAAAATATAAAGATATATTTAAAAATATTATTAATTTTAATTTTGGAAGAAGAAATCAAATATTCAATATTCCCTCCATATGATTTTAATTTAAATACTTTGATTGAAAGAAGAGCAAAATTTTTTGAGGGATATCAAAATTTTAAGTTTCCCTCCAATGAATTTGATTGAATCCCACATAGATTTCTTGAGTTTTTTTGAAAGAATTTTTTTCTTATATATAGATAGAAGCTTTCACAATAATTTCAAGCTCTCAATGGGATTCCTCACAAGGGGAGACCCTTAAAAGAGAGTTTCCAATTAAATTTTTATTATATATATATAAATATAAAATAAGAAAGAAAGAAAGAAAAGAAAGAAAGAAAGAAATAAAAACTGAAAATAAAAAAAATGTGCAGTCGGTTCGATCAACGATGCAGATTCGACCATTCACGGTTTAACAAATGGGTTCACCGGTTTTCATTAAATCTTCCGGTTTTTGCTAATGGCCGGTTTTGGTGGACTGACCGGACCGGAACCCCATCCGATCACCGGTTCAACCGGTTGAACCGGCCGGTCCGGTCCGGGTTTTAAAACCATGCTACTAATATATATATATATATATATATTATTTCGTGTCAGAGTTCATCAGCTTCATCACGAGGGAGGCCAATGACCGGTGCCAGCGAGAGCAGTGAAAGACCATCACTGCCGAGGATGTTCCCTGGGCGATGAACAAGCTGGGCTTCAACGACTACATTGAGCCTCTCACTTTCTACTTGAATCGATTTCGTGACTTTGAGGGTGATCGGAACTCATTGGTGAAGCGGACGGTTGATTTTGGCGCTGGAGTTTCAACTGTGGCGGGTTTTGCACCGGTTTTCCAGTTGGGTCATGGGTTCTTTGAAGGTGCACCCATGGGTGTGGGTATGGGTGGATTCATGAAGGAAGGATCGAATGCGGGTTCGTCTCAGGCTGCCGTGGCCGGGCTTGACCCGTATGCCCATTGTAACAAGTAATTCATGACAATTTGGCAACAAGAATTCAAAAAGCTAAGGTGTGGGTGTTTTGGGTTGGTATTGGTATTCTGGTAATGGTTTTAATCATAAATTAGGGTTGTCTTCATGCACGTATGCATGCATTTAATATTGGATCTTTGAACAAAGTTACTACTTCTTTTCAAGTTCAGCTGCTATTTATGATGACTGAAAATTTTGTTGATTGAAATCAATGATATGAAACATTTTATTCGCATAAAATGTGATTGATCGGTAACTGTGGTGTACTTTTTTTTTTTTTGGTGCGTGCACTACAATATATAAAAGTTTTAGAAATCAAATTTTTGGTCTTTAAAAGTAAAAATTTTGTTGTAAAAAATATTTAGGGACTAATTTCTATCATTATGAGGATAGTTGTTAAAAAATCATCCTGAAAAGTTAAAAGGGTGATTCTACTTACACCACTATTTAATCTCTTTACACGCTCCATTTCATTACACCACCAAAAAAAAAATGTAATTCTCATTATACTCCCAATATATTACCAAAACTAACCATAAATTAACCATTCATCTCTTCGCACCACTAATTTTGGTAACACGATGCTAAACAATTTACATTATTTCGGTGTTATGCTGCCCAAAAAAATAAATCTTTCTCCAGTATTTTGTTGCTATACATGTACAGAGCCACTTTCTTCCAATCAATATTTTTTAATTTGTGGTGAGCCTCTTAGGTAATATAACACTAATTAATTTGAATTACTCCAGTGCCATATTACCGAACAATATTTTTTTTCCTAGCATTATGTTGTTGTCCAATTGGATAATAACAAGAAATTAATTTGGGCCACTTGTGTAGTGCTTGTTCAATGATACATTGTTATACAAATGGGATTGCTCTAGTGTCATGTTGCCAAACTACAATAAAGTTGTTTAGGCCCTCGTCGTTGTACATTGAAAGATTTAATTTTTTCATGAAGCATCCATAAAAAAATTCATAAATCAAACATGCATTCATAAAATCATACATAAAAAGTATTCATAAAATTATTCAAAAAAACATCAAGTGTACAAATATCCATAAAGCATCCATAAAATCTGTCATTGTTTGTATCCATCAATCAAACATGTTATCACAATTCGTCTTGGTAATTTGTAGGTAATTTTTCTTCCCTTAATAGAAATAGACATCCACACTTTTTAGAACCTGTCAATCTCAATTGTTTTCCCTTGATCTTCATGTTGTCTCTATAATAATCACTTCTTTCACAAGCAAGTGTAAGTGTTAGTTTTCTACCATTGCCTTTTGCATCTGCTGTCTTTATAACAATGACAAATCCAGTCTTCTTCCCAACGTCAGAAATCTATTTAATTAATGCTTCACAACTACTAAAAATCTAAAGATAATAAATATATTTATACGTCAATTTATTAATAAAACGCAATACAAATTGAAAATAAGAAAAAATCGTATTCATAAAAAAAAACTTAACAAACCTCTTCTATAATAAATTTATGACTGAAGTTCACTAATATTGCAATGCTTGCATTGTTGCAATGAGTATAAGTATAATCATTCCGAGCAAAAATATAAACAATATATTAAAAAAAATGAAACTGAAAATACATGGTAATGATAAGCCAACCAAATTAAAAAAAAAAAATCGGTTTGGGATTACCAAAAATATATATTTTATTCGGTAGTTGGTTACTAGACTTATATTTTTTGTTCAACAATAACTATTTTATTTTGTTCGATTTCAAACCACCGAACGAAAGTCGAACACCAGTTCAACAAAACGAAACAAAAACCTACCAAATAAATAAAAAAAACTCACCATTTCACTTTTTTGATGATTTTTTACCATCGTTTCTTCATCTATTACTTTTTTTAATGATCAAAATGATTCTCACTTTTTGAAAAGAGATGTGTAAGAGAAAAGAAAAATTAAGAAAGAAAAAAGAGGAGTAGGAATTGAAGACCAAGGGGTGTAAGAAGATAACAAAAGATATTTAATTTTAGTATTTTGTCCTTAAAAGTAATTTCACACATAGATAAAATTAGGAAAGAAAAAAACTCATATGGAGAGTGTAAAGAGGTAAAATAGTGGTGTAAGTAGAATCACCCAAGTTAAAAATAAGACTTTCAGTGACAAAATTTTGAAAATGTCACTAATAAATACACTTTAGGGCAAAATAATTTGGTCTCAAAATGGTTTATTTTTTTAGACAAAAAATTTGGTCCCAAAAAATAATAATTCATCACTAATGTCTAATTTTCGTTACTAAAAATATAATGATGACACTTTTTACAATAAAAATATTGAGCTCCCAAAAAATAATTTTTTCCCCTAAATTTTAGTCTCTAAAATTTAAATTTTTTTGTAATGGTGTATGGCCTTGCAATATTGAGGTCTCTTATGGGAAGCAAATAAATAAGTTATTGATTTATTTTAGTTATATTATTTTTTATTTTTTACATGTCTTTTTGTAATAAATTAAAAAAAAATCAATTTGTAAGTTATATTAAAACAACCTGAGTCTTTTAGAAAGGCAAAGAAATAGCTTTCCTTTGTTTTTGTGGCATAATATTCTTTTAGAGGAACAAATATGTGGAGCACATAAATAAGTTATTGATTTATTTTAGTTATATCAATTTTTTTATCTTTTTCATGTCTTTTTTGTAATAAATTAAAAAAAAATCAATTTGTAAGTTATATTCAAAACAACTTGAGTCTTTTAGAAAGGCAAAGAAATTGCTTTCCTTTGTTTTTGTGGCATAATATTCTTTTAGAGGAACAAATAGCTGTGTTTGGAAGGTTTTGGAATCATAATTCTACCTACATTCTAGTATGATGTTTGGTTTGAGTTTTGAAAAATTAATTTCACCCCTCCTTCTGAAAACTCGTTTCAGGCGGGCTTTTAAATTTTGAAATTTGGACTACGAGTTGTCTCCCGGACGTCTGGCTAGTTGACCTGAACAGCGCGATTTTTTATTTATTTTTTTTTTTTTGCAATTGGCACTTGTTTTCTTTTTTAAAAAAAAAATATTTTTAATAAAACAATATTTTTTGGAATTTTTTCAAAATTTTTTATGAACTTTTAATAGATTTTTGAATTATGTGTTTAGTTATAAGTTGTAAGTTTTTGTATCATTTATCATATGTCACAGCAAAAATTCCTTACTCAATTCAAAACTCATTCACCAAACAAATTTTCTATACTCAAATCATAATTCCAAAATGAACAAACTCAAAATACAACTTGTATTCTCAAATTATATTTAGAAAATTCTATCAAACGCTACTAAAGTAATACTAATAGAATAATATTAGGATGATCATCAGCTTTTTTACTACAATAAACACTACAAGAAAAGTGGGCATATGAGAGGAAACTTTTTACGACGGCACATTTGTCGTCGCAAAAAATGACTTTTTGCGATGGCACAACTTGCCGTGTCAAAAAATGTGACCTTTTGAGACGGCACAACTTGCCGTCTAAAAAAATGTGACTTTTTGAGACGGCACAACTTGCTATCGCCAAAAAATGTGACTTTTTGAGACAACACAACTTGCCGTCGCAAAAAATAAAGTATTTGTGACGGCAGAAATTGCTGTGGCAAAAAAAAAAAAAAGAGTATTTGCGATGGTAGAGATTTCTATCGCAAAAAAAAAAATAGAGTTTTTGCGACAGTACCAGCTGCAATCGCCAAAAAAAAAAAAAAGTTAAAAAATATATATTGTGGCTTTGAGACGGTTTCATATATATATAGTCATAAAATGGTTTAAATAAATGCAACAGTATTTTTCTATTACAAAAAAAAAAAAAAAAAAAAAAAAAAAACGACGTCATCTTACTCTTTTGAACATTTCTCTTTTCACCCATTTTTTCATCTTTCTATCTCTCTGTCTCTCTTCTCTTTCTCTCTCTCACTCATAACTCTTCTCTATCTGTCTTTCTCTCTCTTTCTCTATGTGTCTCTGTCTTTCTTCTCTCTCTCTCTTACACTCATCACTCTTCTTTGTCTATCTATCTCTTTCTTTCTCTCTATGTCTCTGTCTCTCTCCTCTTTCTCTCTCTCACTCATCACTCTTCTCTGTCTGTCTGTCTATCTCTCTTTTTCTCTCTGTGTCTCTCGTCCATCTTTCTTCGCTTTATCTCTCTCATCTCTCTTCTCTTTATCTCTCTCGCTCATCTCTCTCTGTCTCTCTCTCGTTTATCTATTTTCATTTTCTCTCTCTCTCTCTCTCTCTCTCTCTCTCTTTGTTTATATCTTTTCATCTATTTTTTCATCTTCCTATCTCTCTTCTCTTTCTCTCTTTCACTCATCACTCTTCTCTCTTTGTCTGTCTGTCTGTCTCTCTCTCTCTCTCTCTCTCTCTCTCTCTCTGTGTCTCTCACTCATCTATCTCTTCTCTTATCTCTTTTCTCTCTTTGTCTCTTTTGCTCATCTCTCTTCTCTTTATCTCTCTCGCTCATCTCTTTTCTCTCTATCTCTCTCATCTCTCATCTTTCTTTGTCTCTCTCGTTCATCTCTCATCTCTCTATCTTTCTCTTTGTCTCTCTCGTTCATCTCTCTTCTCTTTATGTTTCTCTCGCTCATCTCTCTTCTTTCTATCTCTCTCTGTCTCTCTCGTCCATCTCTCTTCTCTCTCTGTCTCTTTTATGTCTCTTTCTCTTTTTGTCTCTCTCTTTCTCTCTCCCACTGTGTTTGCGTTGCTCACTCTCTCCCTCACGCCTTCTCTATTTACTGAGCTCCCTCTCGATTTATCGATCCACTACAAGAAAATGCACTTTTAGCAATCACTTTGTCTCTCTCTCGCTCATCACTCTGTCCCTGTTTCTCTCTCTCTCTCTCTCTCTCTCTCTCTCTCTCTCTCTCCTCTATCTGTTTCTCACTCATCTCTCTCTCACCACCTATCTCCTCTACCACTTTTCACCACTACTGCATCGTGACTACCAAAAATGAAATGAGTTAAATTTCAATGTCACCAATCAACATTAAGGCCTTGTTTGACATAATTTAAAAAAGTTAAAAAGTCAAAAAGTCACTATCTTATTTAAGTCACATCATTTTATTTAAGTTGCATCACCTCTCTAACACATCACTTCAAACACAATCCATACCCAACCCATATTTCATAAAAAGTCAAAAAGTACACTAATTTAGATCATCCCAAACCACCTTTAAGTTTTGGTGAGTGAATCTCACTTTAAATAATTACTTTGTCATATATACTGTGGTAGGGCAATTGACAAAAAAAATATTGAAAGGTGATTCACTTTGCTTGGTTAAAGTTTTTCAAAAATACTTTTTAAAAAATTCTACTTTCGTGTTTTTTTGTTTTTACTGAATCTTTTTAATATTTTAAGCAATTTTTTTTTACTTTTTAGACATACCTAACATAAATATATCTAAAAAGTAAAAAAATTGTAAAAAAAATCTTTTAAAAATTCACTAAATACTAAAAATACAAAAAAGAAAATTACGAAAATTCAGTACATTTTTCGTATTTTTATGTATTTATTAATTTTTTAAAATATTTTTTGACAAATTTTTTACTTTTTAAATATATCCAAGTGAGGTATATCTAAAAAAGTAAAAAAAAATATTTAAAATTTTAAAAATATTCACTAAAAATAAAAATAAAAATACGAAAACCAAAAAAACTTAATTTTTAAAAAACTTAATCCAAAAAATTCAAACCAAACACACTAAATGGTATTGGTGTCACATTGCACTCAACTTTGTTTTTCAAATGAAACCGACAATAAATTTATCCTCACAAATATATTCCGTTAATTGTGGTGTAACAATCATTAAGAACGAATTGCTACCAAAAGTGAAAATGATACGGTTACTTTCAAATATATGCTTTATCTTATTACCCAAAATATCAAGAAAAAAAATCAACTGAGGTTTAGAAAATCTATTCTAATTGTACATCATTCTAAAATCTCTCTATCAATTTGTTATGAATTTTGGAGGTATTTGATTTAAAACGAATTAAATAAGAAAATTAATAGTGGGTGGAAGACCTTTAATTTAGGTAAAGAGACAGTATATGACAAGTATTTATTACTTTTCCTTACCTAGGATCCAGTCATGTGTAAAATATTGTAATAGAGAGATTATAGAAATAAAAGTTTTGATGTTCAAAAGAACTCATGCCAAAATAATAATAATAACAAGGGCACTTGGGTCAAAAATTCAATTTTAAATTTTCTTTATTCAAAGATATACTCTAAAATATTTTGTCCATAAGGATAAACCTCACAAAATGACCAAAACTACTCATATATATATATATATATATATATATTTCCCAAACCAACCCTAACTGAACTAAAGCGCTCGCATTTCTCTCTCTCTTCTTCATCCCCCTTCTCCACCACCACCGTTCAACCTCCTCCATTATCGCCACTTGCCTTCATCCGTCGATGTTCTTACTCTCTTAAACACCCTCATTTTCCTCTTTATTAAGTTCCATAGCAACCACTTCCATCTTCTTCAAGCTCTTCTCTGTCTAGCATGCCACTAAGTGCCAAATCGCCATCTACTGCGCTGTCGACACTGCCCAATTCCATCTCATCAAAGGCGGAAGCTGCTCCGTCCTTTTCTCCATCGCGATTCTCTCATTTTGTTTAGTTTTTTCTCATTTTGAACTCCCTCCCTCCAAATCTAGTAACACTGCCCTCCCTACTTTCTCTCATTGATTTTTTTTTTTTGATATTAAATATGAGATAGGATCTACTCTTCGTTCTTGTGGATGTGTTGTCACTGCCGCTACTGCTCCTACTCTTCCTCCGTTAGTGGCTTTTCTATTGTTGTTCGCCGCACCGACGATCATCCTCTGCAGAGTAGCAATGATAGCAGATCTGTAAACATGAGAATTTAAAACCCTAATTTGATTAAAACTGAAAGCAATCTCTCTATGAAAACGACGAGAGATTGAAATTAGGGTTTGTGAATCGAATCGCATTCCATTAGAGCTTAGATTTGTTGTATTTTTTTTGTAGGAGCTCAAATCCAAATCGCATTCCCTTATATATATTTTTTTCCTTAAAATTATAAGAGCTTGGTTGTATTTTGTTTTTTTTTTTTTTTTGTGGCTCGGATTTGTTGTTGTTATTGTTGCTATGGTAGATCTGGATTTGTGGAGATCTAAAATGAGATCTTTATTTATTTATTTTTTTTGTTGTTGATTATTATTAGTATTGTGGTTGTTGTTGTTGCTTAGGGTTTAGTTGTTTTTGTTGATGATGATGAATATGTGGTGTAATAATGACGAATTTTTGTTTTTGTTCAGATCTATTAAAAATGGTTCATGTCTGTTCAAATCTATTCAAAATGGCTCAAATCTATTCAGATTTGTTAAAAAATGGTTTAGATATGAATTTTAAGCAAATGACATTTCACATTGATAGATCTCAAACAGATATAATCAAAATTTCAACAGATAGAATTTTGACAGATGGAATTCAAAAGAAAAAAATGAACAGATAATAAAATTGGAATAGATAAATTTAAACAGATAAATGAAAAAAATGAACATATAATAAAATTTAGATAGATATTTGAACAAATAAGGCAAAAAAAACTAAACAGATAGAAAATAATATGAACAAATAGATATAAATTTGAGCAAATAGTCAATAGATAAAAAAAAGTCAGCAGATAAATTAAAGGGTAAAATTTGAAACAAAATGTCCTTCAAAATCAATAAAAAGACTTCTCATCAAACTATTTTATAAATTGTGGATCTCTCACCAATAAAAAATATCTACTAGACTTATTGCCTTATACCTTCTTTACCTTAGACTTGTCAATAATTTTATCTGATAACAACTTGACAGGCAAAAATGAAAGAGGAGGAAATTAAGAGAATGCTTTGGTGGTCACATTTGTCTACTAAATCCAAGTATTATTTCATGTCCCAATTTATTAAGAAAAATGACAACAATACCTCATTTTTATTTTGACTTAAAAACAAGTTTTTTTTTGTCGGTTTTAATTTTTATTAACATATTTTTTAAAAAAAAATTAGTCAAAAATTAAAAGGCAAAAATCCTTGATAAATCTACATTTCCACTAAGGGTGAGCAGCGGATATACTGATCCGCCAAAACCGACAGAACCGAACCGATCCGCCGCATTTTGGACGGATGCATGATGACAAGTGGACAGTTGCGAATTGATTTTCTCCAATCCACCAATTTGGCGGACGGATGACGGATTTGTAATTTCTTTGGCCGCAAGCGAACCGCCAAACAGCGAGCACTCTTAATAATTTATACGACTTTATATTTTTAATTTGTTTAAATATTTTGTTTGTGTTTTTAATTGAAAAAGAGTTTAAATATTCTGTTAAAAAAAGTTTTCAACTTGAATATATTATTTGAATTGAAAAAAATAAACGTATTATTTATCTATATTTTTTGGTTTTTAAATTTAATTCTAAAAATAATAAATAGAAAATATGATATATAAAAACATATATAGATGTAACAATATAGAGACATACAATCTCTACTACTGCCTTGTTCATGGTTTTGGTGGTTTGAATTGTTATTATATTTTAAGAATCACAGATTGTAATACTTTATGTGGATGAATTATGCTGTGATTGTAATATGTGGATAAATCATGCTGTGATTGTAATATGTGGATGAGCCATGCAGTGATTGTGATATTCTAAAGTTTCAATTTTTTTTTTTTATGAGACATACAGTGATTGTAATAGTTTTTTACGTCATTGACTGTAATATATATATATATATATATTTTGAGGAAGTACACAAGTTGAATTATGTTGAAAATTTATAAAATCTTAAATCGCTAAACCGATTTGCATCCATCCGCCAAACCACTACTCCGTTCAATCCACATTCGCCGGATTGGCAGATGGATGCGGATTGATTTTCTCCAATCTGCAAATCTGGCGGACGAATGACGGATTGAAGGTTCCATAGCGGCAACCGACCCGTGGCCACCCCTAATTTCCACCAGTTTAAGTCATTAAGGACTCAAGTGGTTTTGTTGGGGACACAAGGACATCTGATAGTGAGAAAAGTCCATGCAAAAGGGTTTAAGAAATCTAATTCTATAAGTGCCATCTATCTATCCAAATTTTTATCTATCTGTTCAATTTGCTGAATCTATTTATCCAAATTATTTTAACTTATCTTTCTCAATATTTTAAACATATTTGTTCATTTTTTTTAACATATCTATCCAAATTATTTTAACCCATCTTTCTCAATATTTTTATCCTATATGTCTAAT
Organism: Camellia lanceoleosa; assembly: GCA_025200525.1. NCBI lineage: Eukaryota > Viridiplantae > Streptophyta > Magnoliopsida > Ericales > Theaceae > Camellia > Camellia lanceoleosa. Next base: position 1,481,888 of record CM045765.1, on the reverse strand, counting down.
TTATTTGAACCTATGTTAATCTATTCAAATCATTTTAACAAATTTGTTCCAATATTTTTAACTAATTTTTCCACATTATTTCAATATGCTAATATTTGTATACTTTTAATCCATAGGTCCAAATTGTTTTTATATTTTTAATCTATTTGTCTAAATTATTTTAATCTATTTGTCCTAGTATTTTTGCTTATCTTTCCAAATTAAATCTATCTGTCTTAGTATTTTTGCTTATTTGTTCAAATTTATTTGTCCTAATATTTTTGTTTTTCTATCCAAATGATTTTAACTTATTTGTCCCATAATTTGGATATATAGACACTTCAATTTGAACCGATGGTATTAAAAAAACTTGAACATACCAACTGAGTGAATATTGAATGCACTTGTAATACCATGTAGTGGTATTGTCATTGAATGAACAATCTTCATTTGTGGTAGAGACCACTACATTATTGAGTTACTAAAAATTTGTTTGGTAAAATTTTTGATTTATAAATCAGTGGTCTCAGTTTATAAAGTTGGCCAAAAAATGAAAACACAAAAATGTGTTTCGGTTTTGAGTTTTTTTTTTTTTTTTTTTTTTTTTACCACCTAACACTAGCCACCACCCACTACCATTTTTCTACCACCGTTTTCTGCCACCACCACCCACCATCACCTGCCACCACCACTCACCACCCACCTGCCACTACCACTCACCACCCACTTGCCACCACCACCCGCCACCACCACCCACCTGCCACCCACTCGCCACCACCACCACCTCGGCCACCCCCTCCACCACCACTACCACCCACTACCCACTTGTCATCCGCCCGTCACTACCATCCATCGCTCGCCACCACCACCCGCCACCTACTTGCCACCACCACTCACCACCCACTTGCCACCACCAGCCACCCACCAGCCGCCACCACCACCACCACCACCACCCACCACCACCACCACACCCACCCACCACCACCACCCACCACCACCACACCACCACCACCACCACTCACCACACCACCACCACCCACACCCACTCACCCACACCACCACCACCCCATCCACCACCACCACCACCGCCATCACCACACCACCACCACCGCCACCACCACCCAATCACACACCACCCACCACCACCACCACCGGCCACCCACCCACCCACCATCACCACACCACCACCACACCACGCCCAAAACTCGCCCTAAAAAGTTTGGGCACTACTTTACACTTTAGAACTAGAACTTAACCTTTATATCTATATATATGGGGCCAACTAAGCACTAAATATCAAAATTTGACACTGAAAAACAAACTCCACTACTATCATGCCAGGATCACAAACTTTTAACAAACAAATAAAATTTAAAACATACACTTGAACATCGGTTATATACATACATATATACAGACCCAGCCCTATCATAGGGCATATACAAAAACATGAAAACTATATACATCACTCTTAGATAGACATTCAAAAAGCAAGCCAACATCTTATCAGCTTAACAAAATCAATGGTTGTGTATAGTTGTAGACACCCCATTTTTGACCGACCTTAAGACTCAGACATCACCGATTGAGTGCTCGGTAATGTTGCGTATTGTGCTCGTTCAGAAGTCTTAGAGTCGCGGCCGTGAGCCCTGCCTCCGGACTTCCGAACCCTCTTTTGTGCCTTGCCTCGGTTTGCGAACCAGACTCGATTTTCTCTGTTTCTTTTCCTGAGGGGAGGGAGAGGTCCCGTAGACCATCTCTCAGTGGCCGTGGGCTACATTTTGTGGCTGTAGGCCATTTTGCCCATTCGGAGCTTCCCGATTTTGCCGTCCAGCGTGTGCCTCGGTTCGGGACCCCCTAACTATCTCCGATTGCTCCAGTTTTTGGCATGCATCTTATTTACTCCCTTTTGAGGGACACTGAGGTCTAAGAGACCCACTTCGTGGTCGAATGTCACTTTCGCTTAACAGTATGAGGGCCGAACTGCTTCCGCCTCCGAACATTCGTTTTGCATCGGTTTTCGTTCATTTTTGGCATGTACCTCTGTTTCATCACCAGGAAGGCCGTAGAAGGGTGGGAGGGCAACAATTGTTTCAGCAACCAGTTATATTCCTCCGGCGCCCTCCGACGCCCGTTTTTTTCACTTCCAAGCCAATGTTGACTACCCTAGGGTCACTTTCTTCAATCCTAACCCCCATATTTGTGTTGTACATACATGGGAGGACAGCAAAAGTTGGTGGCCGGCCAGTAATTCCACCTGACCCTTTTGAACCCCTCCTAAAAATGGCCTATTCTCTCTCTTGTTTTACAGTTGCTAATTTTGAACCACAGGGTTGTGTTGAGGGCACCTGGGAGGACACCAATTTGTGGTGGCTGGCCAGAAAATCTTTTTCACCATTTTGACCCTTGGCCGGCCGGCCATGGGGGGTGGCCGGCCGGCCACCTACAGCTTTGATACCTAGCCAGCCTGCTTCCTTACAAGGAGTACTTTACAGCTGTGCATTGTTTTTCCTCCAAAAACTGTATCCGGAGGGAACTCTTTTTGCAGGGAAAATTGATGCCATTTCCCTCCACTTTTTTCCCTCCATTTCTCCCCCATTCTTGTCCATATAGCTGGCCTCCCAGCTCTCTCTCAGGGGTTGGAAAATTCCTTGGAGCTCACACATACTCCATCTTTCTCATTTCCTTTAAAAATCTCAAGTTCTACACCATTGTCTTCACTACCACCTAGCACCACCACCACTACTCCATTACAGCAGAAAAGAGAGGATTTCCAGAAGCTAAGAGGCAGCAAACTCAAGCCAAGAAGCAACAAAATGAGTGATCTTCAAGGGTAAGTCCATTTCCCCCCTTTTGTAGCTCATTTTTGCCCCATTTTTCTAGCCTATTTTCTTGCTGTTTTGGGCTTCGACCCTAACTGAAAGGGTCATTTTTTTGAGCCATTATTCATGTTTGTTTAAGGGCTCAACCCTGTTTGAGCCCCCCATTGTGCACTTGTTTCAATACCCTCTTGTATACCATTGTTTTGCATGGTATTTTTAGCATGTGTGTAATCTGTTTTTGAGCATGATGTAAACAGTATGTAGGCCTATTTTGAGCCCCTCTTCAACATTGAAGAAGGGCTCAACCTTGTTTGGGACCTCCATGTATCACTTGCTTCATCACCCCTCTTTGGTCCCTATTTTTGCATGCTTTATTAGTTCACCTTGATTCTGTTTTTAGGCCATGATCAGAACTGAAAGTTGCCATATTTTGACCTTATTGGCATGTTTCATTAAGGGTCTTTGGCTGTTTGAGGAATGTTTTGTACACTTCATGTTATACCCCTTTGTTGGCCTATATCTTGCATTGCATTTTGAGCATGTTTTTATACTGATTTGGGGCTTGTCATATACTGTAAATGTTCATATTTTTGGTCCCTTTTCAGTGTTGTAGAAGGGTATTTTCCTGTTTTGGCTTTACATCTACCACTTGCTTCATTGCCTCCCTTGCGGAGCCATTTTTGTATGCCATTTTAGCCCTACTTGCGCTTACTGTTTGGCCATGTTTTGTACTGAAAAAATGCTTATTTTGGGGCTTCCTTGCTTCTGATTTTTCATTTCATGCCTAAATTATGCATGTTTAACATAGCTGTAGGCTATTCCATGTGCCTAGTTTTGCATTTCGGGAGAGATTCCATGCATCGGGTGTCATTTCGCCTCGTTTCGGGGCTGTTTTGCATGTCATTTTGCCTCTGAAATTTTCATGTTTGCATACCATGTTCCATGTCTTTGCCATGCCTCATTAGAGTGGCATTTCGGTGCCTGAGGGTCCGTCTTCGGTTTGCGTGCACGTATGCACGCATTTCGAGTTGTCTTGTTTTCATCTGATGGCCTCCTATGTGAGTGTGGCTGAGGCTCTCTCATGTTGGTGTAAGCCCATTATTGCATCGCGTATGCCACTTCATCCATAGCATTGTGTATGCTTGGTTATGTATTACCTCGTTTAGCGTGTATGCCATTCCATAGCATTGTGTATATTAGGATTGTATGTTAGTTGCATTTCATGCATGTCGTGAACATTGCATCGTGTTCAGGATAGGAGTTAGCCCGGGCACAGGAAACGAGGTACGTTCCACACTCCGAGTGACGGAACGTGTCTCAATTCCCAAGTCACCGACACTCCGGATTATCCATGATGGAGTTAGGTTTTGTTATAGTGTTCATATGCATTGATTCTATATTGAGTTGTGCAATTCGGCTCCTCGGCCATCATACATCGAGATGCGTGATTGGTGGTACGAGGATCGAGACATGCATACATTTGTGAAAATACATTGCTATGCCCCTTTCCTGCTCTCTGTTGCAGCATATCAAGAATCAGTGGTCTTCCGAGACTTGGCACGCTTTGCAAGAATCATTGCAAAACAGAGGCTAATTGGGGCATTCCAGTGGATTTCCGCACAAAGCAGCCCAAACATGCATCATTCCATCATCCGGAGCAGAATCAAGGCAGTCCCTGGCTTGCATGCCAGTTTTACAGCTTTCTTAGTTAATTTGTAAATTAATTAGGAATTTGTAAATATTTGGACTGTATTATTTGGATTGTACTATTTTTTTATTCGGGACTGTATATTTATTTGGACCCTCTGTGCAAGGGCATAATTATAATAAGTGTGGGTGAGTGTGATGTATGTCTTCCAACCCCACGTCTTTCTTCCCTTTTATTTACCTGCTTATGATGGTTAGATAGAGGGCATATTTCAATTAGCATACAGTATGACAGTATGTTTGCATCATTCATCTATTTTGCACGCATCGGGCTCGGCGCATCATACAAACTGCATTTGTATTTCAATTCCAAATTAAATACGTGTTAGTTGTAGCATTCCATATGCCATGTTTAGGATAGCCGAGCCTGCTATAGTTGCATCTTTGCATGTGTTGCATTAGGCAATTCTGTATATCTAGGATTATGCATGGATTTCTAATGAGTTTTTGTTTTGGCTTGGAGTACTCGGTGAGTTTTATGCTTTAGCATCCTTGCATGCGTGTGAGTGACTGCCATGAAAGCATGCTTACCATGAGGTTATTTGCTTATGTGATATAACTGCCTTGAATGCCTGTGGGTAGAGGTTGAGTTACTTGAAGTGGAACAATTCATCAAATGTTTGTTTTAAAGCCCACTAGATAGTGGCAAAATCATGTTTTCTTAAGCCCACCCGAGGGTGGCAAATCCACGTCTTAGCCTACCTGCGGGTAGCACCATCAAACCATTTTCAAACAAACAAACATGAAATGTTTTGTTCCAATTCAGGCGACTCAGTCTATACTTGTATACTGTGCGCATCACATAGTAAATCTAGGCTAATAACCGAAATAAGAACACACAATGTTTTCAAAAATAGATATCATGGTTAGTAGAGACCGGTCTTTGACCGGGTGAGCGGGGGTGCTCACGAAGTGACCTTCCCCAATCGTACCCAAGTTCCCGAGCCGAGGCAACTTTGGTGATGACGGACACGTGGCCTTTGGCACCGAGTCAGGGTTTCCTAAATTTCTCAAAAATAAAATATTTAGGTGGCGACTCTGTATCTGGCAAAGCAATCCATGTTTGGCACTTTTTTCAAAAAATCTGTTTTCAAAACGATTTGCCAGATTTGGACTCTTTGGTTCAAGATTAAGAACCGTGACATTTGAGTCCTTCGAACTGTAGTAGACCCGCAAGCGAACCAGAATGGAAGGGAGTCGCACCCTCCCCGGGATACGTTCGGGGACGTCTACAATAGTGCCTGGACATATGAAGGTTGACAAAAGAAAACGGCGTCACGGCTAGGACTGATCACCTGATTGGTGACCTACAGAAACTGACAAAATAGAGAGTGAGCCAGGCTCAGTGAATAGTAATACATAAATAAAACGATGTTTAACTTGAAACATAACACATAGCAATGCATATAAAGATGTAGAGTTCACATAGTTAGTCTGATTCTGTGCTAAGTACATAATGGCCTTAGGTTCAATCTTGTAATATAAACATGGTGGCTATAAGCCCTTGAAACATGGTGGCTATAAGCCCTTGAAACTTGTGGTATAAAGCCCTTGTAACATATGGCACTAAGGCCCTTGAAACATGTGGCATAAAGCCCTTGTAACATATGGCACTAAGGCCCTTGAAAGATTGGCATGAAGCCCTTGAAAAGTTGGCATTAAGCCCTTGAACATATGGCATAAAGCCCTTGAAAGATTGGCATGAAGCCCTTGAAAAGTTGGCATTAAAGCCCTTGAAACATGTAGCATGAAAGCCCTTGAAACATATGACATGAAAGCCCTTGATACAAAGAACTTGTAACATCCTTGAACATATAACATACGTGAACTTGTAACAGACTTAAACTTGTAACATACATGAACTAGTAACATGCGTAAACTTGTAACATATACCTGAAACATACCTGAACATACTTGAACTTGTAACATACTGGAAACATGCCTGAAACATACTTGAACATCATTCATTAATTCAAATGGAACATATCTTGTATCATGTCATTATCATTGTAACAACCCCATACTATTTACCGAAAGTTTACTGGACGGCTTATGACTGATAATTGAACTAACTGAAGTACTGAACGGACTGATTGAAAATGAAACTGAATTGACTAAGTATATCTATTGCATTGCATTTCTATTTGTCTGACTTATGTGTTTATCTGTCCATGTTTTATGTTTAAACTATTAATTGAAAGCCCTATCGACAGCCGAATTCAAAATTGATTGATGTTCCATGATCAGTAGAAATAATGTGATTTAATGGTATATTTAACTAAAATGTGACTAGGTATGCTTAAACTAGATTAATTTGAGCCAATTATGTTTGCCGTAATTACGTTTTTGCCATTGTTAGTAGGCCTTTGTTTATTCTCCTTATTGAGGCAACTACACTTAGATGAACATTTCATCAGCCACAATTGAGAGCCTTTAGCTGACCAAAGTGAGGGAGAGGGAGAGTTAAGAGAGAATTTAACTCATCTTGTGAATGGGCTTAAAGAATTGAAGAAATTGTTAGGGAATTGTCAAATTGGGCTCTTAAACCTTGAATACAAGACTAAGGTAGGAAATTCATCTTCTTATTGTTGTCATTGAGCTAAGTCTTGCATGTTTCATGCTCCATTGTAGAACTAAAGCATGTTGTAGTTCATACATGTTGGATTGTAGCTTAACTCTTGCATGCATGTGTATATTGAGGAGTTTTGAGTTTGATTTCATAGAAATCTTGCATGCATGTCCATATTTTGATCATAATCCATGATTTCATCATGTTCTTGAAGAAATGAGTCCATGTGGACAAGCTTTGAGGCTTTAATTTGGTTAAATCTCATGCATGTTTGTATATTCTCCATGTTCATAAAAAATGGGTTTGAAAATTGTTTTAATTGACTCACTCTTGGGCTTTGAATTCACAAATTGAGCTTTGAAACTTGTTATACATTGAATTGAGATGTGTTTTCCAGAATTTGGGCCCAAGAGGTCGAGTTTTGAGTGAAAGAATGCTTGGTTTGAGCTTAGGAGACAAATCTGGAAGTTCCAGAATTTGGCTTCTTCGCTCGAGCGAAGGATTCTTCGCTCGAGCGACCGACCTTGGTTTGAAGCTACGCTCGAGCGAAGGATTGGTGACTCGAGCGTAAAATTCGAGCATCTAGTACTTTTTTCTTGTTTCATCGGACCGCCGGCGAAGGATTTCGCCGGCGAAGCCTTTGATTTTGGAAACTCGCTCGAGCGAAGGAAGGCTCGCTCGAGCGAGGGTCCTATTTTCAGCAAATTTTGCAAAATGTTTTCTAAGTGTATTTTTGCATCCTCATCCCATTCTAGGCATTCTTAGGCCTAGTTTAAGGCATCTTAATGAGGATATTGATGTAGAACACACCGAGGCAAGTTAGGGATTAAATTATGATATCTTCCAACTGTGTAGCTTAGTGTGTGTTCAACCTGTGAACTGTGTAGGGTTGGCGACTGGGGAGACACACTCTAGCATTTTGTAGCCCGAACTCTGTGAGTAACAACTGTGTAAAGATATGTTCAAATGATGAATTTCTGAACACTAAACTGAATCTTTCTTGAATCGAATATGGATTCTCGAATGGTAGGCATTTTGAAATGTAATTATTTACTGAATGAATGTATGTCCTTTATTTCCGAACTGTACTGTGGCATCCTTAGCACCCACTGTTACTGACTGTTACTGTTACAGAGATCTTTGTCGGTTCCCTCGTGGAACCATTACTGTTTACTGATTGATAGCCATCATTTCTGTTCGGTCTTTAAGACCTCATGCTTTCGCTATACTAATGGATGTACCACATATGACTAAATAAGCGTTACATTGAAGATGAAATCTTGTTTAATGAACTTTTCATTCTTTGTAAGGACATTTCATTCTCAACCCTTTACGCATTATGTTATTCACTTGGCTCCTTTGTTTGTATATATATGTAGGTGCACAGCCACCAGACCGGAGCTAGGAGCGTGAGTTAGACTCTAGTTTTGTCAAGCCAGCCTATGTGCCTCACTGCGAGGTTCCGAGTTGCCACGTTATGGCTTAGGGGCGTTTTAGCTTTTTCATACATCTTGTCTCCTTTGTTTTGTATAGATCAATGCTTCTTATCTTTATATCAAGGGATTAGGTCCTGCATCTTTGATCAGTAAATGTTGTATAGAAGATCTTGTTTAAATGTATAAATGCATGGAAAATCTTTTCGCATCTGTTACATCTGACTCAATGGACATTATTTATTCTTGTATTGGCTTCCGCCAGTTCTCGAACTCGCTTTTCTTGTCCCTCATTAGCGGGCCTTGTAATCTCGGATTCTTGGCGATTCTGATGCTAAACCCATAGGGCCAGGTTTGGGTCGTGACAATCATACACTTAACAATGAGAGACTAATTCACATTCTCATGAGGGTCATACAATGATGCTAAACTTTGCACTTATATCGTAGATTCTGAATGACTTCCAATTTATAAGCAACATAGCAAAATAACTTCAATTCATATGGATACACATAGCTACTCTTATATTTACTCAGAATCCATCATTCAAGGATGAACATAAATTCTTTTGGGTAAATGACTTACTTTACGTGCTTTATTAATCAATAGCATACACCTTTGTTTAATCAATCAATAGCATACACCTTTGTTTAATCATTCTTATATGTTAACATAGTTGCCTTGCCTTATAATTAACTTACCTTGTAATTAACATAGTCCTAATGGTAACCGTTACATCATTCCCATAAGTTGACATAATTAACGTAAAGTTAACAGGACATTCCTGATAATTAGTAACGAAAAGTAAGCACATTTTCATTAGATTACAAATGACTTTATTGGTTTCACAATTTCACAGTTCGGCCCTTGGCCTGGGGAGGGGGTTCACACATTTAAAATAGCCTTTGGGTTTCATAGATTCACAACTTATCACATCGGCCTTCGGCCATTTGGATTCACAAGTTCACAAGTTTGGCCCTTGGCCTCATAACTTCATATTTCACAAGTTCTTTTGATGTTTTCATAATGTTTCTCACATGACATACATAAATTCACAAACTCTTTTGAAGTTTCCATAATGTCACAGTGTTTCTCACATAGCATACATAACATATATGTCAACATAATTCTTACGACGAAGATTTAACGTCAATAACGATAAACGGTTAAAGGTACATCAAAGTATTACTACTCACAGTGTTCCGGTGCTTGATCCGCCCCTGTAGCTGACCCTACATAATTCACATAATTCAAACATAATTCATCATAGTACAACACCAATCAATTCACTATGAGTCAACACAACATAACCCAACAAAGTCAATATCACTTAGTTCATCAACACCATTTGTAATTTAACATAATTCAAAATAAATCATTGAATTCCATTTCAACATTCCAAAACTGAGTTCATATCATCCATATCATTAATAGATTATTTCTCCAGTTTTCCCTTCACATTACAACATAAATTACAATGTTTATAACATAGTTCATTCGTAAATTTTAAACATAATTTTCAAACATTTCCAAATTCCAATAGATATAATTGAATTAAAACACATTAACCCCTAATTAAATAAGGATGACTTTTGGGGTCATTACACCACCAGCCATCCGCCATCCGCCTGCAACCACCACCCACCACCCGCCACTACCACCCACCACCCACCACCACCACCTACTCGCTACCACCCACCACCCGCTACCGACACCCACCCACCCACCCATCATCATCACCACCACCGCCACCTACCCGCTACCACCACCCACCTACCACCACCACCCACCCGCCACCATCTACCACCACCAGCTACCCACCACCCACCGTCACCACTTTCCACCACTGTCTTTCGCTACCACTTGTCATTTCTTACTCTTTTTTATATTTTAAAATTTTTTTAAACATTTTGTTAATTACCAAACGCGTTTGTAGTTTATGTTTTTTTAAAAATAAACAAAAACCAGTTTATAAAATTTTTATAAATATAAACTAAAAACGTAAACGTTACCAAACACACCCTAAGAGAGACAGTTTGTCCATCTAATCCATTTATAATTTTTTATTGGATAGTGAAACATGTGCACACAATGGTCATGTTTGATTTGATTTTTAGAAACTTATTTCAGGAATTTTTCTAAAAAATAAAAAATTAATTTGGTGAAAAAAATTAAAAAAATTAAAACACTTATCATTTTTACATTATTTTTAGAAGGCCAAAAATAATTTAAAAAATATCTTTTTAATATTTATTTTTATAAAATTAATTTTCATTTTTCCAAAATAAAAAAAAATATATTTTTAATTTTATGAAAAACAAACCAATATTTTTTATTTCAACGTTTCACATAACAAACTTTTTTTTTGAACATACGATATGATCATGCTTGTCCTCATCTTCTACTGCTGTAGGTGCTTTTTTTTTTCTTTTTTTTATATATATATATATATGAAATAGTTACATAATATTAATTTTGAATGAGGAGGGTAGTTAATAAAGTGTTGTTTTGAGAAGTTTCGAAAAACGCAGGTTCGTTTGGTTTGAATTTCCCAAAAATTTTTGGGAAAATTTCTCTACAAATGAGTTTTCAAAAACATTCAAACCAAACAAATTTTTTCAAAAAAATTTCTCAAAACTTGTAAATCAAACAAGTTTTCCAAACAAATCTCTTTTATACACATCAAATCAATCACTTTTTCCAAAACTTTTTCTCAAAATAATTTTCCAAAACATCTTTACAAAAAAATCAAACCAAACAACTTTTCGTACTTTTTATCTCCCAAACTCAAACCAAACAGTGTTTTGATTCAAGGTCTAAAAATGTAAGTGGCCAAAAACGTAACAAAATTCATTTGGAAAGTCCTAAAAATGCAAGTGTGAAATTACAAATTCGGACTTATGACAAAAAAAATAAAAAAGTAAATTTCTTATGTTGGGTAAGGATATTTTAGTAATTTTAATTTAATTTGACACTATAAACAAATATTAAACCAAAAAGCCAAACGACAGTTTTTTACCAACTTCCCAAATTATTTTTCAAAAAGCTAAAAAGTTTGGTAAAAAGCCAAAAATTAACTTTTTACCAACTTTCCAAAACATCCAAAGTTTCTTTTTTATATGCGATTGTCTATATAGACCTAAATAAAAGGCGCCTGGATTTATGGCCTTTAAGTTCATAAAATGGATTTATAGATTGAGACCCCAAATTTTTTTTTGGTCAGTCTCGTTTGGCAACTTTTTTTTTTAGTCAAAAAGTTATTAAATTAGTCAAAAAGCTAACAACTCATGCAAAAAAGTAAAAGATTCTCTTTTTTCTCTACTTTTTGCACATCTTTTCGTAAAAAACTAAAAAGTCATTTCAAACATATTAGTTTTTTTAGCTTATATTTTAGCTAGATAATTAAAAAATTACTAAATTAGCTTGTTCACAAATGGAGATCCCAAATTAAAAATATGACTCGATAAAAAGAAGAAAAATTAATTAAAAAAGTATAAAAAAGAAGTTGGTTCTAGACCTTAATGTATAACATTAACTCATGGTTAGAGCTATTCCACCTCACGTTGAGGTCAAAAAATAGTCTCGCGACTCGAGTATTCTATATCCACCTTATATTTGCATGCATGAGGTATCTCACACTTCGTTCTAGTATTCATTATAATATGGTATATTGTAATAAAAATAGGAAACTAACTTTTTATATTAAATTTTTTAAAAATATCACCATACCAATGAAAGTTACTTTTACATTTCCTTTTTATCTTGGTTTTTTTCCCTTCTTTGCGTTTTTCCATACATGTGCCGTGTGAAAAATATAATACGTAAAGTACCAATTTAGAAAAATAACATGACATTTTCATATAAATAACGGACATTAGACTTAGACCACCTATAATCATTCATTAAACTTTTAATCTAATTTGATTTTAAATTTGAGTAAAATGATTGATTTGATATGAACTATTCCAATCTTTGCATTAAATTTTCATCAAAATCTTTAAAAAAATTAATTTATCATCTCAAATTTCACTTTTCATTAATTTTGGTGAAAAAAACTCAACTTCGATACTTTATCTTTTAAAAATTTCATCAAACTTAAGTGGAAAAATACTTATTAGAAATCTGATGAAAGATTTGATTCATATTTTATTTGATAAAAAATTTAGTTCTCTCTTGATTTGATACAAATTTAATGAAAAGATCGGACCTCATTAATTTTTTTATCAAATTGATAAATGATTTGACGAATGATTAGAGATGTTGTCAGCCAAATTCGTAGAATTAAGGGTTAATTTGGGATGTTCTAAAAAAGTGCACTTTTTGACTTATTGACTTATATGGATTGGGTTTCGATTGGGTTTGATGTGATGTGTTAGAGAGGTGATGTGATTTAAATAAGATGATATGACTTAAATAAGATAATGACTTTTTGACTCTTTGTATTATTTAGTAGATGCCAAACTTGAGCTAAATAATTTATGGACTAAATTGAAGATAAATTATTTTAAAAGACCAAGGTAAAAGAAATGCAAATATTGTAAGGGGGTAAAATGTAATTTATCTTATATTAAATAGGGTAAAGTGGAAGGGGCAGAAAGCAAAATCCCGACTGAGAAGGTAAAATCTAGGGATAAATTGCGCGGAAGTCAAGACTACATCGCTTAAATTCTGTTTAAAATAAATTTTGAGTCCATTTCGCTTCCTTGTTCGAAACCCCTCTCTCTTTCTCTCTATCTCTCTCTCTTTCTTTTGGAGCTGGTAATGTGAGAAGAGAGGTCGTGAAGCTTAGAAAGCAACTACAAACATGGTCCAAAAGCTCCAACAACAGTTGAAGGAGCTCGGATCGAAGCTCGAAAACCCTCCCACAACCAAAGATTCTCTCATCAACCTCTTGGAGGTTCGCCATTTCTCTCTCTAATTTTACGTTCCGTCATTGTTTCTTGTTGTTTCGCCTCTTGTTTTACATCAATTTGTTTCTTCATGCTTGTAAATCTGAATTTTGGGTTGTGTTCATGGTTTGGTTGCAAAGTTTGTGGAAATTCAGGTGAATTAGGGTTCACTGATGTACTGGTTTGTCATTTATAAAGAAAAAAAATTCAAGGAAAGCGGAGAGGGAGGAATCCATTTTTTGGGGCTAAAAATTCATCATTTTGTTTGTGTTTCATTATGTTTAAGGTTTTGTTGGAAAGTTTGTGGAAATTCAGGTGAATTAGGGTTCGCTGACGTACTGGTTTGGCATTTTTTTTCTGGGTTCTAGACAATGAGAGAGGAAAAAGAAGGAACTGGTCAAGGAGAAAGTGACTTTTTGGTGCTTATTTTAGCATTTTCTTGTGTTGTGTTTCGTTCTTTCCATGAGCCAGACAGTGAAAAATTGAGTCTTTTGCCATTTAGTGTCATTCGTTTTGGACAATAAGTGGTTCGATGCATTTTTTTTTCCGGGTTCTAGACAATGAGAGAGGAAAGAGAAGGAACTGGTCTAGGGAAAAGTAGTGTTTTTGGGCTTATTTTAGCATTTTCTTGTGTTGTGTTTCATTCTTTCCATGAGCCAGACAGTGAAAAATTGAGTTTTTTGCCACTTGGTGTCATTTGCTTTGGACAATAAGTAGTTCTGAAGTATTTTCTAGGACTTCTGTACTCAATTCTAACTTCTCAATTCCCTCGAGGTGAAGATTGGGGACTAATTACTCTTCAGCTTTCTTTAGGGAGTTTTTATTTTTTTTCTCGTGGGAGTTGGGAATATTTTCTCTTTTATTTTCTTGGGGAAAACATGAACTTGAACAAATTTCTGCTTGGAAATTTGATTTAAATGGAAGTCTGAGGTTAAGAATTTTATTTTTAAGGTATGAAGTTGAATTTCTGAGGCCTGTCAAATAATAATGTTTAGGATATTTGAATGGAATAGGGTTTTTGATAGTTTTGTCTAAAATTAAGGCCCGACATTCGCGAAGTTCCAATTAAGAATCATTAAAAAGAGTAGTGGTTCTTTCTCATGAATTCTGCTGAATTAAGCATTAATGTAGTAATACAGGTGTAGAATGTGTGGTGGCATTGCTCATAATGACACCCCCCTTGTCATCCTCTTCAATATACTTAATATATATATATGTATATGTATATGTATATGTATTTATATAAAGAAACAACCTTTACTTTTTTTTTTTCTCTTCATTTTGGAAAAAAAAACCATAATGTTTTGAAGTATCTGAAGCTGTTTTCTAGCTAAAAGTCTAATTGGAAATCAAAATTTAAAGTTAACAATATCTGAACTTGCAAGTATTAATTCCCCCAAATTACCAAAGCATCTTTAGTGGACTGCTCCTTCTAGGTCATGTAAAATAACATTAGTGGATTCCCTGACAAAATTGGGTAAAAGAAAAAAATAGAAAAAAATCATTTCTCCTTTTCGACCTTTTGGAAACATCATAGTTCAATAAAACATTTTTTAGACTAAGCGCATTTGTTTCTCTTAATTATGGTACTTAATAATGGATAGCCAAATACCACAAATGCCACTGTTTTCCTTAGCTGCTGTGTGTTCTTGCATATGCTGGAATTGCATGACAACCACACTGAAACCAGAGAGATCCATTGATGCAAGGAGCATCTTGTCATTTTATCATTACTTGTCTTATGATTTCGATAGGTTTTGATAAACAACCACTTTCAGTGATAAGATTTAAATTGAGCTGATTGCCTGCTTGCACTTAGTCTTACATTAAGTTATTGAATTCTATGACTTCCAACTGGTTGTGTCTTGATCTTTGTGTAATTCATGATCAACCTGAAGTCAAGAGTTTGATCAGGAGGGCAGATCTTGAGTGTAAAAAAGGAATTATGAATTTGCATGATGTAAATGGAGAAAAAAAAAAAAAAAAGAAGACACAGGAGATCGACCAATTGAGTTTCCACAATGTTTGATTAATAAAAGTTGCTCATCTTTTCTATTCTATAGCAATTTCAGTGTTGAATTGCTATGTGCATATGTCCATAACAAAATTGGGAGTTGAGACAACCATTTTTGCATTAGTCACGAAGTTGCTAATGTGTTTAGTCATAAAAGGTAGATTTAGGCCTCGTTTGGCAAGTGGTGATTTTAGTCAAAAAGTCAAAAAGTCACTAAAAAAAAAAAGAAACGCCAACAACTTATACAAAAAAAGTCAAAGATTCTCTTTTCTCTCTATTTTTTGCACATCTTGTCGTAAAAAATCAAAAAGTCATTCTAAATATAATAGTTTTTTTTACATCATATTTTAGCCAAAAAGCCAAAAAGTTACTAAAAAATCTTGTTCCCAAATGAGGCCTTCGTTCATACTGGAAGTGCTAAAAGGATAAGGGTGAAATAAAAAAGGATATGAGTGGGAATAAAATTGAGATAACTAATGAATTGTGGTTAAATTGATGATATCACTGGAACATTATATTTATTAAAAAAAAAAACATTTAAATTTCACTGGAACATTTTGAATAATTGAAAAAAAATTGTAATATGCTCATGAGATGTCTTTGTAATTCATTGTCAAACTGTGATGTGCAACTGGAACTTGCAATGGACTAATTGAATAAAAACATCATCTATGTCTTCTATATTGGCGGAGCAGGAAATTTGTTGATGTATCACCTCCTCGCCCCCTGATGGACTCCTAAGTGAGCTGCTTATTTTCATCAGAAATTGGTACTAAGTACTGGTATTTAAGAATCAGTTTAAAATTTTTGAAGCCCAATCGGCACCAAAGCTCTCCCTCCTATCAAGGGTTCAAATATGCAGGGAATACTTTTTCATTGCCCATGGTTGGTAGTGGCTCTGGTGAAATGCTACATCTAACCTTCTTTGTAAGGTGCTGTGTTTCATGTTTCATGTGTGATTAAGGGCGGAAATTGTTCCAAGTAGGTGTGACAATGCTGGCCAATTATATTGCTTGAAATGCCCTTGAACTCCTTTAAGACTTTGATTTTTGACATTACTGTTTGCATGCTGTATCCAGGGTTTGAGTTTGGAAAGAAAAAATGGTACTTTAGTTTTTGTAAATATTGCAAAATATGTGTGAGAAAGTGGCTTTAGACATAGGAAACTGGCCTTTGCAGTGGAGAGCCAACATCTTTTTATATAAACGTGAGAAAATCAAAATGTTGATTTGTGATATCATATTCATTTTACTCAAGTAAGAACTCTTTTATGTGTACACTGCAATTATGGACCACAAGACTTCTATTATTTAATTTCAGGAGTAAGGATAACAGAAATGAATTCTAGAGGATTAATGCTATACAAACCTAATTTTTATGCAGATTTTTCATAAATAATGATGTGGCTGTTTATGGTCCTTTTTATCTTAAATCAAAACGTCCATCATTGTAGCTTATAATTTTAAAAATACCACTGCCACATTATTCTGGATAGGTTTTCGGTACAAAAGTTCTATATTTGGATCATTTTCCATTATTGAGTGGCCGATATAATTTTCAAAACCCTTCTATTGACACGCAGCAAGCTGCAACATGTCTTTCTGAGTTGGATCAATCACCGACAAAGTCAATATTAAAGTCCATGCAGCCTTTTCTGAATGGGATTGCTAAACCAGGACTTCTAAAGCATCAAGATAGGGAAGTTGCGCTTCTTGTTGCTACCTGTTTTTGTGAGATAACTCGGATTACTGCACCTGAAGCTCCTTACAGCGATGATGTTTTAAAGGTACTAATTCTTAAAAATCAAATAATAAATGGAGTTGGAGCATGCAGTCTGTGTTTAATCATCTACTTTTTTGCTTGTTAATCCCTGTGATTTCTGTATGATCTACAGGACATTTTTCATTTAATAGTCAGCACCTTTAGTGGTTTAAATGATACCAGTGGTCCATCTTCTGGAAGGAGAGTTCGCATATTGGAGACTCTTGCAAGATATAGATCATGCATTGTGATGTTGGATCTTGAATGCGATGATCTAGTCAACCAAATGTTCAGTACATTTTTTTCTGTTGCCAGGTTTGTGTTATATAGTTGTGTTGAAGAAAAATGCTACCCTTAAAATTTGTATATATTTATTTACCAACTGATGTGGCACCCTTATTGCATTGGCCACATCAGCTTGTGTTTTAAAAAGAAGGCATTTAATAACTTGCCATAACAGTTTTTTGTGGTGTGCATAGTATTTTTTAAGCCGGTAATACTGCCTTATCCCTTTTTGCTTTCTTTTTGGTCAGATGTTGCTTATTTCAATTTATCAATTACTTATTTATTTGTTGGTGTAATTTTTTAATAATTTATTTAATTTTTTTCATATTTGTGTCAGTGGGATATGCAATTTCTTCTCATTCCTTGTATTTGATTGGAACATTACTTGCTCAAAAACAAATTGTTTTGGTTGCTTGCCTTCAATGCTTCTGAAAATCATTCACTCTGTTTGGTTTCTATTTTTAGAATTCACTTTTGAAAAATTCTAGGCGTTGTTTGGAAGGATTTTCAAATCACAATTCTACCCACATTCTAATATCATGTTTGGATAGAGTTTTCCAATTATATTTCTACAAACAGAAAACTCTATAGAAAACTCGTGTAAAGTCGATTTTGAAATTTTTTTTTGAAATTTGGCCTAACGGTCGTACCACGGACGTCCTACGGTCGTCCGGCGGTTGACCGGAATAGTGCAATTTTTTTGTTTTGTTTTTTGCAATTGACATATGTTAACTTTTATATATTCAAAAAAATATTTTTGGAATTTTTAATTTTTTTTATGTGTTTTAATAGAATTTTGAGTTGTATGTTTAGTTATGAGTTGTAAGTTTTTGTATCAAATATCATATGTCACATCAAAAATTCTCCATTCAATTCAAAACTCTTTTCAAACCTCTTTTTTCAACCAAGGTTTTCACACTCAAATTATAATTTCAAAACTCACAAACTCAAATTACAATTTCTACTCTCAAATCATACTTAGAAAGCTCTACCAAACGCAACCCTATTTTTTCGTTTTTCGTATTTTTTTTTGTTTTCATTGATTTTTTAATATTTTAAGCATTTTTTAAATTTTTTTAAGACACACCTAACATAAATACACTTAAAAGTATAATAATATTTGAAAAAATCTTTAAAAATTCTCTAAATACTAAAAATGCAAAAATAAAAAAATAAAACGAAATTCATTACATTTTTCATATTTTTATGTATTTATTAATTTTTAAAATATTTTTTCACTAATATTTTCTTTGTTTAGATACATCTAAGTAAGATGCATCTAAAAAGTAAAAATTGCTTAAAATTTAAAAAATTCACTAAAAACAAAAAAAACACGAAAAACAAAAAACTCAATTTCTAGCAAATTGAATTCAGAAAATTGAAACCCAACTCATTTTTTCCTAAATTTCTGAAAAGTCTAATATTAAATTGGTTGCGTCAATTCTCACATATGAAGCCTGATTCCATCGAAACCCTATAGTTATTTATTTATTAAATATAAAGAATAACATTTGTTGTAAATTTCTGTGTAGTGGTTTATTTTGCTGAATAACATTATGAAATATCCACATGAGCTACACGTGATTACCAGTGTTATTGCAATGTGTGGTAGATAGGGCATGACTGCACCAATAAGAGGAAAGAAACAGTATAAGACAAAGAAATTGGTCTAAATTTCACTTCTTAGCCATTAATTGATTCATTAATGTTATCAACAGCTCTGATGCATGAAGGACTGTTTAAGGACGTATCATAATTCATTCTCAATCTGAATTTGGCTTGATTGTGGTTCGTTCTGAAATTTGATTTAGTCTATCAGTTCAAAAATTGAATCTGATGATGCGATCTGATTGTGGTCAACTAACACCATACCGTATACAGATTCATTTTGATTGAGATTGGAATCTTGTATAACTCAGTCGAAGTGAGAAATTTTGAATGTCATGTATATTTGCACTAGAATTGATAAAATATATTGCTATTATTATCCGACCTGACTCGTAATATCCTGATTTCAATTTGGATCAAATTTGCATTTCTAAATAATGTGATTAAACTTAAAAGAGATTCTTTAACTAAAAACGTTCAGTTTAGATATAGGATACCTATCTAGAAGTTTTCTCAACTGAAGCATAGATGATGGGAAGTCATGGTTCTTTGGGATCCAGAGATTCGATTTAAACTTGGATTGTTGTATGCCCAATTGAATAAAACTTGGAGCTTAACCAAGCTCAAATTATTGATTGCACTCCTATGGTTCTCAATATCCCGGTGAAGGATTTTAGCAATTAGGATTAATGGCAGTTTTCCTGATTTAATTAAATACTAGAAGTTATTACATTCAATCTCTTAATTAAATACGAAAAGGTAACACATTCAATTCATTGGTGTCAAGCTCTGTTGTACCAAAACATGTGGCAATTATGCAGGAAACATGTCGGGAAAAGAAATATTTTAGAGATTGAAATCCGGATAGGTTCTCTCTTTATAGAATGGTATATGGATAACCACTTTGTTCCTTCATAATGCTGTTATAGGTAATCAGTATCCACATTGAATAGTTTTTCTAGTGGGTTTTTTAGTGGACATCTAGAATGATGATTCTGCATTTAACTTTATTATGTCATGTTGTACCATCTAGGATGGATTGGGTGTTTTACTTCAAGAATTTGTTGGTGAATATGTTTTTGCTATTACTTTTTCTGCCAATTTGGTAACTTGTAAGTTTGTAACTTCCACAATGCAGTGAAGATCATTCAGAAAGTGTGCTAACATCAATGCAAACAATCATGGTTGTTCTCTTAGAAGAGAGTGAGGATGTCTGGGAGGATCTTTTACTTGTTTTATTGTCTGTTTTAGGCCGGAATAAAAGTGTAAGCCCTACTTCTGCATGTGTATTTGCACTTTTTCATGTTATTTTTTGTCAAGATACTGTTGGCTGCTGATGTACTTTGCTTCCATTCTTGTAAGTTTATTTAAATACAACGAAGAATTGTGTTTCTGCAATTTGTCATTCTAGAATTTTACAATCCCTCTGCGGAGGCTTGCTATGAATGTTATAGAGCGTTGTGCTGAAAAACTGGAGCCTGGCGTGAAGCAGTTCCTTATATCATCAATGTCAGGGGATAATGGGCCTTTAAAGTCTCAAATTGATTACCATGAAATAATCTATGACATCTATCGTTGTGCTCCTCAGATCTTATCAGGAGTTGTCCCATACCTAACAGGAGTGCTACTGGTAATCGCATAATTAGTTGCTTACTTTTCTAGTATCTTCTCTAAGCATAGCATATGTTATCCTATTACTTCTACTGTTTTCCTTCTTGTGCATCTTGATATGATATGAAAATTATGTCATGAATGGCCATATTATATTTTACAAACCTTCCAAATTATATTTTACACTTGCTTCCGTAACATCGCTGCTGAAGTCGGAGTTTACTTACGTATTCTCCAATAAGTTCATGATAAAGTCAATGTTATTTTAGTACAGTAAGTTTTAAAATTGTTGAATTGTGGCAATCAATTATTTAATTTTTATGTTTCAACATTTACAGACAGATCAATTAGACATCCGTTTAAAAGCTGTTAGTCTAGTTGGTGACCTTTTGCTCAGCCGGGATCTGCTATCTCTGAAACATTTCAACCTATATTTTCGGAGTTTTTGAAAAGGTTGACTGATAGAGTAGTTGAGGTTGAATGTCTGCCCTTGAACATGCCAAGAGTTGTCTTGTGTCAAATCCTTTCAGATCTGAAGCTCCATAAATTATCTGTAAGGGTTCTTGGTTTTGTTGTCAAGTAATTTACGTATATTAAATCTTTTATTTTTGACATGGATGACCATTTTCTAGCTGCTCTCTGTGACCGGCTGCTGGACAACGATGAAAATGTTAAGTAAACAAGTGGTTGCTGTAATTTGTGATGTGGCATGTCATGCCCTACCTTCCATTCAGTTGAAACTTTGAAGCTTGTTGCAGAGTGCCTCCAAGACAAATCTGTCGTTCAATCTTTTCCTTTGTCCTTGTATATTTTTTAGACTATTCATTGATTGTTTTACCTAATATTCTATTTATTATCTTGACATATGTCCAGCTACTTGTTAAAAATATACCATGGAGAGGCTGGTTGAGATTTACAGGATTTTTGCTTGAGCAGCTCAATGGCGCCAACTGAAACTGATGATTTTGATTGGATTCCTGGAAAGATATTGAGATGCTTCTATGACAAAGATTTCAGGTATATTATTTTCTTTGCTGGTTGTAGAGGGCAATTTTTGTTTTTATTTTTTATTTAGCTTTCATTGAGAAACATGGATGAATCTGACTTGTTCATGTACGAATCTGATAATCTTCATGCTACATTAGGCCTCGTTTGGGAATAGGCTTTTTTAGTAACTTTTTGACTTTTTGGCTAAAAGATGATGTAAAAAAACTAGTATGTTTGGAATGACTTTTTAATTCTTTACGAAAAGATGGGCAAAAAGTAAAGAAAGAAATCTTTGACTTTTGATATAGGTTGTTGGCCTTTTGGTTTTTAGTGACTTTTGGCTTTTTGACTAAAAAGCCACTTGTCAAACGAGGCCAAGCAAGGCTGGAGATATTTATTTCTTTATTTATTTATTTTTGTTAAGTATGCTTTTTGCTAAGGAGGCATAAAAAGGCTAATAGGTGTGCCAGAAAGCTACATCATCTTATAAGAAGTATCTACCAACATGGGGTCATTTGCCAAAGTCAAGATGACAAACTCCTAGTTAAAATGAATCTTCTTGAGAAACTACTAAATATGAAGCAAGTGAAAATGTTAGAATTGATTTCTTGAATAAGATGATTGAACACTTTAATCTGCATGAAACACTTTGATCTGTTCTGCAGATCAGATACAATTGAACCCATCTTATGCGGGTCCCTGTTCCCAGCTGAATTCTCAGTGAAGGAAAGGGTTGGAAATTGGATAAGAGTCTTCTCAGGATTCGACAAAATTGAGGTTAAGGCTCTTGAAAAGATACTGGAGCAGAAGCAAAGGTTCGTATGATGGCTTGGTTTTGGCATCAAGGTTTTCAATATGGTTTTTATAGACCATCCTTTGTTTTTAAGTTTATGTATTTGATATTTAGTTCTGCTGATTTTCAGGGGATTTTCTCTTGGATTGCAGGTTACAACAAGAGATGCAGAGGTATCTTTCTCTTAGGCAGAGCCATCAGGATTGCAATTTCTGTATGTTGCATTGCTTATCCCAGGAAAGATGTCGAAGGAACTGCTAATCCTAAAATTCCATTTCATCAAAATGCAGGAAAACGACACTCCTGAGTTACAAAAAAGGATACTGTTTTGCTTCCGGATTATGTCTCACTGTTTTAATGATCCTGCAAAGGCTGAGGAGAATTTTCAAATTCTTGACCAGTTAAAAGATGCTAATATCTGGAAGAGCTTGACAACTCTACTTGATCCAGACACTAGCTGTCTTCAAGCTTGTAGTTGTCGGGTAAGCATATAATACTGAATACAAGTAAATTCCACCTTTCGTTTTCACAGGCACTAAATTCCTTTTGCAGGATGATTTTCTTAAGATCCTCGGCGAGAAACATCAACTCTCTGATTTTTTGAGCATGGTCTCTCTGAAATGCTCATATTTACTTTTCAATAAGGAGCATGTGAAGGAAATCCTTTTGGAGGCTGACTTACAAAAATCTGCTGGACATGCACAATTTACCCTAGCTTGCATGAATATTCTTGTGGTAAAGCATTCCATTCCTCTAGAGGAGATATTAAAGTGGTTGATTGTTCTATAGACATTGTGTATTCTTTTTCTGGTTTGTAGGATTTCATCAGTTGTGTTGAGCTGTATCATGGTACACAATATGCAAGGATTTTGTGAATCACAAATCCACTCATGCCTGCAGATACAGGCATGGATAGGATGCATGAAATGATATACGGATCAAGACAAATTTTTAGGAACAATCGACTATAAGAACACTGAATAGATAGCCTATCATGCCCATTTGCAAACTAAAACTATGACAGATTGCAATGTGTTTGCAAATGATGCTTTTACAGTGGGCACTGTATCAGTTATATCCATTCAGTTGCTATGTGTACACTAAAAACTGTAGTCACCTCATAATTCTACATTTTTATATCTATTATTGGGATTCTCTTTGGTTTGTGTAGAGTTTTCCATTGACTTCTGTGTCTTAAACATGTTGCAACCACAAAACTATACAAACAAAAAGATGAAAAGAGAAACTTGTTAGATTTTGTTTTTTAATATTTGCTTATGATGAATTGCAGATTCTTGCAAGTTTCAGCCCTTTGCTTCTTAGTGGGATTGAAGAAGATTTGGTGCATCTTCTTAAAGATGATAATGAAGTAATTAAAGAAGGTGTTTTGCATGTTCTGGCAAAGGCTGGTGGAACCATTCGAGAGCAACTGGGAATTTCATCCAGGTGCAACTATTGAAACTGTTGATTTCTATTATTCAAATTCCTGTGTATATGCGCTTGTTAGTCATTCTATCTTTACTTACAGTTCACTAGACCTTATACTGGAAAGGATATGTTTAGAGGGCAGTCGAAGGCAGGCGAAGTATGCTGTACATGCCCTAGCAGCAATAACAAAGGATGATGGTCTAATGTCACTCTCGGTCTTGTATAAGGTTTGCTTTATCATTTGTCACTGGTAGATTTTTCTAATTATGGCATGCTCTACTTTGAGGATGATATTTGTAATTGAGAGAACATTTCTTGCACAATATGTAGAGGCTTGTGGATATGCTGGAGGAAAAGACACATCTGCCTGCTGTACTACAATCTTTGGGGTGCATAGCACAGACTGCAATGTCAGTTTTTGAAACAAGAGAGGATGAAATTGAAGGATTTATAAAAAGAAATATTCTAGAGTGCAGTAATGTATGCTTCCAAATCTGCTGGATTTTTGCTTTCTGTGATCTGTTCTTGATGTTATGATGATTAGTTTCCATCTAAAGCATGCTTTTCTATTTCAGAAAGCAGATGATGGACAAAAAGAATGTTGGGATGACCGAAGCGAACGTTGTTCATTGAAGGTCATTTTGTGGGAGTTGTATACATTTTTTGAGTTGAAGATTTCTTTCGAGCTGTTGAATATGATACAATTCTGTCTAGCTACTTGTACAGGGAAATTGCTCAATACTGTTATTTTACCATTTTTGTTTAGTTACCAAAAGAACTAAATGAATGAAGACTTTTCTTTCTTTGCTTTTACCATTTAACATCCTTGTGCATTATAATGAATGATACATTTTTTGTGCAGATCTTTGGCATTAAAACATTGGTCAAGAGTTACTTGCCCGTCAAAGATGCTCACCTTCGTCATGGGATTGATGGCCTATTGGAGATCCTTAAAAACATACTTTTGTTTGGAGAAATCTCGAAAGATATTGAATCGAGGTAATGTTGTGGAAGTTTGAATTTATGGCACAGGGATTGTTCCATGCATCAATTTTTCTTAATGCGTTAAATCTCTCTGTTTCATAAGAGGGTTACGATATACCATGTGCAGGCTTCTTTTTCCTCTTGCAGTCCAGTTGCTAAGGCGCATATAAGGCTTGCAGCACTAAAGGCAGTGCTTCGTCTATCAAAGCATTGGGATCATAAGATACCCATTAATCTGTTTTACCTAACCTTGAGAATATCAGAGGTAGAGTTCTTTGTTGAATAAAGCATATATTATAATGTACCTTGATTTATTTATTTATTTATGTTTTGCTGCTTGCTATCCATAAACAATTGATTCTTTCATTCTTATCTTCACTGGAAAATAGTTTGCTAAAGATTTCCTTTACTTGGGTGTACAGATCAGTTTCCCTCAAGCTAAGAAGCAATTCCTGAACAAAGTTCATCAATATCTAAAGGAATGGCTTTTGGATCCAAAATATGTTTGTGCCTTCTTATTTGATATAAGCGGATCCCCCAAGCAGATTTTGAAGAGGTTTTTGATGCTACATTGAATCACTTCTTATTAACTGTCCTTCTATTGTAGTAAATAGTTTGCTTGCTGTATTAGTTCAATTTTGTATTTATGTATGTGTTTTTCTGTCATATTTATTTGGTAGGGCAAGCATAATTTCGTGATATTATTCAGACATGTCATCAAGGGAAGGCACAGCAACTTTCATTGCAATGGGATACAAACTCCATGATGAATTATCCAGAGTACATACTCCCATACTTGGTTCATGCTCTTGCTCATCATTCTTCATTTCCAAATGTTGATGATTGTAGAGATGTCAAGGCTTTTGAACCAGCATACAGGTATATCTGGCTTCATCTCTTAAAGCGTATGATTGCATGTACACACATATCTAAGAGAAGTGTAAGATCTGATAAACCGTGATATGATCATTCTTTCTTCTGTTCAAAGTAATAAGTAATAACATGCTAGCATGGAAGGTTTGAGTCATTATTATCATCATTGACAAGTTGTCATGGTTTCTTTGATCCATTATGTTGATTTTGAAAGTCATTATATTTCATTGGCAGCACAGCCTTAATTGAGCACAGCCTTAATTGATGCATGGGATTATATTCCATTGGTAGCACAGTCTCAATTGATGCATGGGTAGCACATCTAGTTTTCTTGTAAGAGTTTTGGCTGTGGATGCCATGGTTGCATTATGACAGAAACTTGGTGCCAAATATAGCTTCTCTCCAAAGTCTAGACTGAATAACTTGCCTTTCTAAGGGTGGTCTTGTGAATTTTTGAAGTGTTCTACATATATAGGTTTCCTCCCAACTCTTTCCTGAGCTTTTGAATGATGCCTTAGTCCTGAAAAATTATCACATAGGTCCACCCTATATGCTACGTGGTATGCCCTTGCAATTCTATTGGTTACATACCCATTATTTCCAATTTTTTCTCCTATGTATTACATAAAGAAACCAATGGAATTGGAAGGGCACACAGCCTAGTTGAAATTCCTAGAAGATAGGATAATTCTTCCTCAGTGCTGAAGTTTTCTTCTTCTTTGTATGCTGGAAAAAGATTTATGTGTGTTGTTTTTATTGCTATACGACAGAGAACATCAGATTTATTGATGCATTTCCTTATTGTGGAATATTTAACTTGAGAACACATGGACATCATGCTTGTGATTTATCTAGCATAAGATTGTCATATATGTAGATATTTTATGATTGGCGTGTTTGTTGTGCTTAGATGATAATGCTTAGATAGATGTGTGGTAAGACTAAGAAAGACAAAATTAGAGATGAATTTATTTGTGAAATGGTAAGAGTAGTAGCAATTGAAGATAAGTTAAGAAAGAACAAGTTTAGTCATGTACGAGGTAGACCTGTAGATGCAACAATTAGGAATAGTGATATGATCACTGTTAATGGAAATGTTAGGGGGAGGGGAAGACTTAAATTCACATGGGATGTAGTAGCAAAAAAAGATATGAATATATTTAATTTAATTGAGCTTATAGCCTTGACAGGCGGAATGACCAAAAACATTTTATGTAGCCGACCACACTTGGTTGGGACACAAAGATTAGGCCTTGTTTGGGAACATGTTATCTTAGTAATTTTTTTGGTTTTTTGACTAAAATATGGTGTAAAAAAAAAAAAAAGAGTATGTTTGGGGTGATTTTTTGACTTTTTATGAAAAGATGGGTAAAAAGTATAGAGAAAAATGAATCTTTAACTTTTGGCATAGGTTGTTGGCCTTTTGATATTTTTGGTGACTTTTTTGACTTTTAGGCTAAAAGATTGAGTTATAAACAGGGCCTTAGTTTGGTTTGATTTTGTTTGGGCGTGTTTGTTGTGGCATTTGTTTCAACCTTCCTTGTGATTTTATCTACAAGTTTGTATATTGCCTATTAAAGCTCATCTTATATAGTAAGAAAAAGGAATAAAAAAAGAAGAAATAAATATAACTTCTTTCCTTTCTAAGCCAATTTTTGTCTGTTATGTTTACACTATATTCTAAGATATTATAAAATATATGTTATTATATGCTACAAATTAGATGATGCTGACATATATTTGTTCTTTTGCCTAGTGTATCATTTTGTTTCTATAGAGCTCAAGTTAGGAGGTCTTGGTTCAAGTCTCTCTGTTTGCATTTGTTTGCCCATTTGAATTATGTTTTTTTTCTTTTACATGTTTGGATGTTTACATCTCCACATGCAAGATGGGGTTGCACATGAGCTAGGGTGTTGGATAGCTTGATATGCATAGTTGGACCCATTTTCTAACCACTTAAGCTTTTGGGACTAGTGGTTCTCTAATAGCATAGATGTTGGACTATCACTGCAGTTCAGATGCTGGTCTTGATAGACAGTCCTAAAGCATAGGATTTCATCCACAGCTTGACATAATACTTGGTTCTGGATAGAGTTTGATATATCAGTTAATGATCTCAGGAATCCTTGTTTTCATTGTAATGTGCCTCATTCAATATTTTTCAGGCAATTGCACTTATTTCTTTCTATGCTCATGCATGGAGATGAAGACTGCAAGCCAGAAGTCAGCATTGACAAGGGCAAAGAGAGTATATCTGCAATAATTTCTATCTTTCAGTGTATTAAGTGCTCAGCAGATACTGTTGACCCAGCAAAGTCCAAGGTAGGGGATAAAATCTGTTGAGGTCATATTCTTTTTTGTAGTCATTTTTTGAATTTTGTCAATCATAATTAGTAAACCACAAACACCCCTCTGAAAAAGAGCATGCTGTGGTTAATTATGCTTGCAGAACTCACATGCAATTTGTGACCTTGGCCTGTCAATCATCAAGCGCTTAGCTCATAAAGAAGATGACCTTCAAGAATCAATTGTATCAGTGTCCCTCCCTCCAGTTCTGTACAAACTGCGTGACAAGAAAGGAGAAGAAGGGAATGACCCTCTGGTATAATACTTGAAACTTTTTTATTTTTACTCTATAAAATGGGTTTAATGCCGTGAGTGATTTGGTTTGATGTGATAAATTATAATGTTGTGTTGCAGATATGATGTCTTGATATTATCTTATTGAGTTTAGTAATTATGTGAGGCGATCATTTAGCATCAACTAAGTTTTCCATGGATTGCCTGTTGGGATGAAATTTCTATTTCAATTAAATATCTGTTGCAACATAAAATGTATATTTTAAGTATTCATAAGAATACTTCTTCACCATTCATCTTGGAAGTCAATGTATGTCAATTGTCTCATTTGTACTTCCACACCCTGATTGGAATACAACTCAACAGGGAAGTAAGTAAATAATTCCCTTTACAAAGCCAGGTAACAAATTGCTTGAAATACTTTGAGTTGTTAGGGAATGGGCCGAACAATGTATTTCAACTCTACACAATTACTCTAAGGCCATGTTTGTTTGGGCGGACATGACCTTGGGATTGGATTGATAATCCCACAAAATGCATAACCGATGTTTGCCGATGAAAATTGGAGTCTGGACTAATTGCCTATTCGGCCATGGTACTCCTCTTTAGGGGCACTATTGTATCCCGAGAGGGGGGTGGGATTCAAATTGGAGGACTAAGGAGAAGTTTGAACTAATTAGTTAAATTGCAAAATTGATAGGATTTTGTCAATCCTCTCATAATCCTCGTCCAATCCAAACATGAGATTGGATACACGATTCAAAGGGATTGATAATCCTAGGACCCTAGGCATGCTAATCCCAACTAATCTAGTCCATTTTAACAAAGCGTGGCCTAAAGGTATTAGTTGTTGAAATGGGTGTAACTTGTTATTTATATCATGAACATTGAACACCATGCATATATTGTAATGCTCAAGTAGGTGGTGAGATTTGAGATCAAGATCTTCCTGCTTTGATACTATTTTAACAACCAAATGCTCTAAAGGCTTAAGCTGTGGAGATGGTGTAGTTTAGATGTTTATATCAAGAAGACACAGATAGGGCTCAAGTTGACGATTCTCGTGATGATGTTTTTCCATTTTCTCATATTTTGCGAAGAATTACCTGTTTTAGGAAGTCCTAAGACAAGGTTGTCCATCTGCTGTACCTGGTCCATAGTTCATTAGCATTTTGGTCACAGTATTGATTGCTCTGACCATTTGATGTATCAATTATTTGATTCAATATTGACCCAACTGTTGAGATATAAAATCACAGTAGACCATATGCATATATGTGTGTGTGTGCTTGTAGAACAAAGAAAATTGCAGAAATTGTTTGGCCACAATGGACAAGGACCAACAATGCACTAGTTTGGAGACATGACATGGTACATAGTAAGGGGGGCTGCTAATTAAAGGGGAAGACCAAAAGTTGATGTTGTACAGCAAGACATGGAAAAATGTAGTTTAAATAAGGTAACAGCCCTCAGTAAGGTAGAATAATGAAAGTGAAGATGTTGCTCACATCATACAATTAAGATGGCTTCATTGAGTTGATTGAATATATTGAAACAGCACATATGGTGGAATTGATGGTTTCTTATTGATATGTTCAGGAATATGTACAACCACTTGACTCTTCCATGCCAATTAAAATTGAACGGTTAATCCTCACAGTTGATACATTGTGTATATTTTCATGAGTTCA
This sequence comes from Camellia lanceoleosa, assembly GCA_025200525.1. Classification (NCBI taxonomy): domain Eukaryota; kingdom Viridiplantae; phylum Streptophyta; class Magnoliopsida; order Ericales; family Theaceae; genus Camellia; species Camellia lanceoleosa. Next base: position 1,451,874 of record CM045765.1, on the reverse strand, counting down.
TATGAGATTCTGTTTTATTCAGTCAAAAGTAATCTTTTAAATCTAGATGCTTGTTCCAAGTGGTAAAGATTTGGCCTTCATCTCAAAGTGATTGTTAGTTTTATTATATACTGTTGATTTCAAAATGTCTTGTGGGTTTTTATGTTATTTGGATTTGGATCTTTAGACATTTTACATTGAGTTATTTATGTTATATAAATTAATAATGTTTGTTTTCTCTGCACAGGTCAGTGAAGGACAGACGTGGTTGGCTGATGAGAGCATCTTGACTCACTTTGAATCACTCAAGTTAGAAGTCAAGGGCAGTATCTTCTTCTGCTCAATAGCACATTCAGCTACATTGGACATTACTGTAATACTTGCATTTTACATCGTTAACTTCTTTCCATTCTTTTGCTTGGATAGCATCAGATTCATCCAGAAGTTGATGATGATGTTCTGAAAGACAGTGAGACAGATGGAAATGGCGTGCCTTTGGGCAAAATGATAAAAGCATGTAAAAGCCAAGGGAAGTAAGGCAAGAAAAGTGGTGAAGAAACGAATCTTTTCCAGATGGAACAAAAAATGAAGATGATGTTGATATCCTGAAAATGGTGAGAGAAATCAATTTGGATAATCTGGGGATATCTAGTAAGTTTGAGTCAAGCAATGGTCATGAAAATGGTCATGAAGATGTTCCAAAGAAAATGAAAATTGATCAGAAGCAGCAGAAAAGGAAAAAAAGTTTGGCTAGTGAAACAACAAATGTTCCAATACCAAACGCCGGAGATCTTCTGCTCAGGGTGCTTACAAATTCTCCATCCCAAAGGATACTTTAAAGGGTTCTAAGTGGACTTCAATTCATAATTTGCCTGAGGAAGAACGGTCATCATTCGAGTCCCCTGAAAGAGACGAGGAACTTCATGGTGGTTCTGAAGATAAAATGTCCTTGCAAGAAAATGTGGTCGAACCAGCTGAATCACATTTGTCTGTAACGTGCTTTCCCAAGAATATGAACTCCTTGTCAAAACATAAAAGCAAAAGTTCTGACAAGGATCATACTGATGAGGCGTATAAAGTTGGAGAAATTGACGACTATGAAGTAAGCTTTTTCACTATTGAAGTTTCTTTGAAAGCTACACACATCTGATGTTTTTTTTAGTTATTCATAGTACAGATTCATATTGCTTTTTTTTTTCCCCTTCCGTGCAGAGGCGTAATAAGCTTGTGGACACTGATGGTACAAAAGCAATTAGTAATTCCAAGGCTTCCACGTCATCTGCAAAGAAGCGAAAAGAAGAAGCCTTGTGGGATTGGCAAAGGTAAGTCTCTCCAGTCATTCAATGTTCTTTCTAATCCCATATAGTGTCACTGTTTTTATTTATTTATTTAATTTTTTTTTTTAAAATTATTTTTGGCTCACTGTTGATGTATAATGATGCTCACCTGTAGACTTGTGGTATACTAGTAGCATAAGATTTTGTTCAATCTATTTCTGCTGTAGTTTTTTACTCATCATTATACTCCAAGGATTGCTTCAGGAAAACTATTCAGAAAGCTGCATATGTAGAAGCAGTGCTGATAACATTTTTACAAAGCTCCGTTTGTTTGAGTGGAAAACATTTTTGGGAAAAAATATTTTTCTATGTTTGGTGGTGTTGGTGGTGGGACAAAGGTGGAGGTGTAGGTGGTGGTGTGGCGGTGATGTCTCTGATGATGGTGGCAGTGGGCGTGGTGATGGCATTGGGCGTGATAATGGTGGTAGTAGTGTGGTGCCATTAGTAAAATTGTAGTCTGAAAAGCGTTTTCCATCTTTTAAAAGTGGAAAACATTTTCTGTCCAAATAGACTTGTTTTCCGTTGGCTATGAAAAATGTTTTCATTTCCTTATGTTTTCCATTGTACTAAGCCAGAAAATAAGAAAAATATTTTTCAAAAAATATTTTCGCCCAAACAAACGGATTGTAAGTAAAGGTTCGAATTATCATGGTATTGCTATTTTGTCTTTCAGCCAAGTTAACAACTCATGGTTCCCTTCACTCTGGGGAGACTGTTCAGTTTCTCTTTCAAAAGGTTGAAGTGTACCTCTGGCCTTTGCTAATGAGAAACTGAGCTCTTTCAAGGGAAAAAATGTGTTTAAAAAAGAGAATAGAGCCAAGGATGGATGAGGTTTTCTTCTGAAAAAGATGAGAAGCACCCTAGAACAAAAAAAAAAAAAAAAAAATAAAGAAAAAAAAGAAAAAAAGAAAAACAACTAACCAGATAAACAAAATAATACAACCAAGCTGCGATAAAAGCTAAAAGAGGATTACTGGCCTCAAAAGGGTTTTATTATGCTAGTCTTCTCAGTAGTTGGGAAATTGGTGTTCTCATTTGCATATTGAATATTCTACAATGCTCAACCAAGTGGGTATAAAAAAATCCATAATATCTCATAAAATATGTTTATCTCCAGGGATTAGAATCTTTCTTACCCATCTGTTGATGTTGGAGGAATAACCTTGCAATTTTCTGGATCTTTATGTTAAGCAGCAAGCACTAGTACAATGTTCCCAACAAGGCAATAGTGTTGCCCTTTGTATCATTTGTTATAGTGGTTGTCTCTGAATGAACTGACACAATCTTCCATGGGAGATTTTTGTAGACAACCCCAACAATACTGTAGCCCACCTAAATTACCAAACAGAAACCTAGAATATGGCCATTGGCCACTCGTGGCAAAGACCTTTAAAGTGGCCAATGGCCATATTCAAATGCTCTCCCTTGGAATCCAAAATCACTGCGGACGAGGCACAAGTCCTCTAATTTTGCAACCATTTGAAAGGAAAGCTGTTATGTTTGGATATTGATTTTGTTGGGAGAATAGAAAAGAAAAGGTAATCAAATTTTTCACTTTTTTTTTATGGGTTTAAAATATATATATATATATATGTTGAAGAGGCTTCGGGCTTCGTAAGAATATTCCATCTCAGATATTTGGTGTGCATGTGCTGGTTTCCTGCTTGATCCACATGACATGTATCACAAAGTGCACAGAGCTTGTAATGGTATGATGGTGGGCTATTATTTGATGGTGTAAACTTGTGGTCCCAATGATTTGAAAATAAAACATTGTACTTCTATTTATTTTCAATTGCTGGAAGTTGTATGAATTTTTTGTTTTTTAAATTATGTATGTGGAAATTTTCTGATTGTCAATATATTTCAAGATTTTTCACACTAAAATTAAGAATCAGAGACAACTTTACTTCAAACATATGCCATTACTTGACCTGCTGCTCTGTTTCTTCCTCAGTGCACCTCAAAGGAAGGTGGAAGTGAGACGATGGACCTGATTGATTGCAGAATAAAAGTTTGGTGGCCAATGGATAAGAAGTAAGTATTTGTTGGTCTAGATAAGAAAAAGATTGAGAGATATATGTAGGCCTAAGAAAACAATGTATATTGACCTTCCTGATTTTCTTACGCATCCATTTTCTGTTAAGAAATAGTCTGGATCATTTCCTGTTTCAGGTAAAATTAGTTAGGTTAAGGCAACTCATACCCTTCTTGTCAAAAGTTCTATGCTTAAATCTTTTTTCAATGGTATCAAATGTCCTTTAGACATGTGTCTTTGTTGTGTCTCACCACAGGGTTTACCATGGCTTAAGTTCATTCTTCACTTTTTATGAAATGACTTATTTATTTGCATTCATCAACACAGAAAGCCTTATCAAGCTCTTTTTTAGTCAGTTCCATGGAAGTCCCTGTTTTACTTCTCTGTCTAGGGCCATTTGTTGTCTTCTACAATTGTAACTTTTAATTAGTTTGTTAATTCATTATCCATGCTATCCATGTTGGATTTTCTGGCTAGCATTAAATATTTCTCTTGGTGCAGCACATTCTATGGTTTTTGTGATTGAACCATCTCAAATAGTTGATTTAGTTTATGACTCAATCATAAGTTCTAATAAATTATTTTATGACTCATAAGTTCTGTGGCCATTCCTTATTTTATCTTTCCTGTTTGTGGTTCGTTAATGGTGTTTTGTGCTAATAAATTATTCAAGAATACCAAACTAAGCCTAGTATCCCAATCAATAGTCAAAGGCATACCATAAGCTCTTCATCTAAATAACGGATATCCTTGATTGCCTGCTTTCTTTATATGTGGTTGCACTTCAAATAACCTTGTATAAATGTGCTACTGTGTTGAGGTGCTTCTTGCTGACATCAACAGATTTTATGAAGGAGTGGTGAAGTCTTATGATGCTCAAAAAAAGAAACATGTGGTAAGCTGTACTATCCTGTTCTTTTTTAACAGAAAATTTAATTTTAAATACTCATAGCTAGTCTTGCTTTGGAGATGCTTTTCATCAATCAAACTATAATTGTATCTCTCATAATTTCATTGGCTAAGGGGATCTTCTAACTCTCTGAGATTTAAGGATAATTCTTTTATACCTATTCTCTCAGGTTGTGAGAGTTTTGCTTTCTTTATAGACTAGGTAGCTTGCTTCTTGAAGCATCTCATTTAACCTTGTTGTAATATCTTTTTTTGTTTCAATATGAAATTTCTTTACTTAAAAAGAAGTTTTCTCTGATCAATTTTGTGTTAAAGGTACTATATGATGATGGAGATGTGGAAGTGCTCTGTTTAGATAAAAGGCGCTGGGAGCTTATTGACAATGGTCACAAGCCTATGAAGGTTAGGTTTCTAGTGTTTCCTATGTGTGAAGCTACAAACTTGTAGTTCCAATTGAAGCAATAAAATTTCTGACGATTTTTCAACACCATTTACAGAAGTCAAAACCATCAAAGGGTTCCCCTCATAAAGAATTGTAAGTAATGCCTTTTATTTGATATCTACAATCAACATGTCATATAGTTTTGTGGGGAAAAAAATATTTGTGTATGCACACTCTTGTGACAGTATTGATCTGTGAATCTAATTTTATTTGTTTTGCAGATCATCTGAGGAGAAAAATAAGTTTTTGAGCAGTTCACAGCAAAACAAAAATCAATTGATATGTGAGTTGGAGATTTCATTCCAAGTGCTATTTTGAAAAAATATAAAAAATTCATTTTATTTATTGTGTAAACTGCAATGAGTTGCAGAAATTCACCATCTAAAATAAGAGGGAAAAGAACTCCAAGAAAGAATTTGAAGCATGTACAAAAAGGTGCATCAAAGAGTAAAACTACTTCAGAATTGTTGGAAGCTGATAGCAGAGGGAGCCCTGGGATATCAAACCCTAAACATGCTGAAATGCATAAACATGATGATATGAACTCAGGTGAGAAGGTTTCACCGTTTATCCATTTATTTGCTCTAAATCAGAACTAAATTTGTCTAATGTGCACGATAAGGCCAGCAATGTTGTATGGGATAGAATGTTGGGCAACTAAGAAACAAACACGTTTAAAACATGAGTTTAGTTGAGATGAGAACATTTAGATGGTTATGTGGTAAGACTATGAAAGATAGAATTAGAAATGAATATATTGATGAAATGGTATGCGTACCAATTGAAGCCATGCTGACAGAGAATAGACTAAGATGGTTTGTTCATGTGAAATGAAGACATAGATGCTACATTAAGGATGAGTGATATAATCATTGTATATGAAAATGTTAGGGGAGGAACGACCTAAATTGATGTCAGACACGGTAGTAAAAAAAGATATGAATTTATGTAATGGAGTTGAAGATATAGTCCTTGAGAGAACAAAATAACCAAAAAGGATTCATGTAGGTTGCCCCACTTGAGTGGGACACAAGTTTAGTTTGGTTTGTATTCTTTCTTCTCTAGTTTGTATTCAGAAATCTCTGTATGTATAGATGTTTGTATCTCCATGTACAAGACAAGGTTGCATGTGAGGGAGGGTGTTGTTGGGCCCATTTGCTAATAATTAAAGCTTTTAGAACTAGTGGTGATCTAACACAGTTTTAAATTCTTGCATCAGACCTTAATCCCTGTTCTTTGGTTATATATGCTATTTTCGGCCAACTGCTCTTCAATGGTTCAAATCTAGTCCCAAAGATGACAAACTAGCTTATTACCATTCATTGGTTTCATTACAGTTCTGGAACAGCATTGATATTGTTCTCTAGTGTTCTATTGCTAGCTGGTAAGGTGACCCATATTTCTCCTGCAGGGCTCACATTTGCTGATGGCGGGGAGCAATTAATAAACCTCTAAAAGTGTTTCTTTTGTTACAATTCATAAACCCAAAAATTCCATTTGTACTAACCGTTATCCCATATAAGTTTACTATAAATTATATAATCAGCCTGAAGAATTTTCTTTAGTGCTTTTTATCAGAACTTGTAGGCTGGTATTTCTCTGTGAAATTTGTCACAATGATTTGAATATGACGCATCAGATGAACCTAGGAAACCCGAAATTCTTTGGAAATGTAGAAGTTAGCATTATGATTCAGAATCGTCACATCAGGTCGTGGTGTTGAACTTAGCTTTGAGCTCAATCCATCTTTTCCATCCAAGTCGTTCTCCTTTCTGTGAACTTGCAAAGCCACATTGTAGGGATTCATATTGTCTCCGTCCTCCTTAACTCAGTTATATAAGGAGTTTTTATTTTATTTTATTTTAATTTTTTTCTCCGGTGATTCAGGAGGGGAACATATTGAAACAACAGAGAAGAGTTTAACGGATGGGGAGGAATCTGACAACGATCAGAAGTCGGCTTCTGAAGGGAAACTAGCAGAGGATGCAAAGAATGCCCCAAGTGATATTGAAAAATCCGAGCAAGAGGAACCTAATTCTGAAGAGAAAACAATTAAGCCTTTGGTAGGTACTGTGGGATCAATGAAGATGGGAGTCCTGATGTAGAAGAGAAGCAACCAGATGATGTATTAAGGGAAGGAACTAGAGAGGAAGCAGATAAAGCAGACCAGTCAAAGCAGACAGATTCTGAAGAGACTGAAGCTGATGATCATGAGAGTAATCCGATCGATCAAGACAGAAATGACAAAAGGCGTTAGCTTCTTCTGATTCTGATGAAGCAGAGATTTCTGACGATGAGCCTCTTGTACTTTACTTTTTAGCCTTGAATTCATCATTATAACTCAATTATCTTAAATCTAACATTAGCTTTTGTCAAATGCAGAGCCTGTGGAAGCATCGTGTGGGAAAACCAGTCCAAGGAAAATAGGTTAGCAGCCATGGGGCCATTATACAACTGGGCAATAATTCTCAGAGCTGCACAGCAATGGTTGATTTGAAAGGGTTATGTCAAGTTGTAGTTGAGTTCATGATGGTGAAGACAAGTGCGGTAGCATTGTGGTAAGGTGTAGTGTAGGATAACAGTGATAGATCTGTATGCAACCTTGGCGGATGCTGATGGTTGATTGGAATTGTTTGGACCTCATGTACAGCTATATAATGAACAGTGTAGCTCTCAACTTCAGGGGGGTTTTTAGGTTGTTTAATGTGTAAATGCCTAAACTGTGAAAATGATATAATTGGCCTTTGATTTCATGGGTTTTGTCCTCTCTCTCTCTCTCTCTCTCTCTGTGTCTGATTGTAGATTTTTTCCATGAAAGTGGCTAATAAAAAAATGCTGGGCTATATGCATGTGAGTTTTTTAGTGGCTAATACGCTGGTTTGAATAACTCCTAATTTTAATAGCTATCCTTGTCTTTGGCTGTTTTGGCCTATTTAGGAGGATAGAATTTAGAACAGTGAAGATAATTGAAGTCAATAATCCAATTGGAATTCCTTCGAGAGAATTCTAAATGATTGAATTCTCACACCTCAAATTCCAATAGAACCAAAACCAAAGGGAGAACCAAACTACACTTCAAAAAAAAAAAAAAAACAAAAAAAAAATGGGATTTTAATTTTTCAATTTACATCATAATCTTTTTAAAAAATTGGTATCAATCTAAATCACCTTTCTAATGCTATCTCCAGATGTACTCATACTCTTACTATAGATCTAAGTAAAAGAATTGAGTAATTTTTTTGGTTAATATGGTATATTTCAACGCCAAAACTCAAATTTGGAGTGATAATTTGGAAACTTAATGTCACCACAAAATAATTTATGGAAGTTTGAATGAAAAAAGTTCTCTTAATTTGATTGAAAATGGAGTAAAATTTATTTTGATATAAATTTGAATGAAAGAGCATAGATAAACGGTGGAAAGTGAAGATTGTAGGGGGAGATTAGGTTGTCATTAGGTTTAAATACTTTTTAAAACATTATAAGAGTTGGAATCTTACTTGGTTAGTTTATTAAAAAAAATCAACAATTAACATGTAATAATATAATTTAGAAGTAATATTTTAGCAGTCTTTTTTCTCGTAATTAGGGGTTCGCAATTAAAAGTTTAAAAAAATTCATCAAATGTTTGTTTAATTATTATTATTATTAAAAAAGAAAAGGAAAAAGAAAAACTGTTTGGTAGGGAAGGTGACGGTGACTGAAGTTACTGTGTATGATGGACCTGGTCTAGGCGTCAAAATGTTTTAATTTAAGAAAGAAATGGTCACACACACGAACGCGCATATCAAGCCGACCCAACCCAACCCAACCCAACCCAACGCAGCCACAAAAGCAGTGTCCGTTTAACAGGTCATTGGACCACGTCCTCAAATCACATTCTTTCAGACATAGAAGAGGCTACTCCACGCCACGCCATAGCTTTGTTTTTTTTGCATTGCTGACCCGTGGACCAGTTCGTCCACTTTACCCAAACCCATCTCTCTCTCTCTCTCTCTCACAATATATATATATATATATAAACACACACGCATACATACATACATATTATTCTCACTTTTAGAATCAGCTAAGCAAAGGAGGAACTGGCAGCTTCTCTAACAAGGTCCCCTCTCTCTCTCTCTCTCTCTCTCTAGGGATCTAACGTTTTGCTGAGTTTTCTGCAATTGTTACATATTATATCTTACATTGTTATGTTATACAATACAGACATACATACATGAATACATGCTTACATTTTACATGTGCTTTTGGGTTTCATGCTCTCTGAACAAACTCATCATTAATTTGTTTTGATAATTACTAAAACTTTACTTGCTTGCTTCCTTCCTTCTGCTCAAGTTGAAAGCCTACACAATGTTGGGACTGAAATTTGGGATTCCAAATTAGTTTGAGCAATACTTAAAAATTGGTTAGTTTATTAGGATCTTTAGTTTTGAGAGTCGAAGCAATTTGGATTGGAAGTTGGAATGAATTGTAGTCGAAAATGAGTGGGTTTAATTTGGGTTGGGTTGGGTTTGGTTTTCCCCAATCCTACCATGACCCCTAAAAGTAAATGGGGAAACCCCTGCCGCTAAACAATTATGGGTTTGGGTATTAATATTATGTGCCTGTTTAATTGTGAACCCTCCCTACCCAATCTAAAATGACAAATGTCCTCTGTCTCTCTTAGGTGGTTGGTTAGAGTGTTATGGCTTCCAAGATGCTGCTATATGACAGCAAGAGATACTATCTACAGAGAGAGAGAATGAACATAGACCATAGGTATTTGATCTATGAAGCATGGGCAGGAGTATACTAATAGGTAGTCGATATGATAAAATCTACAAATAGTAGGATACTAAATGCGGTTTGAATACGTTTGGAAAAAATATTTATTTTTAATTTAGAATAATGTAAAAATTAATTAAATGTTTAATTTGTTAAGATCTAATCTATAATTAACATTTAATGCCAAAGTAAAAGTACAAATCAAAATTAAATGTCAATTAATTAAATAACACAAATCATAGTTTAATTTTAAAATTACACTAAGTATAAAAATAAAAAATAAATAAAAAAGTCTAGTAAAGGAGTTTTATCTCATTTGTAAGAAAATATTATTTCAAGCTGAGATACGGTGCGATATGCATATATATTAGGTATGTGGATCGCCAAAAAAAAAAAAAAAAAAAATTTGGGTCGTGTTTACGTGTATCCGATGCATTATAGAAGTATCATACGAGATACCATACACGATAAATATTAATGATGCGAATACGACCGTTTTCAAAGTACCATGATTTATAGTATTTGATTTTATTCAAGAGACAAAGATCTTATCTTTTGTTAATGAAATTCTGACTACTGATGGTTCAAAATAATGAAATTTTGTCTGTTAGTGATTCATATATAACAGGAACAAGAACAAGATATTCATCAGTAATTGGATTCTACTAAATCAATTTTGTAAAATTTCCTGTCTTTTCTTCTAGATGACTAAATTTGAATTTGATTATTTTTTCAATGTTTACATTGACATTAGCACATGCATAGAAGTAGTTTTTGTCTTGCCAAAAAAAACCAGTTTTCTAGTACACCTCTTTCTCCCTCCACCATTCTCTCTATATCTGCTTTTTAACTAATTATACTCTGGTTTAATATTTACTTCTTGCACTCGTATTTTGTTCACTGGCCGTCTTTATTGGTGATTCATAATTTGTTTCTCATTTGCCTGTTTTGGTTGAAAACTTTGAGATTATTTTCTCATTGATTTTTGTATCTTTGAATTCAGTTTGCTTTGTTACCTTGTGGGCTCAGTTCTGGCCATTTTTATTTTTTATTTTTTTTCTTCTTTCTGAACTTTAAGTCTTTCTTCGTGACAGTGGATTATGGGGGAACCTAATGGTCAGTTAAAAGTAACTGTTGTGAGAGGGAAAAAGTTGGTGGTCCGAGACTTCAAGAGCAGCGATCCTTACGTCATTGTCAAGCTGGGCAATCAGGTTAATTTGTGCTATATTATCCTTCTATTACACGTTGTTCTTTTTATATTTGCTTAAAAACAATAAAGAGAATGAAGAAAACAGTTACTCATTTTTATTCCACAAGTTTGTGTGAATTTTTCTCTCAATAAGACACTCAACTAGGCTATTTATATGAAGTTTAGGTGTCGGATTGCTTTCCTTATTAATGTTCCAGAAATAAATTTAATTTTCTGTGACAGACAGCAAAGACCAGAGTTATAAACAGCTGCCTCAACCCTGTTTGGAATGAAGAACTGAGTTTCTCCCTCACAGAACCTGTTGAAATTCTGAACTTGGTAAATTCCTAGTTCAAGCTCTATGTCTAATTGTGCTTTGATTTTCACACTGCATAATTTCTTTTTCAAATCTTTTTCCTGTCTCAAAATTTCCTTATTTGGACACCGAAATATATGTATATATATTCTTTTAATTTGACTTGTTCCTTTTATGTTTTTTAAATTCTATATTGAATATTTTGGCTGATGAAGTGATTCTGAAGATACTAGTAACATTGTAACTTGAGTTTAGATTTCAATAATTCAATGTCATCTGACTAAAATGTTTCATCAACAGCAAGTGTTTGATAAAGACCGATTCAAGGCAGACGACAAGATGGGGCACGCTCACCTCGATCTTCATCCATTAATCTCAGCGGCAAGATTGAGGCAGATACTGGGAGTTTCTTTGGGCGAGACAACATTGAGGAGGGTCATCCCGACACCGACAATTGCCTGGCTGTGGACAGCACAATTAATTGCATAAATGGTGAGGTTGTGCAGGATGTTTGGTTCAGGCTTTCTGATGTGGAGTCTGGGGAGATCGAGCTGATGATCAAATTAGCAATCCCCCTCCTGTTGCTACCTCATCGGTAGTCTAGTATCCTACCCTCTCCTGTAGCATCTTTAGTAAGTGTAGTCATGCTATGAACACTAAAGATTTTCACATAATGGGACACAGATGTGAGGCAAGGGTGATCCTACATGTGAGGTTCCTCACTTGTCTTATTTTTGTGCCCTATTATGTGAAAATTCTCTTTTCACTTAGATTTAGTTTTAGAAGTAAGAAGATTTATGTAGGAGGTTTAGCCATCGATTAACATGCTTTTGATTGGTTGATGTTGGAAGTAATGGGCTTAAAATTGTTTCCAAGTGTTGTGCAATTTGAAGTCCCATGTATGAAGGGTGTAATTTAATGTTGGTGTTACATATATATGATGTAGCAGTTAATTGTAAATCATTATTTTTTCAAGATAAACATTTTTTTTTTGCTATGGCTGCTTTGAAAATGAATCCTTTATAGTTGACTTATTTCTGGATTGAAATGTTTATCTCTTAAAGAATGTATACTGTATACGCCTTATAAAAAATGATATAATTTTAATTTTTTATAGTTATAATTAAAATAAAAAAAAGGAAAAGAAATCATAATCAAATAACACATGAAGTATAATAAGAAATCTCATGAGTCATAATTAAAATAAAGTCATAATTAGAAAAGAAAATTGATTATAAATAAAAAAAATAAAATGACATAACTGAGGGTTGCATATGGTGAGTATGTATAGTAAAATTTCTCATTATTTTATTATCAAACGTTTTGTCTAAATCTAATTTTAAAATAGTCATGTTTTAAAAAATAAAATAAATTATACCAAGTATCTTGAAATTTGGAGAAAGAGAAATGATTTTTTCCCTGAAAAATCATTCCTCCGACTCCCCCGAATCTAAAGAAATTGAAGGCGAGAGAGAGAGGGAGAAAGAGAGAGGAGAGGAGAGAGGGAGAGAAGAGAGAAGAGGGAATGGAGACACAGAGAGATCCCTGCATTTCGTCCGATTGTCGCAGCTCGGCCGGTCGTCGCAACCTGGCCGATCATCGTAGCTTGGCCGATCGTCACAGCTCGTCCACCTCCGCTTCCGCCTCTACTTTTTCTCTTGTTCTCCTCCTTCCTCTTTCTTCCTCTGATTTTTTTCTTCTAAAAAAAAAAAAAAAAAAAAAATTCAAAAACGACGTCGTTTTTTGAATTTGGGAGATCGAGGCTCAAATTCAAGCTATCAATCACTACTCTTATTAATGAAAAAATTGATTATGTATTATGTAATTATGTTAAACTTGTGAGCTCAATGTATTTTTTTTTAAAATCTTAAACTGAGTTCCTATAATTTATCCTAAGTAATATGTTTAAGAAAAAAAAATGTAAATGAATCATACGTTTTGGGGATTTGAGATTTTATGGTAAATGCTCATTTTTTTTCTATTCTTAATAAAAAAATAGTAATAATAAAAAAAAACTATTTTCTAAAATAAAATAAAAAACCAAAAAAGAAGGCAATAATGATGGGTAACGAGCCACCGTCTTTAGGTTCTCTCCCAGTCAAAACAACCTTGGTGTGTCCACAAAACAAGCACAATGAATCTCAAATTGGCAACAACAGCAACAGGTTCTCAATCAACGAACCCTAACCCCAACGAAGGAGGCAAAAGACAAACCGTAGATCTTGGAAATGGAAGCGAAGTGGTGTTCATTACCCGATTCCTATCCCTTGAGGATTCATGGAAATGGTTCGATTACCTCAACAAAGAGATCCCTTGGATCAGACCTACCATTCGCGTCTTTGGCCGTTCTTGTCTCCAGGTCTCTTATTTTGTCCCATTCATATCTGCGTTCTTCTGTATATATGTAGTATAAAATTAAATAATGTATTTGTCTCTCTGTCTGTGTATCCATCCTTTAAATGCTGATCAAGAAGGGAAAGATAAAGGTGGAATTTTTTTTTTTTGGGGTGCTAAGCTCTTGGATAAATGAGAAAGGAAGCATTACAAAATGAAAATGAGAAAATGCTCTTTTAAATTTCTTATTATTTTTTTTTTTGAATTTGTGTATTATGTATATGTATAATCCATATCTGTAGGTGCATTTATTTGTATCTCTCTCTCTTCCTCTTTGTATGATATAAATGCTGTTACAAGATGGAAAAAAATAAAAGATAGAATTTTGTATGAGTTTGTGGCTAATTTATTGTGTACTTAACGGTGGGTGCAAACGTGATGCGGTTGCAATTTTACTTCTAAACTTTTGGATTGTTTGATGAATCGAGGAAGAGCGGTTAATTGTAGTTATGTTTTAGGAGTATTATACCACTCTGTGGGCAACTATTACTTGTTTTTCTTTGGGGGAGAAAAAGGGCCGTTGTTGTTATTGTCATTGGGTTGAATGTTGAAGATAACTCTGAGCATTTCGACCCTTATTTCAGAGATTCTTGGAATAGAATTTTGAAGGTGGAGGTTTGTATAGTTCCAAGACTACATTTTTTATTTATATAGCACTAACAGAAAGGTCAAATTCATATGGATGCATTATGCATCAAAATTTTGAAGCTCTTGAAGCACTTATCAAATTAGGAAGCCCCTTAGGGGTGCTATAGTGGTTAGTGATACAAGTTACCAGTGTTATTAAAAGCGATAAGTGCACCAATGCGCCAAGGTCTCTTGAGGCCTTAGGCTTAAGGTGAGCACATGGACTTCATCGGTAAGGCGCATTATGGTGGGTTGAAATAATATAATTTAATATGAGGCATATAAGCAAATAACTAATTGGTATAACATAAACAAAATGTAACGTTGAACATTTAAAAAATAAATACCAACAAATATCGCTATTTTAACATAGATAAATGAGTGATATTCAAAGTTTAACATAAAAACACGAATATTCATGATCTAAAGGTCAACTAAATCGACAATATTTACATGTATATTTGAAGGATATGATATAATTTCAGTGGTCCACTAAAGGAAAAAGCCCTCAAGGCTTGCTCTTTGGGCTTAATTGAGCCTTGTTCTAGTCGCGCTTTAATTGTGCCTTAGTGAAGTCGCCTTGCCTTGACCATTGCAAAGGCGCAGGGGGAAGTCAGGCATGGCTGGGACTTGCTCCTAGGCACGATTTTAATAACACTGCAAGTTACGTAGTCTAAATAGCTTTTAGTTGTTCCATAACATCAATTTTTCAACCATCCTAAAGTTTTCCTAGTTATTTTTTCCTTTTTATTTTTTTTTGTGACAAAGGAATATAGTACTTTGAATGGTTTTTTTAGCTGAGAGAGGATTGTAGTACTTGAGTGTAATGGGACACACCCTTTGCTGGAGGATGTAGAAATACTGCAACAACAAAAATTGGACAGTTTCAGGTTGGTGACTTTAGGATTTCAATGGACATGAAATATTGGTGATTAGTGTTGATTTTATCTGATTTCTACTTTTATTCTGTTTCCTTGTGCAATAATTTATGTTCATTCCACGTGGGCATGATTAGCCAATGCTTGTTTTCTATGGTTTATCTTTTGTTCTACAGCCTAGAAGACACTTGTTATGTTGCAAAAGTGCAGGATTGCCAGAATTAAGTTACAGTGGGTATCAGCCTCATGCATACTCTTGGGATGATTTTCCTCCACTAAGAAGGACATTTTGAGGATGGTAAGGATATTTTGTTCAAGCTTTCTGATCATCTTTTTTGCCAAATAATACTATGTTGAGTCCACCACTAATTTCCGAGTTGCTTTAGCAGAACTTTATATCTTCACTTCTTTTTGCTGTAGGTCACAAAGCTTTTTCCTGGGAGTAGTTTAATAGCTTACTATTGAATAGGTATAAAGGTGGCAATGATTATGTAGGTTGGCATGCTGATGATGAGAAGCTTATGGTTCAACTCCTGAAATTGCCTCAGTTTCCTTTGGTTGTGATCGTGGAGTTCTTGTTGAAGAAGAAACCAAGCAAAAATGTCCCCAAGGTATAAGCAAGCATTTATTTTTTCTCTGTTTTGGTATCTGAACAGTGTTTGATGGTAACTTATTAGGTTTTGGATTTGATATAATGTATCCTTTAATTGCCTTTGTGTTCATTATGGTTGATGACACTTACCCCTTTGTATATATAATTATAGTCCCAACTCCAAAGACCTCCGTATTGATTTCAATGGCATAAGACTACCATGCATCAATGTTGGAATCAACAAGATTTTTATTCAAGAACCATCCACACAATATCCCAGTATAAGGGGTAGTTTAGGGGATGATTTAAATAAGTGTACTTTTTGACTTTTTATGAAATATAGGTTGGATGTGGGTTGGGTTTGAAGTGATGTGGTAGAGAGGTGATGTGACTTAAATAAGATAATGTGACTTAAATAGGATAGTGACTTTTGATTTTTTTAATTTTTAGGTTAGTGACAAATAAAGCCCAAGCTGATTTTGTTTCTATCTAAGTTTTACAGCTGTATTTGTACTTGTGTTGAACTTACATTTTTGTTTTTTACTGTCTCATGTAAGTGCCAACCGATAAAAGTTGAGGGTGAACCTCCCAGCAAGCGATCAAGAAGAGTAACCATTCTGAGCCAACACTTATTTACATTAAAACATGGGTTCACTGTTGCTGATGAGAGGCTATACCTGCAGCGGAGGATTGGGTCCCTTTCAGATTGCCTAAACGTGCAAAAGCAGAGGCCACCCGCAAGATTAACCTCAATTTTCAGGCTTGTTCTGTGATTTAGCCAGCTATGAAGAAAGGGACATCCAAAGGCTTTCATGTACAAAATTTCTAGCTGTGGCTCCACTGGATCTCAATGTATAGAAGGTGCTTAATGTCTTGTAGAAATTGAATGCATTGCTGCTTTGCTTGTTTGTGCCAATGTGCCATACCATACCATGTTTGCTTCATGGATTTTGCTTAGCTGGAGATGATTGGGGAGCACACAACGTATGTGCAACTATTTATATATTTATTTGATTCATGAGGAGGCTATTTAAGTTAATTGAACAGCCCAGTTTTATGAATATGATGAACAGAAATTAGAAATCTTTTATGGTCAGCTCTGCTTTTCCATATGGATGTTGCTCACTATTTATGTTGTGAATGATCGAAATTGGTGGTGACGACGCTAGCCAAACATTGCGTAGTGGTGAACATGTGGAGGGGAAAGAAAAGAGAAAATTGAAGAATGGTCAAGGTTTTGTGAAAAAATTAAGTGATTGTTAATGTAAATAAAGAGTAGCATCACATGTCAATTATTTTGGATTCTCTATTTTTTGCACTTTCATTTATAAATTTTAAAATTCATTAAATTTCTTTTCTCCCAAATAATAGCAAAATTATTCTTGTGAAAATATTTTCATTCATTTAATTAATGCACACTCCGCATCACAAAAAAATCTTTCTTTCAAAAATCTTAACAAAATCTGTAAAGCTGATTACCACTTTATCTCTACATATTTGTTCGCCATGATCTTCGGTGAGAAAGAGAAAATAAATGTAGGGTTTTTTAATCTTCAATCTTGAGTATATCAACAATAAATTGGGTTGGGGTTTTTGTGCTTGAGAAAGAAGAAGAAGAGCTAAGTTGATTATTGTTAATTGTCTTGACAAGACTGGCTTGAGTTGTGATCTCACAGGACCATCTTGGTCTAATAATCCTCGTTAATCGGCCCCTAACCATACTTTGCAGGGCTTTAGCAAGTGATTCACTGTTAAGCTTGCATTTCAAATCTTGTTTTTGTTTTGTATATGTTATAGCATCCTTTGTGCCTATACTTGGTGTGAGTTT